>OV656814.1:6262500-7512500 GCA_927399485.1 Calamotropha paludella | reverse complement strand
AATACTTATATCTTCAGCTATTTTGTATCAATTGTAAATTATTAATAACAGGTAGAGCATACTCCAACATGTACGGGATTTACTGCTTGGTGATTTTCTTTACCACCACCATTTCCTTATATGGCGCCCTATCTGAGATCCTGGACAGAGGTTTAAGTTATAAAGAGATGGGACTTTTTGTCATCGTTGGATACTGCATGACCCTACTTTACATAATCTGCAACGAGGCTTATCATGCTACAAGAAAGGTATTTAGCATAAACTAATGTTTATATATGTGAGTATATATATAAGCCACATGGTCTGAGATACTGGAGGCTGCCGGGGACGTCCCTAGGATTTGTTGTTACTTACTTATACGCACACGAAGACACCGTCACATAAAACCATAGTTTTTTGTAGGGGTTTGCGGATAGGCCACTAGTTCAATTTAAAATTGCGAAACTTGGTACACGCGTGTGAGCGGCGATCAGTAGTCTTTTTTCTTTTTTTTGCCCGCATGTTGGCCACATTGCGATATGATTTGCCACCAATAGATAACGCGGTCATCTCGCTCTTCGGTATAGGAGAGAAGGTATGTGTGAAAGGGAAGTGGAATAAATAGAGGTGCGAGTAGGAGTGTCGACCAAACTAATAAAAATTACAAAAATATACAAATACGCGGCAGATTTGAACTTAATACTGGTGCAACCAATATATATTAGCTCCCATAAGTTGTATGGAAGAAAAGTATTCGTAACTCTAAAAAATAATCATGAGTACAAATTCAAGCCATGCTGGTATTCAGCTTTAGTGTGGAATCGCTAAGCTTTTTTTAAGCTGGTGCCTTTGTAAGCGTTTGTATCCGCTGCTACTTTAGTGTTTTAGATTCGAAAATTTCGTGGTTTGTAAAAAGAGTTTATATTTTTTATTTGTTGGATTTTGTTTTGATTTAACGCAGAACAGGGGGAAACGTAGATGTAAGTAATGTATCAAGTGTGAATTGTGTTAGTTTTTAAAATCTTCTCGATCATCTTTAGGTTGGTCTCGAGTTTGCTGTGCGACTACTAAATGTGAATCTAGGATCCATTGACCGCAGCACTCAGCGGGAAATAGAGATGTTTCTCGTGGCCATCGCTAAGAATCCACCCATTATGAACCTTGATGGATTCACCAATATCAACCGAGAGTTATTTGCCACTGTAAGACATACTAACTAATATATTAAATCCATGTATATGTCGCAGCCAACTGGTTAAAATAGCCGTTCAATCAAACAGCTAGCCCTTTGACTGAACAACGCCATTCAACCACACGTCTAGCTTTTTAATTGAATATTTGAGTCGCTCAAAACGTTCAACACTACAGCTGATTGAAAAGCCGCCTTCTAATTGAATTAGTTCAACGCTCACCACCGCGGCGCTAGGTGCGTTTTGTTTTCAATATGGCGTCAACTAGCCGGTGTTTATGATTATTTTAAGATATTTTTCGGAAAGAAAGTAGTAAATATACGTTACTAGTATTATTAAAGTTACGAAAAAAAAAGGTTAGGTTAAACTTAATCCAAGAATAATCTCCCAAGAAATTACAAAAAGTTTTCCTATTCTCTAAAATTACATACTAAACTAATGGTCACCTTAGTTAATTTGCCATTTAACCGTTGGCTAAGCGTCGTCTAGCTGTAGTGATGAACGTTGCAGTCAACAAGTCTCCTAAACGACGTATAGCCGTGTGATTGAATGGCGTTGTTCAGTCAAAGGGCTAGCTATTTTGATTAAACGGCTATTTTAACCAGTTGGCTGCGACATTTATACCTAAATAATATACCTAAAAAATATTAAAATGATACATAAATAACTAAGGAGAGCTGGTTTTTGCTTTTAAATTTCTCATCTGAGGAAGTCATTTTTCCTCCGTGCATATTTATTGTTAAATATATCAATTTTTATATTTGATTTGATTTGATTTCTCATTAGTCCGCCTTACACCTTATGCCTAAAATTGCGTTTGCCTCCTCACTTAGCTGTCTGTCCATTCAAAACATAGACTTAAGTTAAATAGTATATTTCTTAAACCAGTTAAATCACTTTATGGATGTAGTTCAAATATCTTTGCCTGTTATAGTAGCAACAAACAGATTCATCCTTTGTAATCGGGACATATACGAGTATAAGTTATAATTACCATATCAAACAGTCCATTTGGCAAAGGCTTTGCGATTTCT
Source organism: Calamotropha paludella (assembly GCA_927399485.1). Taxonomy (NCBI): domain Eukaryota; kingdom Metazoa; phylum Arthropoda; class Insecta; order Lepidoptera; family Crambidae; genus Calamotropha; species Calamotropha paludella. Next base: position 7,510,297 of record OV656814.1, on the reverse strand, counting down.
TCCTTTTTTCTTGAATCCATTGATTGCTATTTACGTGATGCACATACATAACCAAATAATGAAAAAGCCTTATTCCTTTTCAGAATATCTCTTTCATGACTACTTATCTGATAGTGCTTATGCAATTCAAGCTGACCCTCTTACGTCAGGGAGCGAGAAAGGCGGTTAAAGTTGTAGTCAAAACTCTAATCAGCAATACAACCGTAATGCCTGATGAAGACGATGAAGAAGTTGAAGAAGAATAACAAGCATATAAGATTATAATAACGGAAATTCAATTAACAAATCACTGAGCAATAACTTCGTCATCTGCCTCATTTGGCGATACTTTTCAGACATTGATTTACAGTATGCAATAACAGAACTATAAGAGAACTGTCTGTTTAAAACAAGAATAAACCAAATTTTAAAAGCAAGATTTTATTTGTTATTAACTCAATAGTTCAGTCCTTAGATATGATCACGGATCAAAGAACTTACCGAAGCGAAACACAGGAGTCCAAACTCGATAGGGTTGTATCGCTTCTCTCCCATGGTTACTCTCTCACCTCTACTACTACCTACCTACCTCAATCATGAGACTCTGGATATCTTCTTGTACCAGAATACTTTTCAAGACGAGTCACACGCCAAAGCTAATGCGGTTGCGTCATTTTATTGCCGAGCTCCCATCTCTATCATCAGATCAATTCCATATCAAAATAATATTGCATTGTCATCTGCTTTACATACGCATTCATATATTTAACTGTATCAGAAACTGGAAAGTGGGTCAAATTTAACTTGTAAGGTTTGATTACAGACAAATGTACACCGGAACAGCTAAAACTAAATAAAAAGACCATTAATAATGTAATTATCTCAGTAGCCTTATACTAAGGTTACATCAATATCAGCTTGTTATTGTCCGGACTGCTGGGGCATATATTGCCTTTGCTATGAATAAAAAACACCGAAGGGAAATGGACGATAACACTATGCGGGTCCAGTGCGAAATAGTGGGTGCTAACGACTGCACATTCAACCTGGTTGAACTTCTTAAAGTACCTTCCAAAACATGGAGCAATTCGAGATGTCAATTGTTTGTCAATAGTCCGTTGCTTATCCATGGTAATAATAAGCTGACCGCGTTATCTACATCACTTGCCATTGAGTTCCTTTACTGAAGGTTTATCGACTGTGAAATAAGAGGTATAGATTTTGGAATTTCCTTTCGGATCTACGTTGCGGAAATTATTATTTGTTTTTCTTGCTTTATTTTATTTTTTATTTTATTGTTAAAGGTACAATAACAGAATACAAATTATTACATTGCAGGTATAAATAACATAACACTTTTTAAATTTATATTCCAATAATAATTGTACACAGCATTGTCACAAAAATTTCAGTCAGTTCAGATCAATCAGTCAATTTCAGACATTTCAGTGGCTTTACGCACAAAATAGCGATTGTGAAACTGAGTTGCATGCGTTGAAGTACGGTTCTGTGTTTTGCTCCTCTTTTTTCATCTTTGCGTCTTCTCTTACCCATTCGGATTGTGTGTTTGGCCAGTATAGGAACTACAACAGTTACAGTCTGTTCGAAAAACCCTGGGTAGGGTTTGTAGGGTCAAGACATCCTATGAAGTGCCCAAGAAATAACTTACTTTTATGCCAAGAATATATGGTGTCCCAAAAAATTTAATTATTTTAAAGAGGTTATCACGGCCTGCAACATAAATGGTTTATGATGTTATATTGCTTACAAACACCCGTGTAATAAGAAAGTTGTTAAGTAGATAATGTTAAGTAACTTTGCATGAAGTTTTGAACATGTATATAGCTTCCATTAAAAATATAAATATCGAATAAACCCGCTGTGACATTTTAAAATAAAGTTAAGACTTACTTCGTTGTTACTTAAGAAAAAAACTTTTAACCTTGTCGGAAAAATAGAAATAACCATGTTAAAGTAAGTACTAGGTCTCGGCGGAGGACGTCTTTGAAATCTCAAAATAAAATCATAAAAAGTTTCACAATAGCTATGAACGGCGCGTCCAAACAATGTTATTCTTACACAAAACTTCCAGTTTATATAACACTCGGAAGCAATTTAATGAAAGTGGGCTATTCCGTATATCCCTTACCTTACATTGTTGTGATAGTTCGTTCCTAGTTTCTTTGAATCGAAGTAATTGTTAATAGAACCAATAGTATGTTTCGTTTTTTAGTGCAGGTCTTGTTAAAATAAGTTTTGTAATTAAATTCCCCTTATCTAAATAATTATATCACGACTTCAATCATTTTAGTTTTAATTATATTTTATTTTCAGTGATTTGTTGCTTTCAGTGAAGTGATATATAAGGTATCGATTTTACTCTCTTTGAATCTAATTGAAAGCAAGAAAAACACTTCACACATTGAGAAAATGGCTAGAAAAGTAGGTCCAGATAGAAATAGCAGAAACTCCACTTCTTATTTCACAGTAGTAAACCTTCAATAGAGGAGCTCGAAAGTTACGGAGAAACTGAAAAAAAAACAATGTAAACGCTAGTGTGCCAGTAGTACACCTCTTTAACACTTTTACAAAATTATGCACGCCTGCTAAACATTGCATAGAAATCTTTGTAATTGAACAAAGATCGATATTTTTTATAGATGTAATAATTTTATTAAATAACTAAATGTGTACCTAGTATGTTGCGAACGAAAAGATTGTTAACATTGTGACTTGATTTTACTGACGATGTTTTCATTCTTTGGGAAAGCTTGTACGCCAGTAGTGGGTACATTATTAGGTCGATGAAGAACTTGGTAACCACTAGCCGTATATGGAATTACAATAAATAAATTATATTTATCATACACTTTACAAAAAAATATCACATTTTTTTTTATATAAATCTATATCTTCTGTATACCTATGTCTAAGTCATTAAACGCTATCTAAAAGACTGGATCTTAATTGGATTTTCGCTCGTATGTTTCATTCACAGTTCACAATTCAACCCTGTAGGTGGCGCAGGAACCGAGCAGGATAATTAGTGCCAGGTCCGCTAGTCTTTATACATTATATTCATCTGTACTTATAAACGAACTCCTCCTAAACGATTGGACCGAATCTGATTTTTTTTTCTTTTCGAGTGCGTTATATACATAGCCTCCTGAGTGACTGATAGACAACACATAGCCTAAAGCACTGAACCTAGTGACTAGAAATTTTGAGGGTGAAAACGCTCGCTTAAAAAAGGCAAGGAATTCAAAAATTCAACCCCTCAGGGGCGAAATAGGTATTAATCTGTTATATGAAAATCTGTTATTTTCAAAAAGGCATGAAATTTAGTACCCATGCTATTGGTAAAAAATAAATATGCATCAGCATTTTCGTAAATTCTACCATTAAGTAAATGAAAAGGGGTTGAAAGTTTGTATGAAAACTTCACTATTTCTGAGGTTAGACACGTAATAATAAATATCAGGGCTTTTGATAAAACTAAACATCAACATCTCGTAGGACAATTTCTGCCGGCTCCATAAGTTATGATTTTAAATTAAACGCAGTATGGAATCCATGATCATTAACTAAGTAGAACCTTCGGAAGTATTTTAATGACTTAAAGGTATCTTATATGAACATTCATTTCTATTGATATGCAATAACTCTTTTTTTAATTTTATTTTTATTTTATTTTTTATGCCGTGGGTAAATGCTAGTAGTTCTAGCATTTACCCGCGGCTTCGCTCGCGTTATTTTAAACTACTGATTAATAATTATATTTCTATCCTTCGGAAACAGTACTTTTTTCTGAATGAAGGGTATCCTATGTTTTTTTTTGTATCTTATATTAATCTTATATTTGAATCTTATATTTGTATCCTATATTAATTTTATGATTACTGGTTGAATAGTTAAGGTTACAATAAGTTAAGGGAAACAAACAAATAAACCCACTTCCGTATTTATAATATTAGTTAGGACCAGCTGACCCGGTAACGCATTTTTTATGGTAACGCGTTGCTATGGTAACGTAAAAAGAACGGGGGAAAAGAGCGAAAGAGCGGGGGAAATTTGTGTTCTTAGAGTATATATTAACCATAATTATAAATAATTACAGTTAATACAGTCCATTTATATTTTATCTAATAGTGCGTGTGTTGCCCTTCTAAAAGTAATGTGGCATTTAGAAATACAGCGTACTCATTGTTGAAGAGTCACATAAATAAATAATAAAACCCGATAAATAATAAATATACTAGTGGTTATTGTCGCACGAGGACGGAGCTCGCAAGAACCCCAAGGGACACTGAAAATGATTGAGATTGGATTGGGGCAGGAAAACAGTTCAATGGATGTATTTCACGCTTGGGTCCTTAAAAAATCTGTCTTATAATCGCTGCCAAGAGCTTTGAAAACAATAAGAAATGATATCGTCGTTCATTGATTTAAGTAGTTAAAATAATTCATATGTTTTTGGCTATTCAGTGAAGTTTTCATATTTCTTTTACCGAATTAAACGTGCTAAGTTAACTTAATGACTGAAAATCTATTAAATCCCTAGATTTGAATAAAACAACAGATAATAAAATAATAAATAAAAACAGTAAACATTAAAAAGCTTTTTTATAATAAATTGGTTTTTAACAACAAAAAACACTTTATCGGTTTAAAACTCAGTTTTGATATAAAAATGTGTCAATAAAAATTTCTTACGTTGTAAATTCGATAACCCAAATTAGATTCGTTGCCTTTCAATATTTGAAAAGTTCGATTGCATGAAAAATTCAACTTTCCGTGGAATATTAAATACGAGCTAATTGTTCTTTTGTAAAATACTTTTTCATAGAATCTATGATTATTGGTGGTGGCTAGTGATGAAATAATAAAGCAATGTGAATAGCAAACTTTTTAAACACGTAATTCATTCGTAATAGAGTTGCTTGTTTGATATTTTTTACAAACAGCCATTAACAAAATTATTTATTTTTATGTTTTAAACCTTTTGAGATTGGCTGCTATTATTCCTTTTTTGTCAATTTTGTAAATGACGTTTTTAATTTGTTATCAGTCTAAAGCAGTATAAAAATTGTGGGGGGTAAGGATCTAATACAAGAAGGTTGTAACGCAAAGAACCTTTAATAAGCCTTTCGATGTTCAGTCTTCGAGGAATTTGCTTATCATCGGCATCTGTGTTCATTATGCACTACCCATCAAGCTTAAATATATTAAATACTAAAAAAAATAAAAGCATTTCTTACTCTTCGTTCTTAGAATAAAAATTGTGTGTTGCACTGCGCCACAAATTTACTAATTTTAGTAAGCGTTTGTTTTTAATAACTAATTAAAAAATATTGAACCATGTCATGACTGTGTGTATCAAAACAATTACCTATAGGCATTTATCTATGAAGACGTGAGCATTATCACTTTTACTTATCTTTGTTAAATAAAAATCAATGTTTGTAAGTTTCTGCCCTATGCCTTTCGAAACTATTGATCAGATTATGATGAAACTTTATTGAGTTCTTGTATGCAAGCCAGGACTTTTAATGTAAAGACAGCAAAAAAGAGCATTTAACACATTTCGGGTGCAGCAAGTAATAAATAAATTTAAAGAAACCATGAAAAACTTTTCACAACTAGTAATCATTTCTCGTCAATCAACGATTTGAATAAAGAAAAAAGTTGATATTCTCCGATTTAAAAAATAAACATTCCAGTCACGTCTCTAAACTTGGGAGTTTCTCGTTTGCAACTATGTGAAGTGAGCTCTAAGCACAGTTACTATTTCGAACTCTCCGCGATATATCTACACTGAATTCAACCTTATTTCGCCAATCTTAAGTTATAGTTTAATGGTGCACTGGTACATCTGCAGTGCGGTAGCAAGCATTCTCCAAAGTTCCGTAGATTTGGACGGAAAAAGAGCGAATTTGGAGTTGTAGTGTATTTATAAACAAAGCTCGATTGATCAAAGATTTGAGCGATGTGCTGAAAGTATGTGTTATAAAGAATATAGTTCTTTCTGTTATGTTATCCTTAACTTTTACAGTTACGGAGAAATAAAGTTGATCATGTTTCAATAAATTTAGTGTTATAGTTTATTTTCTGTTAACATTGTCATTTAATGTAGGTTTAACCTGCCTGATCTGTCCATATTTAGAACTTAGTGCTCTTCAATATAAACTGGACCCCCATGGTTATGGCAATTTCCCGTATAGTATTTTTATGAACCAGTATAAGTATATTCATAGCCTGATGATCATCCAATCATCAAAATCGAAGTGTTTGCCGAAGAAACGATTGCATGCATGCCTTTGTGTGCGTACCTTAGTGTGCGTACCTTAGCGTGCGTACCTTAGTGTGCGTACCTTAGTGTGCGTACCTTAGTATGCGTAACTTTGTATAACTTGCATGCATGTCTTTATAACGTGATTTACCTTGTTTGTTTTGAATTGTTACCCGCGGGAAGAAAGTGGCCGATTATCGACAGGGGTGCTATTTGAAGTCCAAACAGTGGTTTAGGAATTTAAAAGTTTCCGTGCAAGTGAATCTCACTTTCACTTGTGTGATACATTGCACTTTATACTAAATGTACAAGGAAAATAAAAGAAATATGCCTTTAATTAAATTTGAAGACATGGTATCATGTTAAAAGTAATTAATCGTATTTATTTACTTTTGGACATTAAGAAGTAAGTCTTAGATTTACTACTGCTTAAGTCACATCTTTTAAATCACGAACAAAATATGGTTCAGTTCTCACTTTTTCAATTTAGAATAGAATGGGGATATATCTTGCAAATAAATCAACCGCCCAATATTGATAACTAGTATGTCTTTTGAATTAAAAACTTTTTGGATTAAGAGCTCTTAGATTAAGAAAAAATCAGCATGTTGAATTGGCAAAAGGTAGTTAATCTTAACGTTATGCATATTTTGATCTAAATTCTAATTTCGTTATGATAACTTTCCGCATCATTTATCGATCTCTGTTATCTTACTCCGCACGTGATCACTACTGATTTCCTGACAAACGTTATTATGCATTGTAAAAGAAACCTTAATAAGTTTTTAACACGTACGTACTACAACTAAGATGTATTTTAAAACGTTAAATATTATACTTTAGAGAACGCACGACATTATATAAAATGGCGTTTGTATTTAAAAAATCTACTCCAAATCGTATAAAATAAGGAAACCGATTCTTGAAAAAATTACACACTTAAGGAATACATATAAGTCGAAAACATAATAAAAAAAATCGAAATGGTTTTAAATGTCAGTAATCATTAAATGCCAAGATTTTTTATAGAATTTTTTTAACTTGTATCAATTCTCTATATTCAAAATATATTCTACTAAATTTTTAGACTTACATATCTTCCTTAAGTGTATAAAATTTTATAAGAATCAGTTTTATAATACATATTATAATATTTAGACTTAAAGGTTTTTGTGTGTAAAGTGATGCGGTGTTAACTCTCTTAATCTCTATAGTGACGCTGAATATTTTACCTATAGACCGTTCTTATGAATGAAAATACCATTGTGAGAATAGGCCATTACTAATCACGCGCGTCCAGTGCAGGTTGGCGCGTGCTCAGAGTGGTAATTCAAACAAGGCCAACCGGCAACAAGAAGGTATAACGGGGGTTTTAAGTGAAATATGCCGCTGCCGCCTCGCGATACATCGCTTTACAATCCAAAGTGAGTCGTCGGTGGTAGTTAATAAAAATGTTTCCTTGACAAAAAAAGAGAAAAAAAGTTGATGCATGCTAACCACTGCAGATACAGCCAGGAATGACGTTTTCTTAACTTCCGAATTCGTATGCCAAACGCGGTAACCACTGCAACTCATTAAACTACACTAATTGACCCTAAAATCTCTATAACAAAACATGTAGATATCTGAAAATAAATTTATGGCCTAGCTTAAACTTTCTTCAAAAAGGAGTCGTCCAACATTAATCAAATTATCCCAGTGGACTTTAAAGGGACGCTGTAATCTGGCGACCGTTTTATCCTTTGCCTAACCCATGTTTGTGACGTCAGCGATGTCATACTCCATATGCCAGTGCGTCTCATCAAAATTTATTTCTTCTTTCTTAAGCATTATGGGTTGGTACTAATCTACTCCACTATACGTCAACGGTTCTTATGTATAGAGTAATTAGCTTCAAAGATGAACACGACCGAGAATTATATTGGCGGTCTAGGAGATCGACACTAGAACTGCCATGCTAACTACTACATCACTCTAGGATAAGTTTCCCGTAACTATATAATATACAAGCGATAATAATTTATTTTTATCATTCCATTACAATAAATATATAAAACCAAGTTTAATGTCAATTATTTATATGCAAAAATAATCATTAGGATTATGGGCTAATATACGATACATCTTCACTAACTATATACCTACTAGTGATATGCAAAAAAATGTTACTTGAGTTTAGATAACTAATCGAACCTTTTTGCATGTTTATGTACATTTTATTAAAAAGAAACACGACATTGAATACAAATTACAATGTGGAGTTGAACGAAAAGGTTATAGGTATATTTAATTTTCTTCATTTTTTTCCAATCAACATGGATATTTTTTTTAGATACTTATTTAGTCACGAAAAATATTATACTCAGCATATTTGAAAAGCTCATGATATTTACGTAAGTATACATACAGTGTATGTGGAATGCCTAGGAAACGTTGTACGGAGCGAAGGACCTGCAACGAAGTTACCTGTTCTAATTGAATTTCTCGGGCGGGGATGAGCTGCCCGCGAATGTTTACTTTACCAGACAAATTGCCTCCGAGCTTGGATCTAATTAGATGCCATGGGAGTAACGAAACATCGAAAATGATAACAAAAACGATTACAAACTGACCATCATTTAGTTGAAATACTTTAGAGATAAATGAGCACGACTGCAAATCTATAACAAAATTTATTTTATACTCCATAGCAGATGCCCAAAAAAATAATATCGTTTGACTCTGCTCCTGGCTGTTCATGGAACTTCCTTTATTTAATGCCGAGGTGGAAATGATTTGAAGCAACAGCAGTAGGAAAAATAATTCAAGACTGTGATATTATTTCAGATGCGCTCTTACCGATATATCGATCGAGATCGATCGATAGCGCAGCTGAAGTCATTTGAAATTGTGTTGAAAATCCTTTTTATGAGGGTACATATTAAAAAAATAATACTAAAACTTAATCTTGAAAAAAATCTGATATGCACCAAAACAACGGTGTAGATAACACTGGCGTTAAACTAATTACGTAACAATGACAAAAACAAATGTTAACAAATAGAGTGACTAATCTCATAGTACCCATAATTTAGTTCTTTATCATTAACTTAACCTTTACTTAAAGAATGGTAAGTCAAATAGTTCTGGGTTCGAGTCCCAGAAGGGAGATATGAATCCGAACATTGAGTTATGGTCATTTGTATAAATTTCTATGAATATTACCTCATACTAGCTACACCGGCATGTATTGCAATGCTCTTTGGTTCTGATCTTTTTTTTGTGCATTAAAAAATAAGCATCAGTTGGTAAAAGTATACACAAATATTTTGTTTTTATTTTTTAAATAAAAAAATTTGGCAAAACAAAGTTTTTGTAAAAATTCTGTACTAATAATTGTTTTGGGTCTTGTTGAGGATATTTTATAAAAATAACGCGTAATCGTGACGATTTTAATTTACTTTATATATTATTTAAGTAGCAGTGGCATCACATTGGCCAGTAAATGATACATAAGTGTATAAACAGCATTTGCCTAGTACGAAAAATTAAATAAAAACTCTTTCTTGTTTTACCTAAGAAACAAGTGTCGTATGTATCCCCCAAAGCTAAAAGGTTGGCATACGTAGACGATTCGTTCATTTACTTGTTGTAAACCTTATGCCATTCCACCTTTTGGCTTTTGGTGTTATGATCGACTTCAAAGAGGCGTTATCTAACGTTCCCTCAAAACTTATAAAGAATCAAATTATTAAAAGAAATCATCAAAGCTGTTTATTTATCCCAAATAAATTTAATTGACAAATTATACAGTAAATATGCTAAATTATATGGTGCTCCAACTTGTATATTTCCTGGGACTATTTATAAATATGACACTTTTGGCAGAATATTGACGTGTATTTATTATAAAATAAATATTAAATAAATTGATTTTAGCTGTATCTATTTTGTTATAATGTAATGTCCTTTTTGGTAGCGTTTTAGAAGCAGGCATAACATAAAACTTGGTATTTATCATTAATCTTATGAATATTAGAACTATTGTAGAAAAACAAACTATATTTACGAACTTCAGTTCTCCCTCGATATATTGGAGTCCCAAAAATAAAACGAAAATGGTAAAATCTTGTTTTAAATATACATATATTCCTGAGAAAGTTCCCTTCGCATAGGTTTCAAACTTCAGCCATTCTCAAGGTCATTCCTAAGTCCTTTAGATCTTATTCTAAACTTTCAATATCTTTGCCTCTCCATCTTTACATCATAGGGTATAACAGTAAAACGCAAAATGTGTTTTTATTCAAGTAGATAATCTGTACAACTTTTTATTCTAATCTTTTAAATAAAGTACGCCATTCCAGAGAAACATAGACTGTTTCATTTTCCCGGGATCCCACAAGAACGGGAAAAGCGAGCAAATTAAGTTGCGGATGCCTCCGTCTGTCGTCGCAAAAATGAGTCTATTGAATAATTATCTTTTTAAAAATAAACAGACAATGAGCTTGAATTATCTTCTTCTTCTTTTTGGAATGAAACATAAAGGAAAAAAGTTATTGTAGTGTATTTACAAGACCACGCAGAAAGTTATCCAAAAAAATGTTTTTATATATTAGGCAATGGTAGATTATAATTATTAAAAAAGATATTTTTAAAAGGAAATTACCATCGTCCGAATTTCGAATGTATTTATAACCTACATTGAAACATCGTGTCCCGTTGAAACATGGATTTGCGTAGGAAAAAATTCCATGCGATAATTTTTATAGTTTCAAATGTGGTCTAAAATCAATCGAGTTGTTTGATTGACATAAAATGGCATTTATGGATAAAGGCGCTTCTAAAACATCTATCTACCGTTGTCATTATGAATTCAAGTGCGGTCGTCTAACTTTAGGCGACGAAGAAAGCAGTTGTTGATTTTTGATGACTATTACCAAATAAAACGTTCTAGCTATGAAAATTTTAATTCGAGAAAAGAGATTCAGCTTATTTATTAATTTGATGATAAAACTTACGACCACTGTTTAAATCCAGTAAGTGTACGTATAGTGTATGTATGATATGTTATAAAAACTAATTACTTATATATAAATTCTATCGGATGTTATTATAAATGCCTCTCTTTCATTTGAAACATAAAGTAAGGTCTAAAAAAGCCTCACTGCCTCATTACCTTGATATTAAGCTTTGAAAATAAGCTCCCTTACTCTCGTGTAGCCAGTAACTTAGTTTTGAACTATGAAACATTAAGCTCCTCATAGTCTCGTTATACGCCAAGACCTCCTAGTTTCAGTTCTAGTTTAGAGTTTTCTGTTATACCAAGTTATTCAAATTCTGTTTATAGTAGCTACTTTGAGGATTATCATGGTTCTGAACTGAGTTGTAACTTTGTACTGATTAGATAGTTGGACATGCTTTGACTAAAAAAGTCATCAGTAAAGTTATAATCGTGAATGTGGGATAGTTAAAGTTGTTAAATTAAAAATGGACATTTAGTGTAATACTGAAATAAATTTAAGTTATATAATTACTTGCTATTATAATTACTGTAATTAAAGTCGTAGAAAAGTAAACAAATTAATATCTAATGATTAATAACAATGCACATTTAATAAATATTTTAATATGTTAGACTTTAACAAAAAAGTAGATATATCCGCCAGCAGGGAGAAATGGCGAATGATCGTGAGGCGAGTAACATCTGCCTCGGCCTAAGACACGACCAAATGACCACGACCGCTCTGGCAACAGTGTCACGACGAAGAAGAAGAAGATATAACATTTGCAAAAGATTATACGAACAGACTAAATACTAGCAGCTCAATTAACTACCAGTGTTAGTTTAACTTCTATACAAAATAAAAGAGTTTTATTACAAATTAAAAACACTTTTTAGTTAGCTACAAAGTAGGTTAATCAAATCATTATTCATTTTATCATATCATTCCTGAGGGACGTCTAACACGACATTACAAGTCAAATTACCTTGACCGAAAAACATTTCGTACTCAGCCCTTATTAATTCGTTTGCAGTAAAATTTTTCTTTTGTATACAAAGAAAATTTATGCTGATGTAAACGAAACTTTAACCTTATAGCAATAAGTATACTGAAAACGTACTTCAGATAGTGCCAGCAAAACAACTGAGATGTAAACAGATAAAATAGAAGTTAATCGTCTTGAACAAATAGCACCCGTACCTGAACAACTTTTATCGTTTCACCATTTTATTGCTGGCTATGTAGATTTACGGGGCTCTGTGGAAAATGTTTCAATAGATATCAAATACAATAAGAATGTAGAGTCCGTAGAAAGAGCTTTCTAGAAGTGAAAGCTTTCATGAACAGCGTCGTTGTATCTCTCTTGGTACTATATTGCTATGTTCTATTTAAATAAGAAAACGATCAGATCGGTAAGGATATCATCTCAATGCCTCAACAAATGGTTTGATTTGTGTGATTTTGTTGTGTTGAATACACTTTACTTTGGACAATTAAAAGTAAATCATTAGAAATTTATTTTATTAATAGACCCATACACTTTTACACCATTAAGGTGAAGAACTAGCAAAATAACGCAATGATTAGCGCGTTAAGTCTATGATTACGAAGATTAGGCGAATTCCGTAAAAGGTGATCATTGGATGGGTGACAGTGGGTGAATAGCAATATTTCCAGTCTTTGTTACCCACTATGCCCGAGTGATGGGTTATCTTACATTCACCCTACGGTATTTATATCAATAATAGGCTACTAAAACTCTGAGTATGATTAAAGGTATTCAAACTCGCAAAAAAAACAAACTAATCGAATTTATTTAATATAACTTCATTTGATAAAAGAGGGTTATAATAAATTCCTTTTTTCAGACTTTTATTGCTAAACACGATTACACAATTGGGAAATCTAATTCGCATTCGTTTTAGCTCGTAATTCATTTAGGCAGGCAAGCATAGAATATAAGAAGATCCCTTATCCTAATTGTAACATCACACAGCCGTTGTTATACATACGAGTAGGTGTACGAAAATTACATTGACAAAGTACGTAAGTTAGCATGCGAAAATTATGTTCAATTTAAATTGAAATCCTTGATACTAAAAAAATCTCACATCAGTTTATTATGCTTATTGTTATACAATTCTAAGGTACGCAGTAACAATATGGGTAAATGTGAATTAATCTGCCAAAAAGGGTCTTTTAGTGTTATAAATAGTCTAAAGTAATTTCAATAAAAGCGGGAGTATTATTTTTAAGGTCCATATGATTATGACTGTGGTAATGTAATTTATATATTAATCTCTTTTAGAAGTAAACTTACAGGAAGGCATATAACCTTACATCTGTAAAATTCGCTTAACTCATCACTTAAAAAAATGCACAAATACCTATGTTTTAATTTGAAAAATGACAGGTATAATAAATTACCGTCTCACATTATCAAGTTACCACTAAAAATGTTTAAATAGTTATATTTTTTCCGGTAGAATGTTTTTTATATAATATATGAGTTGCAAATTTTAAATAATAATAATAATAAATTATGCTTTATTGCACACACAGATAGAATACAGAGAAATAAAAATAACATAAGAAAAGTATACAGACAGGCGGCCTTATTGCTAATATATTTATTTATATAGTAAAAGCTGACCCGACCACGCGTTGCTGTGTTATAAATTAAAATGAAACCTGTTCTATGTCCTAAGTGGGAACAAATCCAGCATAATGAAAAAAAATCACCAAAAAGCTAAAAGCCAACTTTCCTTTACGTGAATAAAAAGCTGAGCCAGGCTAGATCAAAATCAGCGCACAGCAAAATCAACTAACTCCCTGCACTCCAGCTTAATGTCATGCGCTATGCGAGACTACTGAACTCATTCGAGTAACAGAATAATTTCAATTGAAAAGTTTCCGAAGAGATGGCATATCAACAGAGATTTTTTTGAATATATTTCTCTTAGGCTGCTCGAAATGAATACTTCTTATACTATGTAGTTCGCGATCCACATACCGTGTGTTATATTAAAATAAGGTTTGTTTATATATTTTTTTCTTAGTTAAGTGTTTAACTTCTAGATTTTTTGCGTCAAGTGCTCTTCGACTTGAGCTACCGAGACCCTATTAGACGTCTGGTATTACTTCACAGTTATAATTTATTCCTTATTTTCTAATATTAATCTTTTTGTCTTATATTTCTTATCTTTACATAATCAAGGTTTAATTACTAAACACGACGAATTAAATTGTATTAACCAATTAATAAAGAAGGAATTGCAACGTCATTGTTGTATTTAATACAATATGGAATATCAAAAGATTGCTGGTTTGAGTCCCACCTGACACCTGAGATAAGTTGTTTTTTTTAAGGTAGACCTTTTTTACAATTTTTGCAGAATGCCTGGAAAGGTATTCATTTTACCTAATGACCTGGTGAATTGTCATTGATGTTATGTACATCTGTCATTTCAGTCATTAAAGAAAGTAATTCGCCAAAATTATCTCGATTCTCGAGTCTCGATAGTTGAAGACCTCCGTGGTTGAGTGGCTCTTATACCTAAAGCTAAAGCCGGTAAAGCCACTCTGAGGTCCCGGGTTTGATTCCTGGCCTGATTAATGTTGAAAATACAAACTTTTCTTTATTGGCTGGGTGCTGTGGTAACGTTTCTGAATTTCATAAAAAAGTGCTTTAGCAAATTTTTTTTCCAACTCTATTTTAATATATCAACTAGCTTTTTCCCGCGGCTTCACTCGCTTTAATGTAGACTACCAATGAAAAGTTATATTTCGATCTCTTGAGAACAGTACTTTTTTTGTATAAAATGTACCCTATGTACTTTTCTGTACCCCTGACAAAGTGAATGCAAAATTTCATGCCTATAAATTTAGTAGTTAAGGCGTGAAAGTAAAACAAACAATCCCACTAGGATTATAAGGTTTTTTTACCGATATGATATGAAAGTTATCAAATGCCAAATTTCTTCGAAATCTATCATCCCGTTCATGACTTATTGAAAAACATTTAGATAGACAGACAAACATATGGATAGTCTATCATTTGCGCAATCACATGTTTTTCCCATGTACCAAATTTCATTAAATTCGGTCAACTATTTCTTGACTTATAAAAGGACATACAAACTACAAGTCTTTAAAATAGTAGATACGGTATTAGTTAGCTATAAAATGAATATTTATTGTAAAATTTGTCCAAAAAATAAGTATACGGACAGAGCCTAGAGAGATATTTTGAGTAGAATATATTAGAATAGCATTTTTGATGTGTGAATAATAAAATATATTTATTATGATGATTAGTATGACATATTAATTCTTTATTGTCATACTTTACTTACCCTTGGAGCAAGAGGAAACACGCGATAATATAAGTCGTCGTCCAGACAATAATTAATTAGTAACTACTATTCATCAACATCTAGCAGTTATAAGAATGAGGTACTTTGATATCTAATTTTCGATTGATGTGGATACTTCTTTAGCTTTGTCTTTGAAACATTTATTAATTTGTAAAGTAATTACATAATAAATCGATAAGTTATTTTATGTCTTTCATTAGTACTTTTACGTTCCTAGACGTATAGAGTTTAAGGAAAATAAGAGAATAAGTTACAAAATACCAAAGCATCGATTCTGCGAAACCACATAGAAGTCATATAAATCTATTTTTCAATATCAATAAGAACTGGAGTTTGTTCGTAGAAATATCATGAAAATATGGTCGGATCTGGAAGTAAACTGAAGTTACTATTGCTTTACAGAATTTGTGCGCATAAGAAAAGAAAGGAAATATCAAAAGTAAGGTCTTAAAAGTATACTTGTGTGAAAGCGTCATCATGATATCAAATTAAATCTTAAAATATCAAGTGTTCACAGTACCTTCATTGTTTTTGAGGAAATTTCTAGTGTGATTTTTAGTATTGCTTTAAGTATTAGACAGACAATCCTGCCGGCGCAGCTAATTTCCTGGGATAGTCCCCTAGTATCCCATCCACCCTTATGCCATCCCATCACTCAAGTCCCGTGTTTTCACGATTCATGATCACGTGTTTTCGTGAAGAGTATATACCAACTTGCCTGTCGGTTGGGATGACAGCTTTGAAGCGAATCCCACCGAGCAGATCTGCAAGAAACAAGAATTTAGTTCACATAACACAAGGGAATAATAGTAAACATGCATTGTAATTATATTCATAAAAAGAAATACTAATACATAAGAAATAAGTATTATTGTTAATCTATGATATATGTAGTACATGCTTTATTTTATTAAGGACAAAACTAGCGGCCTGTCCCGGCTTCGCACGGGTGGACAAAATTCTTTAATTTTGTTCTATTATTAAATATTTTTCCGTTAGCGCCATCTAGCGATCGGTAGACGAACTACTTGCAATTAACGCGTTGCTATGGTAACGCATATACAATGGAAAAAGAGGGGACAGATAAACAACAAATTTATGATCTTAGATTATAGATTATTATTTAAGCTGTTTGGGATTTAATATTGATTTAAATTATATAAGTTATTAATTGAAGTTAGCTATATTATTATATCTCACATATATACTCGAAGAACCAAACCGTATTATCAAAAAGTGAATATACTCATATCTGTTCGTTATAATTAAACACCTGTTTATCATTCTTAGTTCTTACACTTCCGCGCAAATAACACATTTGAATAAAACTTTTTTTTACGGATTTTCCGTATAATCCTCCAAAAACAGACATTGCTAGACTTGATGATGTAGTCAGCTATTTTTAGAAATAATAACAATAAGATGGAGGTCGGTCCCCCTGCCCGAGTTTCTTTCGCCAGTTCTTCTCGGAAGGGCCTGCCAATTTCCGAACTGGTAATAGACTAAGTAGTATACAATGTAATCGTGAGAATTTAATAACTAAATAAAATGTAAAAATAAAACAATTTGATTTATATAAAAATTGTAACAATTAGGAATGTGCCCGATTAAAATATTAAGAAGGTAGTAGAAAAAACTGGTTGGTTGCCTGTAAAGTCGGTATACGGGCGAAAGTTTTACGTGACAACGACTTTGAGTGGTAAAATAATTTTAATGTGAATATTCATTCGTATAGTAGGAAGAAGGATGAAATAATAGTAACAATTTAAAACATTTATTTATACAAAGAATTATATTTAAAACATTAATTTATAGGCACGCGTCCCTTCCACTTTTTATGTCTGTCTCTCTCGCTCTTAGGCGGGCTAACCATGCCCGGGTGGAAGGGACGCGTGCCTCTCACTCGCTCTCATTGTAAGCGCATAACGTGAGCGGAGCGTAACGCAGTTTCTTGAAGTTTCACCCGGCAAACCAATTTATAAGACGTTGTCACGTCAAAAAACATGACAACCATTATCTTAGTCATCCTGTGAGCACGACTCCTGTAAAGGAGTCGAAACGTAAGGATTAAATATAAAATAAAATATGCGCAAAATCAGTAAAAAAGTGTTTTTTTTCAAATCTGTTTATCATTTCTAGACTTTTTCACTATGTCTTGAAAGCTAATCCAATTCGAGAGCGAATGTATCCGGGTGCCATACGATGCCAATATGTCAACCATTCAGAGGAAACATGTTGTTTTGCTCACATTCCTCAAAAGTTCGTTCGTGCTCTTCATATTGTAAGCATCTTCCAATATATGTGTGCATTGAGGGACCATCTATTTTTTTTTGTTAATTATGGGAACTTATAACAGCATTTTTCTCTTTTCTGAGGGACCATATACAAATACATTTGTAAATTATTTGTAAAAAGCATATAAACATTATTACTTTTTTTAAAGACGTTGGCAAAATTTATAAGGAAAATTATAAAAGTAAATTAAAAACACAATTATGAATCCATTTCCCTCCATCTCTCCCCTCATCAATGGTCCCTCATTTCACATTTAATAGAAATGTAAATTAAATATAATATCGTTAAATATAAGGAAAACGGAAAGATTTCTCTTTGTAATGTTTAGTAAAAACGTTTTAGATAATGATTTTTTTTTAATAATTAAATTATTACTCATTATTTATACTCCCATCAACCCCTCGTGGTAAGCCAAATGCTTGTGTTACGAGCTGATCGACGTACGTAACTCGGTCCATTGGGTTTTTTTTTTCTCCCAGTGGAAAATCCTTTATGGATTCTATTCGATGGCAGGGATATGTGGGACTCTCTCACACCTTAGCGCACGGAGTGTAGGCGGAGCATACCTGAACTAAAAACCACTAGGACGTACCACCTGACTGATTAGGCTCTGTGAGGTCGTTGGCGGCACTCGCCATTGCGAACCGTGGCAGATGGCCCGAGGGCCCGTCCACAGTGGAGGAATTCCAGGTACGTACCGGTAATCCCCCCTGAGGTGCAAAACATGTGCAATGCCGACGGTAGGATTACCCATCCACCGTCAGCTAGTCTCGCCCGGTGCAATGAGCTACGCACACTTATACGTCACTCACTTCGCTGGAAGACTATTTCCTTGGTAACCCTGCTGTTTCCTAGCACCATCCCCTTAGGGGAGGGGTGGAAGCGGTTGCGACCTATCTCTTGGTTTTCAAGAGGGGTTAGGTATCCTGGGTGATAAGGATACCCCCATCTATTTAAGGGCTTGATCTGGGGGGGGGGGGACTCCTTCCCTTCAAACATGGATGAGAGCCGTGTAACGGTGCCTCCTCCTGCCCGTGCGTCTTTTCCTGATAGCGTCCGCATTAGCATCCACTTCTATGGCTCGCTCGGTGGTTTCCTTCTGTGAGATCACCTCTTCACAGAAAGTGACCACCGCCTCCCATGATCTCTCGTTAGTCAGCATGGCTTTGACCACACTGTGTAGCGAGAGGTCCCCTCCACCAAAGCGCCACGCTGCGGAGGCCACGCTGGGCATACCTCAAGGGTGTGCTGTGCCGTGTCCTCTGCAGCGCCGCTCCCTCCGAATCCGATACAGGTACCTTCCAAAGCATCCGTGCCCGAAAAGCACCAGCGCCAGGCGGAAAGTGACCAGTCCGACTTTTCACTCACACCACTCTCGCAGCATCAGGCGAACGGTATCGAGTGTCCTCACTGCCACTGTTGGGTTTTCGAGCATCCGCTCTCAGTCACTCATTAGCGATTCCTCCGCTCTTTGCCTCACCCGGCGCTGTTCCTCCGGCGCAGTTTCTTCCCCCCGGTCTTGTGCCTTCCTCCGTTGCAGATACACCTCCTGCAGGACCTGGACTTCCAGGTCTCATGGAGGTATACCTGCAAGAACACACGCACCAGCCCAGGACAATGTCCTGTAGCCCTACTCATTGGCTCCTTCTGAAATTGGCACTGTTCTCTGCGTTCAGGGCCTCCGCCCGTAGAGTAGCCCCATAGAAGGCCATAGGCCACTTCGCAGAACTCCTGCCTACAGCCTGCGGCAGCTTGAGTCTGGGCCAATGGGCTACAGCTACCTCGTAGTTTATTATTGTGGCTATATTATGCGTGCATTATGCAGTTTTATCGTTCTTTGATATACTCGTAGATTATTTGTTTTTCCATATTTTCTTTGCCAAGTATGCAGTAGGTTGTCTACTCATTAAAAAAGCTTTGTTGACTTCAACAATCGGCTTATTCATTCATTAAAAAGTGATCATAAATAACACAGTGTCTGAATTCTCACAATAGATCGATAGCCTATAATGCTTCGTCTTAATGGTACTGAACGTTTAGATTTAATTGACCTTTACCTGGAATTTGCTAAAACACAACAAAATCAACATTATTTTTGGCGATTAATTTAGTGTTTCCCGGCTAGGCATATATACAACAATCCGAACACGAAATCTTGAGTTCTGAGAGCGGATAAACCACTTCTGGCTTTTGTAATACAATTCTCACACTGCTGAATTATTTGGCAGCTCAAATACAACTATCCGGCCACAATGAAAGAGCATAATTCACCCCCGCATATATCACTTAAACCACAAATATTACCATGGATGACCCTCATACCGTATGCTGACGTTCTTAATTCATTTTCTTTCACATCGGTCGTAGGCCACCGCGTGGTTAGGTGATCAATCAAAATCTCATTCGAACACGTCACTCCACCGGATCGACGTTATCCATCTTGTCTAATTTTGCCACACATTACGTCATGTTAGCTAGGGCTTTTCGATTCAGGTTATTTTGGGAATTCATTACTTCTGGACATGATTTGTGGTGATAATGATACGTTCGAGGATATTTCGCCGACAACTTCAATATTTTCCGCATATTTTTATTGTTATGATACACACACTTATCATCTGATATATTTACGCAGTCACTGAATAGTGAAAAAAGAAGAGCAAGCTTGTGAGTTAATCGAGTTATCGATGTGAAAGTCTTGTAAAAATATTATTAAAGACTGATTATAATAATAGAATCAGCATTATACATTTTTCATAAAGCACAAAACTTGAAAATAACGGTATATTATAATATTAATCTAAACTTACCAATTTTATGCATTGTTTGCGCAATTGAACAATAAGTAATGTTTCTGATTTTTTAACCAAACGATCGAGTCATTATGGCCTTAGCAGGTTAATAACAGGCTACTAACATTAGATAGCTCCTGTAATATGCTCCATGATCAACAGCTAACAAAGCTTATTAAAACATAGAACGGTAATTTACCGTTTTACGGTGGTTTTATATAATAAAACACAAATATTATGTTGCATTTTTAAACTGTTTGATTCGATTGTCAAATCAATTAAAAAATAACTATGAATTCTTTGTTTATTATGTTTAAAAATAAGACAATTTTAAATAAAACCGAACTACAACTAAAGTGGTATTTGGTGAGTGTTATCCTTAATTTCATCAGCCTTTTAATGATAAAGATATTGGGTCATAACCTTTCATACTAATGGATACACTAAAGAGAGAACGAACCGTAGTCGACCACATTGATCCTTCTGAAACACGAAGAAACTAAAATTATCTTAAATTTTTGTTCTTTAATCGTATGAACAGCCAATATTTAACAACCTCATCAATCTCAAAAAAGGCGCTAACTACTTTTGATAGCCGAAACAAAAAAGGACTTATTTTTATATTAAAGATTATATTTACTTTTTCTCAGTTGAATATGTTAACTAAAAGGTATTGATTAAAGTATTATTTATATATTAGGGGTTAAAGTATGAAATTGCCGATTTGTACTGAAAATCTATATTGTTTATTTTTTAAATTTTTAACAAATTTATTTAATCAAAATAGTTGCCATTATTATCTATACATTGCTGCCATCTAATGGGAAGGTCATTAATGCCTTTGCGATAGAATTCCGACGATCTAGACTGCACAAACTGTGTGAAAGCATTTTGTACTGCCTCCTGGGAAGAAAACTTCTTGTCACGTAGATAATTGTCCAAATCACGAAAAAAATGGTAGTCCGTTGGAGCAAGGTCTGGTGAATACGGAGGATGACGAATGGTTTCTAACTGCAGTTCCTGAAGGGTCAAAATGGTTTCTCGTGCTGTGTGAGGTCTCGCGTTGTCGTGGAGCAATAATGGTGAAGATCGATTCATGAGTCGGGGCTGTTTTACTGCTAGTTTTGTCAACATGGTTCGGAGTTCGGCACAATAGACATCTGCCGTTATTGCTTGACCAGATCGGAGAAAACTATAGTGAATAACACCATGCTGAGACCACCAAACAGTTACCATTACCTTTTTATTGGTAAGTTTTGCTTTAGGACACTGTTGTGGCATTTGACCTGGGGTCAGCCATTGCATTTTTCTTTTCCGGTTATCATAAAGAATCCACTTTTCATCACATGTTACAATTCGATCCAATATTCCTTCATTTCTGTACCGGTTCAACAAGGCAACACAAGTTTCAACACGCGTTTCTTTCTGCAGATCAGTCAAATCATGAGGCACCCATTTTTCGTATTTTTTTATTTTATTGATTTGACGCAAGTGAGTCAATATTGTGGGTAAGGTAACGTTAAACCATGCCGCTAATTCCTGGGTACTTTGACTAGGATCGGCTTCCACTATCTCTCTTAATTCATCGTTATTTACCTGTGTGGGCGGTCTTCCTCGTGGCTCGTTCTTTAAGTCGAAATTTCCATCACGAAAGCGTTTAAACCAAAATCGCACGGTGCGTTCATTAGTAGACCCCTCTCCAAACGCAGCATTGATATTGCGGGCTGTTTCTGCCGCGTTAGTTCCGCGTCGGAACTCGTATTCAAAAATAACTCGAATTTTCGCAGTATCCATCTTTCTTGTCTAAATTGAATAACAAAAACAATTGAAAGTCGATATTCAAATGTTTTACATTTTTTAAAAAAAGAACATCATAGAAACCATTTAAAAAAAGTTTCATTCGAAAACCTCAAACCATGAAGATTCTATGTCAATTCAAAGAACCTATTGCAATAAAACGGCAATTTCATACTTTAACCCCTATTATTTAAGGTATTGATTTTAACATTTGAATAGTGAACTCTTACTACTAAGTTCACGGAAAGTTAGAGCTAACCTTTTTGTTGGTCTCAAGTCTTCAATGAAACTAATAAAGTAAGGCGTGAAGCGCCAAAGCCTAATAAGAAAGGAACTTGTGTATATCTTAATTGTTATAGGCAATTTAAATAACGTAACGGTTCATATTATTATTATAATAAAAAAAACATCTATAATAAAATCCTAAATGTCAAATAATTTCATTATCTAACAAATAGTTGAGTAGAAACAAATTGCTCAATTTATCATTTATATCTTCTTAACTAAATTAACAGTACGAAGGTTCTAATCTAAAAACTGAAACGCGGTAACCTGAGAATATTTAGCGTCATTGAATGGTAGTTGCTCCTAATTGTTATTTCGGTCCGGGTCTTTTTTCATCTTTAGATTTATTGATAATAATCAACTATTGATAGGTCATTATGAGGGGTAATTTACGAATGGCGAACAAAAATGGGTAATGTTTGAAAAATTGTGTTTCTCCGGTATAGGGTTTCTGTAAGGATGTGAGGATTTAAGGAAACCTTCGTGGACTTTTGTGAGCACACCATTATGTAAGATATTTTAATAGATTGTTAACTAATTAACGGTTATGCAGGTGTGTGGACAAAACAAATTATAGACTTTATAACTTTAAATCTTAATATTCTCTATCTTAATATGCTAACAAATAAAGGTGACTCAACATATTCCCGCCAAAAAGCCAAAACGTTTGCAGATCAGACTATTTTACTCCTTAAAACCTATGCATATACTAAAGAGATATACTTCGTTCTAATTTTAATACACTACTATTACAGCTCTTAATTTGTGTTCGCGCATATAATAAATAACCCATTAAAGCTGAATAAGTTACTAAACATTAAAAATGACTTTTCCTGCCGGTACATTTGATACGATCAGAATAATTGTCATGTCAATCTAACGATTGATCAGCAACGAAATAAGTGGCACACAAATAGCATATCGGTTGGTTTTTATCAGGAAATTGTCGAAGAACTATTACGCAGACAGTAGCGCCTATACGTAAAGTAGGTTGCGCGGCGTCTAGGGCGGCGGCCCATCTATTGGGGGTGGTGCCGTATCGTAGCAACCGGCCAGCATCCCTGTCAGTGTGGTCCCCTGACTCGCCCCAAGCGCTCGCGCGCCGGCGAAAAAGCCGCCACTCCACGCTACGAAACTGAGTTCTAAATTTAATATTTAAAAAGTTGTGCCGGCACAAAATGTTTATTCTTTTCATCCTACTTACTGTGTACTTAATAACGCTATGCCATAGTTGAACGTGTGTGAACGAAATTGCAATGACGGATTAGATTTATCAGAGTCAGATAAGAAGAAATGTTTTGAATGACGCCGTTGCTACAACTGGTAAGATATTTGTATATATATGCTTTCTCATACGCTTATTTGTATTGGACAACCAAATTAATAAAATATAAAGTTTATAATAATGTACACTTCAAATACGGGAGATGAATATTATTTAATTTTGATTGTTTTTGTTATGATTGAAAGAATTGTCTCTCTCTCTCATATATTTTGTTTGTTAATGACCTTCGTGAGAAGTCCTTCAAAGTCCATGAAATGTGATTGCTTTCCTTATTCAAGATGTTTTCGTCAGCGGAATATATTTGAAATTGCAAGTAGAAATCAACAATCTCCTGCGTTAATTGTATAAGGATTTGTAAGAATTACCATGAAATTACTGAATGAATTATTATTTTTTATATTCTTTTAAGAGCTTTGAACCAAAATTAGAGCTTTTTATTTATCGTAAACCGGTACGAGATATGTACGAATATTGCGAAATGTTACTGAATTCTTTCATTATGTTACAAAATAAACTAACCCTATCGATCAACCTGCAGGCGAGTTCAATACTAAACCTAAACACAATATGTGGCACTTCAAGGTTGGATAGATACTAAAGTTATTAGACGATGTATCAAATACGCGTCACATTCAAGTACGCCAGCTTATGGTTTTATTGATTAAATAAAAATTATTACAGTATTAGGTTATTACTGTCTTCTGTTCTGTTGGTTTACCGGTGCGATACGGATTTGTCGACTGTTACAAATAATTCTGATATCTCCTTTTTCATATTTATCGACTTTCTACATGATAACACATATGATGTTTATTTAATATCGTTTTATTTACGTTTCTCTTTGTTTTCAATAGTCGTGTTTACAGATTTTGATTCAGGTTCTACCATAGGTGAGCAATAATAATTGCATTTTTTATATCGTTGCGTTAGTGATCTGCTTACAAAAACTGTTGTTTTCGCTTCTAGAAGTTAATAGGTTAGGTTCAAAAAAAGACAGTTTATAAATACCTATATAAAAAAATAAAAGTGTGTAATTTAATCATCTGGCGCAATGAGCGGTGTCTTTATTAGTAAATAGTAGGTATTGGATTAACGATTAACGGACTTAGGATAATTTAACAGAAGTTAACGTGTCCGTTAATGTTTTTTAAAGTTAACTTAAAAGTTAATCCGTTAATAGAAATGTTAACTTGGTTAATTAACAATTAACGGATTAACGAGTTAATGTCCAGCTATGGGTTCTACCTGGGAACATTTTAACAAAAGAATACTGTAGCAAAAAGAATAAAAATAAAAGATATTGTTTTTTAGGCAGTTTTATTGCACAAAGTTTAGACAGATACTAACTATTGGCATAATCTTGGTTTATGAAGCTTTGTTTTGTGAAGTGACAACACTGTAAGAGGTTTGAGCTTGTATAGAAACCACTGAAGGCGGTTCGTTCACGTATATAGCATCTGCGATACTATAAATACTTCAATAGTTTAAACACATAATAGTTTTTATGAGTTACATGGCTAAGTTGTGGAATTCTTACCACTGTTATAACTTATGTACATACTTGTCGTTCTTGGTTGAAACTCCTCTAACTGAAACCATGACGAATAAATCTTATACATGTAACCAAACTAAGAGGACCAATAGAACTAATAAGAAATTACTCTATTTTTGTGTACAAAGAAGCCCTATACAGCCCAAGGCGTAACACATTGTAAGCTAGCAACAGACAGTGTGTAGGTACATAATTTTAAATGTAATGTAAAGAATAGGTTCTTTCTACGGTTCGTTATTTATAGCAATTAAATAGATAACATCACCCACTTTCAATTGATGTTAATTGAAATGAAATAAAAGAACGTTATTTAGAATAATCTGTTATACGTTTTGGAGATAATGGAGGCAACGGTAGCGACCCTGCCGTAGAAACCGACTGTTTTAGGTTTAAGTCCCGGAAGAGACAGATGGTTTGTGATAAATACAAGCATTTGTACCTGAGTCATGGCTAATTTTTCTGTTTGTTTACATTTTGTACATCTATGTATCGTATATGTATATCTATTCGTTACCCGAATATCTATAACACAAGCCTTACAGTACTTACTTTGAGCTAGGCTATTTGATATGTATGTAAAGACTTCAATTATGGATGGATTTAATATAGATTAAAGAAATCATGATTAAAGAGACAAATAAAAATTGCTTTTTTTTACATAACATACGTTTATTCGTTATAATGATATTTATTATTTATAAAGGTATTGGTTTTGATTGTAGATATTAATCCAAAAAAAAATTGTTTTTTAGAAGACTTCTATGTAGTGTTTTACAGTCGGTTTATAATATGAAATAATAATTATCATAGGTATGTCATCTTGGTCAATTATTTTACTATTTCATTATTACTTTCATAATAATTTCTTATAATATAAACTGTTAATATTAGCATATAAGAAGTCCATATGACTGCTTTTATGGTTGTCATCATCATCACTTCTGGAAAAAACCTTCCACAATTAACAACCCACAAACCCTTCCATTTTACTATAATCTCCACACTTGGCAGGCGGTTTGAAGACCATAATAAAAGATCCGTAGTAAAGACCGTAATTCGGAAAACAGTCCTGCCCATTTTGGGGTTTACGGGAGGTGTATAGCGACTAAATGAAAAACTTAACAAAAAGATAACTGGAGGTGTCTAGTATCATTTGTCACTTTTAACGATACTTTTAAGTATGAACCGATCCTGGTACTGTTCTACTCTGCCGACCACTAAACTAAGAGCCTTAGCAGACCACGTTTTTTAAACGCGCCGTTTGCTTGCGCGCGCGCTTGTATCGATACAAACGCGATACTCACACGCGTCACACGCAGCTTGACTATGAATTTATGTAAGAGTTCCAAATCCTACCTCTGAACATCTGCATACATTCAGTCTCGCACTTGAATCGGTATTTGTATCGATGCCAACCATTAGATATGAAAAAAATTGCTCTGAAGAATAAACACAATAGAAAGAAGCGTTTCTAAAACGCGCGTTGGTAGCGCGTTAATAAAACGCAGTGTGCATAGGCTGTAATAGTTAGTAAAACCTGACAGTTTATTTTAATCAAATTTAAAATACGTCAAGTTGAATATGTGACTATTACCAGAAATATTTTGTTTGAGAAATATTGTCACCTTATGAAAAGTACAATAATCTATTAGTATTCATAAAACCGGAATTATTACCATGTTTTTCAGGCTCAGGTATTTAGGCGTAGTTGCATGCGCAATTGTCCCTGCAAGCTAAGAAAAGCTCAAATTCCATTATCAACCGATTTATCTTCCTCGAAAGATTTAAGTTAAAGAGAATTAGGTATTTTATAAATTACTTTTCCAAGAATCATATTAACAGCCAATAAAGGGTTCATAATGGCCCACAGAAAAGTTTGAACTTGTGATTGAAAAGTTTTTCATTGTCTACAAGGCTAAAAGCCCTTTTAATTTGAATTTGGGTTTTAAAATAGCTTTGTTCCAATTCGTATTTATCGACATTAATGTTCTAATAAATTAAGCCATACAATGGGTTAGGCTTAAAATAATCTTATAAAATATTGATGTCACTGCGTCTAGCAGCTTTGATATATGCATACACTATTCTAATTTATACTAATCATTAAACTTTTAGTGTCTGTCCGTCATTTTAATTCATATATATTTAGTATTAGTATGTTTAAGTCAAACTTTAAAAAAAAAAGCTGATTTTTCACCGATAAAATACGGCAATTTCAAAGATAAAATAAATATTTTTTTCATTTATTAATATTTTATATTGAAATATAATTGACGGATATAATTACAAAAATATTATTTATCGGCTTATAAAATAAAATATTGATTACATAAATGAAGATAAGGCTTAATTAAAAAAAATCATTAGTACCGTCTGTGTCTTAAATACAATATCAAAATGCCAAGTACTCGGAATTAAGTTATTTTATGTTTACTGGTTTTCATGTAGGCCACAACTCCATAAAGTAAACTGAAGTATAATGCCACGAGGTCGTAAGATAAAGGTCGATTGACATTTAAGCAGTGGTAATGACGGTAAACAGCCTTCGCTTTGCATTAGTTTATGTCTACAACGAATTTGTTATATCCATCTGAGAACAGGAGAAAAGTTTTGTTTGTAGAATTATTTCTGCTATACTCTTATCCTTTAAGATTTTGCTAATTAATCAGATGAAATACCCTACAATAGACCCTAATCAAACGAAAGTTTTTATACTCTCCCGTTTTTATCTGCTAAAGGGTGCTGAGATTCTGTGAAGTTGGCAAATAGGAGGTTGAGAATTCGCTAGCAGTACCCTTGGTATACTAGATTTAAATCATTTGTTTGCAATATAGAAGACCGAGGGAGCGTCAGTTTTTAATACCAGGTTTAACTTTAGTCCAAATTTATTTTTATTTATAAAAAGGGGCATTATAAACAGTGTATTAACAGTCTTTAGTTTGTTAACATTACTATTATAAAGATGGTTGGGTCATGTTTGATTTTGCTAAAATAGTGTCCTAAGAAATGTACACCCCAACAAGACTTTTATAGAACATTTAATAATTTTTAAATTTTCGGAAACGTTAAATGTCAAATATTCAGTTTTATTTTTCTCCAGTATATTTATGTTGAGCCAGTTATTGATATGAAATGAGGTTTGTTTACTATGTTCGTGACAAACACGTAACAAAAACTAATATAATTATTTCGCTCACTAAAGTGTCCATGATTGTTATTAGTTTTAATTTAAACAGATTAAAATTATGCACCATTAAAATGAAATTTAAAATGCCGTTTAAATTATATTGGCGAGTAATTCATTAACCTTTCTATTTATAATATTAAAATAAAATAATCTTTTGTCATTTTGATTTGATTTTTTTTAAATTAAGATGTTTTATTTTAATTTTTGAGTTAAGTGTTCATACGCACATTTCTTTTTAATTTTGATTGACGTTATTACGAAACTTACACTGTGGATTTATGAATGACTTACCCGAAAGTTATAGCCTTATAAAAGTAATAAAAAAAAAGTAATTTGTGACGTATTGCAAACCAGCAATGTTGCCACATCCATCATTGCAGAATGAATAAGGACATGAGGAAATATTAAAGAAACCTCTCTAATCTTTCAGAAGTTATTAAATATTGGGATGACGAAGATAATCGCTGTGAGCCCGAGATTTATGACAGAATTTCGTGTTTGATTCCATCACTTTTTAGGTAACAGTTCATAATATCGAATGATAGCTTTATGTGATAGTTTAGAGCTTGTTGTTTAGGCTCAAATTAATTCCGCATTCTAGATTCATCTGCCTTTGAATTCAATTTGATCTCTAATTTTATTTACTTTTTATTTATCATTCGCATACAAATTAAAATAAATAACTGAAAGGTAGATAAATAGTAGCCTTGTACATTCCTATTAGGTTGCGTATACATACTCTATCATAATCATCAACTGCTTATCCATTAACAAATCAATTAAGTCATAACATAAAATGATAAGTTTCGTTTATTGGTTGTGGATATGTTTTAACAACAAAAACAAATGTATAAGAAGTATCTTCTTTGTTCTATGACATTTTACTGCATTGCACCGTCTTTAAATACACCCAAAAGTGAATATTAAAGTGAGTAAAGCCTCACAGTTATATTACCATAATTTTACTATAGACCACAATAGACCATGTGGTCAATCTCATAGTAAATAACTCCCACTATAGTTTGATTTGTTGTATAGTTTGAATGTTATCTACTTTATAGAAAGAATCAATCGATGTTTTCCTAAATTGAAAGTTATCGACTGTTTTAATAAAATTCATACAAGAGTTAATTTGGGGTTCCGTACGTCAAAAAGCAAGACGAAACCCAGTACGAGTATAAGACCACTTCGTTGTCCCTCTATCCATGTCTGTCAAAAATAGATTTCCTCAGAAACACATGGAATTTTAAAATATTTAGACCTACATTCCTTAAGACGAATACATACATAAAAAATAAGCTCTAAAATTTAAACCAGTAAGTTTATCTTTCAATTAGGCTTACATTTTTCGTAAGAGCTATGTGCACAGCATTGATTGATTGTAAGTTTTACGTTAACCACAGGTCTATACCTACTCAGTCTTGCCTTTAAGGTACTAATGATGTAATGTAGCAAGTTAATACACACTGGTAAAATCGGGCGAAAATCTCCTCAACAATTTTTGCAATGGATGAATTATCCACATAAAAGTTATGTACGGAGCCACAAGCGCGTAAGTCAGACTCGCATTCGTTGTGTTTTTATCTATAGAATTCGTTATTACCCACAAGCACGGGGGGAATCAATTGATGCCATAAACTAACGTCTCATGTTATTTGATGGTTTTTCGATACCTTTTCTTACTTTATAGTCTAGTATATCTTATGAAACCGATAATTGTGTATGAAATAGATTATTTTTTTTATAGAAGGTAACTTTGGTAACTCCGACCATGTTTTGTCTGGTTAAATAAATTACTCGTTCATATACCCCATGTTAGATGGTGGAAATCTCCTCTAGATGAGTTGTACGTTATTTTTATAGTTCATCATCATTTGACTTTTGCTGGTTCTGTGTGTTTCCCAAAGATCCACGTATCTTTTATACTGTTATACCTATCGGGTGCAAAACACATTTTCTATTTATTCTCATAAATTTTCAATGGGACCATAAGATTTATTGAACAAATAATTTAACTAAGCAATGTAATGTTCGAAAAATACTAAAACCTCCCTTCTTTTTTAGGTATAAGAAGGCTAAGTACATAGGCACTGAATTTAACGTTTATTTTTCAGTGGCTAAAGGAAGACACAATAGTTTAAAATCAATACTTAATTTACTGACAAGGCGTCAAAGATGGCTGATACTAAATCGTTTGGAATATAATGCGATTAAGCGCGTATGGTGCATAATTCGCGAGCGTACGTCAGCGGCCTACGTGCTAACGGCCGCACTTCGTTTTCACGTGCGTTATCTCGCCCCAGGGTCGAGAGCCTTGAGTCGCGATCGCATAGTATGTTGCGTAAATGTACGCGTTTTAACTTGAATAAGAAGGACGAAATGTGTTTTCTAAATTTGCATTCTTATCGATATGATGTCCAATAAAAACACTTATTTTTTCATTTTGATTTACCTATATCTTTTTTGTGGGTGTTAAAGTTATTAATCCGTTGGGTACACTTAAGGCTTCGCTATTGATAAGAGTTAAGTTGAGAAAAAAATGTTTGTACAATAGATACCTATATCAGCAGGTCATAATTACCAATATTGAAATTGTCTTTAGATATTTTAATTTTGCTTTTACTTCGACGTGACTTCTACTTTCTGAGGTGTATCCGTGCCGATCACTGACCATCCTAAGCTTCTCGACAAGTCATTGTCACCAATTAGCTTTAACAAAACTTGGCATTCAGGCGAAAGTGAGTAGGTACTTCACGCCGGAACATCTTTGCCAACAGCAAGTTCGATTGTGTATGAAGTATTGTTCTCATCTTTGGGACAGTTCCACCAAATACCAGCTCTAAACGCTTGAGTCAAGAAGCTGCTTTTTTTATAAAATGCTTAAAAGCCATGAGCAAAGACGGAAGCTAGCTTATGCGTTTTTTATAGGATACATTTCAGAGAGTGTGCAGCTGAATTGCACAGTTTTGTTCGCCGTCCCCATTTTTTTGTCGGAAAAACCGGACTTACAAATAGGCCCCACCGTTATATGGTTAATATTACAAAGATTCGCACTAATCGTTTTGGTTCCAACTTTGTGATACGTACCGCTAAGGAGTGGAATTCTTTGCCTGAATCTATGTTTCCTGACAAATACAATTTACGGGTCTTCAAGTCATGAGTAAATAAGAATCTTCTAGGCAAGCGCGTCACATCCTAGACCACATCGTCGCTTACAATCAGGCGAAATAGTAACCAAGCACCTACTTATATACAATAAAAAAAATATACAAAAAAGGAACAAAAACGCGGAACAGTAGAATTGTATAAACCAACGATGTTTTTAACAGTGATCTTTAGAATTTGTTACGCAGCGAAATGTAAAAAAGCAAGTTTATAGTTACCCTAAGCAGCTGGTTATAATATATTGAAATATCATGATGTTCATTCTGTCATTGTAATTGCTTTCAAAAGAATGAGCTGTAAAGTTTGTTACTTACAAGTTTTTTCTGAGTTCAAGATACTTTTGATTTTGAGCACGATGGTTTAATATTTTAATTGGATTTTCATTGTTATTCCCAATAATTTCATTACATTTTCACGTTTAGTCACGTTCATTATGAGGTTCGATTGAAAACTTATTTCAGTAATACGCAACCCTCAGGAAAATAGTACTATTAGAAGCCAAGGGCGGATCCAGGGGGAGGGTCATGGGGGTCATGACCCCCCCCCCCTGGGCTGGATCCAGGACCTAGGTAGACCACTAATTAAAATTGTTAAACAATGTTTTTATATGTTTTTTGTCACAAGTTAGGTAGGTCTTGCTATAATTAAGTCTCAGACTAAGTATACCAATGGACTCGCAATGTATTAACTATGGCACAAATAAATTTGTGTCCATTCTGCCATTACAAAGCACCGTGTGATCGCGCTAAAATATTAGTCAGTGAGCATTATTTGTGAATATATTTTACAGTTCTATGTTTTTCATTGAATTTTTTAACGAATTGTATAAAAAAACATAGGAAGTGTGGAATCTTGGATGCGGTGTCCCTAGTTTTTGCCGCTATCTTAGAGCACCAACACATAGGCCATAGCAGGATAAGAACAGGTAAAGTGCCCCCGCGTAAAGTATCTCCGTATCTTTTTTTTCTATAATTGCTACCCACTTCAGGAGTAATTCCACAAATTTTCAGCCTTAAAAATCAACCCTTTTCAGAAGAGAATTAAAAAAAAAAAAATTATAACTCGACCGGGTGAACCGATTTGATTGAAATTTAATCACGTTTCAGATTTCATCCAGACACTTGACTAGAAAAATTTTTGAAATGGAAAACTAAACATAACCCTTAAAAAATTGTTCTAAAAATTAATTGTTAAAAAAATTTTTTTTTCAACAAATTTCAATACCCTCGAATCTGTTTCACCGATCGTGTGCATACAACGCATATTTCGGATGGCAAATCTGAGTCCGCCATTTAAAAAAAAATTATGAAACTATAAAACGTTAATAATTATATAAAAATAAAAATTTACATTTTAATTGTTTTTCATGAGAGAGGCCATGGTTGAGCGAATAAACCAGAGGCTAAACAACGTTTCCCAGTGGGGCGATAGTAACCTCGTTAATTTCAACGCCTCCAAAACACAAGCGTGTCTTTTCACGGCAAAAAAGGAGTTCCTTCCACCTCACTCCTACTTTCCGAGGTACATCTGTACCTGTGACCGACAGCTTCGAGCTTCTTGGCATGGAGTTGTCTTCAGACCTTAACTTCGGCGCCAACATCGAATCCAAAGCTCAAATTGCAGCCAGAATGCTGGGCGTCCTAAATAAGGTCAAGCGATATTTCACGCCAGGACAGCTTTTAACACTCTATAAAGCTCAAGTCCGATCTTGCATGGAATATTGCTGCCACCTTTGGGATGGCTCAGCAAAATACCAACTTGCTGCACTGGACACGATTCAGCGCAGAGCTGAGAGGCTCATCGGGAACAACAAATTGGTGAAGAGCAAGCTTCACACCTTAGCTCATCGCCGCAAAGTTGCCTGTCTGGCGGTCTTCTACAGACTGTACTTTGGAGAGTGTGCTCAAGAGCTGCATCTGCTCATACCGCCATCTCCTTTTTTCCATCGGACATCCAGACGCACTGCAGGCTACCACCCTTTCTTGGTTGATATTCCTACATGTCGCACCAAGCGCTTTTCAACATCCTTCATAACGCGCACAGCAAAGGAGTGGAACTCCCTCCCTGCGTCTGTATTTCCGAGAACTTATAACCCGTCTATTTTCAAAGCCAGGGTGAATAGGCACCTTCTGGGTTAGCTCGTTCCATCGTGGATTCTGTCATGGCTTGATTGGGATCAAGAGCAAACCCATCCTAAATAAAAATAAAAACATATGACGTCGGTGAACAAAAAATTTGGCGAAAATATGTTTTGTTCTTAACCATGCCAGAAAATCTACTTTTTATTTTTTTACATATGTCGTCGGAGATAAAAAAAATATTTTTAATTATTTATATTGATGAGAAAAAAAATTTTAAACAAAGAACAATTTTTTTAGAGTTTATGTTTAGTTTTTCATTTCAACAATTTTTTTAGTGAAGTGTCTAGATGAAATCTGAAACGTGATGAAATTTCAATCAAATCGGTTCACCCGTTCGGGAGTTATAAATTTTTTTCATTTTTTTTTAATTCTCTTTTGGAAAGGGTTGATTTTAGGGGCTGAAAATTTGAGGAATAACTCCTGAATTGGGTAGCAATTATAGAAAAAAAATACGGAGATAATTCGCGCGCGCTAACCTCTACGAACTCCTCTTAGCTAATCCTAACGTTTGTAGTAATCGTATTCATCTTCAAACAGACTTTATCCAGTAAATATTGCTCTAAAACAAGTTTGATTCAACTAAAGTGCCCGTAGTAATTTTTTTTCTTTACCACTATCAGAAAATCTTTCACTACTAACGTCTACGAACCTCCCCCTGTCATGTTTACTGTTAGTTGTAATTGTATAAGCCTTGAAACGGAATTAACGTTATAAAATCGTTTTTAAAAAATACTCCGAAACATTTTTATTTTTTTATTTTTCTATTTTACTACTAACGAATAAAATTGCACTACAATCCACAGCTAACGTTTATCTATGAGAAACAACCGGAAAATACAGATTTTTCTAATTTCGGGGATGACTTTTTCTACTATTTTTTATTTTTTTGGCATTACTACTAACAAAAATAACTGCACTACTATCCACTACTAATCAAAATCTTTCGAAAAAAAAAAAAAAAAAAAAACAAATTTTCCAAAGTCGGGTGCCAAGTTCACACAGGTTTAAAATTCTAATATAAGGAATAGTGTTCTAAAAATTTAGGTAGGTAGGTACAGTACTTACATACATTAATAAAATACCTACTTTTTACCTGTATCAATTATTATCAAAATTTAATTATTACTTCTTGTGACTTGACCACGACTATTTGACCCCCCCCTGGCGCCAAAGCTGGATCCGCCCTTGTTAGAAGCACGCCTTTTTTCCTGAATAAATATCTTAAATGGGAGAGCTACAATAAGGCTTCATGGTGAGAATAATAATTCAATACGAGTATAGTTAATGTGAACTTAAAAGGCGTAAACGGGACGATGGGATAATTGAAAACATTATGTTTCCCGAAGTATAAGAGATATTTTATTTCTGTGTGAAGCTTATTGTAGTACTCTTATAGAACTACAATATATAGTTGCACCGATCAAATTCATTTATAATTAAATTTTTTATCGCTTTTTCAATTTTCACTGTTTTCACTCAAAAATTCTACAAGTTTGAAACTCCTTCAAAATCACCAATAATAACATTTTGATCTGCTCGTTTGTTGATTAGGATAGTTTTCAAAATAATATACACTTTTTGTAGATACCTTTTGTTTCCATTTATAATAGTTTTTGTGTTATATAATTTAAAAAAAAATTAATTTTCGATAATTCATTGTTTGAAACTTTTATTCTTTTATTCATTTTCTTAACCTTCTTTGTATTTCTAGGCTTACTTTTGTATTATAATATAGATAATAGTTCAGTTTTTTATGCTCTAGCTTTAATTACATAGATATTCGAAGAATACATCACACTTATTAGTCGTAAGATAGTTATATTACTTAATATTTTTCTTTCTTTGATTGCATATAATTTTAATCCATGTCAAACATGGACTCCCAACCGCAAAGCGCAGCAGTAAAAGCTTTTATGAACCTCATCGGTGACCCAGAGTCCGATGATTTTGACGAAATTATCAACCCTTCCAACTCATTTCATGAACCCCTGCACTATGATGATTCCCTAACATACCAAACTCCACAGATTGCATCCCCACAAGAACTTTCAGTATACGAAGATTCAATTACGTTTGAAAATCCATTATCACATCCACATACCTCACAAGCAGCTTCGTCAAGCAGTCAAAGTAAACCTGCATCCCAAAATAGAAAAACTAAAAAAACCAAAAGTAAAGTGACTTCTAATAACTCTGCCCCGGCTCTGGAGGTGATGTATCCGGAGTGGCAGAACAAAACTTTTAAAGATACATTACTCGACATTTACACCTCCCTTTCCAAAGTTCCAACTGTTTTACTAAGCGCTCATAGTGTAACGCGCGAAAATAGAACAGAGGCAATAGACAGTGTACTAAAGGGCCTAAAAACTGTTATCGAGGTTTTCAAAAACCTTAACATCAATCCTAATCAACCCGACGAACTACAACTTCCGGCCCAGCACCGGTGCTGCAATCCTGGCATTAGCCCCGACGATATTAAGCAAACTGTCCAACAGACAGTCAGGACAGAATTAGGAAGGGTGACCCAAACGCGCCCTCACAATTTACCTACGACAACACCGAGTCCTTCTTATGCACAATGATCGCTATCCCAAAAAGGCCCGTACAACGCCGCACACCGGACCCCACACGACCGGCACTAATTGTTGCCAGTAACGCTGAGGGGGCCCCCCGCGAGCAAACAGTTAAGGCCCTTAAGCAAATAATTAACCATAAAGAAACCCAATACACCGCTGCCAAAGTGGTTTACCTATCTAGGGGCAAAACTAAAGTCGAATTTGACACCATCTCCGACATGAAGGATGCCCTCAATAGGATAAACAACGCCCCCTCTTCTCTTGGGGTGACAGCGGTTGAAGAAAGAAAATTGAAACCAATGGTGATAGTCAAGGGCCTCACCACCGATACTAATAAAGAAGAACTGGTCTCTAACATACTCCAACATAATGCCGAATTAGAAAACTTCACAGAGGCTGATATAATCCTTCGTTTTACCAGAAAAAACAGAAACCCCAACCTGTATAACGCTGTCCTCTCTGTCTCTCCTCCAGTTTGGAGGTTGTTGATTGGTCTGGTCCGCATAAAAATAGACTTCCAGAGAGTCCATGTAGACAATTTCTCTCCTTTTAAACAGTGCCGCGGCTGCCTGGGTTTTGGGCATACACTGACCCACTGCAGGAGTGAACGGCGCTGCGGACACTGCGGTAATAATTCACACAACGACGAAACATGTCCTCTGAAAAATGAAGCCCCTGTCTGTGTCAATTGCGAAACCCACAACACTAAATTTAAAACCCTGCAAGACTCTAAACACTCTGTATTCTCAAACATGTGCCCCAGAGTTCGAGCTATGCAGCACCGCATTGATGCTAAAGTTGATTACGGCTATGACAACAAACAACTCCAATAATTGCTGATGTAAAACACATCTCATAACAACACAAAACACTTACCACCAACACTAATGATAATTGAGGAAACTCCAAATAATCAAAAATATCAATTCAAAACCATAGATATAAAATAAATTACGTTAATACCAAAAACTTTATAACATTATGTACAAATTTCTCTTAATAAGTCAACAACTACTTGAAGCTTCAAATGAAGCAGCACTTTTTATCTCCTTCTTTATTTGTTCTCCTTCTTTCCTGTCATTCTGTCACTCTTTCTTTCTGATTTCTTTTTCTCTCAGTTCTTGCTCCTAGGCAATAGGTATCTCTAGCCCTGACCTTGGGATGCAATAACGTTAACAATAACAGGAGTCCCAATCTGGAAAAACACTGAAACAAAAATTATGAAACAATCTACCTGATCTTTAATAAATAAGCAAAAAAAAAAAAAAAACGGGATGATGGTTTAAAATTATAATTTTATCTTTAT
Organism: Calamotropha paludella; assembly: GCA_927399485.1. Taxonomy (NCBI): domain Eukaryota; kingdom Metazoa; phylum Arthropoda; class Insecta; order Lepidoptera; family Crambidae; genus Calamotropha; species Calamotropha paludella. The sequence goes on along the minus strand of OV656814.1, from coordinate 7,472,290 downwards.
TTCCTTCTTTTTGGTAAAATATTAAACAAAAGCAAATACGTTTATTCGTTAGTCATATAAGCAGGATTTCTAATATTATTATTTTATGAAGATATATATTTAAAACTCATTCACAATAAGGAATGATAGCAATAATAGTTGTGATTTACATACTAGTTTACACACCCTTAGTAGTTTAAATACGAGGTGCCACTCACACACAGATAAAATAACTACGTGTGTACGACTCTACTGGGGGTCTTTAGTCGTTTCGCACAGCTACTGATTCGGACCACCGACCGCGCGAATAGTTCATAACTGCGAAGTTTGGTAAGCAAACTTCAGAAATTTGTTACGGTGAAAGTTGATTGTCCAAGTATTTGGAAACAAAAGATTTTTTCCGTTTTAATTGTTGTGTATTATTTGTTGGCCCTTTTTTGTCATTTGTTTTATTTGATAGAATTATTTTTAGAATCCACTATTTCGTGTTAATTAGCCTAGAGTCAGAGGTTGGAGAGCTGTAGAACTCTGGATTTTAGACGAATTTTGAATTGTTTTCTAAGTATATTTTTATTATTTGACTAATATTTTTAAGCAGATTTCAGAGGACAGAAATCTCAATAAAATAGATCTGTTTTATTTAGATTTCTGTCCTTAAATGTTGAAACTTGACCTTAGGTATTACTCAGTATTCGATAAAACCGCCGTGAATTGAACTAATTGATAACTATGCTTTATTAATCTATTATGTAGAAAGAAGAGGTTTCTAGAAAAAACATAAAAAAGCAGAGAATAAATTTTCGAATTAGAATTATTATTTTTTATTTTATTTATTTATTTATTTTCATTAATTTATTAATATTGCACATGTACATACATCATGGCTAGTGTGTGAAAGACACATGACCCCGTCCGGGTAGATTAAATTGAAATTAACCAATTAAAATGAATTAGCAGTCACTTATGTTCGTTTAATTTATATTCTTTACTTTTTTGATTTTTTGTTAATCATATTAGAAAACATATATACAACTGACAAGGGTCTTCATAATTTGTCCTAGCTATTCCAACGTGTGTTTAAGCTGTTGGAGTATATTGATGTCTGTTACCATACGCCACAAATCAGGTCGTTACTACACTTGTCTAATGCGTGTCTGTAGATAATTTGTCATGACTGCCAACTTGTGGCTATTAGGGACGATTATATTATGTGCTCGAAACGCGGCCAAACAATTCCACCTATCTGGAATGGTATATTATACGAAATGAGTGTACTTAAATAAATTCAGTAAGTATCTGAGTTATGTGTTTTTATACTGCTAGTGGAAGAAATTCGTACTATGATAATATCACACCGTTTTCCTTTGGAGTAGATACCATCATTCAATTCCTATCTAGGTCAGGATTAGTATCTTCATAAATATACATACATAGAAGATTTATAATTTTTTATATATTTTATGCATTTTCAATGCGATCATATAAGATAAATTATTATAATAGAAAAATACTAGAAAAAAATCGACTCGGGTCACAAGTGAATCTCAGGCGGGAACTTGTGATACTGTGATAATATTACTTGTGACCCGAGTCGATTTTTTCTAGTATTTTTCTATTATAATAATTTATCTTATAAGATCGCATTGAAAATGCATAAAATATATAAAAAATTATAAATCTAACATGGCTGTTTCATCTTAATCGATTGACCAAACATTTGTAAAAATGTCTCTTTCGAATACGAGAGGATGTTCCTCTCATTGATGAAACAACGCTGGCCTACAGTGTAAAATTAGGAAGGTACTAGAAAATTTCGACGAGTGTTCGCAACGCTCGGTAGCTCAATTGGAAGAGCATTGGACCGGATTTCCAAAGGTTGCCGGTTCGGTTCCCGCCTGAGATTCACTTGTGACCCGAGTCGATTTTTTCTAGTATTTTTCTATTATAATAATTTATACATAGAAGAGTTTACTAACTTGATGGCGCAGTAGTTAGCACGTATAGAAATAAAAAAATGGTTTATATAAATCAGTATTCTAAATATTTGTAAGAATACTTCAATTACTACATAAAGCAAAACAATCATAATGAAAAGCTTATTCTAAAGCCACTTAAATAATATGTCAGGAGAGACGACCGTTTGGTACTACGGTAGTGATCCTGCCTTTCGCACCGATCGATGGTCCCGAGCATTTGTACCTAAGTCATGGGTGTTTTTATATATTTCTATGAATATTACATATCTATGTATCATATATGTATGTCTATCCGTTAACCTACTATCCATAACACAAGCCTTACAGTGCTTACTTTGGGCTAAGCTAATTGGTGTAAATAAATAAATAATTATTTAATTATTATTTATTTATAATAAGTCTTTGTCTTCAACATTCTTCTTGGTCTTCGACCTACGATTGCAGTGGTTAAGCTACTTTTGAAGGAGCCAATAATCGAATTATATATATCAAATCGAATAATATATTCTCAAGCTTCTCCGTGCTTCAAACAGCGCTTTATGTGATTGACAGTGGTTCTGGGTGCATAGTCGTTAGCGGCCACCAATGTACAGTGCTGACGCGGCGTTTTGACTTATGGAGCCAGGTTTTTTCGTTATATGTGATTGCTAACGGACGATGACCGCCACAGCACCACCGGGTTTTCGGGCGAATCCTTAAATGAACCAGAAAACGAGAGTAGGGAATCACCATCGTGTCTCCAAGTCTCCAGACCGGGGACTTGGAGATAAATTTACTGCGGTGGTCAATCCTGTAAGAGATCAAGGGGTGCTATTAAGCAAACTTAATAAAAGCCAAATAAACTGTTTGTTTCTTATAAATAAATATTGTAAAGCCCTTTGCTGCCCTTTTATTTTTATGAGGTTAATTTGAATGTGGAGCCCACATCTGATGTTGAGATTTATTATTTACCTTTTAAGTAATACTTTTTTAGTATATTTTCAATTTGATTGGTATTGTTATCTTTTATTACTCGACCAAAGTTATAGCGATATCATTTAAAATTGTTGGCAAGGCAACACACCCAAACCCTTTTATCATAGTTAGTGGTAGATTTAAGTATTTAAAACATACACTTGCTGACTTTGTTGTAATCAAAGATGTAGTGAAACCATAAAACTACTATTGTTTTGATAATAAACTAGAATATTGCTTTTTATAGTTTATGTATGGTGATGATGTATAATATTGTAAATATTAAAGCTAACGGGTTTCTTACACAAATTCATCTTATCAATTAAAAGACGTCCTGAACGGTAGGTAAAAATATTTGATGATTCAAAATAAACAACTTATTTTAAATGCATTTGTATAAAGTTATTTTATCTAATTTGATAGGGCGTTCCAAAGGCTCAAACCTTACCTACTTACCTACCTTACCTTACCTATAGCCCGCTCTGTCGTGGAGCCTCCTTACGTTGTTTTTATCCATGGAAAAGGCCTGTGCCGTTGCAGTAAACGACCTTGACGATAATAAAATTGTGTGTAGTCACCTATTTTTATGCTTTCCCAATGCATTTGCTTGTACTGAATACAATCAGTATCATTATTTTCTAGGCATTTAATACTAAAAAAACAATGAACATATTTGATGGCATCAAACAATAATCAGGCAAATGAAACAGGCTCTTATAAATAATAATATAACTGAAAATACGCTACGGCTTCCTAATTAAACGTAAAATTAATTTCGAAGCTAAATTATGAGCCTAAACAAACTCTTGTTGAGGTTTGCGTAATAATGTGTCCAAAAACAAATATGAAAACATTTCGGCTAGGGTTTGCAGAAGATTATAAAATGACTTTTCCCTGCCGAATTTATTATTGTTTTTAACTAATCCGTATTATATATACTCTATTTATGAGTATTGTTTTCCAGTAACGGAGCACAATACTCGTAAGCCGAACAATGAAACTCGCATAACGTATAGCTTCGGAAGAAGCCACTCTTATTTACTTCCTCCTTCCTACGTTCGCTGCCACTCTATTTTTCTATTTTCTTTTTCTTACCTCGTTCTCACTCTGGAGCGAGAGGTATCCTTATCCTCGACCCCCAACTGTTAACTGTATATAACAAAAACCCTTCTCTGCAAATTTCACTCAACCTCAAAAAGTTATTTAAGCAAAAAAAAAACACTCGTAAGTCTTCCCTATGTATGAAAACGCGCGGGTCTATGTCGATTGATGGCTACAACTGCAAATGCAGATTATCAGATTTTTTTATATTACTGCATCGGATTCCGAACATGCTATATATTTTACTTGCTACACTGGCGTGCTTCGTAGCGCCCTTTTTTTAACCGACTTCTGTTGTCTATATTTATATCTCTACTATTATATAAATCTGTAGGTTCTATCTGTACATTTTATTTTGAACAAATTTTATGATCAATGTTCGTTTTCTGAGTCACTGGTACCAAATCTACTATTATTAACATTTTTGTCTGACTATCTGTCTGTCCTTCTATAAGTCAAGAACTTGTAACTTTAAATAATATTTAAAAGTAAAAAAAAATCTTTAAAAGAGAAACAACCATATGATATTGGAGAACAATATAGTATATTTAACGAGCGCATTGACAGATGGTATGAATAGTATCACTTTTCGATCATAATTTGTACATAGTCTACTTGTCTGTCTTATACTAAAAGACAAGCAGACTACGTCTTATACTAAAGGAGTAGATTCTTGTTGAAAACTCACCTACGATCTCTATCGATCGATGATTGACTGATATCGATGAAATTTGGTTGGTAAATGGTAAGAACATGGGAATGCCCAAATAATATGCTATATATAATATCGGTAAAAATCAGTCATAACTCATATAATAAAGAGTGAGTTTATTTGTTCCACTTTCACGCCTTAACTTCTCAATCTATCATCGTGAAATTTTCCATACACTTTGTCAGGGGTACAGAAAAGTACATAGGGTACCTTTACCAAAAAAAAATTACTGGTCCCGATTCGTTTCCGTTTTCAATCGATAATTTACATCACATTACTCGAGCGAAGCCGCGGATAAAAGCTAGTTATATCTAACCCCTTTCTGGCATGAGTGCAACAACTTACTTGATTTTTTTATGTCCATGTGTTAAACGAATTTAAATTAATATCAAAATAGAGTGACGGCTATAACTATAAAGTGATTGCTACAACAATTCGATAATCTGAAAGTTTTGCGTGGTTCTAACTCTAAACACTTTATTTTATTATTTTTTTGTGTGGATTTGATCCATAGCGTTCTTATTTACTTCTGATAATATGCAAAAACAAAACCTAAATACTAAACATCGTAAATTTTGAACTGTATGAATGGAGCCGCCATATTATCATAGTAAGATTTAACAACAGTCTTATGAGTCATTACGTCAGCTTCTTCATGTCCCCAATGTTAGGATATAGATCTAACAGCAAAGCCAATATCTAAGAGCCAAAGAGAGAATGCTTTTATCTAATATAAGCACGCTTGAATTGAACGTCTACGCCATTGGCAAGAAACTAGACAAGGGCTATTTTTTTCTCCTTTAGTTCTTTGTTACATAAAATAGTTGTAAAAAAATTAAGAAAACTTATCTTATTATTATTATTATACTTATCTTATTCTATCAACCCATACAAAACTATCAAATCTTTTAACTCAAGTCTAAGCTTTAAGCTTGTCCTTACTACTAAGAGCTATGACAAAAATTACTATTACAGTGACTGCATGGATTTTATGTTTGTAATAGTTGTAGTTTTGTCTTATCATCATAAAAAAAGAACATAAGGATTTTAGACAATCTGGTAACTTTTATGAGTAGATAACAATAAGCTGATGAAAACAAAGTTTTAGCTGACCGCCGTAGAGATGTCAGCTTGTCGGTCTTTTACAAAGTATACCGTTGAGCTATACGTAGTCACACCACCTTACCTATTTTATCATTAAGCCCACAGCGAACTTTCATCCTTACTTGGTTGATATTCCACTTATGTAGGTGTAGCAAATGTTTTATCACTATTTGTAATCCGCACTGGCAGGGACTGGAATTCCTTCCACGCGTTTAATATCTTAGAAGCATATAACTCATACAAATATGTGCTTATGCAAAAAAGGTCAAATATATCAAAAATTTCAATTGCCTTTTTAGTGAAAAAGATTCGAAGATTTACATATAAGCCTTTCCCATATGTATTTCAACTGTAGCTTAACTATAACCGTACCGGTGCCATTTTGACGCAGTCTCGAGTGTCACTCGGCGAGAAAACCGATCCGCTCCATATAAAAGCAATTTACTTCTTCAAGACGATAGATTGTCACTCATATTGGTTTTTAAACTACAAAACAAAGTCAATTTACGAGTGCATTTAATCAATAATTTGACAACACGATGCTAACATGTGCATTGGTTATTGATACTTGCTGAATTGATATTGAACGGTTTTTTGAGTAATAAAATGCAAAGAAAACCAGTTTTATTTTCACATTAGAAAATCACAATATAAATAGTTAAAAAAAAATAACTATAAATCTTTAATCCTTGTATATTCCATTTTTTTAATTTTATTAATATACTAGCGGCCCGTCCCGGCTTCGCACGGGTGCAAAAAATTCTTTAAATTTTATCTAGCATTCAATATAGCCTATGACACTCAGCAATAATGTACCTTTCTAATGGTGAAAGAATTTTTAAAATCGGTTCAGTAGATCCCGAGATTACCCCTTACAATTTAACAAATATACAAACACAAACTTTACTTCTTTATAATATTAGTATAGATAAAGATAAGTTGCCTTCTTATGCCACTTTCTGTGGAAGGAAATGGCGTTTGATTTTACCAAAAACTATAGTATAGACAAATTATTGACACTAATGACTCGTTCAAGTCGTACGATACGTGTTTTGTTATTAGCGATATTGAAGAAAATTATAAATTACATCAAATGCAAGCTACAAATAAGTTAGGGAAATAAAGAAAACAAATTTATTTTCTTTTTCAGACTAGGAATCTCCCGATTCGGTTTTGAAAACTACGTCTACATAAACGAATAAAATTAATGATGTTGCTTGGTAAGACATCGATTGAAATTAACTTTACTGAAATGTTTGTAATAATACGATAATGTTTCAGGCAAACGTGCTTAAAAAACATTAAAAAAGTGGCTTTTTCTATTACAATCTTGTCTGAAGTCACGACGATAAATTAATTAGAACAGGACGACTATATCGATCGATTAGTTAATTACTCATTGTGATAAATGTATCCTTGTCTGTTCTGTGGCTTATTTAGACGGTTTGGATGAGTTTAACTTGACAGTTGACATCGATCAAAATTATATCTTTCGTTAATTACTAATTGTGTAATCCTTTATCTCGAAATCATTTATTACATAACCCATTAATAAGAATGTGTAGAAAATAATGTTTTATGTATATTAAAACCTTGATACATTTGAACTTGGAATCATTTTTAAAAAGTGTCAAGTGTTAAGTTAATATTCAAAGTACCTAATTTGTTAGACTTAAATATTTAAATTGAATGTTGTACTCGGTTGTTACTGGAATACAAATTTATCATTTCGCACATACGGTGCTATAACGTCACTTATGCTAATGTTGTAATATTTCAGGGGAAGCATTTGAAAATTCAACATCCCATTACTACGTATAGTTCCTATCGACTAAAGAAATAAAATGATCAGAATTAAACTAAATCTTTCAACTTCATTTAAAAGCAAAATCAAACAAAGTAACGAGGTAGATTAGGCGTATTTTTTAGGCGTTTTGATAAAAATTACATAAGTGACGTTCTAGCACCGTATATGCGATATATACAGTGGGTATAAATAATTGATTGAATATTATGTTTTGTCTCTTTTACCGTTTCAAATAAAAAAATAACTTTGGCTTCTTACTAAATATTCTTACAAAAAGGATGTAAAATTAATCACACGTGGTAAGCATTTTTATTATTTAATAGTTTCTACGCATTGGCAACATAAAAATACTATTCTGTGGGTTTATCATTTGTGATTTATTTACTTCAATGAATTCTTGAACTTGAGTTTTTCACTTGCTTTTATTTTGACACACTCCTTTCATTCTTCTATATGTATGCTACTATGCATACAAGCATAAGTTGTTTAATTTAAATCTAAAACTAAACACACAGTCAATTTATATATATGCTCTTTATAGAAAAAAGGGTCTTTCCTAAACGAGATGTCTTTGAAATTTACATAAATGTAGGATGAAGGACAATTCTATTATTCCAGTTTATTTCACCAGTTTCCGTTCTGGTACTCAATTAAGTAGCTTTTAGTAACATAGTTATTTATTTAAAGAACTAAATAAAATGTTAAATAAAACTAATACCTAATTATTAAACACAGTGATTGATTAGAAAGGTGCAAGATAAAACATTAGACAATAATAATCTTTTACATATGCATCTCACACATGTATATATACGCATACATATATAAGGTGGAATCAAATTAACTGCCAGGACTTCGTGAAGTGGTTGGGTCAAGTGTAAAGAATATGCTTAATTAGGATTTTATATTGTAAAAAAATAAAAGCATTTTTTCGTTTTTTTCGAACTATGACTTCATTTTATCACTTTCACTGTCATTTCTTATACTTAATCGTTTTTTTCACCTATTAACTATAAAATTAACCAAACTATCTCCAATTAAAAGTAGACATAATCACGCACAGCTGATCGCGCGGTACAATGAACCGCAGAGCGGGGAGCTCCTTTCATTACAATACTTAAAAATACGTTAAATAGTGAATTGCTGCTTCCTTTAATAATTATCTATACTATGATAGTTATAACGGATTACCTAGGCACCTAATAGTTCGATTGTAGGCAAGTTCAATAATACTTGTATAATAAATGAAAGCAGTTTAAGCAAAGAAACAAACCATCAAAACTCTAAGTACTACATTCAATGACACTGGCGTGGAAATTAAAGAAGAAGTTGGAAATATCTAATTTATTATACTGTATAGTAAACACTTACGAGTTCCGAGTAGGTCTTGGTAGCCGATAGTAATATTAGTAATCTATCATATTCCTTTCCAATGCGGCAGGACCGCGAGGTCTACCAGCGTCGGTCGCCGGTCGGTGGGTCGAAGCGGCCATGTTTTCGGAATCGATACAAAGCGTTGTGGCTACCTCTTATCCTCTCAAACCTTTCTTCATGCCGTCTCAAGGCAGCACTGAACACCTCATTACATTCACGGTAGCAAAACACCTTTTCCAGGAGTACATGGACTCCTGGTTGACGAAGGTACATGACGAAGCATGATTAACATCGGTTCACTTACAATAACACACAACAAAATACGTGGACGCTGACTAGAAAGCGACTGCGATTTGAAAAATTATTGCTTGAAGCACAGATGTATACCTACTTGTAAAGCATGGCTGAGTGATTGTTTAGGGCGTCGTTACACCTTAAAAACATGATGATTAAACATATGACTATAAGTCTTTTTAGGCTTCGATTTTCAATTAGATATTTAAAAAGGTAAATACAGATTTTTCTTTACTATAAAAACAAGTAAAATTGAGTTCGGAAACACAAATCATATTCGAGTTTATTATTTTAGATCAACTGCGGAATCTTATTTTCACTAATTTTAATTTTTTAGAAGTCTTCTTTCGTAATTGTAATTTCGCACTAAGCAAAAAAAAAGAATGCAAATTGGTTGAGAATTCGTTTTTAGAACTATCCAATATTTATAGAAAATTATCGTGAAAACACCACCACCTCAGTTGCCTACACTCTACTAGTTATGTACAACTGCTAGTTATCTACAAAGCACCTATAAACTCACTATACAAGAAGTGAATATGTAAGTTTGATTGAATGACAGCACCTAATTTAACTAAATAATTTGCTCTATTTCTAAGTCATTTATTGAGTTCGACTCATAGAATGCATGTAAAATTTACAATACAATACAATACAATACAAAACACTTTATTGATAACACCACATTGAAATAATAAGATAACAAGAGAAAACTTAAAATAGTGTTACAATGGGCGGTCTTATCGCTCAGAGCGATCTCTTCCAGACAACCTTTGGATGGATAGGACTGGAAGGAAGCGTAAGAGGCGGCGGTGTAAACGATAAATATATATTCACATATACATACATACGTATACATACATACATATACACACATACACATAAATACATAGCATACAAACACATATACCTAAATTAAAAATACATACATACGTATATAATACACATACATAACGTCTAGTTAGTAGGATACATCATCCATACGTTGCTCGCCTAAATTGACAGAAAATATTCCCTTACGAGATTCTTAAAGACGCCAATGGATTGTGCACGCCTTATAGAAACCGGGAGGGAGTTCCAAAGACGAGCTGCTTGAACAGTAAAGGAAGAGTCATAGAACGTGGAACTATGTGCGGGAATATAAAGGCCAAGATTATCTGATGACCTCAAGGAAAACGTGTTTGATGTATGAAGAAACTTAAAACGTTCTTTAAGATAGTGAGGGGCTGAAGGATTAAATAGTACATTAAATAGTAGTTACATTCATATTTAAAGATTAAGTTTCTATGAAGTGAAAAAGCAACATCCAAAAATCGACTATGTTTATAAAGTGTAGTCAGCCTTATGTATGTGCTTCCGAGAACCTCGTGTGTGTTTCCAAGAATCTCATGTTGCGGCATCTTTGATCTAGCGCTCTCTCTGTCCCGCACTCAGCATGTAGTTCAGTCATTCTCCGCTCACTGTGAGTTTGTGTGAATACGCCAGTATTGCCAGAATGTAATTTTTGAACAGTTTTAGTTATTTTTGACCGTTAAATGTTACTTCTATGTTTCACGATTCTAAATGGTACTTTTACTAACAAGTAAGAATTAACTACTAAAATTGAAAAAAAAAACAAGCTACACAATTTAAATAAAAACACTTTTACCAGATTTATTGCGCATTTAATTTTTTTTTCTTCAATATTTAATATTCATGTTTCGACTCCTTTACAGGAGCCGTGATTACAGGATGACTAAGGTAATGGTCGTCCTGCATGTGCTTCATAACTGATCAGTTTATACAAAAAAAATTATTTGTTTTGCATTTTTTATTTTTCTTATTATATCGATTACTATAAAACTAATGAGTTAACCACCAATTCCGCAATTGGGAGGCCCTTCTTAAAATAACTGGCGAAAGAAACTTGAACATGAGGGACCGAACTCCATCTTACTTATATCATTTACAAAAAGAGCTAACTTTATCACTAGGTCTCGCAGTGTATGTCTTTGCAGATATTAATTTATAAATTGGCTCATTGTAAAATGCACTTGTAAATTTCGACGCGTCTACCAGCGTCACGGTAGCTCAGCGGTCGCCTGGATAGTGAGAGGTCGTGAGTTCGAAATCCACTTGAGGACTCGGCGATGTTGTTTTTATAGTCGTATTTTATTTCATAGAATTATGGCATTGTGAATGCTAATAAATAAATACAAGTCCAAGCTATGTACCATCCAGCACAGTGGTAGAATTTGGTTTTGTTTTGCATTCTCTTTACTACTCGTAAAATTTAGCGAGTTTTAAGTATTAGCTTTTTTTTCTAAATAAGATGTTACATTTTTAAGACGTCTCATGTTAGTTTTGACTATCGGCTACTGGCAACACTAGCGCACGCAGTGTGTAAATAATATAATAATCATAATCATAACATAGGTACCATAATGTTGTGTCTGTGAATGACTTAAAAATAGTTTGTTTATAGTATGTTTTTCATATCTTATTAAAAATAGTAGTTTGATATTATAAAACTTTGTAATTGTGTCACATGAAAAAGGAATACTATCTCGATTTCTGCGTGTAGTGTATTTTGTGTACGGTATTAACAACCTAGATTTTTTTAATTTTCCACGCCATTGTCATTGAATGTAGTATTTAGAGTTGTGATGGTTTGTTTCTTTGCTTATGTAAGAGTTACGAAAATATTATCCAAGAATCATTGAACTTGCCTACAATCGTACTATTAGGTACAGGTTTTACTACAGTATAGGCTTTACCTAATAGTTCGATCAGAGTATAGATAGTTATTAAATGAAGCAGCAATTCGGAAATTCTTAAGGTTGACGTTTTTTTAAGTGTTGTAATAAAAAGAGCGCGCGCTGCGATCGCCGCGCTGCGGTTCATTGTACCGCGCGGATCAGCTGTGCGCAATTATGCCTACTTTTAATTGAAGATAGTTTGGTTAATTTTATAGTTAATAGGTGAACTGAAAAAAACGATTAAGTATAGGAAATGACAGTGAAAGTGATAAAATGAAGTCATAGTTCGAAAAAAACGAAAAAAAACTTTTATTTTTTTGCAATATAAAATCCTAATTAAGCATATTCTTTACACTTGACCCAACCACTCCACGAAGTCCTGGCAGTTAATTTGATTCCATCTTATATAAGTTTTTATTACTACTTCTATTGACATAGGTATGTTGAGGCTTACTCTGGTTTATGTAGTATATTAATAATTTAACATTCTGAGTTTAATATTTGAACTACGACATTAATTAAGATCCTGTAAGTGTCAATATTTAATTTTCCATCTTACAATATTTGCACACATTGATGTTGATTGAATCGGCTGAATATGAATAACGTATTTCATCATTATTTTTGCCGAAATATATAAATTATTATTATGTTTTGAACCATAACATTTAATTCAAGAGAAAGGCAAAATCTGAAAAAATATGAAGTAAGAAAGTGACGAATAATAGCAAAAATTTAGATGATGATCTTCATGATTAACAAGCTACAACACTATCGTATTGTTATAGTGAGAATAGTGTAAAAGTGTTGTTTGGTAATAGTGTATCTATGTCAGTTGGAGTAGTTTTAACTTAAACATGTTTCAATTTTATATTAAACAAATTAGTCACTTATCCTTAGATCTAAGGAATATGCAATATTATTTGGAAACAAATATAAATTTGATATTTCATTATCTGTAATATAATTTTATCCTTGTCTAACAATAAGCTCAACATTTAAATGAGCAGAACTCATGGGATTTGCATGTCACTCTCATTTCGGAGCTGTTCATTTAAATAATTGTTTAATTCCATTTGTTGCCGCACGCGTTACTATAGACAGACAGATTAGTGACTAAGCATGCCATTTAAGTTAAAATAATCGAAATAGAGTTAAAAACTTGTAGGTATTATAATAAATACGAATGTTTGTAATATTATTGAAGTAAATACAAACCAACACGCCTTCCAATAACACACCAACACCATAAAAAGGCTGTTAAAAAGATGGAAATAGAATTCAAAAACTCCAAACAACTTACTATTGAGACAGACTCAAAGTTGGCTTGTTTGCAACTGTGCGACATATTGCCGTAACACACTGCGGGCGCAGCATCTTGTCTTACAAAAACAAATACTTTCTATTCAGGCAAACAAACCTATAACAAATAAATTGTAGATTTTTAGATCAAAAACAAGGCATCAGAGAAAACTAAGTACATAATAATGGCTTAAACATATACTTATTTAATACGCATGGTAAAGAAGGATAAGACCAAATACTTAAATTACAGTTTAGAGTTAAAATAAGTATCCCGTCATTACGCTACAGTTCAGGTTTATTCCACCAAAATGATCAATATTTTAAGTTTACAAATACAAAATTTCGACCAAAAATTTAAAATCAAAATTTCGATCTAAACATCAACATAAAAATAAAAAAGGATTTTACGTTGGCCGTACCATTGCTGGATTAAAGCGCCTTGTGCAAGTGCTGGTCACCAAAAACTTTATTAAATCGAGTCCCTTTGTGCTTAAGACAGTTTTGTCATTATAAAGTTGGTGTTGGCTGCATCTGCAGTTGTTACAACCACTAATTCACACTGAGTTCACGTGGTGAGATATAGTTTATTACCCTTACAGTATTTACTGTGTGCTCAAAGTGGGGACATGTAAAGACTGATAATTATAATTCAAAAAACAAATGTTTGAACGCGTTTTCCCAATATCAGAATTATAAAGTAAACAAATGCTCACAAAGCTTCAATTATTAAACTAATTGAATATAAAGCTTTGAAAATAATCACAAAATGTACATTATTTTAATCTCCGCTTAGCTCAGACGAACTTTTTGTTTACAAAGCCACTTACTATACTACAAGCTTAATATCCTGCAAACTTGGTACTAAGACGAAATGTTAAAAGCTTGATGGTAAATTCAAAGTTCGAAACTACAATTGATTCCATAGAGACATCGAAGTTAATCCCTATAACAACGCAACAATCCCTTTCATTCCGTTACCTTGGTTTACTTCGCAAAGTCTCTCCTTTGGAGTAATTTATATCAATTTGGTAGAAATACGTCCAATATCCAGGTGTCTTTTTCGATAGAAATATTTCGCCGTTTCAATAGAAGTGAGGTTTACAATCCAAATATAAAATCAGCTACAGAAAACTGTGAATAAGTTAGAATGATTATTTTAATTAAAATTTTAGTACCAAAATAAACTTTCTCCCTTTTTCAAAATTGACATGAAACTTATCCTCTTCAAAGTAATGTCAATATCTCACCATTTGTATACAACCGAAACAATCAAAAGGCTACAGCGAACATTTTCACAGGATTTGCATGTCACTCTCATTTCAGCGGTTCATTTGAATAATTGTTTAATTTCATTCGTTGGTAGATGTGTTCGCTCGGATACACTGATTTATCGTCGTCACTGAGACGAGATAATTTGTCATGCTTTTATTCTGTTATGAATGTCGAAATGGAAACCCTAAGGAATACGTGCTTGATTTAACGATTTGTTTACTTGTTTCGCGGTATACCTGTAGCGCATTTTCATAATGGATGATGTTGAAACACTCCTTTTATTTAAAATAATAATTTGTTGAGTGTTTGCGTATCAGAAAATAAGTGACCTACATTGACTGCAATATCACACACAGTAGTTGAGATAATGCAACAGTGAAACGTTTTACTGTACCTATTGTTTCATATTTTTCAAATCAATCGCTCACAAATTTCTCTCCTGTAAGATATCAATTAGCAGACGCGAGTTGAATAAATACATAAAAAACAATAGAACTAAACATTGTGTTGTTTTATAGGTATTTAAATAATGGTTTTATTAAATGCAATACCTATATATATAGCGACCACGGAAATAATTGAGTTTATTGTATAGAATAGATATAAAGTATTGATCTATGATTTTAATAAATAAAGTAATGTAGTTCACTATAAGTTTTATTAGCGGTTTAATTTTCTTGTAGTTGTATATATATTTAGACAATAGACTATTACTATTAGTAGAATAATTATTTAATGGAGTGAAAACTTTTTTTCATAGTTAAAAAAGTATTTAAATTTTCTCTAATTTTCTATTCAATAAAAAATATACTTTACAAACTTAAACCATGTATATCTACTTCCTATCATTTGAAAAATCTAAAATGGCTAGTTATTACTAAAGCTAAAATAATACAATTATATATTTTTGGATAATTCTACTAACCATTTTATTGTTCCTTTTTAAATTATGTTTAAAATGACCGTGACAAATCTCGGGACGTTTAGAAAATTTGAAGATTCTCAAGAGCTTAGTTTACTTAGTCATCTGACGCGGTGTCATAGAAGGTACGGATTCAATTTCCGCTAGTGGTGAATTAGTGAATATCATAAGAAATTAACAAATACTCTAACTCACACTCCCTTTATTTATGTATAATAAATACGACGCCTTACATAAATTTACACAAAATGTCCTGTGTTTAATGCTATTCTAAATCAACTCAAACAAAATAATCATCCATCACTTAGTTTCAATGTACCAGAAAACTACAAGTATTTTGATTAATGCTAAGCTTATGATGAATACTTAAGCTAGAAAGATCTACAAACTTATGACATTAATTTGTGTCTGGGGAAATTTGTTTGAAATCTTTCTTAATTTATTTGGAAAACAAACAGCATTTTATGACAGTAGTATTTCACAAGTCAAGTTTTTACTTATAAAAATATTTCATAGCTATTGAATAACAATTTACACGTAGTGTCTATAACTTATTCCATTTTTTACTCAAAGAACTTAATAGAAAAGAAAATTTAGGCATCGTCTTCTAACAACTTTTAACGTAAGTTTATTAGCCTCCATGAAATAAAATACTACGCCAATGTTTTACTTCAATGTTGCACTTTAAAACTTTTTTATATTCAAGTCTACTACGACTCAGAAGACCAGATAGTTGGCACAGTTGGTGTGATAAGAATGAATGGTTGTATTACTAGAAAACATTAAGGTGTTAGGGAATCGAACCCATATCCCCTTGCTGTATAGGCGGAGTATCCATTAATTGAGCCACCGAGACCTTGACCGAGCCTTTGAGTGTTTCCAAATGTTTCATAAACTGACACCAGCGCCATCTCTTCATGTTCTTGGTACTACTACTTACAACATCGAACATAATATATATCTAATTATTACATAGCTATTTCTTCATTATCGGTTGTTAGATGCATGTAAAAAAGTATAGTAAAAGTATAGTATAGTATAGTAAGTATGAATATCAAACAAAGCGAACAATATAAATTCTGTCAATATAATTTGAATAGTATAGTAAGTATATATATACTTTTTTTACATGCATCTAACAACCGATAATGAAGAAATAGCTATGTAATAATAAGATTTCTGTTTTTAAGCATTTTACTGATAGATTTTTATATCTAATGAATTCTTCTCAAAAAAATAAAAAAATATTTCAAGTATTTTTGACCACTTAGAAACTTATAGTAGGTAATATAAGTACCTTGTTTTTGTTTTTATTGAGTTTCCGATATTTCGGCACTGTTGCAAGCACCACAAAAACAAGGTACATGGTATAGATCCCGTACATAACTTATATTACTATAATGTTAGTGACCATGAAAGTTTAAAACAATACTAAGAAACTTAATTAGAAGAGTACCGCTCGGGTAGCGGTAGCTTCTATTCTCGCCTGACACCTTTTTATATACCAAAGTACAATATGAAAACTATGTAGTATAATTTAAATAGTATAGTATAATTTGTTCCAATCAAGTAAGGGATCTTACATAATCTAAAGCAATCGTCTTATGAGATAGCCGACTATTGGATATGATGTCAGATTTGAACTAAATAGATAAACTTTAAGATATTGGTATTACGGATGTGGACACGAACGGACGGACTTATTTCTAGAAGTTATCGGGAATTTCGATAACTTTCGTTGATTTATACTCAAATATATTATCTAAAACTATATAAAGTATATTACCGCTAATAAAAGATGATAAGAAATGTTAATTGGTTTACATTATCCATCAAGTAGGAGTGAAAACCAACACTTTTGTTAGCAATATTTTTCTACCGCCCTGTTTCTAAAGTTTAGAAGAATATACTACCAAAGAAATGATACGATAATTCTAGGCATGTATGTGTTTATTATATATTATATAATGTGTCTTAACATCAGGTAAAGCTGAAGTTCAGAGGTCAGCATCATTAGGGCTACGCAATTCAACCTTTTCTCTGTTTAGGGATTTTTTGTAGTCTTCGAGTTAATGTTTTTACAGTACTTATTTTTCTTCGTATTATGTGAGTAACCGTGCATAAACAAAAACAATTATGGTTAAATAAGATATCATTACGCCATAAAAAATGTTAAACCTATTGCTTAAAATGTTGGAAAAACAATGCATAACTCTATGAATGTTCGTGGCATATACATGGGGGGTGATATAGGTAGCCCTAGTGGTGCTTTACCTCTAGACTTCCGCTCTACCCTATTTTTTGTGATGACCTTTATAACACTTTATCATGGTTCAATTTTCTCTCATCATATTAAACATACTATTTTACATACTTAACTGATTCTCTTTATAAAATATATTTCATGAATTATTTATTTCATTAAACAACAATGTAAATGTTTAAAAAATAATAAGAGCAGTTAGGATTGCCCGACTAATATGTTAGAGGGTAGTAGAAAATATAAAAACGAGATTAAACTCGCGGTGAATTCAGTTAAAGAGGTTTTACATAAATGTGAAAGTATACTTCTTACACTAATAAATATAAAATAAACATTAGACGACATCACATGCATTGTTTCGACCCCAAATTAAGTAGCTACAACACTTGTGTTATAGTATTCAGAAACAACGACTGTACTACAACATCCAGACCCGAGCAAATATAAAAAAGTACATTGACTCGGCTGGAGATTAAATCGGTGACATCGCAGTGGCGGTACCATGAAATCGGTATGCGAGTCATTCCACCACGGAGGTTATAATTATGAAAAAACTACAAGAAGATGACACAATACTTCTTAAAACAAAATTTGAAATAAAAGAACCACGTGCAGTAGGGTTCCATAGTTACCCATCTGATTCGCCATATTTTTGAACTACCTATGAAACAACTTACTTTGGGATAGACGTGATAAAAATCGTCCCCACTTTAAGTACAGGGGAGAAGGTGTCCTAAAAAGTTCTCAAAATTTTATTTTACAACTTTGTATGAGTGACTAATATGTACGAATAAACACAAAATTAATTACAGCTTACCTTTACAAATAGTCTCTAAGCTAAACCGCAGATAGACAGGCAGACGAGACCTTTTTGACAATGGAAACCTAAAACAACAACACGGATTAACCTTTATCGCCAAATATCAATTTCTGGGAACGCTGCATCATATAACTTGAAGCTTATCTTTCCATTGTGTTATTATAGTGTACACCTTCCATGCACGTTTTAACCATAATACGGGTCAGTAGTTTAATTAAACTCTTCCCTATCTAGATACTACAATTGTATAAGCTACATAATTACCATTTCAATGTATGGCTTAACAAGGTCTGCCAAAGAAAAAACTTATCTAAGCATAACTGTACAGATTATTTTCCCACGTTTTTCTTAGGTCTTTTTCTTGTCTGTTTGCTTGTCTGTCGTCTTGTCTGTCCTGTTGGAATCTTGTATCTCAATTTTGAGCACATGTGGCACTTCCCGACCTCCTAGCGAGTTGAAACTTTCAGGGTAGAACTAAACAACTTTCAACTTTCTTGGTGCACTTTCAGGTCAACTTTCGGCAACTTTCACTTTTGTATGGGGCTTATCCGATTGTTGCGTAACACATGGTTACTTCGTTGAGTTAATTAAAAAGAATAAAATAATAATACTAGATTTAAAAATCTAAAAATCCCACGTTTTTCAGTGACCAAAAAAGAATAAAATAACCCGGCGGGGCCAAGCGAGGCGCATCTTTACAAATACTCTCCACATCTATACATATCATACATCTCATTACATCTCCATAAGTAACATGAGCCCCCACGTTTTGAGTGGCCCCTCGCTTGGCCCCGCCGGGTTATTTTATTCTTTTTTGGTCACTGAAAAACGTGGGAATTTTAGATTTTTAAATCTAGTATTATTTTTATCAAAAGGAGACGATTTCAAAAAAGTTATAAATGTATTGTATACAGGATAGGTACAGTCGTTAGCAATATTAATATAAATAACAAAGAATCGCTATTAGGTGCTAAACCCGAGGTGGAATAAGACTACTGATAGCATAGTTCAGAGTGAGAGTTCATTGAAAATAATTAGATATAGACTAGCAGGGAATATGGTATCAATTTCAAACGTGTCGTCAGCTGTCATTTGTTTCATGTCGTTTCTTGTTGAGTGACATTTTTTAAGTTGATTGATAATCATTTATACTTCGTACACCTGCTCGGAAAGAACGTTGATACTTATATTACAATGGCTCAGTACGTATGTCTTGTAGTCATACAAAATGCGGAAGTTAATGTTGAACGAAAATCAATTACCGCAAATTCCTTTAATTTCCTGCGGGTTTTGCTTTTTAAATATATATTAAAATATTTAAAAAGAAAGATAATATAAAAAATAACCTCAGTACCATTCAAAAAGTTATCATTTCGAAATTCAAATTATATTGACAGAATTTATATTGATCGCTTGATTTGACATTCAAGAGATAAGAATTTCTATTTTTTAAATTATTGTAATTCTATACAGGGTTGCCAGATTTACCGCTTTTCCGCTATAGACCTTCGCGCTCGAACTCATAATTTTTGAGATAAATAAAAAATAAGTCTGATTACTACATACACAAGACTCAACTGTAAAAACCCAATAAAATCCTCAAAGTCAGAACAGAACCTTAGGGAAGAGAACAAACAAAGGTCTTGACCACAAAGTACTCTTATACATATAATGTCTTGAGCTTGACTGGCCATAGGTTACGTTGATTGTTTTTTTTACGATTTCTTTTGTATTCTACAAGTTTATGTGTGCTGCAATAAACCTGTAGACTGCAAGTCTTATATAAGTTGAATCGACTGTATAAATAAACGATGAGAAAGGCCACCATTAAACTTTTTGGGAGAAAATACATCAACAAAAATGCTATAACAAAGAGAAATCCGCTCGTTTCGTTGAAAGTTCGTGTTTATGAACCTAATTACCGTATCAAATTTCTCATCTGGCAACTCTGATTATATGTTACTCTAACATGATATCTAGTAGAAAATTGTGGCGCCACTAAAACTATATTAATTGATAAGATGGCACCCAAGCAGTCATTAAAAAAATACTGAAGTTTAAAAATAAATTTAATAGTATACTAACTACATCATGATTTCATGTATTTATATTTATTATCCATATAAACTTATGGAATTACCTATATCTTTTATATTCTACGTGTTTACGTTTCTACGTTTATATTACCCATTTATGAGCTATTTATTACTCTAGAGCAAGTGCGATTCCCGATCTCGGATGCTTTCATATTCGGCCTCGATCACTTCCTCTTATCGGTGAAAAATACTCTTTTATCTGACTGGCATCAAACGTACTAAATTCTAATAATATTCGGGAACTTTTATGAGTCTATTTAGATATTTTGTAGGAATTTATAAATGAAGTTTTAAAACTGATTTATTATTAGTTAGACAGCTTTTTTTGTTTTCTTCAAGTCATCGTATATTGTAAATGCTTCATTTACTATTCTTTTCACTAATATTTTTTACGTTATTTTCTATACCACAAAACTTAGCCACTGGCTACTCTTATTAAATGTGTTTATAGGCAACTGTGATAACTAGTAATTAGGCGGGCCATATGATCAACGTGTGAATCATACGTGTACTAAATGTGCCGCGTGTGTACTACATATATCATAAACCATTCACACCGAAAAGGTAACGAAAGATATTATAATTATTCACCATACCGTAGATCCGTAACCTTCTCATAGACCGCAGAAGAGCACAGCGTTTTCCGAGCCTTTTACTGCGATCTCCAAGTATGAGTATCCCTTTGTTTAGTGGTGAACGTCATTCAGGTAAGATGATGATGTTGAAAAAAACCGGACATGTGTCCTGATGCGTGTCCTGATGCGTGTCCTGACGCGTGTACCGAGGTTCTGTATAAATTTAAATGTAAATCGATATAGTCTCGATAAATTTCTACAGATTTTTTTACGCTTTGAATTTCTCCCAACCACCATTCCCCATAATTTATATTTAAAACATTGATACCCACCGAGTCGAATTTCATATTTTTATTACGTTGAGTATTGATTTCCCGAATCAGGTGCCAAATAATATGCGGCTTAAATAAATGTATTTTAATTGCATAATATTATTTTTTACACCTTCTAGACATTGTAGATCTATACCTCAGATTATAAAACAAAAGGCAGATAGACCGCACGGAACAATAATGTGAAGCCACGCTTGTAGACATGTGTGCGTGACAGCACTATAGAAACACGTAGCCTCGGTGTGCGTTACGGTTGCCAGGATAATAACAAAATTACTTAGTTACAGTTACAGAGTTGGTTTTGATTTTTTTTTAACTAACCGACGACCGTTTTCGGTGAAGTAAACATTTTCTTCTTTGAAATGCGTTGAACAGACAACACAAAATTTTGATGGTAGCCAACCGGTATGGGTATGAATAGAAATATTTTGTGGATTTATAGCAGCCATTAGTAAAGTCGTGATGAGTCTTTATTGTTTTTGGCTATATATATATATATATATATTTACTTTATGTTGGCGAATCGACGGATGTACATACCTAATTATTATAAGAGACAAAACATTCAGTAGTTTTAGTAATGAAGTCACATAGAAACGGACACACATACATACAAACACACCAACCAACAAGCGAGACAAACAAAACACTATTATCGAAATAAATATTTGTATAAATCGATAATCCTGTTTCCAATACATATTTCCCAACTTAAGGGCAAATGTTTAAAAATAAACTAGCAACACCGGCAGATTTTTGTTAAGGTTTTGTGTTCCAAGAGTTCACTAAAAATAATCACGTAAAATAATATCTAAATAGACAAATAAATCAATATTTACATATGAAAAGATACTCCATCTTGTTTCTTTTGTTTTTGGGATCAATTTTTGCAATGTTTGAAAACACAAGACGGCATTATTCTCAAAAATATGAATATTATCTGTGACGTACTAACGATGCGACGCTTCGTGACGTACTGACTCGAGATTGTATTCGCTTTTGAATTTGTATTTGCTTTGTTGGCTTCACTTTCGGTGTTCCGCACGGTCTATCTGCCTTTTGTTTTATAATCTGAGATCTATACCCTATATTATGTGATTAAATTCAATTAGTTTGTTACATCAACGGATATATGAGAAAAAGGACCTTAACACAAAGACTGATCGACATCTAAGTAGATCTTATAAATTCTTTTTTACAGGAAAAAAAGTTGCAAATTTATTAATTTTTATGATAACTTGATTATGATGATTACTTTATGGCGTTTTGGCTATGTTCACCTTATTGCATTAAAACTACGAGTATGATTATCATTATTTTGAATATCATTTATCATTAAAAAGTATGAATCTTAGATAACATAGTACAAAATTATGGTTCCGAATTTTATATTAAGCTAAACGAAATATTCCCAAATGTAGTACGTTTAAAACGCGTTGTGTAATTAAAATCATGAAATAGTCAGAGGCACGTTCTCCAACATTAATTAACTGAGTGCAGATCCAGTACAATGCGTGCCCCGGAGAGCGGATAGGTACACTTAATGACTTGAACTCATAAAGATTATAAATAAAACCGTGCTCGGTATTACAACATTAGTTTTTAATTTGTGATAGCTGTGCGATTTGTAAATAAGTTTTATATTGAACAGAAAACGGTGAAGAAAATATGTAGTGCCGTCTCTTTCTTGTACCTACTGAGATCTAAGAAGATATACCTAAGAAATGAAATAAAACATATTATGACCATACATTTTTATTTAGTGTCATGTTTGTATCGTATGATCGTCGTATCGTTTCATGATGAGGTGCTACGCCATATAACTAAACTGCCATTAAAGAAATTTAAAAAAGTTGTTAAAAGAACCCTTACGGGCAAAGGCTATTGTAGAATTGATGATTATTTGCAGGACAAAAAGCGTGGAGTTAATGGCCTTTGCCCTTACAATTATGCTGTTATTAATATTTTGTAAATTTAATTTTCTAATGTATTTTTACAAGCACCACTAAAGTTTCCTTAATTATAAAAATCTGTAACACATTTAAAGGGAGAAAAATATAGCCCTTGCCGAGTTTGCCAGGACAAGGTCTCACGTCGTAGTACTTATGAAGCCACGGCATAGTTGTTGACTTTCAATAAATGCATAGTAAATGCACATATTGATGAAAAAGCATTTTATCTTCATCTTATCTTAATCAATTGGTCATTTGGGTGTACAAAATTCGCTTACACGTTTGTGTCGCAGGATATTAGTGGTCGTCAAAGTTATAGGATTATTTACCTGTGATATTGCTGATTTGTATAGATACTAGTTGACCCGGCCACGCGTTGCTGTGCCGACTGCAGCGTCATCTGCCGGACTGATTTGTGAATCTAAACCATTCTCAGATCCCCTTAAACACAAAAAAAAATTCATTCAAATCGGTCCAGCCGTTTAGGAGGAGTTCAGTGACATACACACTCACAGAAGAATTATATATATAAAGATTTCCTGAAAAGTTGTCTGTCACTAATACTTTTTAAATTTTTTTGATAACTACATTACCACTATCTTTTGATACAACATTTTATGTGTCTCATTAGTCGTTATTTAGGCACTTATTTAGTCATTTAGGCAGGCACGCAAAAAGAAAAAAACTATGTAATTATACAGTGGGAATGCGCCAATTTCGTCAATCGATCACCCAAAAAGAAGCCACTTACATATATTTCAATATCATTGAGAAGTTATTACAAATTCTTTTAAAATATGTTCTGGATTCCTATTTAATATAGGTATAATTAAAGGTAAAAATCTAATATTTCTTAATATTATTCTTTTTTTATTTTATTTAAAGCACACATTAAGCTTTTGAATGTTGGTGGAAATGCTTCCTAAATAAATTGATATGATAATTGTAATAGCTGGTCAAAGTAATGTTTGCACTTAAAATCAATTTAAATATATATATTAGACTATTATATTCACTTGAATCAGACTAGTCATCTAGTCGAAATAGTAATACAAAAACTACTTTCTAAGTTGATCAAACTGGTAATCAACCCACCTCAAACTACGTTTGAAACCGGAATCACGATCACACAACAACAAATATCACGTACCTTTTTATTTCTGATTGTAAATATGGTCTCATAAATAAAATAATGCAAAACTTTTGTATAGAAGGAATGATTTAAAAGATCTAAAACAACCTCTCTATTTTACGACAATGTTGATTTTTTTACATCAAGGTAAGTTACAAAGACTGTGTACTTGAGTAGATAAGTTAAAGCGCACTCATTGTGATTGCAAAATGTTGTCGTTGTTGACTTTTACCACTAATTACCCCATTACCTAAGTAAAAAGTTAAATTAGATATTTTATTTCTTTAACTACAAGAGCTATTCTTAAGAGCAATGTTTGTACAAATTACTTTTTAGATGTCCGCTGGCTCGGATTTTCTCATTACGAAAGGGAACAACACAGGATTACGGTTTACTATATAAGGTATAAAGTAACTTCGAACTTATTTAACTTTCCGAAGACTATCTCATTACAATAGCTTATTTTAGGCGCTTTTGCAAACTGTGAGGCTCTCGCTTTTCGATTAACTAAGTTACAATGAAATTATGTGCTAAAACGTTGTAAATGTCAGTCACGTTTTTCTTTGACGACTTCGTAGTCATGATTTAATGAGGACGAAGGAAAATTGAAATATAAATCTGGGAAGCTTATATTCGGCATGTCTTGTAACTTCAATTACTGCTTCAACGTTTAAAAATAACTTCGAAGTAGCTTTTTTGTATTTAAATTGTTTTATTTCAATTAAAGAAAACGTTTTACAGTTAATGAGTTCTTATTGATATAGTATAGTATATCATTCTTTCGAGACGTATAAATGAAATAATTGCAACAACATTTCAAAAAAGTATGTATATCTATTTTAACCGCGTGTGGAATTCAGTAGCCTTACCAAATTAATAAATAAAATATTTTCTAGCTAAGCCTACTTGGTAATGTTTTGTCGCGTTATTTTATTTCTGGTTATCTTTTGTTTTTAATACATTAAACAAACGACTGCTTAAGATTAGGTTTGATTTCTTTTGGTCAATCTGAGTTATTAACACCGACAAAGCAAAGCAAATACTTCAAAGCTATAGTAGTTAAAACTAGGTCTGCAATACATGCTGCTGTTTGCAAATACTGAGCGAAGCAATTAGATTTTTGAAGGGTGATTATTCCTCGATGGTATGTCCGATTTCAATACTTTTTTTTGCACATTAGTCACGAACACGATGTGAGTTTTGGCGCCAAATTTCATCAATGTAGTCTCAGCGGTTTGGCTGTGATCAGCTTTTGAATTTTACTTTCGGTGATTATTCCTCCATGGTAAAGTCTATATTTTTTTTACATAGCCTATGTCTGTCAGGTTATAATCATGTGTGTTCATGCCAAAATTCGTTCGAATCGGTTGAACCGTTAAGTAGCAGAAGGGAGACAAGCGAAATTTGTGAGTTGCCTAAAAGAGAGCTTCGCTCAATAACATCATTACAACCCCTTAACGGCTGGATGATCAAAATATAAAGAGTTTGTACATAACTTTGCCAAAGTCATTGCTTGGGACAGCGTCCAGGTTTGTTAACCAAGTCGACAACATGCCGCAGTCTGTCGCAGCTGGCTACGTAAGCCATGCATTCAATTTAATATCAGTAGCTTGTTCGGCGAGTCTAGAGATGCAATATATTTGCTGAATAATTTTCCTTAAAGTTATGTTTTATAAAGTATTAATTAAACTTAAAATATGTTAAGAAGTAACAAAGTAAATTTGCGACGTATTTTGCGTAATTAACACGCTTTTATTAGATCCATTTTTATCATGAAACTTAGTATTTATATGTAGATATAAATACTAAGTTTCATGATAAAAATGGACATAAAATTCAAGATAACAATGCAAAGGTGGGTGGTCTTATAATGGAGCCTAAAGATAAGATAAGGAACCCTGCGATGCGATTGAGTTATGATTCTAAAGATTCGTCGTAACAAGACTTGTTCAATTTAGCTGACGAAGAGCACCGGATGATGGCACTGGGATGTTTGCTTGTGGCGTAGTGGAGGGTGAAGGCTTTGCATTTTACTATAGTTTAGTATAGACAAAAGCGTGTTTATTCTTTTAATTTATTATTGGTTGGTTGATTTTCAATACTAGGCATATACCCATCATAGAGCCATGGTATATTAATTTTATTTGATATAGACTGCTGACAAGCAGTATAAAAGAGCGTGTAGATTACATAATATGAGATGGTTATTTAATGATTCCATTTTGTTGCTAGTAATTATAGTTTACAAGACAGCCAGTCTTATATTTTCATCTTGCTTCACTCTCAATTTATTTAACATTTGGTGACTAAAAGAGTTTAATAATAACTGCATTGGAATGAAGTTCATTGTTTATTTCGACGATACAGTACTTATCTTGCAGTCTTGACTTCAGGCCATATTAAGACAACCTTATGGTTAAGCATCTACGTTATGCAAAAGTCTAAACAGGTGTATTCCCCTGCGTATCATCATAGTTTTCACTTTTTGTATTCGTACCTTTTCTTGTACCAATAGTCAGAGGCAAAACAGGGGATTCTTTAATTGTTCAGACTAAAATAACTAACGGCTTATATGAATTTTCACTATAGTGCTTAATGAAATGGATGAGCATTTACCTTAGTTTTACTTTATGAGTTTAATTTATCTGTACATAATATATGATCCTAACCAGACAAATACTAATCGCAAATCAAATTATATATTTTGCAATGCATTTAGTTTGATAAGCAATATAAACTGGTATAAAATACGCTTTTTACCTATTTTATAATTAAACCGAGATAAACCCAAACTCTAACAGTAACATCTAATGTAATTCCAGTTGCTTCATATAAAGTATGAAATTATCGATATAGTACCGTTTTTAGCGGCACTAATTGCGATGTTTGTTATGTAAATTGGTATGCAGATAATGCATAGCAGGAACACTGTTATGAATATGCATGTCTGATGCACTTTCAATCTATTATACATTGACTGTGACTAGGGAATAGATTCTTGCTAATTTTGTTAGTATCGACTATGTAGAAGGTTCTTAAATGGGAAAATAATTGTGTAATTTAATAAGTGCGTCAGTGAGAGCCCTCTCTAGCAGTGGTTTCATAAAATAACTTTAACTTAAACCATCATGTTATGATACGTTGCGGAAAAGTCAATTAATATAGTTTCACGTTCATTCGCTGAATCAATTTTAACGATGTTATTTCAAATCCGTTATTTTTTATAGTTTTATTAAATCATTTAGATTTCTTTTTAGGAAACACATTCACATGTAATCTTGTGAAACCCGTTTATTATCACAACCAATTCACAACTTCATTTTATACAATTCCATTAAATATTTTCATAACGGAAAATATCTGTTGTAATTTCCATTTCGAATTTGGTTTCAAACTGATATAAAGCTTATATGATATTGCTTGTAGTTTTAAGGCACCCGATTATGCCATTTATTGTATTGCTATTTTCACTTCCATATTTACTATGGTGTAAAGTATATTAATTCATTTATTTAAAACTTTTAATGAGTCCTGAGCAATGAAAATAAAATATTATTTAGGTCATCATACTAACTGGCAGTGTTATCGACACATCGTTTACTAGACTTTAAAATCAGTTGAAAAACACTTATCATACTAACAATTAGTAATCAGTTGTGAAACACATGTAAATAAATTTTTTTCTGAGTTAAATGTTATAAATTATTGTATTTCTGAGGGATATTTGTGACCGTTACAATCATATTCCGTATATCGGTCTAATAAAATTACAGGTACTCTTTATTGTAGGTACCACAATAGTTTTACCATGGTACCTACAGAAAACTAATAACCAGGGTTTGATGTCCTTATCTCTATGATCTCACAGGACAAAAGTACATGTATATCCTGTTTATTAAGGGGAATATTCTGAAGTAAGCACGTTACAAAGAGAGTAGAGGAACAGAAATTAAAAATAAAAAGTTATTAAAAAAATATTTTTTGATGTTTCCTTGACCTAGCGTCACCCAATAAAACTTTTTATTGTGCCTTTATAATTGTTTTTCTTTCCTCTTTATCTATTTTTTGTTTTCGTTACTTTGTATGTTATTACTTTTTCGATAGTAAATTATTATATCTTTAATTTCCTGTCCAATGGAAGTCAAAAATGGTTCTTATTAAAAATCTCATAGTATTACGCATTTTTTTCTGTCAATATTTTTTTTACTTGTGTATCTATATACTTATAAAAAATCTGTAGAGAGGTCAATTCTGTACATGAAATATATTTTCAAAATAACTATCAGCGGGTGATTAGTGATCGATACTTATGCCAAAAATGCAATCAGTAAAATTTTTGTCTGTCTGTCTGTCTGTCTGTATGTTCCTTATAGAAACAAAAACTACTCGACGGATTTTAACGAAACTTGGTACAATTATTCCTCATACTCCTGGGCAGGTTGTAGTATACTTTTCATTACGCTACAATCAATAGGAGCAGAGTAGTGAAGGGAAATTTTGGGAAAACGGGAAAAGTTACTCCATTTTTTAAGCTTCCGTCGCGTGTGCAGCCTTAATGGTTAAAGTTACATAGAAATCATGTATGACGGAAATATTCTACATAAAAATGTCTTAAAATATCCCGTAACAGCATATGTCTATCTTTTATGGTTGACTCACAATAACACGTGTAACTTCTGATAGCTTAGCAGTTCGGAGCATTCTGATTATATTTGTTTACTCTTACGTTTAGAATACTCTCACTCATCCCTAATTTAAAAAAGTTAACATTATTACCTATTCAATAAAAAAAGAATCATAGAAATCGGTATAGAAACACCAAACTTATACATGAAATAATCCATCGCGCCGTCGCACGTGAATACTGAATCATGCTATAAGGATTATTTTTGTGTAACGGTTGCCGCGCTCGACACGGGTCGCGGCGGTAGGGTATAAAAAGGCGGGAGGTCCGAGAGCGAGCTTCATTTTCTTAATATATAAAAATCCAGTGTCACAATGTATTTTCCCAGTGAACTCTTCACCAACTCAACCGATATTGATGAAAGTTGGTATTTATGTGTAATTTGGTCCAACTGAAGAGATAGGATAGTTTTTATTTTTTATTATTCATAACAGAGCAACACGTGGCCGGATTAGCTAGTCTTTCTTAAAAGTATAAAATTTCAAGACGATCAATTTGCTTGTTTTAAAGTATTTGGACCTTAAACTTTTATGAAACGTGATGATGCTTTTACGCTCTTAAGTTTCCTTCAAGGACATGAGGTAATGGCAGTTTTCAATAGTTAAAGGAAATCTGTTCTAGAACTGTACAACATGGACAGGATTAATAACGCAGGACCACCTGAGACGAGAAAAAAAAGGAGCGGAAACATCATCATTTAGCAAAACAAATTCATTTAATGTAGTTTTTAACACCTGTGCACTACCAATTCACGAACCATTAATGTAAACTACTTTACTCATAAAGTTTGAATGAAAAATATCAGCTAATGAATACGTAACGACCTTAGCTATTATACAAATAAGGTAGCCAGCTGGCTGCTCGCTGTATGGTTGATTAAAGGCGCGTCAACCACAAGGGATTGCACGCTGCAGTTTTTATTACAAATAAACTTTTGTGGGATATCGTTTTCTTTTTTATATTTTATATAATTAACAGCTACACAAATAGTAACGTAAATTAATATGATAACGAATAAACAGGACATTATTTGATAACAAATATTAACTTCAAAAGTTTGCAAATTACTGTGATGAAAAGACAGCTAGTAAAGTTACAACGATTTTCATTTCCCATTACGATATTCACAGATATTTGTATTTAATATTAAACAGCTCCTGGAGTCTCGTTACATCGTATATACATTTTTTATTTTATTTATTTCATGGAATTATTGCTAGGTCGATTTTTCTTTCATGTTCAATAATTCTTGTCTGTTATAATTATTAATAGCTTCCATGATGACAAAAACAACAACAACAATATTTTTTCAGTAGGTAATACATTTCATTAGGTATGATTAATGCAATAATAAACTTATGAAACAAATATTTCCAACACACAATTAACAGTGCATAGTAACATAACAATTATTATGTCATTAGTATTATTAATATAGAACTGACTGCAACAGTGTTACCGTCATTACACGAACAAATAATTCGATCAAATGTTACTGCGGTTAAGAATTTTAACGTATACCGTTAAACATTTTTTCATGTTTCAATAAACAATCGGGTCGGTAAATGACTGTAAGTAATATGAAATATGAACTTATTGGAATGTTATTCCGGTAATCATAGGAAGTTTAAAATTTTTCTTCCCAAAATCTTTGTGCGGTACGGTAATAATTGATGATAATCAAAAAATGTTGATATGAAAATTAGTGACGGAGTGAAAAAAAAATTGTAATTAAAAAAAAACTGTTTTATTAAGTGATATGATGCACCTACAGTCTTCACTTTTTCCAACTGCAAGATGCTGCTTCACACCCCGCTTAAAGGATTTTTATAGTTCTATATGTTTATTTTATATATATATCTATTTTTTTTAGTTCGACAAATAAATGAAATTCCAATTCAGCTCGGTACGGTACGACGGTGATAACGAAAACAAGCACCGGTGTTTCTTTGAAAGAAACGAGGAAGGATAAAGGCAAAGAGTTCCTCAAAATATGTGCCATGGTATAAACATTTACTGAAATTCAATGTGTTTGGACGCTGCAACATATCCCAAAGTATCGAGTAAGTACTGAACGGATCTATCCCAGACGTGCGGGTAATACTAAACGCAAGAATGAAATCAAACACGTTACCTATATGTCTGATTATTAAAAAATACACACAAGAAGATTTAAAGATATTGTTAGTTCCTTTGTATGTCATATCAATTTAAGAGGGAGATTGATCTCGTTACCAAGTTTTGTTGACTAGTTTTTTTTTTCTGGAAGCACCTTTTAATTTCTTATAACACATATAGTGACTTACCTACTTATATTGAATATTTTTTTAAAACTTCTAAAATCATTTTTGATAGGGATAGCGTCTAAGTTATGGTAAGCCACATTTCTTTTTTATAATAAAAAAAAATGTGTTGAGAAATGTGCTAAACTAATGATTGAACTGATGATGAACTATTACTGACCATGGCGATATTAATCAACGTGACTTTTTCAGGATTATTGTATATTAGGTTAAGTCAAACAAAAATGCGAAACATTCTTTACTACAAATTGTTATGGTAGATCCTGAACTAAAAATCATATACCTATGAACTGGTTCAATAATTCCAGTAGACATAATAAAAAAAAACAACGTTCCACCTAGCCACTAACACTAACCAAAAAAGCATAGCTTTTTTTGGACATAGAAAATTATGTTTTTTTTTTATTTTTTACAAAATCAGGAAAAAAGAACATGTTCATGAAAATCGCCTCAGCAGTGGTGGCATTCTGATGCCAAATACCATTCAGAACAACGGAATCATTTTACCTCATAATGCCAACATCGCAAAGTGCCAACCGCTCGCAAATAGATAACTTATCAAATTGCCAACTTCTGGCAACGATAATGATAACGACACGAAGTGACAATTTAAATTCATGGAATTTAAACGCAGCAGTAGAATTAAATAAAGCTGTCATGGCCAATATAAGAGCAAAAACATTACTATTGTCAAATTTCATGCTGGTTTCATTTTTCTGTAACAAAAAATATAGTATTTTAATTCTAATGAAAACAGAATTGTTAAATTAATAATCATCTGATTTCTCTGTTCTAGATAAAATGTGGCACTCAGGGGACCGTCTTCTGGATCTTTAATTACAACAACACGTGGATAGATAATAATAAAATAATACGCGGGCCATCCGGAAAGTAGTACCCGTATGGGAATATAAATGAAACTAGTGTATGTTTACAAATATTAACATTTTATTAGTAAATAACACATTTTGAATTACATAATCTCGTTTGACGATATTTGTATCCCTATTTTATATTCATAATCCGCTAGTGTATTAAGATACTTAGTCACAGCTCAAGTCAGCTTTCAATTCTTCATTTCTAGGTAAAAACTCCTTTAGATGGTAGTCTGACGGATCTGGACTATAAGTGGATGTTGAAAGTTCCCCACTTGAATTGATGTAAAAATTGTTGTGTTATCCCAGCAACACGAGATCTGGCTTTTGTGTCTGTCGTGCAAAAGAATGACGCCACTGTACAACAGACCAGCGCCGAAAAGCCGATACTCATAACATTGTCCCATACATTTACATCAGTTGGCAATAAATATCGTATGGTTGCACATTTCTTGCACTACTGACGGTGTCCTTTACTTTTTAAACATTATTAACACTCACATAACCAACACTGTCAATACCAGCGAGATGCACTTTGCCCATAGATAACTGAACGTGTGAGAACTTGTTCGGCGGCTACTCTATTCGCCACCACTACGCACGGTGTAAACGGCTACTACTTTTCCAATGACCTTCGTACATTAAGGTGTAGCATAATATTAATAACATTGACAAAATTACAAACTGGACTATATGATAATATAAATAAAAATATAATATTATTATTAATACTCCTAATTTCTTGTGTGTCGCCTAATTGAATATTCTATGATGATTTTTATGTTTATGATATTTATTTTGCTTAGAAACACGGTAAAATGTTAACAGATACAGTGTTTACAATAATTTGCAGCATGTTTTGCCAATTTCTGGCATGCAAATAATTATTATGGTAATTGAAATTAAAATTAAATTGGTATTCCAACCTACATATCCAAATATTCTCTTAGTAGAAGTTTTTTTCTAACAGCCATTTCAAAAGCGATTTTTTAAATTTGTTATTTTCTAATAGTAGGTCTTAGGTCTTGAAGGGCGCATGGAAGCTTGTTGAATATTGTTATGGCCATAAAGTACGTTTTTTTTAATAATGTTAAAAACATTTTAGTATTTCTATTTTATATTTTCTGTAATTTCTGACATTAACTTTAACATCCTTATTTTTTACGAAGTATTTAGGTTTTTTTTTACTAACAAACATAATTCAGCAATATAAATACTAGGGAGTGTCATTATTTTGTGCTGTGGAAACAGAGGCTTACAAAATACTCTGCTACTTTTTCCACATAGTGTCCGAATACATTTTTTGCTCTTTCAAAATTCACACTGTCGCCCCATATTATCACACCATAGCGCAATGTTGAGGATACAAATGAAAAATAGGTTTGTAAAGCAATCTGGAATGTAATGACCTTTCTGATTCTGCTCAGAGCATAGACAATTAATAAATTTAACCTTCTTACAAACACTGTCAATATGCAATTTCCAGTTACAGTGTTCATCAAGGGTTATACCTAAGAATTGTGCAGATTTTACCAGGTTAATATTATTATTTTCACGTTATAAATTTATATTACTGTTTATTATTTTATAAGTATGAAATTGGATTGCTTTTGTTTTATTTATGTTAATTTTTGGATTATTCTTATTCATCAACGGATTATGTCACTAAGTGTATTATTTATGTCTTATCCTAATTGGTCAATGTTTTTGCTATGGAAGAGTAATGTACAGTCATCAGCAAATAAAAACAATGATTATCTGTGATGTCAGGTAGATCGTTTATGTAGAGTATGAACAATAACGGTCCCAAAAAAAATATGGTGAATTATAATAGTGTTAACGACAGAGACTAGGTGCTGAGAAGAAGTGACAAGAGAGCAGTTTTTTAAGTATGTATCTCGTGTATTATCACTGCGTTATAATAATGAACTATTCACTAATCTGTTTATATGTTCTGAGTGTAAGGAATGAATTTACTACAAATTCAGAGGACAGATAAAATTTTAAGACAGAGATCGCCCCCGTACAAGTCAAAATATTTATCAAAACACTCAATTCATTCAAAATACTTCTATTTTATTTAAAAATACATGGGAGTAAGGGTTACCTACGTGGAATTTAATAGCGCAATGCGGAAGTTACGAAATTGTTGCAAGGGCCAGCCATCGGATAGGTGACCAATAAAGTAGGTATTTCAATAGTCTAATGAGAACAGCATACTATAAAAAGGTAATTTAGATTTTGTGTTGAATGTTAATTGGAGAAACAAAAAAAAACCTTTTTCTTCTTTTAGGTATTACGCTCCGCTCCAATACTAAGCGACTGCATCGCCTAGTATTTTATACTTGTACTGGATAACATGTCTAAATCTAAACCCATTACACACGTGTAATATACTAGCTTTTAGACAAATGAGTTACTCTGATACGCTCCTAACTGCATAGAAAATTAACACGTCCAAGCCTACGATTTTGCAAACTGCTAGTGCCATACAGCAAATGTGATTACTGTGTCACCTGGGCTATGCATGGGGATGATGATATGTGTTGCGCGTATGGAAGATGTTACACTATCATCTACATAATACTAAATATTGCAAATGAAACACTTTACGAAAACCGAAAAACGCCTTTTTCGATGGATATTTTAGCCTAATGTGTAAATAATACATAACATATTTAAAGTACATTTAAAAAATATATTCAATAAGTCTTAACTAAGACCAAAAAAAATAATGTTTGTCTAAATAATAACAAAATTATTAATTGAGTTTTACGAATAAATCATTAAAAAGGTATTTTTTAATGTTGAATACCACTTTTCGACAAAAAACCTTTCTCATGACCGTCAAGACTTTATTATTTTTTAATAAACTCTACAATGTTGTGAAACTGTTATCTCAAAAAACTTAACAAAAGTGCGAACTCTTCGGCACCGCTGTATATTATATTTTTTTCCCGGAAGTCTGATAATATTATTACAAAATTAACATGAGCTTTGAGTTTCCTCTGAAAAACCCAATTAAAAACGAGCTTAAAATATTGTACCACAATTTTATGAATAACTTACTCAGTAATAATGGTGGTTTCGGTCAGAATACAATATGAGTTCAACTAATTACACAAGGAAACAGGCAAGCCGCTAACTACATAGAAAATTACAGGGACTTTCTGGGACTTATACGGGCTAGTTCGGACAATGCAGCTGCAATTATAGTGTCACTTGGGTTACTCTGTGTAATAATTAATGCAGCAGAAGGTTCTCCTATCTTTATACTCGTAAATGAAAAAGTTATTGTTAATAAAAAATATATATTTCTACATATATTTCCTACTCTCATCATAAAAAAGGTCCGTAAAATCTAGTATCTTTGTTAGGTTCCAGCAATAGAAATTTGATCGGACAATCTATGTTAATTAAATGATCAGTTAACAACAATGGGGATCAGATAATAAATTAAGAGATTTAGGTATAATTACGTTGAACAATTGTCAGTATACACTATAATTATTGTAGTCGTGGTAGCAATAGAAACTTATGTAATGTAAACACATTCACATATCTTCATACTAATAGGAGCATTTTAGAAGTTATATGCACATGATAACCTTCATAATTATTGGGATTACAGTAAAAAACAGATAACAGTAAAAAATAGTTTAATTATTAAAACTCAACCGTTTGTATAAAGTATATTTGGATTTTTCAACTCAAAGTGTAATTTTCGAGTTCCAATCGGAATTACGATTTAGTAGATGTTTAGGAAATATTCATATTTGTCCTGAATCATTTAGCAACTACCAAAATAATTATGTGTTTGATAAACATCAAACATCACATTCTCAACAGTCTAAAGTTTTGAAGTACGAGAGTTTTTTGTTTGCTGCTATGGTAATAATAAATGCTGATAATATAACAATATTTCTTTATTTTATTATCTAGATATTTAGCAACAAACAATAGGTTGTATTAATTATCAATAAAACTAGATTCTAACATAATTGGTTTCCAGCAATATTTAATACTCCTATTAAGATAGAAAACGTTGCTAATAAAATTATTTTTTTTTTCCTTTCTAATTTAGTCTGAATAAATATTATATTAGATTAAACTAACAAGTGGTAAGATGGAATACCAGAACCGAAAGGTAGTATATGTATGACAACCATTATCTTAGTCAGCTTTTGATCACAGTTTCTGTAAAGGCATCGAAAAGTCAGAAATATGAAAAAAAATACAAAAAAACGCATCTTAAATCCGGTTAAAATGGTTTTGTATGGTAAATTATTTTAATAGAAAAATATTAGAAAAATCGACTCGGCTCAAAAGTAAATTCTCATGCGGGAATCGAACCGCAATCTTTGAATGTCCAGTCCAATGCTATCCTAATTGAACTACCGAGCCTTGTAAACAACCGTCGACATTTTCTAGTACCTTTCTACTTTTCATGCTGTAGGCCAGCGTTGTTTCATTAATAAGAGTAATATACTCTCGTATTCGAAAGAAATATTTGTAAAAATGTTTGGACCATTGATTAATATGAAACAGACAATTAGTTTTATGAGTATTATTTTTTTTTCATTTTTTTTATGCTATCTTATACGGTAAATTATTTTAATTTATCTCCCAATTGGGAGAGCATTGGTACGGACATCGAAAGGTTGCGGGTTCGACTCCTACCAGAGCATTTACTTCTGTAACGAGGCGATATTTTTCTAGTAAAATTCTATTTATATAATTTATTGTATAATATAGCATTGAAATATGCAAAAAAATATATAAAAACCCTCCCTTTTACAAAAATTGCAATTATTAATAAATAAACAATCTTCCTTCAAAATTATAAAATTTATATGAACCTAAAAATCTAAGATAAGTGGTATGTTAGCACAAAAATGGTTTACAATTAACCCCAAATTGATGTAATATTATGTCTTAAGTTGAAAAAATATTAATACTTTCTCTTATATCGTCGGCTGTGTAAATTCTAATGAACCCCCACAAATCATCTCCACCTAGACCCTAGAGCACAGTTTAGGCCGTAATTGAGGGCATTTCTCAGGTAGTGGGTTGCATTTGACCCCTTAATGGGATCGCAGCGGCCACGTTAACTATGCTATTTTATCAGGCAAAATGACCGTTCGACTTCACAAGCAGTTTCGGTTGCTACATGATGTATTATGAATCAAGTAATAAATTTTCCAATTAATAACTTTTTAAAAAGGTTTTTAATTAAGGTATCTGAGCTTCTAACTTGAAAGAAGCTTACTGTAAAAACTTACCTTTGATTGTTTAAATATTTGTGATATTTGAAGTTAGCTATTTGCTCGAAATAATTATCAGACGCCGACAGGTACTACAGCATGATTAATGCAATAAATAGGGTATAAACAAATCTTTTAAATTCTGTTAATGTAATAAATACATCCTTTAGATTAAAATGTGTTTTGACTTGTATTCGCAGTGTTTTTCATAAAAAAGTGACATATTGTGAGCTATTTCTAACACTATAGATTACACCGTTATCGTTATTTTAAATGTAAGCAGAACTGAAATCCGACATACTATCAACTTTTAATCATTATTTTAATACAGTAAATTCTTGAGTAACTCTTTTCCGCGTAAATACCTAAACAGACGACATCATACAAAGAAATAAAGTGGAAAAATGTGTTCTTTTTCTTTTTGGAATATTCTATTTTTATCAATAAAGGTTATTACTTAATTTTACTCGACGTTTGAAAAATGAATCTATAGGTATGACGACAGTTTAATCAATTAAGTTAACGTAGCCAGCTCGTGGAAAATGTTGACAATAACTACAGGCTTCGTATATTAAAAAAATAACTCTCACTTGGGGAATATGCGGAATTGGTTGCACTGAATTTTAGCCGAAAATATCTCCATATATCATTAAAGTCTGCTTTAATATAAAAGCTTCACCTTTTTCACGAAAAGTCTTTTTAAATTATGAGATTTAAGACTCTATCGTTATATGAAGAAGTGTACATGGATATTAGCCTTTAAAAACAATATTTTGGTGTATACAGAGAAATATTCGGGATTAAGAATTCTTTGCTGTTGTTTTTGTGATATCGTCAGTCTAATACATTTAGACTTGTTTACATCTAATATATAATGTAGGCTATACGGCTTTACTTTATGACGAGGCTTGTTTAATGCTAAATATAAAATGTAAATTTTTTTCTTACATCTACACATCTTAGCCTACAACAAAGTAAGCACTGTAAAGCTTGTGTCGGATATTACAGCAATGTAATGACACATATATAAATGTCACATTAATAGAAATAGTATATTACATTAAACTTTCATATTCACTTACATTAAACATATAGTCTGAAGAAACTTTTATTCGATAAAATTCAACTGGTCTCAGGTGTAAGGCGGGACTCGACTTACGTCCCCTCGCTGTCCGGGTACAAAAATAAAATTACCTCTATTAGGTTGGCATAATGAAGATCCAAACGTAGAAGTGTTAGCGAGGGCACTACTATACTATATGTACAATATATACTATATGTACTTGAGGATAGAAACAGAAATTTCAAGTATTTCTTCAAACTCAATTACCTCTAACAAAATACCGTATACTTAATCAAAATGGGGATCTTGGGCTGGTATTTACAATTTATGATTTAGCTTTATAAAAAACATTTTATGAAGGTGTATTAGGTTCGCAGGTTCACAATCGAATGAAAGAAAATCTAATAATAAAAAAAACGCTTAGATGCCCATTAATATGGTTACGAATTACGCTCAACTCGACCTCACCCCAAATAGAAAAAGAAATATTTTTTATAAATTAAACAATCCAGCACAATAAATGATTTATCTTTAAAAATTTTGGAGATTTTATAGACATTAAATTCAAATTCAATTAAAGAAAAGCTTGCCAAATGCAATCACAGTGGGACTGAAGTAAAAAAAGTATGTATGTAACATACATTGTCACTAAATGCTGTGTAGCAATGCACATTGAGCTACTAAAACAGTTAAAAGTAAATTAAACCATGTTGATTTTTTAAAATTATGATATATTTAATTATTAACTTAAAACGGAGAAGTATATTAAGTGAAACTATTTTTTTTTTGAGGTCCGTGCAACAAAACGTCGTCGCATACTACGACTACCCACTACTAGGAGAGAACATTTATTTCAAAAATTGACACCGACGTCAAAAAAAGAAGCCACATTAAGTCAGAGAGTTCTTAGAAATACATGAAAACCCAACAAACCAACATTACCACAACAATAATGTAACAGACGAAAATACAGTATAATACTAATAATAGCACATATTCATTACTTGGTTTAGCCCCGTTGTAACTATCAATACTAGCATTAAGGCTGAGATAAAGGAAACCCCATAATAACAGTATTTATTACATTTACACCAATTAGACTAGCCGAAAGTAAGTAGGTACTGTAAGGCTAGTGTTATAGCTACTAGGTTAAGGCATAGATATAAATATATGATAAGCATCTTATTTTTGACGGCCGTTTGGTGCAACTGTAGCAATCGCCTTTCGCACCGACGGTCCTGGGTTCGAATCCCGGAAGGGGCAGATTTTTGCATGATAAAAACGAGCATTTGTACCCGAGTCATGGGTGTCATATTTCTATGAATATTACATATTTATGTATCATATATGTATGTTTATCCGTTACCCTAGTATCCATAACACAAACCTTACAGTGCTTACTTTGGGCTAGGCTAATTGCTGTGAATGTACGAAATATTTATTTATTTATTCTGCATATTTCATTTCTGACTCTGTCGATTGCGGGTATATTTCTGGTAACATGGATGAGTATCAATTTGAGGTAAATATTTTATTAAACCTCAGCACAGTCAAATCTTGACCAGGACAGATATAGCATTTTCAGTGCATAGAACCGGTGATCGTATTTCCAAGCATCTGATATTAATTTCAGTTTCATACCACACTTTCAGATGAAAAAGGTATCGTCACACACGTCACAAAGGCAGACAACAAAGTGATCCTATAAGGGATAGTTTATCTAGCAAGATATATATTTTTTTTAGCTTATTAATAAATGTCAAAAAGTATTTACTAAAAAGATTAGCCCTGCCTTTTTTCGGTATAATAAAGGAGCAGAGCACTTGTCAAGACTACTTTATCACTATATTAATGCATGCATAATGTGCAAAATTCCAGCTTAAAATTTAACACACGAAATTTGAATTCAAGCACGTGAAAATATAATACAAATGTTTAACCGCGAGTTCATTCATGCTGAATTGTGCTATATTGCTTATATAATTTTCCAAGGGAACGTATAATTCTTCACGCGAGTAATTCCTACAAAACTTCATTAAAAGCAATTAGTCAATTCAGTTGTTTCGACGTGAAAACGTAATAGACAGAGAGACATTCGTATTTATAATAAGATAATACTCAAATCCATGGTTCTTAATAAATATCAATTGTTTTATTGTTCTTTACAGATATGGATGCAATTACGACTTTTTGAATATGGCAGATGTTATTTTGTAAGTATCATAATCGACAATACTTAAACTGTCTATCTAGTACCTTATAAAATTATTTCTAAAAACGTGGCCAATTTTGCAGAATTTAATAGTTGATTTAATATACCCCACTAT
This sequence comes from Calamotropha paludella, assembly GCA_927399485.1. Taxonomy (NCBI): domain Eukaryota; kingdom Metazoa; phylum Arthropoda; class Insecta; order Lepidoptera; family Crambidae; genus Calamotropha; species Calamotropha paludella. Next base: position 7,431,066 of record OV656814.1, on the reverse strand, counting down.
GAATATAATGTGCACAATTCTAATGTAATTTGCCAAACCAACGATACATTGCGAAAATCGTTTTTGTATTGCTTATATTTATGATATCGATATAACGTATTATTTATTTACTCTACTATAAAGATGTATATACACATATATCAATAAAGGAATTGATGGCAACGGAAACATGAAAGAATTTATTTGTTCACATTATATAAGAAACCGACGTTTCAATAAATTAATTAATATAGTTTTCTTGTGACTTATAACACTATAACTATTTACGCATGCCTTTAACGTTTTACGGGTAGTAAACAAAAGCATGATTCAATTCATCGTTATCTCAGCTGGAATATATCCAGGACTTGACAGAAATCTCCTCCAAAAATATGGGGAATTTCGCCATAATCCCCAAGCTTGTCAAGCGGATTGGAGATCGCGGCAAAAGACCATAATGAAGAAAACATTACTGCCCGTATAACAAGGCTGCAACGTTGATTTTTTTTTGTGATTAGAGACAAAGTACTACCACAATAATTAATTATAATTCAAGCTCAAATATTAAACATGACAGCAGCAGGTGTTCCAAAAATATAATCATTCGATATTATTTCGCAATTGCTAATGCTCCATCTGCTCCACTGAAATATTTATAGGACCAAGAGTAACAAAAAAAAATTACTGTTTTAAAATCCAATATTAGTAAGTCTATACATATATTGTGTTTAATATTAACGTGTGAGTAATACTCATGCAGTCATACATCCCACAATAGTTCTTATTTTCTTATAAACGTTATTTATGAACTGGCCAAGTTATTATTCTGGATAAGTCATAAGGAACCTTTCGTAAGATGCTGACGTCTGGAATTTAATACACCACAGTTTTTCCAGAATGAGGTTAGTTTGCTATATTCCTTTAATAAAATACAATTTCTGGTTCGTTTAATAGTTTGGGCCCGTTTTATAGAGATTTTATTAAAACTGCGTTTGGGCCTCTCTTCTTACTAACCTGACCAGGCAATCTAACCGAATAGGATTTAGAGCTTACCTACCCCGGTAAAAATCAAATTATTTCTTATCTACATTATTTCCCTTGTCAAAGTGAATTTTTATATTGCCGTGAAATCGAAGGCAACCGATTAATATTCTTTAAATTAATTATAAAACAGAAAATTTTAATTAAAAAACAGAGTGGAAGAGAACATATAGAAACAGTTTTATAAAGCAGTTTGTATAGGTGAATTCGTATATTAAGAAAAAGAACGCCATGAAGAACAGGGGAATAGAGAAAAAAGTCAATCAAGCTACTTTTTCTTTGTTTTGTAGCAAAACGAGCTTGTACTTGTTTTAATAGCAATGCTGACCTATTATTCTGTCAAGTCAGTTGCATGAATATTTACTGGGTTGTAAGTGATTAATAAATACTATTTGAATATTAATGAATTAACCAGGTTTTCATAAGTATTAAAATCATAAGTTGTCCGGCATTGTGGAATACCACCAATCTATCGTATTTATAAATATATTAAAGGCAATTATCTATACCCACGAAGGCCACAAAGTTTTCCAAAATATAGTCTTATACTGCAATGTCTAATCCGCCTACTAAGAGTGGAGGTAACACATAGCAAAAACCCCCTTTTTTCTCTTTATTTTGGTACAAAAATACAATAACACAGAATTTTAACATAGTTCATTTTTAGATAAAGAGTACCGAAAGTTACTTAAGCATTTGACACAATTATTTGATATGAAGGTAAGATAAAATCGGTAATGCAAATACAGTACAATTTTGAAGGAGGCTTTCGTCGAGCAATGGGCGTTTCACAGCTAAAATAATTATGATTCTTCCACTGAATTTTAAGGCTTTGTGTAACTTTTCTTGTTGGTGTTAAGGTTGCTCACTTATTTACATTGTTTATTCACTGTTTTTGTTGTACTTATTTTTGATTATATGACTCTAAAATACTGTAATTATTAGATTCAATATTCTAGGTAGGTACACCTTTATTGAACAACAGGCCTAAAGTTCTAATTTACTGCTATAGGTATTTTTTAGTTGTTATGAACAGGATGCTGCATAATAAATGGACCTACATAAAACATAGTCAGACAACATCCGAATCGAAAACCCGTAGATATATTTCTGTGAGGTTATCAAGGTCAGCTTTCCACGCTGACCCAAGGCCCATTCCGCCGTGTCTGTTAGGAATTTGCTAATGTAATTTATTGGGGTGCCAATAAAACTGTCGCCATCACAATTTATATCCGTTGTCTTCAACTAAGTCGGGGTAAAACGGTTACATAGATTCTATTGTTATTTTCAGTGAAGTACTTAGGAGACCTTAATACTTTAAAAATGAGGCACACGTCTTCCCTTTCTCTTACGGCATGGAGTCGTGATGATGCATCATGCCGGTCTACTAGCTTTACTAGCCATCTACTCTTCTGGTCTTTTCTTTTACCTAACACTGGGTGGAGCAGAATCATTTGTCAACTTTACATAAAGGCACGGATGATTTAATTCAATTTAAAAGATGACCCAGAATTGTAGCTATGATGCGTGAAAGACATACGTGCTTGTATGCTTGTATTCTTGTCCTCATTGAGAGCAAAAAGGATAACTCTACCTGTACAAAAGAGTTATTTTTATATACATCCAACAATACGTCAACCTTTTCAAATCTGTCAAATTTCTCCATTGGATGTTCAGTTTAAAGTCTAGCTTTTTCAATAACAATTAAAAAAAAAATGTGGTTTATATTATATTATATTATACATATTTTTCATCGTATGTAGGTACGAAGAATAGCTGGTATAATAAAGCCTTCCGAATCTTGCTGTAAGTAATGTATTTTCATGTAAGAATTACATGGAAAATTTTGTGTTTTGAATTACACAAAGAGAAGTAGATGTGGCGATGAGTGATTGACTGACAGTTGTAAAGTATTCACACGTTAAGAAATCCGTTTCCGTTGCTTACAGTATTTCGCCTTTTTATATGAAATATTAGCTTCAAAAATGTAGTCACATTCAAGTAAGTGCTATATTATACGACTTATGATGTAACTTCCGAGAAAAATGCCGATTGTATACTGCATTAGAATTATGAATGAATTTTCAAATGTTTTCAAGAATAAAAATTATAATTTTATTTATTTTATTTATGTGTGTTGTTATTGGTTGTTTATACTTTAACTTTTGACTTAATATTAGGAATATTTTCTCGTTTTCTTTCCCTGTAAACAGTAAAATATGCTACTTGACGAAATATTTTCTTTATAAACAAGCACTCAACATTTTTGTACCTAGGAAGAAAGTGAAATCTTAGGCCACTTAGGCCACTGATTTCAATAACTTTTCTATTTTTTTTTCATATTTGCTACTTGTTGTTGACTTTTTTGCTACAAAAAAGGTCAAATTTTCTTAACACTTCAAACAAAAATAATATTTATTAAAAGTTAAATTATTATAATTGAAAAATACTAGAAAAAATCGACTCGGGTCACAAGTAAATTCTCAGGCGGGAATCGAACCCGCAACCTTTGGAAATCAGGTCCAATGCTCTCCCAATTGAGCTACCGAGCCTTGTGAACACTCATCCAAATTTTCTAGTACCTTTCTTATTTTACGCTGTAGGCCAGCGTTGTTTCATCAATGAGAGGAACATCCTCTCGTATTCGAAAGAAACATTTTTACAAATGTTTTGAGCAATCGATTAAGATGAGACAGCCATTTAGTTTTATATATTTTTTATGCATTTTCAATGCGATCTTATAAGATAAATTATTATAATAGAAAATTGAAATAGAAAAAATTTACTTGTGACCCGAGTCGATTTTTTTTTAGTATTTTTCTATTATAATAATTTATCTTATAAGATCGCATTGAAAATGCATAAAAAATATATAAAATTTATTAAAAGTGTTTACCAGGTGGGCTGGTAATATGGATTCTATGATAACGAATATTAAGATTTACATATGTATAATATTCATACTGAAGCGCAAATAAAAAAATATCGTAACACCCGATTACGATTAGGGTTTAAAAAATAACCGTAGAACTAAAGTAACATAGTTAAAAAATAAAGTAATTTAAAATTATAAATATTTTTAATCATTTTAAAAACACATGAACGAATATACGTATTTATTCGCATTAACACAAATTATTATTAGATAGATGGGTTCAAGGGTAACAAATAAATATAAATAAATGAGTAACAAACAAGTAATAATTATAGAAATATGTATAGATACTATACTCAAATATAAATGCTACAGTACACAAACATCAAACCCGGGATTGTTTGGTTTCGAAGAAAAAGTCACTCCCGGGCAAACCAGTCTAGTACCGAAATGTCAAATACATTTTATTCAGTACTTATTATTATGTTCGCCTTTACACAATTTAAGAACCCTTACGTCTCTAACAGAATACATATTCATAAAATTGAATTACCTACAAATTCCTTTTTTTACATACCTACTCAATAGCAAGGAGACCTTTCGTGTACTCAACCCTAAAAATTGACGCTTACAAATGGACCTCCATTTCGCTTGAGAACATTTGAAGTTGATAGATGTCTCTTACAATTGATAAGTTTTACATAATGGAATTTCAAAGATAATCATCGTTAAAAAATCTCTGTATATAATACTGAACTTGGAACGACTTGAAGTATTGTATTTCTATTATATCTCACTGTTTTTTGGTAAAAATAAAATATTATTTTATTACTCATCATGATTTATTTAAAATAAACCCTCTGATGTAAAACAACAGAGTTCAAGGGTACTTTAAACCACGGCCAAAACTCTCGAACAAATCAAAACTATATTTTCCTGTTAACGTATATCCAAAGAATGGTCGTAAACGTGAAATTATTTTACTATATTCACATGGACAAAATTCTTTTCATCTTTGAAGACCGTGAATATTCTTTATTCACTTTATTATCTTTCTTTTTTACCTGTATATCTTTAGTATGTCCCTTAACTCCTAGAATGATAATCTGCTGATTTTTGTTATACCAAGTCCGACTTTCTGCTTATAATTACACTTCAATTAGGAATTCTTTACTAATATATAATGGAACACCATGTTTTAGTCCTAATCCATCGATAATAGATAAAGCGACCTTTTTGCTGTCCATGAGATAAGTATCAATGCCCACCCTATTTCTACTCTCGTGACGAATTGCCTCATTTTAGTATTATTGCAGATGTTTCTATCTAGCTATATATTAGTAAGTTTGTTCATTTAACCTTGACAATCGTATCAAGATCAAATGTATGTATTGATTAAGCGAAAAATATCATTGATACTAATATTACAGAGTGAGCTAATATAAGATTATTTATATAATGGAGACCGACAGAATCTATTTGACAAATTCTTTTATATTTTGATCGATATAAATGATGGCTATGTATTATGTATACATATTTTTTTACTCTGGCGAAGTCGTGATGGGATACTAGGTATAAAAAAAAACAATTTCTTGTTCAAGAAGTTCCATTTACTCTGATGATGAAAAAATGAGCTTTAACATTCTTATCGGCTTGAATAGTATTTCAGCCCACTGAACCGGAAATAAAGAAATTTCTTAACTTCCCATCCAATTAAGATTACAAAAAAGTGTTTAGAAAACATAAACAAATTTTCCATTAGTATATGAATTTGCGTATGATTGTATGTATAATGGTATAATGTATTTAAACGGGTACAAAGTTTTTGCTTCACGAATATAAAGATGGCATGCCTAATGAAATTAATGATATATACCTAATTTTTATGCAGTAGACTGGAAAGATATGTTATTGCAACATGTAACTGTAATACGAAAGATACGAAATCAATATACCGACTTGCTAGCCCATTTTGGGTTTACTACGCTATTTGGCAGCACATTCCACAAAATGGCACTTTATCTATGACGACTCGTAAGTTTAGTCCATCTATAGTTCTAATTAACCCAAAACATATCTGAGTTTAATGCTACGGGTAAGTTTATGTTTATAAATATAAAAAATAGATAATATTCAGTCATATAATATCCATCATATCATGAGTTCCATTGTAACGGCAACAAAAGATCAACTTATATGGTAATCCAAAATGAACATGTTTTTAGTTCTTATGTATTATATATATATATAATCAGTTCAGTTTATCATGTTCTAGTTATTAATTCTAGTTTACCTATGTTTGATTATTAAATTATCATGATGGCGTTACTTTATTTATTATTTCTTTATTTTTGCTTTTCAATCGAGATTGCAAAGAATGGAATCTTACAGCCTATTTCTATGTTCGACATTCAATTTATTGTAAATAATTTAAAAAAAATAAGAGGATTTAAAAAAAATATTTATTTATTACATCCTTACAGTAGCATAGCATTCGTCTTTTACTATGGAAGGGAAGAAATTTCCACCGGGAAGTCGAGAACTATATTAGTCCGAACTGTGACGGAGTTGTAGCTTGAAATATATAGACTTCACTATTCATTAGAAAGTTGTGAAAGACGTCTTGACAAGAACGTGAAACGTCAAGTTAATATGAGTTTTTCACAGAATCTTGTGAACATGTCTTCTGAAAAGGAATGGGCGCGTCAGAATAAAAAGTTTGAAAATTAACAAACACGTATACACTGCACTAAAATGTTTTTATTCCTGGACGTGACACGTGACAGTGTCATAACTGCATACGACACTATTCAGAATTAGTTACGTGACAATAAATAGTACAATATAAATTGTAAAATATTTTTCTAAACTCGAAACACAAATTATGACGAAAACATCGATCATAATGTTTTATGACTCACGTTCATAGCAACAAGATAATTTCAGCATAATATTAATAAAAGACGTCATTTATCTATAAGACATCCAATAATTATATATGATGTCCTAATATCCTTATCATCTCGTACAGTAAGTACTCTCACTTCCGTTCATTAACCCTCCTAATAAGAAGGATTTCGACGTTCTTTCCACGCTATAAGGATAACTTCACGCTTAAATACACGGTACTGGTTTTTGCTAACAAGAATTAAACTCCCGATCAAACCATATATAAAATTTAATATATATATTATCATAACTGATGATGACTCGCTAGTACCGGTACTTAGTTTAAGTATATTTTTGTTATTTCATAAAAAAAATATATATTTACGTTACTTTTCTTAAAACGAGTTTCTTTTGAGTTTGTTTCAAAACATGGTCCATAATTAACTTACGATTTACTCTATAAAATTGTAAGCCATTCTTCTTCAGTATGAACGATACTTTACATTAGTTCTCGTACCTGGAAAATTAATTCGATAAGGTAAGCCGTAGATTTATTCGTCGCTACTGTGGACCCAAAAAACAATTTGCTATTTTGGCAAAGAATAAAATTAGGAAGACGATTATTTGATCCAACGTTATAGCAAGCAATTTCAGGTTTTATACCTATGTTTAATAGTATAAAAATAGTATACATAAAAATATTAAGAGTATATATGGATTCAATCACGTGTCAAAAAAGCTGCGCTGAACAACGTAGAGATCAATCTGGTGCGTGCCTGCGTGCAGAACCTAGTCTACTAAGGCGTCGTAACACTGGTGCTCATATTCCAATACTGTGCTGTGAGTACATGTTTCTGTCATCTGTCTGTCTGTCATGAAATTTTAGCGTATCGATGCGTAAAAAATCGACGTGTTGATACTCGATATCGATATTTGTATGAGCCCCTCTAGCAATACTCAAATAGAACGTACAAGCATATTTTATTCACGTTTTTCTCTTCCCGGACCTAATCATTATTAGTTTTACAACTTAAAGACTACTAGACGAAAGACACTCTGTGATGTTTTTGCCATATTCTCCACGCTTAAAAAGTGGATTTGAAATCAGAGTAAAAGATCATAATTCGAAAAATACTGCTGCTCTTTTGATAGTCTTCAGGAACTGTATGACGATTACTTACTTAGGTAATCCATACCGCTGAAGAGTGGAACTCTTTGCCTGAGTCTGTGTTTCCTGATAAATGCAATTTAGGGGGCTTCAAGTCACGATTGAATAAGTATTTGCTAGGCAAGCGCGTTACATAATTATTTAAAAAAAACTTCCAGTATCGTCCACACGGCGATACTTATTTATCAACAATTTCTTAGTGCATATAGATAATTCTACAGTTTAACTTAAGTACGTTTCTACAAAGCACGTCTCAGCCATAGACATAATCATTAATCTGTTTAAAAGGTGAGCAAAGTTGGCTAAAGGACCGCCTCAGTATTAGGAATGTTAGCAATAATATACATGACTCACACGTCTTTAATTTTCACGACAAAGCTGCGAATTATCGCTATAACTTCTTTAACTCGTATTTTTTAAGCTTTCCAGATACTTATCTTAGATATTGTCAATGGTTCAAACAACTTTTTCATGTTAACAAATCTTCTATTTAGTTTGCATAAATAAATGTTCTTTGAGTTTAGTCACTGGAACTTTTAATGTGTGACTTATTTATTATTCGATAAGCATTAAAGTTTGCGGGCGTAAAATCCAAATTCCTTTTTCGAATAATGAAAAGATATCGTTGTTGCTAAACTTTCCTGTGTGAATTGCCCTTAGTTGGAATAAAATATCTCAGTAATACCTAGGGGCACAGAAGGGTAGAGTATTGGGTATCGCGATAAGCAGCGGGTGTCAATTGAAATTCTTCCATAAATCATCCTCTCCTTCGGGAGCTGGAGGTTCGGTCAAACCGCAATAACTTCCAATGAAATTTCTATAATTACAGGGGGATGTCCTTAAGTGATTATTGATTTGCAAGTTCCGGTCAATGTTTTAAGTGGATTATTGTATTCAGAAACTTGACAATTAAGACAATAAGTAACGAGATGAGAAGAAATTCCTGAAGCATAACATAATATAATAACAAGCAAAAGTAAGTTTTAACGATCTTTTTTGATATCAGATTTTAGTTAATTCAATATATTTGGAGCGCGATCAAAACTTTCTATTTAGTAGTAACAATTCACTATTGTTGCACACACAACTAGAAATACAGTGGATGTCACAGATTACACAGAACAGTTTAAAAACATTAAATTAGAAATAAATCTGCAAACTTTTATGTAGAAAAATTTTACTACTTTAGGGGGAATCAAATCCACCTTGTCTTTCTAGAAAACTGGGAAAAGGATCTACGCGCAAAGAATTATTATCACAACAAACTCATAAATATAACCTCTCCGACTTCAATATCATTTATTACACCTATAATAAAAAGTCTAGCTAGTTACAACAATAATCTTTATGAGTATAAGATTACCTCATAGCGATTACAATACAATACACAATACAAAACACTTTATTGATAACACCACATTGAAATAATAAGATAACAAGAGAAAACTTAAAATAGTGTTACAATGGGCGGTCTTATCGCTCAGAGCGATCTCTTCCAGACAACCTTTAATTATTTAAGAATAGATAACTACTTACCAATCGTTTCAAACTGGTTTACTTTCACATCGCATATAAATAGTAACTAGATATGCAAAGAAGCAAAAACAAGTCGAGGTAACACATTTGGAAATGCATATAATGCGGCATTAAAGAAATAAATTTTAAAAATACTATAATATGGAAATTTAAAAGATTTACCAATCTTTTCAAAATAGTTTTTTTTTTATAGTTTAGTTCAGATATATTTGCCTTTTTGTAATAATTAATAATAAATGTCGTTACTTGTCTTTGTCTTGTTTACGCATTGAATATATAAATGAAGTTTTATTTGTGACTGCCCAGCTACTATACTGTCGATGATAACTTGTGATTGTAATTTTGGCTGTAATCATTCGTCGTTTCCGTGGTGTAGCGGTTATCACATCTGCCTAACACGCAGAAGGCCCCCGGTTCGATCCCGGGCGGAAACATGTTTTTTTTTGGGGTTGTTTTGCATTTTTAATGTTGTTGGTAATTTACTTTCGCATTTTAACATTTTTTTACTAAATAAAAAAAGTAATTCATTCCCAAACGACCACTTCAGAAGTTTATTTTTGTCACACACATAAAGCAAATAATGAGTCCCACTAAAATCAATATGCATTTGATATTCTCTCTCAATCCTTACTAATTTACAAAGTCCCTGAACTAGAAAAATACTTACATTATTAAGCGAAAGTAGCCTTTGGATCTTTGGCTTCAGCTCCCAATAGAAGTGCTCACAATCAGAATCATGTTCGTAATTTGCATTAGATTATCCTTTGAACAGTTTATTAACAAAGTGCCGTCAAAGGGTTGGATCTTACAATGCACTAACTTTAGTTAATTTGTGCTACTTGTTTAAAGAGTTATCTGTTATCTACCAGTAAATTAGGTACTTTGTCATGAAGACGTCATATGTACGTTAATACTAGTTCAGAATGAAAGAATCAATCCTGAAATTTATACCTAAATGGACAATATAACATCCTTTACTTTTTAGTATACAACTTAATATTTTATCTATCAGCAATATTAACTATAACTTTTTTAGCAAATTACAATTATCTTTTGTTTTTATTAATATTTTATATAATACAAAAATATAACTAACCAAGAAGTTGTTTTTTTTTCAATTTTCATATTTTAAAATACTTTTTCTGTTTTATTGATATACTTTTTAATAAAATTGAAAACATTTTGAATCACGTTTTCCCTATGCCAATATCACTTGCATGGTAATAACACCTGAGGTGGGTTCAAATACCGCCTTATTTTTAATTTCTTTAGAAATTTTCGTTAACTGAATAGCCAAATGACGCAGCTTTCAATCCCATCAGAGTGGAAATAAAAGACCTTACAGTTCATTTTCCTTCCACTTCTGGAGGGACAGTGTGCAAACAAAGTGAACCTAAATTTTAGGTTAACTCTGCACCCGTCCAGGAGTTAAACGAATCTTAAATTTTGTAATAATTCTACAGTTTTACACATTTCAATGCAATGCATTTATTTGATCACCATTGAGGTTATACTAATAAGTCGATGATAGCACTTGGATTACGGGATAAATTTACTCGATTTCTATATTTTATACTGTACGCCGTGTATCCGTTCAATCCACGGACGCGTTTATCATTTTGTGACCGAAACCGTGGTGTACATTAAAACTTAGATGTAATCAAATTCTACCTTCGTTTTTGTTTAAATTATTATGGAATGTACATATGTGCAACCAAAGCGTGCTGCAGACGTTAGCGTTGTGTATGCGTGACCCATATATTTGACGGGCCCACGTCCATCTTTATTCGCAACCTTGCTCGCACGAACGATTTTTGCACACACTTAATGAATTTTCTGAAACTGTTGACGTGTTCAGCTGCTTTTTGGTTGAAATACTACGATTTAAATTTGTGAGCACATAGATCTTTACGCATTATCAGCTACAAAATTAAAAAAGAATCTTATAGAAACTTTATTAAACAACCATCCTTGAACTGGCATATGTTATTGTCTGTGTTAGATCTAAGTTTTATATTTGTAATAATAATTTAACAACATCGCTGAATTAATCCGTGGATGATGTAGTTGGTTACACATTTATTATTGGACTTGTAATAATAACTATATGTTTCTTTAAGTACATAATGTATAACTGTTTTTCGTCCCAAATAAAATAAAATAAAAAATAAAATTATTTGTTTTACACTATAGTGAAAATAAGTTGAACTAATCCACACTATTGTATTGCAAAAACCTGTGATATAACTTGTATGATTTTGAAAATAAATAATATACATAGAAATAAAAATTAACCTATTGCGTTTATATATACATACTAGCTGACCCAGCCACGCGTTGCTGTGTTATAAATTGAAATAAAACCTATCCTATCTTTTAAGTTAGATCAAATAACAGATAGTTACGAAGTTTGATCAAAATCGGTTGAGTTGGTGAAGATTTCACTGGGAACATACATTGTGACACTGGATTTTTATATATTAAGATATATGTGTATATATGACCCGTCCTCGTATATATATATATATATATATATATATATATATATATATATATATATATACGAGGGCGGGTCAAAAGGTTCGTCGAATGAGAGGGGAAAGGTGACTTTTTACTACCTGCACTAGTTAAATATAACTAATAATAAATAAATATTTCTTACATACACACCAATTAGCCTAGCCCAATTAAGCACTGTAAGGCTTGTGTTATGTGTAATGTTCTCGAAGGTTCTATGGGGAGGTGAAATGACAGGACGCGTTCGCGGTAACAGTTTATTACAGACTAACTCAAAGACACATCATTCGCTTGAACCCAATATAGTAATACCCTCCACCATATTTATAAATTAATACTTCACAATCTTCCAGACCAATTAATACTTACTCTAATCACACTTACAAAAAAAATACAATACATATAACTTACTAATTAAGACTTATAACTAATTTTCTTAATTCTACATTGTCTAACTGGGCGAGTTTGGGGCGGCAGTGGCGGCGTACCTTCAGGGACCACATCCTGACTCTCAGGCGGATGCGGAGTACTAGGACCCTGTTCTACCGGCCCCTCCTCCTGACACTCCTCGATTGTGGAACCTAAAGACAGTTCTTTATCCTTAGTTCCGACTGCACCTCACCTTGTGAACCTTGTTTTACTTCACTTTGAGAATTTGTGGCTGACCCACTTATTTCAACATTCGGGAGAGATAAAGATGATCTCACAGACCTTCTCTTCAATTGATCTATATGTCTGTGAATAGTTTCTCCATCCCTACCCCGCACCCTGTAGTTACTCGGACCCAATCGATCTACCACCTGACCTTCGACCCACTTTTCGCCCTTTAAATACTGCCTATACCAAACGCTCTCAGAGGGTTCTAACGCTCTATTAGCTCCTTTTGCGTACTCTCTCTGACGTCGCTGAGCCTTTTCTACCCTACTTCCCCTATCCGGTTTCAAAACATCCAATTTCGTTCGCAACTGTCTCCCTAACATTATCATAGCCGGGCTCTCCCCTGTAGTAGCAAGCTCCGTATTTCTGTAATGCAACAAATATGTCCATAACGACTTGTTGATATTAGTTTTTTCTAAGATTGCTTTTCTAATCACTCGTTTCAGCGTTTTAACCGCATTTTCAGCTAAACCATTCGACGCAGGATGGTAAGGTGCTGCAAAAATATGTTCAATACCTTGAGCACGTATAAAGTTGCTAAATTTTACACTGAAAAAGGGGGGACCGTTGTCCGTAACAATTTGGCGTGGTAAACCCCACCTACTAAATAGTTCGCTTATTTTTTCTATGACCCCGTGGGCGGCTGTACTCGCTACATAAAATACCTCCATCCACTTGGAAGTAGCATCGACCACCACTAGGTAGGTTTTTCCTAATATCGGCCCCATAAAATCTAAATGCAACCTCGACCACGGGCGGTTGGGCCACGGCCACATTTGTGGTGCCTGTCGCGGTGGAGCGTCTGTTTGCGAAGCGCACACCGCGCACTCTCGACATACTCGCTCCACAGCTTCATCTATACCCGCCCACCAAACGTAACTTCGCGCCATTGCTTTAGATTTAACTATACCCATGTGCGGTTCGTGAATCATGGACAAAACCTTTTCTTTACAGGTTTCTGGTACCACCAGCCTATGACCCCACATGACACACCCTAGCTCCTCATATAATTCTTTCCGGCGATTAAAATACGGCTTTAGACTTAATATGTCACAATCGTCAGGCCAACCCTCTCGCAAGTACCGTAATACTCTAGACAAAACTGGATCACGATTAGTTTGATACTTAATTTCGCTATAATCTATTAATAGTGCCTGCTGCACAAAATGTAAATAAGTTTGCTCCGGTGGTGTCGCTTGAGTCGCGCGCTCACCCGCCGACAGCGGCAACCGCGAGAGGCCGTCCGCCCCATTGTCTTCGGTGCGCACGTACTCAATATGAAAAGAGTACGCGGACAAAATTATCGCCCACCTTTGCATACGACTAGCGACCATAGTAGGTATTCCTGTATGAGGGCCGAAAATCGAAACTAACGGTTTGTGGTCCGTACGTAGAATAAAATGACGCCCGTATAGATATTGATGAAACTTTTTAACTGCAAATATTATGGCTAACGCTTCCCGATGTATCTGGGAATAATTTTTCTCCGCGTCATTCAACGTACGCGAAGCATAAACAATCGGCCGCTCGCCAGAGCCATCGGGACTCGGCTGCGACAGGACTGCCCCCACCCCGCGCGCGCTCGCGTCACACGTCACGATAACGGGCCGTCGAACATCATAGTGAGCTAATACCTCCGCACTAATTAATAATTTTTTTACTTTTTCGAACGCTAATTCACATTCTTTCGACCAATACCAATATTTACCCTTCTTTAATAATTCATATAATGGCGCAAGAATATCACTCATATTCTTGATAAACTTGGCATAAAAATTTACTAACCCCAAAAAAGATCGAACCTCCGTCACATTACGTGGTTTCGGTATCCTGGTGATTGCTTCTACTTTATTTGGATCTGTTTTTATTCCGTCCTTACTTATCACAAAGCCCAAGAATTGTATTTCATTCACCAGAAAAATACACTTGTTGGTTTTAAGTTTTAGACCGTATTTATGTAACCTACTGAAAACCGCTTCAACCGCCTGTAAATGCTCCCTTCTTCCTCTCCCCCCTATAATTACGTCATCTAAAAATATTTCAACGCTAGGGATGTCACTAAGCAAGTTACACATAATACGCTGAAAAATGCCTGCACTCGATGCCAACCCATAAACTAACCTATTATATTGATATAAACCCCTATGGGTATTTATCACAGTGAACTTTTTGGTATCATCTAGAACAACCTGGTTATATGCCTGCGATAAGTTTATTTTCGAAAAGTACCGAGAACCACTCAACCTGACTATAACATCTTCAATTCTAGGTAGGGGATAACGATCTATAAGCAATACCGGGTTTACTGTTGCCTTGTAATCAGCACAAATTCTCAAAGATCCGTCAGCCTTATTTACCGGTACTAAAGGTGAGGCCCAGTCGGAAGCGTCAACAGGCTCGATGACCCCATCGCGTAACATCGCGTCGAGCTCAGCGTCTACGCGCTCGCGCAGCGCATACGGTAGCGGCCGCGGGCGATGGAACACCGGCGTCGCCCCCTCGCGGACTCTCAACGTAGCTTTGCCGCCTGTATACCGCCCCAAACCGCCGCTAAACAGCTCCTTATATCTGTCGACCAAATTCCTCAACTCAGAATCCAAATTAAGTTCCGTGCTTATACTACTTAGACTATTACAAGGGCTAAACAATGGTAGTTTAATTTTTAATTCAGTTAACCACTGCCTATTTAAGAGGGAAGTACTCCCCCCTTCAATAACAAATAATTCTATTTTTTTATTTACATTATTGTAACCCACCCTCGGCCTTATGACTCCCACCGGTCTAAGCAATGAGCCATCATAAAAATTAAGATTGATGTTGGTAGGTTCTAAAATAATATCACTAAAATTCAAATCGTATGTCTGTTTACTGATGCAAGACACAGCAGTACCCGTATCTACTTCCATTTCAATGACTTTATTTCGTATTTTTATTGGCAAACTCACCGCCTTATAGTCGTTTAAACACAAATGATGAAAATCTTCGCCATACGAGGCCGCTTCATCTTCGACGACGCCGCAATCGACCCCCGTGGCCGCTCGCGCTCCACTATAGTGCAGCGTGGCGGGCCTGCGCTCACGACGGCCCGCTCCTGCCGGCCCCGGACAAACGCGGCGCAAGTGTCCTGCCCGCTTGCATTTGCTGCACACATAGTCACGAAACCGACACGTCTCATAGTCATGTGATGTTGCCCCGCAACCACTACAATTATTGTTGCGAGGTTTGCCCCCGGCACTCCTCCCTACACTGCTCCTGCCACGTGAAGTCGGGCGGTCTCCGCGCGATCCGCGCCCGCCCTGATACGTTGATGTCGGTCGTGCTCCGCGACC
This sequence comes from Calamotropha paludella, assembly GCA_927399485.1. NCBI lineage: Eukaryota > Metazoa > Arthropoda > Insecta > Lepidoptera > Crambidae > Calamotropha > Calamotropha paludella. The sequence continues at coordinate 7,415,072 of OV656814.1, read as the reverse complement.
TTGTCCCTCTAGAAAATGCATGTCCTCGACACCTCCGGCTATAACCGTACCCGTTGCCTCCACCGCTGCCGCGTCTCGCTCCGCCGCCTCCAAAGAACTAGCAATTCTCACTGCCTCCGAAAAACTAAGCGTGTCCTCCTCCGCAAACAGCCTTTGTCGGATGACATCGCTGCGCAAACCACAAACGAACTGGTCTCTCAAATTCTCATTTAAGCTTTCTCCTAGCTTACAATGCCGCGTCATCTTCTTCAGTTCCGCTACGTAGCTAGCCACACTTTCGTCTGGTGCCTGTCTCCTCTGCCTAAACCGGAACCTTTCTGCCAATGCCGACGGCGCCGGCTGTAAATGGTTCTTTAGCAGCTGCACCGCCTCCTCATAAGTCACCTCTGCTGGCCTTCTAGGACTGCATAAGTTACCTAGCAGCTCATAAGCCTCGTCTCCCATAATGGCGATTAAAGTAGGCAACCTAAGCTCCGGCAGAACTCCGTTCACTGTAAAATACATCTCCAGTCGCTCGACGTAAGACGACCACGACCCGGTTTTTGTGTCGAACTCACTCACTTTACCGATCGACATTGTTCGAGATATTATTAGCAGCCACACAAAAAAAAAAACTATTTTATGCACTTCCCAATCCTTAAATAATCCTCGTCGCCAATGTAATGTTCTCGAAGGTTCTATGGGGAGGTGAAATGACAGGACGCGTTCGCGTTAACAGTTTATTACAGACTAACTCAAAGACACATCATTCGCTTGAACCCAATATAGTAATACCCTCCACCATATTTATAAATTAATACTTCACATTATGGATACTAGGGTAACGGATAGACATACATATATGATACCGATGATGTAATATTCATAGATATATATATATATATATATATATATATATATATAATATATATATTTATATATTATATATATATATATATAAACACCCATGACTCAGGTACAAATGCTCGTATTCATCATACAAACATCTGCCCCTACCGGGATTCGAACCCAGGACCGTCGGTGCGAAAGGCAGGATCGCTACCGTTGCACCAAACGGTCGTCAAATACTAAGTTTCAAAAAAAAATAGGTCATAAATACTTGAGCTACACATCAATCAACAAGTCAATCCGGAAGAAAATTTGCAACATGGAGAAAATTGAGTTTCGCGCAGTAATGGCTGCTGTTCAAAGAGTGGGCTTCGAAATCTTGGAACATCCTCCCTATAGCCCAGATTAAGCCCCAAGTGATTATTATTTCTTCCCAAAAATGAAAAAAGAGCTTCGAGGGAAGAAATTTTCCAGCGATGAAGAAGTGAATAGCGCAATTTCGGCCTATTTTGACGACAAGACGAGAAATCATTTTTTTTCGAAGGTATTAATAAATTAATTGATAGGTCTAATAAATGTATTAGAGTTAAGGGAGAATACATTGAGAAGGAAAAAATTTTGTGTTTTATTTCTTACTTTTTATCCTCCAATCCGCGAACTTTTTGACCCACCCTCGTATATAATCCATTACACACTACACACACACACATACACACACACTCGCACGACACAGCCCACGTGTTTTACATTTAAATATTTTATAAACTGAGTAAGAAATTTTATTTGTAATATACGTTACTTCAAATAACATTTATTTTTCAGTTTATTTTACACAGTTTATTTCTTTTATGCAGGGTCCTAAAAGTGCCTTATACTTAATTTATAAACAATTAGAATCAATTGCAAAGAAAAATTTAAATATTCAAGCAGACTGATGATTTTGCACATGATCTCATCAGAAATTGTTCACTTTCGCATTTTATCAGATTTTCGCATCAGATTTATAAGAAATGCTCAGTTTAGATCTCATCAGAAATTGTTCACTTTCGCATTTTATCAGATTTTCGCATCAGATTTATAAGAAATGCTCAGTTTAGATCTCATCAGAAATTGTTCACTTTCGCATTCTATCAGATTTTCGCATCTGATTTATAAGAAATGCTCAGTTTAGATCTCATCAGAAATTGTTCACTTTCGCATTTTATCAGATTTTCGCATCAGATTTATAAGAAATGCTCAGTTTAGATCTCATCAGAAATTGTTCACTTTCGCATTTTATCAGATTTTCGCATCAGATTTATAAGAAATGCTCAGTTTAGATCTCATCAGAAATTGTTCACTTTCGCATTCTATCAGATTTTCGCATCAAATTTATAAGAAATGCTCAGTTTAGATCTCATCAGAAATTGTTCACTTTCGCATTCTATCAGATTTTCGCATCACATTTATAAGAAATGCTCAGTTTAGATCTCATCAGAAATTGTTCACTTTCGCATTTTATCAGATTTTCGCATCAGATTTATAAGAAATGCTCAGTTTAGATCTCATCAGAAATTGTTCACTTTCGCATTTTATTAGATTTTCGCATCAGATTTTCGCATCAGATTTATAAGAAATGCTCAGTTTAGATCTCATCAGAAATTGTTCACTTTCGCATTCTATCAGATTTTCGCATCAATTTATAAGAAATGCTCAGTTTAGATCTCATCAGAAATTGTTCACTTTCGCATTTTATCAGATTTTCGCATCAGATTTATAAGAAATGCTCAGTTTAGATCTCATCAGAAATTGTTCACTTTCGCATTTTATTAGATTTTCGCATCAGATTTTCGCATCAGATTTATAAGAAATGCTCAGTTTAGATCTCATCAGAAATTGTTCACTTTCGCATTCTATCAGATTTTCGCATCAATTTATAAGAAATGCTCAGTTTAGATCTCATCAGAAATTGTTCACTTTCGCATTCTATCAGATTTTCGCATCAAATTTATAAGAAATGCTCAGTTTAGATTGTAAGTACATGAGTATGTAGTGGGCACTAACTTGATTGTATTTTAATATTTTGTTGTTTCTATTAAAAAGGCAAAAACTAAATAAGAGAGTGTGTTAAAATATTCAGTAGTGAATATTTTATTGCTTTTTCACGAATTTGATAAACAGTTTTTTAAACAGTAATTTATTAAAGTACTTTAATAACCCTGTGGGATACATCAAATTACGTGAGAAGATCGCTTACTTTTCAATTAATTAATAATTAGGTAATTTAAAAATCGAATGTTATTTTTAAATAAAACGAATTTACTTAATTAAATATTTTTTTATGATTATTTATTATGTTCTTAAAATTATTATAAATAAAGAATTCTTTTTTCAATATCATTAAAATTAACTCGCCTTAAGTTCATGAATCCACCTCATTAAGTAACAGGCTACTGAGGCTTTTAGCGTATTTTGCAACACAGTGCACTTTCTTTATTCTATTAAAGAGCCTTTTATAATATTATAATATTTAAATCATATCCTTTTGCGTTTTACACTAATTGAAGAAAGGCAAGAAACCAGGATTTTATATAATAGAAAACATGAAAATTAATGAGTACGATGAACCGTTATTTTTTTTAACTTAATTGACTTATAGTAGTTTATGATACTGTTGCATAATAAGGGTTCTTATAACATGAGTGTGTTTAAAAAAACGAGCCGTAGGCGAGTTTTTTTATAGTATCACACGAGTGTTATAAGACCAAGTTATGTACAGTGTCATACACTACTTTATCTACTCTCATACTATAATACGTAAAACAATATTGCAAACAAAACCAAACTTTGTTTAAATATTGAAAAGATTTTTTAAATGTCAAATGTTGGCGCCAAGGTGCAAACATCGATTGCGCATGCGTGTTGCGTCGTCGCGGACTCGTTCATTGAAACCTTTTTAAAGTAGAGGTTCAACCTCCTTGGTCCAGCTGGAGGTTGTATAGGTGTATCGTTATGATTAAAAAGTTATATTATGTTACAGGCTCAGAACCTCAGAACAATAACTAAAGCTATAGAAGGAGCGCTAAAATAAAAACTGTATAACAGCTCTCGTATTCACTTAAAGTAATCTAACATACATGGGTAAGAGCGAAATAGACAACAATTGTAAGGTTTTATTTTCACGTCATTGTCACAAACTCTCAAAGTACAAATGTCAAATGGTTGTAATTTGGTTGTATATTATACTACTAAATTAAAAGTACGTCTTTGATGAACGTGGTTTCTGAAGTAAGACCAAATTCAATGCGGTCGTATTACAGTGGCCGAACAGCTTTGTGAGCGGCTAGCGTGAAATTATATTATTTTACAAGGAAGTTCGTGATAAAATAACAGGAAAGTGTGCATATAGACGCTTCAGACATCTTAGAGTCTGCGTCCAGGATGGCTTGTGTTGTTCCAGACTGCAAGTCTCATATATCACGAAAAGAAAATACGGATGAGGTGTTATCATTTCATCGGTGAGTTTGGTTTCTAAATTCTCATATTTTGACAATATAACAACGGTATATTCAGAAAATTGTAGTAAATTAATATTACAAATAGATTGCTCCATGAGTTTTGGTTTAAATTGTCTTATTTTCATGCCTTCTGTTTTGTATATGATAGTATGATAGTGATTTGTTCTTTGTTATCGATGTCAACATTTTTGGTTTTTACTTTTTGCTTTAGTTTTCCCAAAGATGAACCTATTAGAACTGAATGGATACGCCGTATATCAAGGATCAATTGGACACCGAAAGCGCACAGTCACATTTGTTCGAAACATTTTAGACTACATTCATTTTAGCCACATAAGAACATTTGATTTCGGCGGCTGAAAGCAAATGCTATACCCACATTACATTTACAGAACATGCAATTGCTCCTTTTTTATTCCAAACATTATCTTAGTCTTGCTTTGTCATATAATTATTTCGATCCTACCAATAAATATTCAGATTTTCAATTAACATTTTGGCAGCGTGTATCCCAAATAATAATGATAGCTTATTTACAATAATGTTTTTGTGTTTCAGAAACCACTATCGCATTAAGAAGGAATTATGAACCACCAAGTAAACGCCCCAAATCTATGACCACAGTTGAAACAAATACTGATTCCGATATCTCTGAACTGATATCTAATTTACAGAAAATTATAGCAGATAATAAAAAACCAAATTGGAATATTAAAAAAAGAGTTAGAAAGGATTAAAAAGACCAGCAAGTGACGTCTTCGCAAAATAAACACTAACAAAGAGAACATTAAGGAGCAACGCGAAGAAATCTCAACTCTATAACATATTGATAGAAAAATTGAAACAAGAATATGTTCAAGCCGAATACCTAGCACTTTTAGAGTGTGTAAACAAAAATGACAAAAATTCGCGGCGAGAACTGAACTCAATTCCGGAAATAGCGTTTAAAAAATGTTTTGATGATTGGATTAAGTTAGCGTAAGTGTATCGTTTCTGAAGGAGCATACTTTGGTGATAAAATAAATTTGGATGAATAACAAATATTGTGTATATTATTGATCTTTTCCCGGTACTTTCTTGACAGAGTAGTATATAAAAATATAAAAATAATAAGTAAATATGTATAAAATAATAGTTGGTTAATTTAATTTAAATAGTCGATTAATTTTCTTTTAAAATTTTTCCTCTTTTTTAATCTATACCTATTAAAAATTTAATGTTGAATGCAGTGTTCACTAATGTACTGCTAGAGGTCTAACTTAAAATAGAAACATGTAGCCTAATATGATATACCTATACAAAGCGCAATTTTTTAACTGTACCTATCTGGTTTCTCTAGATACTGAAGACTGCAAATCTAATAAATAAATTGGTTCGGGTCCAAAATTCTACTTATGAATACTGCATTATAAAATGTTTATATTGCAGATTCTACACGTTTATTATGACACATTACCGTCCGTTCTAGTGTCATAGACATACCAACAGCATATTTTTTTTTACATGTTTTTAATTTTATTTTTATCGATAGTAATATCGATGCCGTTACTTCATTGACGTAAGGGAAACTAGTGACTACCTTATAAATTACGAAACAAAATTTGTATACTTATTTCTTTCTTACACATTTACAACTGTATAAGTCAAAATAGTACGAACTAACGTATTGTGTTGTTATTTTAGCACTCCTTCTATAGCTTTAGTTATTGTTCTGAGCTCAGAACAATAACTAAAGCTGAGATCACTGTGACACAAAATTGTCATGTTGAAGTTGGCCACTAAATATGAATGTTTAAGTGTGTGTGATTTTAAATTGTATATGGTAGTTAACAATAATTTATAAAAAATTATAATATTAGTTATCTTTGTTTAGTAACGTTAAAGAATTATAACTTCTTACGTGCGTATGCGTGCGTGTGTGTACTTACACACAATGGTTTTTTATGCTTATAATATTACGTCTTAAAAATCCGTTTAACTTATATCTGACTATCCAAAAACTAAGTCTTGATATTTATTTAAATTGGAGAATTATGCCAGAACATAACCATTCTAATAATACATTATTTTAGTTGCAGAATAGTAGTTTCAGGTCAAGCCTGCATTATTGAATACGGCTTCCAGCTAATGCGGGAACAATAAAATGTGACGCGATCTTAGGCGCTGCATTTCTGAAGTAGTAAAACTATTAGATCAAGTTCATTTTGTTTTAGACAAACGGTTTTAAAACCCAAGTATAACGGTATACTTGGGTATAAATATATTTAAATATTACAAGTCTATTCTAAAAATTACCTTCTTTCCTTTCTATTGGCAACTGGTGCTTGTGTTGTTTGTGTTATTCACAATTGATTCAAAGTTAATTACAAGCTTTCCTCGTAGACGAACCCATTTGTACAATTATTTCGTCTAAATTATGTGACACAACGTATCACCGCATGTAACAAATGGTTTGCTGTATTAATGTTTTTTTTTAATATAAAAGCTTTAATTTAAATTACCCACCTCATCGTTCCTGTTTCACCATATCTCAAATTTGAAAAAACTAATATTAGAGGACACGTTGTACAAAAATTACTCAAATTCATTACTTTGCAACAGTTTGATACCTTTTAGCACCAGTAAACTCCTCCAACGACCAATTATAATAAAGGCACTTTTGTACAAGTGAAATACTTACTTTTATTTCATGCCCTTGTGGGAATCAATACCACTACCCAAACAGAGTGAAAGCGAGCATCAAATAAATGGAAAAGTACCAATAAAATATTCCCTTTCCCTTTCTTTTAGCTCTTTTTCCCAAAGACATGTAAATTAGGCAGTGGGATGTGTGTGTGACGGTGAAATAGGTATTTCTATTCTTATCTCAGTAAATAGGAAAGCAATCATACGTGTTTAGTATCGATGTTATCGATACATATTGTATCTTATAGCAGTTAAATTATTAATAATGTGACTGAGTTTTTATTCGGGGAATTAATTTTTTGTGGTCAATAAAAAAATATAAAAACCTCATTATAATCTCAATCAAAGTAACTTTAACCGTAACTACTAGGCTACTGAGACTCTTTCATATAGACATGGCGAATTTCAACAATATTAAGTTCTACTACATCGAAATAACTTTATTTTTTAACTTTCATGGCGTTAATATTAAAAAAAACGTGTTACATTATTACCTATGCCATTAATAAATAGAATATTTTGAATGAGACTTTATTACATTGATGAAAATAAAGCCGACACCTTCCTGAATTCTCCTCGAAATTTTACAGTCTAATTCTACGGAACGGACAAAAAACAAACAAAATTCAAGGATTATAATCACAAAATGTAGTAACAAGTAGCCATTATAATGAAATCGACAATATTCTTTTTCCGTAAAACCCGGAACGAATCTAAAATCAGGGTTCAGGGGTGAAATAAAATTGTTCCCTAATTCTACAGATCTCAATTTGACCCTAATTAAGCCATAAAACCAATTTACCCATCAGATTTTACGAGCGCGCTTAGCCTTACAGAGATAATATCAAATGGGGGAAACCACAAAACACGTTTAACAAAATATTTAAATTCAGAATTTTATAGTTAAAAGTAATCTTTCCTTTGGATAAATTATTCCCTCAGGAAAAAGCAAAATGTGCAGCCATCTCTTTAATTATTCTTTCTCTGAAGTTTATGATGATGAGAGCTTGTTTTAAATAACGGTGATATAGTTCTCTGATCCATAGTAGTGAGGTTTTTCATTTTTGTATTTTTTTATAGCCAGCAATCGCCCGCGGTTCACTCGCGTGGTGCTCGGTTTGTCACAGAATGTCTTTATCGCGCTTCCCTAGAGAACACTTCAGTGTTTTCCCGTTTACACTGTTATCGCCTTTACAGCGTAAAGATACTCCCAGCATATATGCAATTTCATGCTTCTTACGTAAAAAACAGAATAACCAAAAAGCTTATTTCATCCATTTAAAGAAAGTTTTTAGAGAAACGATGAAATACACGTATTTTTTGTTGTTATCAAAACCCTGTAAATAAATCGTTCATTGTAATAGTAAATTTTATTAATACAAGAAAAGGTTCCGTAACTGTTTATTTCTTGCCGCTTCTTCTCGGTACAAAGTCCCCCGTCATAGGACTTACGCACATTGTTATAGCTGTTGTTTTTCATAAAAAGCATTGTATCTCTTTCTAAAGAGTATGCCTATTTCCAACAGTGGATTCGTAACGACTGAATATGAACTAAATAATTATAAAATAAATGTCTTGTTTTTGACATAACATGATACTTTTAAATTAAAATACAACTCTTTCTCTTTTTTTTTCATGAAAACGACTGCCGTTAAAAATCCAATTAAAAATATCTTTTTCTTAGTTGAAAACTTTTCATTACTTTGCGTAAACCAGTATCGAAAGAATTTAATTACCTCGACTACTAAGAGATTTAGATTGAATTTCCATTATACTTTTTATCCAAAGGATGTTATAGGAACAATATTTGAAAGGCGTACAGTAATTGAGGTTTCTTATACATCTTTATACTATCGTATCGTATTCTACGTAACTCACGCTTAATGAATGGTTTCCGGAAATCTATAGTAATAGAATACGCAACCATATAATATACTTTATTTACCCGCGGCTTCGCTTGCGTTAAATAAGACTACTGATCAAAAGTTATTTTCTATTCCTAGGGAACAGTATTTTTTCTGGATAAAAGATATCACCCTATGTACCCTGTTCACCTGGCAAAGTGTATGCAAAATTCGATTGTGATCGATTAAGTAAGGCATGAAAGTGTAAGAAACCAACTCATTTTTGTATGGCTGGTTGGCTGCTGTTAGAAGAGCCACAGAGAAGCGATCTGCTCCACGAACCCAAAGTGCGTGGTGTGTCTAGCGGCAAATTTGCCTGCCGGATACATAATGGTACAGGAATTATAGGCCGCCGAAAATTAGAGATAAGCCGGTGAACAGGCGGGTGCAGGCGACACAGGAGATAGAAGATGACGCAACAGGAGGGTGGTTGTCCCTCTAAGGGGTGGCTGGAGCTCACTAGCCCCAGCATTGGCCGTTGCTCCCCTCTTCTCTAAAAGAACGGACAGAGCCCATCCGGGGTCAATCGAGGCAACAAGCGAGGCTACAAGCGTAGCCTGCTGCCCCAGGCGAGGCTAGCTGGCGGAGGAGGGGTGACGCCGATCATCGGCATTGCATAGTCTTGCCAGCCGGGGATTCCGTTGCGTAACAGGGGATCCCCCATCCGAGATGAGGCCTCCTGGCCGTCCTGTCGTTGGCCATGGTGGCGTCTACATCAACTGGCCCCACCAGATTTCGATAGAACTGAGTGTACATAGAAAGGTTTTTAGCAGGTTGTCCAGCCGGGCTAACTAAGGAATAAAATCTCCCAGTCAGCCCTGCTGGGAGTCCTGTACTCGACCTCAATTCATCAAGCGATCAGGCTGATAAATCAGGTAACAAAAAAAATGGTTGGTCGTATCAAGTACCTACAACCTGCAAAAGTGAGGGTATTTGAAAACGTGCAATGTAAATTCGAAGAGCCTCACTACGAGAGAGAAAGAAGAGACAGTCTGAACATTTGCAATACAAGGGACCTAAAGGAAGCAACAGACAACTCTATTCAAGTTGTAGTGGGCCCAACAAGTGTAAAATATAAGGTGGACTCTCATTGCATCATAATAATTAAAACCCCGCGGTTTTTCGGCATCACGACCGACAACAATCTTCTAAATTGAAAACGACCTGAGTCAAGTTGGTAACTTGTCTCAGAGATTTTCAATTTAAGTGACATTTATTAATGTATTTCTAATTAAATTAAAAGAGTCCCAAACACTGAAGATGTCAATAGTTAGCAAACTAAATTATTTTGCTTATCGCAAAAAGGATCAGGCTAGGTAATAAGAAGATATGAAATTGAAAATTTACCATGGTAGAAATTCCAGTACATATCTACGGACTTCTGTAAAAATAAATTAGGTACTAAATTAAAACGTCTTTATGAATAAAACCAGAAAAAAGTATAACTTCTGGTTCTGGCTATTAAATTGTATACCTTGAAACGTTTAATTAGTGTTAAATTGAATTAGGTAAATATAAAAGGGAAGGCATTGGTTCGTTCCTGTTTCAATATTAACGTGTTGTTGATATTTTAATTTTTAGGAAAAACAACATTTAATCCTAAAAATAACCTATAAAAAACAGAACATTCATTTCAAATAGGAGATCGACATCGCAGAGGTTAATGCGTTAGGTTTTTAATTGAAGAGATGATGGGTGATTGATTATTATCTTAAACTCCTTTGTGCTTCAGAAGGCAAGTTTACACGTTGGTCTTGGCTGTATCTGCAGTCAGCATCTACGAGTATCAATCTCTGCCCCTTCCGGTGCAAGATGCAGGATGGCTACCGTAGCGCCAAACGATCATCTTAATCTTTTTACACTTTTCATCTTTTTACATATTAAGTTTTATAGAAAAAAAAACACCTTACGACTAAGAATGACAGATATTGTTCGAAAATGACTAATGAAATCAAAACGATACATTTACTTGGGTGGTTTATTAGCAACTTCAATTTAGCCACACCTCTGACCCAGCCATTGTTGCCAACGTAAAGTATACGATACATATGCATGATAAGCGTAAAGTGGTATTAAAAACCGTTACGTAGCAAAATAATAGCTAGGCATTACCGCTGCAACCTTCTGAAGCTGTTTGAAATAAAAATAGTCGTTCACGCTTCTTCTAGCGGCTTTCACGCTGAATAGTGACTTATAAAAGTTTAATTCAACTCTTCACGTGACTGTGGCTATGAAATACGTAAATATAATATTTTAAAATCGTCCCATCTTATAAAACATGAGGAGACATCAATCAAGTACGTATAACACAAAATTTAAAATAAATTCGTTTGTCCTCTTTGTTAAATATTACGTAGGTAATTGTAAGTTTACAATTCAAAGTAAGTGTAAGTTACATGCATCGACTGGTTGGTGCAATGGTAGCAATTCTGCTTACAACCATACGTAAGTTCTAATTTCATGTTTATAAGTCATGGTTGTTATACATCAGTAGTACATCGTTAGTATCCGTTATTTAGTCTTCGTAATACAATCTCTACTTAGATTGGTACGGTTAAAAAAAGAAATGAAAATAACGTAATCTGACGGATGTATAACTAGAAAAAAACGCAAAATAAATAAAAATTATGTTGCGATGACTTAATTACGTACAAGCCTATCTTTTACTTATTTTTACTTTATTACTTATATTTATTTTTATTTCATAAAAGCAAAAGATATTGAACATCACAAATTTCAGAATCAGGTTTATCTTTGATTTTAAACAACAAATTACTAATTACTCAGTAAAAAACTAGTAACATTTAGTTGTGATATTATAATAGATCATTTTAGTGAAAATGTAAAAAAAACTTTATTATTGCTTCTTAACAAAATAGACTAAAAACTTAAACACTAAACAACCCAAATGGAATTATTTATTATCCGAAATTTTCCCAAATTTAATTGGGTTGCATACGGATATTATCTAGGACCAAAGTACTCAACAAAACAAATCAAACGAGCGTAAACTTGATTGGGTTGTGTCGTTTTGTTGCGGAGTTCCTATGGCCTAATTCTAGCTCCAGCATCAGACCCTGGGTACTATATAAGGTCAAAGTACTCGTTAATTTAATACGAATAAAACGAGTCCAAACTCAACGAGGTTTTGTCCTTTTATTGCGGAGTTCCTTTGGCCACCTTCCAGCTTCAGCACCAGTTCATAATATATATGTCATCATATTGCATTATCACGTGATATACATATGGATGCAAAATTTCAGCTTAATGGGAAACTGGGAAATGGGTCAAATTTAACTTCAAAGATTTTATTACAGACACCGGGACAGATGAAAGTAAATAGTTCTTCTTATTCTTAAGACAGAAACAAAACAGCTTAACGCAGTCGTATATTTCGAAACATCCTAACCATTAAGTCTAATATGAAGTAAAAAGCTTTTCTTTGGACAACTTATTTTATTTTAAGTGCAAAGCTTTAATTCCACCATATAATTTTACTATTTGTCCTTTCGTCACGAACTTACGAACACACCTTCTTAGATGTCACGTTCGGGTGTGGTTCTAATACTGACTAAAACGGAGGTTTTATCTTTTTATGGCACTATTGAATTTCGGAGGCGTATAAATGCTGAATTAGGATAATAGCGTAGTCACTTTTTATAGTGACATCAAAAGTTATGGTCACTAATTGACGCTTTGCGGTTAAAAGGTTTGGCCTTTGAATAACAAAATTTTCGTTGTTGCTTAAGCAATATATATTATGAGGATTATGATGCCCCCTAACAAAAGACTCTGTAAAAAACTGTAATATCTGTAAAGGAAAGGAACCTAACAATTACTCGTTCGTTATCTAGTGAATTAATGAATTCGCCTGAAACTTTTTAATTCAATTTAGCTTCATAAAAGAGAAAATTGTATAGCAAACAATTGCGTGAAACAAATGAATCAATTGGTCTGATTGAATTGAGCTATCTTAAAACCGCAAATACTCGACCATAGAAATTAATTTTCGCTCAATAAATGTCGGTAACTATTCATTCCAAAACTATATTTACATTTGTATTGACAGCTGTAAATGGTGAAACCAAATTTGGGTTAAGTGAACGGGTAAATTGGTTTGAATCGTGGTTACAGGTCTTAGCGCTGAAATAAAGTCTAACGTAATGTACATATGTCAAAAAGTAAAACTAACTTTGTGTTTGTAAGTATATTTATAACCTCTTTTTTATAGTTTACTGCATGAAATATTAATTTCTTTGAATGTTACAATTACGCCTATGTCTGTTTTAATTTAAAAAATCTTCATACAATACTCATAAATAAGACTCGTTGTTATATTCTTAAATTGTATCATTTATCTTCCATAAGTTTACTTTCCAAAAAGGTGCAATTGAAAAAATTAACAAAAGGTCTATTTACTCCTGACTACAACTATCGAATTACTATCGACTTTTTGTTGTACAGAATTGTGTTATACGCAGAAAAATGTAGATAGGATTTTTTTTATCAAATTATTAAAGCAAATATCCCTAAATGGCACTAGGAGGTGTTCACTTCGTTATCGCGGCTTACTTAGTGCGTACCTGATATTTTAAAGTTTTTACGAAAATTTCTTCTGATTCGACCAGTTTGGATAAGACTCGTGATAAGATCCTGTTGCATGTATGGTAGTCAATTTTGGCGCTGCATATTGAGTTTCTATTTTCTTATTTATAAGAGTTCCAACTTCTAAATACCTGTGCATAAGCAACAGAACGTGACACAATCCTATTACTTCACGCCCGATTTAAACACAGCTTTGCAATGCTGCAAAATTAAAATATACGTAATATCTTCAGGGTCGCACGCGATCCAAGAAGCCGTAGCAGTCGTAGTAAACCTGTTACATTCACGGATCGAGGGCATGCCCATTAATAGAACTCTTTCTTTTATGCTTTCATAGATTGATGATACCTTGAATGGATGATGTATCATACTATATTTGTTAGTGCTAAGGAATCCATTATAGGACATATTGTCATACAAATCTCTTTGCTCGTAGTTCATCATCTTAGCCGAAAGACATCCACTGTTGAATGGAAGGCTTCCCCGAATAAAGGGTTTTTACCATAATCTCCATGCTTGGTAGGCAGGTTGGAGATCGCTGTAAAAGAACTTGAATTAGGAAACGCTGTTGTTCATTTTGTGGGATACGAGAGATGTACGTTGATTATCTCTAGTATCTTCAATTGTTTTTGAGACATCCTTAAGTGTGAAGGGTTTCATTCTTTTCCACTTTGCCGGACACCACAAGTTACATATGTGACTGGTCCGGCCACAAGTTCTGTTATAAATGAAAATATTTTTTTTGTGAAGTAATGTAATATTACCAAAACTTATATTTACATATTAATTTAAGTCTGAATGAAAAAAAAACTATTAAAAATGGCCACCTTTGGCTTTTATACAGGCCTTTAATCTATCTGGCCACGAAACTATGGATTTACGCACTGTTTCCATAGGAAATTTAAGTAAGGTATCAGAATGTAGGTAAGTACTTAACATTTTTAATTATTAAACAAAATATTAGAAATAATTGGTTTATAAAATAATTTCTATCTTGCCACGTTATTAAAATGCTTATAAGTCTTAAAATATTGTTATGAAATAATAAAATATAGACATTATTACAGTCAATATAATAGTTTTTAGACCTCCACTGTAGTACATTAAATAATTTATTAAATCAGAAACCCGACGGTAAAAACATGATTCTGAAAAAAAAAAGTTTAAAAAAATATGTTTTTTAGACCCTGGTCTAAAATAAGCCAACAAAAATATCTGATAGTTAATAAAATATATATGTATTTTACATATACTTTGACATTAGATTTTATAGTCAACAACTCTGAAAAGTATAAATTGCCTACAACTTTATCCAAACAAATATGGCTAAACTGTCATGGTGAATAATTTTGCCAACTAACATAAACCAGCACTCAGAGGACAAATTGTGGTGTAGATACGTTTCATATCTAAATTTATGCAGTAATCTAAGTTTATGAAAATGTAGGAAGGTGTCTGGGCTAGGTGATCTTTACCAGAGGACCGCAGTCCAAGAATTGTTGGTCACACCTTATAAATATATTGATGCCATGGTAGGATGTAGGTTTTAATACTAATTTTATATGTAAGTTAGCGCCTCCGGTGATACGAAGTGTCAATCTTGCTGTAACGATGTTATGTAAGACGGTAAGTTGAGGCATCTACCACCACCACACCAGCACCACCCCATTATTTAAATTAGTAGTTATTAGTAGTTAGTTCACAATAAAGATATTTTAATCACCATACGCTGACTTTAAGTCACTTTTTTTAATAACTACAAAGAAATGTGAACACATAACGATAGTTTGAACCGATGCCCCAAAAATTTATTGCCATATATTACAACACGATCAAACCTTTTCCGTAGATCATAATTCCTTGTGCTTTCGTCGCTTGGGAAAATCCTCACGGGGGTACCGTTTCAAAACCCGAATTTTCCTCCGGAACCTTACATATTTTAAATGTGCTGTGTTGAAAGGGTGAGTCCGTTCAAAACCAATGACCTATTTTTTAAACTAGCTAAACGAGCTGTAAGGTTCTCTGGGGAAAAATAGAATTCCAAGAAAATTTAGTGTTATAAATTGTAGATAAAACATTTAATGTTCCATCCAAGAGAGAAACTTGTTTGAGAAAAATATAACAACCTTTCAATAATAACCAGCACGTCTTTGTTTGAAAATTCTTGTAGTTTGTGTTAACCTTCACGGAAAATAACAAATACATAAAAAAAGAAAATTATGATTATCATTGGCGAGATAAAACGTGTCTATAAAAAACGTGCGTTCAATAAAAATGATAAATCTCCCTCAAAATTAATGCCCTGATAGGCTAAGATAACGCTTGCTTTTTTTATAACTTCCTCCGTTTTTGGGAATTTATGTTTTTCAATGTAAATTAGGTTAATTACGGGAAGGGTTAAATGATAAATGCGCCCCTTTAGAATTTACGTCGTGCGAAAGGAATTAAAGGCCGTTAGTGTCAGACACGACGGAAAAAATGTCGCGTCTCTGTAGACCTACGAAGCGAAAAGACGTTCCATTATAAGGGCCTTAATTCTCCTGTTGTTCTTTTCTTAGGCAAAAATAATACTAACAGATGTTCCATGACTTTGCATTATTATCATATTTATCAATTGTAGTGAATTTTATTTGAAATCACAAATAGAGTCAGAACCAAAGAATATGTTGACTTAAAAAAAATTAAATGTTAAGTTTCCTTGGTACCTTTCAAGTTCTTTTTTTTTTTTTTTAATATAGACAAGTTATACAGGTAAACTGTTTCTTTTTAATAGTCTTCAGTAGTTCTCGTCACTATGCAAAAGACAAGCATATCTCCTCAGTAAAAATAAAATTCACTGTCGAAGTGTATCATGATTGACGTGTGACGTGACGAAATCACACAATCGGTTTTCCAACTTCACTTCCAGCGATTTGCAATTAAATTTTCGACACTTTGTAATCAACGTATTTGTTTTTTCATAACAAAAATATTCTTATTTTTAAAACAGCTACCGAATGGAAAAGACATGAAAAGTGAAAATCTATTTATTCAACTAAAAATTAGTTGTGAAACTATTAAATGTTATTTTGCTCCTAATATTCGTTGGCAATTAATTATTGTTATTGAAGTATTAAACTGCTTTATTTTTTATGTATTAATTTTTTTTACTAGAAAAAAAACGATTTTTTTCGGCGTCAAGGGCGACTCGAACCCACATTAACAACATTTATGTTAACTAGTTTTATATTCTCGTGTAAACATATATTGCTGTCTACAATTATTTATACTATGGTTAAGACTTCGGGAATGAAATATTGACGGGTAGTGATGTCGCCGCATATTTCATTACGGCGCGTCGCCATTCAAACTCTTTTTTACTATTAAACCTATTTAAGCTCTTTTTATTATAAAACTTAAAACCTTACTATTCAGTTACTTATAAAATCTCGATAGGTTCTATAAGTAGCTTAATAGCACAGATGTTAGAGCATTTGGCCTACGATTGCGAATGTTATGCATCCAAAAATTACTATCTCAAATATATTGGCTGCATTGTAGGCGCTGGCATGCACCAAAACAAACTTAGCCTATATTGTGGGCTACGACCAGTTCTGCCTATTTCTAATTTCATGCATAGAAAAGGTCTCTCTTCTTTATATATAGGGACAGTTCATGAGCTGTTGATAATGAATAAAAGACAAAATATGGAGTTAAGTATGTACCACATCACCACGGAAGCGCTCCTGCCCTTCGCATCGATGGTTCTGGGTTCGAGTCCCGGAAGGGGCAAATGTTTTTGTGATGAAAACGAGCATTTGTATCTCAATTATTAGTGTATATTTCTATAAATATTACATATCTTTATTTATATGTAATATTTATAGAAATTATCTTTATTATCTTTATACATATATAATTCTACTGTACGTGTGTATGTCACTGAACTCCGCCTAAACGGCTGGACCGATTTGAATGAATTTTTTTGTTTGCTTTTGGGTGCCGCCCGGGATGGTTTAGATTCACAAATCAGCCCGGCAGTTGGCGCTGTAGTCGGCACAGCAACTCGTGACTGGGTCAGCTAGTATAATATGTATATATGTATGTCTATCCGTTACACTATTATCCATAACACAAACCTTACAGTGCTTACTTTGTGCTTGACTAATTGAAAGAGAATATTATTATTTTTATTATACTAAGTTCCAAATATAAAATTATAATTTAAACACACTTATACGGCGGGTACAGTGTACGTATGTGACGATGGTCGAATAACAATAGAATGATTTTATGTATAATGTTTCATTTATTTAACTAGAAATTATGATCTAAATTAAATGTACAACGTATATAACATATTTAATTAAATAAGAATTACATTCCGTGGTTCCAAACAAATCCGCAACTTACCCATATTTTTTAAGAATATGTAAAAGATGACAACGGGGTAACCCTTGAAAGCACCTTTTTACCACCGCAATTTTTTCTGCAAACCTTTTTAAGACATACGGTTTCGTCGTACATTATTTTGATCTTTCTCATAAGGTTGAGCCAGCGTTAGTAATGTAAGCGCCCAAAAATGTATTATATTACATCATTATAAATCTTTCAAATTTTCAGCTTTTCTCCACTTTAATATTCTTTACTGTACATATAAACCTTCCAAAGGAGTTTTCCTAATGATATATAAAATTCGTAGCGTGGCTTAGATGAAGTAGGTGGAGAAACAGTCGAAAACAGCGACTTTGCTTAATTTATAGATTATACGAATAAATGTAATATGACTTGAACGTAAATAAATGTTTCTTACATTCACACCAATTAGACTAGCCTAAAGTTAGCACCCTAAAGTTTGTGTTATAAATACTAGGGTAACGGATAGTCGTACATGAGACAGACATTCATCATCACATCGTATTCATCACAATAACATCTGCATCTTCCGGGATTCGAATCCAGGACCATCGATGCGAAAGGCAGCATTAATTTTGCTAAGAACATATTCTCAACATGGTTTTGCTACATGCACTACATATTTTCGCAACAGCGAAAGTGCCACTTACGTTTTCACATTTTCGTTTCGATATAAAGTCTTCCATATAAATAAATATAGATAAATGAATTATAATCGCTTTATTGATGGTATACAATGAAAAATAAAATATTAGTAAATTCATCAAAATATTTAACGTCTTTAAATTTTGATCATTGATTTATTTAGTAAATTCCAAATGGAGAGATTTTTAGGGTAAACCCCTAAATCGGCACTGGAACCTCGTGGTGGATTAATTAAACCACATTCTGCCTGTGGTATGTTCATCTATAGAGTAGGTCTACATTTCTGTATTTCAGCACTGAGTTTATTGACATTGATATGTTAATGATGATGTTGAACTAATGAACACGACTCTTGAAGTTGAAAATGAGTCAAGTGTTCATTTATTAAGAACTTTAAAAGTACGCACGTTTGTGATTTGGAATTGCTTCACTAAAATGAGTGGAACCGTGGAGGTAAGGCTTAAATAATGGATTAGGTACGTGGATTAGATATTTTTCGATCCTACTTAATCCGATGCGCCGAGGATTAGGTACATATCAAATTTATAAAATACCCGTTTTCCATATTAAAATATCCTTTGAAAACTTACGTTTTATGAATAATCATGAAGTTTAAAATTATTCAATCCAGAATTGTAGACTAATCACGATTGTTAACGTATTTGCATTGTGATATTCGTCACTAATAATAACTATTCAACGCGAATAGCTATTTCTACCGATACTAAGTTATACATCTATAATGATTCCAATTAAATTATAGCAGTTAACACTAGCATATAGTTAGATTAAAACTTTCTTTTTTTTTTTATATACGAGTCAAGTAAAAATACAGCGGAAACTATGTATATCATAATAATTATTTATTTTTTTTATTTTACACTATCAGAAAAACCTTTTGCTTTAAAGATAATTTATAACGTTATATTCACAAAGCTCTGTTTAATAATATCTTAGAATTATGAACTTGTTAAGATTGTTATTGTTTTGTAATGAACTTGCGCTGCATTAAAATTCCTACGATGAAAAGTTTTACGTTGAGGCGTAGTCAACGTGCGAGTTAAGCCCAGCTTCTTCATTCGGAGTGACTCTATAGAAATTTGTTTAAGAGTATTAAGTAAAACTAGGCCTGTAAGCATACATTGGATTTTTCAAGAGACATCTCAGTCACGTACTAACACGTTGTGGCATGTAAGTAAATAAATTAATTACATCTTTTTTAACATAAATGAATGCCTTAATTGTGCCAAACTCGACTGATTAATAAAGTTATAGCTCCTCATGTGATGACTTCGAAAGTATACGAGAGTTGTGAATGGGACCATTCAGGACAACTGCCTTATGACTATCTGCATATATCAGTATTATCACATTTCTCTTCACAGCTGGTATCTGCAAGAAGACATGTATAAGTTGTATTTTTCTTACGTTAATTCTTTCAATGGATTGTTTAACACATCAATTTTTACCACCAATCAATACGATTAGCCCTAAACGA
This sequence comes from Calamotropha paludella, assembly GCA_927399485.1. Lineage (NCBI taxonomy): Eukaryota > Metazoa > Arthropoda > Insecta > Lepidoptera > Crambidae > Calamotropha > Calamotropha paludella. Next base: position 7,395,015 of record OV656814.1, on the reverse strand, counting down.
ATTCAAAATATCATTCTGTCTCTTTCACCTACAAGTAATTGACCGAAACGTTATGACATTTGTTTAATGCTAATCATATTTAGTAAATGTAAGTGAAAGTTCTTCTTAGAATTTACTTTAAATTATCTTTGAAGTCATTTGAACATCCTTTCTTGAATTATTGCATAAATTTTGATAAACTTACCATAAAAGGTTCCTCAGTTTATTTTGCAAGTAAAGGCGAAAAGCCCGTCCAAGTTTTATCGTCAGTCCTTCTCGGAATTGCGAAGATAGAAAAGTGTCAGACAAAAATTAAAACTGAAATAAAATATTCATGGCGTGCATGACATAAAAAGATTCGAAGACAATCTGTAAAATAATATTTTAGGCTAACGTAAGACATTCTTAATATCGTTATTTTATTTATTATTATGTAGATTTTTTTAAGAACTGTAGCAGTACATCTACATTTTATCCATCCGTCATCACAAACAGCGTAAATTTCTGGAATTCTAAAAAACTACTGGATTCTAGACTTGAAAAATTTAAATCCGTCTTCACGACTTAATTTTTGTGTTTGGTAAATTCGACCGCTTTCCTGACCATTTTTAACGTAGTTCTTTTAAGCTAATTTCCGTAGTATGAAGCATAATCGAAGTGATCTGAGTTGTGAGTAGTTTGTGTTTGTTTGCACATATCGTTGACATTTAAATAAGCTGCCTTAATTGGCCTTATTAAAACTGCGTTTTGCTTACGTGTCTTGTTACCACAGACGCCATGCACAATGTGCATACACTAAAAACTAAATTATGCGAAAGATAATTCATAGCTTTCTTCGAAGTTATTCTTTTGAATGTATGGCAATGAGGTTTGATAAAGTTTTTATGTACAAACTTAAAGCCTGTAACAACAGTGCGCTAGAAACAAGCAATAAATTTAACGAGAGGACCACAAAGCAAATCGTAAAATTTAAGACCGCAGTAAAAGTGACTGCATAAGCACTTATTTGCTATCATCTTAAGACTTTCCATCAATGGAAATGTCAGGAAAACTCATGAAACTAAAAACCGAGAAGGGCAACGACGAACTTATATCGAAAAAGTTGCCAAATCTGCTGTTATATACCTTTCTAATGTTATGTGCCTTTTATTTTTTGTTGCCACCTTTCATAGTCATGTCCTTTTATATTTAATGTTTAGTCCACTTTGTCTTATCCATATTAAAATAGCGAGATAATAATAATAATATTTCTTACATTCACACCGTTTTTTGCCTAGCCCCCAGTAACTACTGAAAAAGAGATCATACTTGATCGATCATAAAAAAAGTACAGTCTTAAACATTTAGGTAAGCAATCTAAACTCAAATTAAAACAATGTCGTTTTAATACAGAGAATCGCTAAACAATTTAAACAAACAAGAACGAGCTGTCAGTTTCAAACAACTTTGTACTCTATCAGACCTTGGCGTGGCATAATATAACATTTAGTAATAAGCTTTACAAATTTCTCATTTCATATCTATTTAACTCTGTAAATTATCAAAATGAAACATACACGAACATTGGAATTGAAATTTCTGTTTTGATGATAATTATATTTATTACATTCACAACAAGCCAACAAGCCCAAGGGCTTATGTTTCGGTTACTAGGCTATCGGATAGACATAAATGATACATAGATAGGAAAAATTTAATTATAATACATCCACGGCTCATTAACGTGGTTTGATTAAGATGAAATATACATACATACAATGAAATATAAATTACCTACGCTTGATTCAGGTATAATCACTACACATAATTAAACAGTCGCTTCCTGCTCTCTGTCCCTATGTATGCTTAGCTCTTTAAAACTACGCAACGGATTTTGATAAGGATTTTTTTAATAGATGGAGTGAATCAAGAGGAAGTTTTATATGTATAATACACGCAAATTATAGTAGAGAAACACTAATAATTTTAGAGCTTTATAATATGATGTCGTAAATAAACACATTTTTTGCGATTACATTGCAAACGCGGGCTGAATCCTACGAGATAGATCAAAATAATGTACTACAGTATTGTACACCTTAAAAAGGTCAACAAAAAAGTCTGTCTAGATATATATATTTTTAGATATATATCTATCTCTTGGCGATAACCTACAATAACCATTTTTATCCTTTACTTTTTACGAGAAATAATAGCTTATTTACGAAGTAGTTTTTAACAATACAGCATTAATCCTTATCCAATTACATATATTACTTATATTTGAACGTTGAGTGTTTTTCACATGGCCAATTATATGTCGCTCTATCAAGAGTAACCTCTAAAGATAACATACCTATTTGTATTGTCTAATGACAAAAAAGCTGTGAACGTTGTATATAAAGACATTCTGTAGTAGGATATTTAGTATCAGCATAGCACCCGTGCGAAGCCGGGGTGGGTTGCTAGTATTCGTATAAAAGGACCAAAGGTAGCGATTCTGCCTTTCTTTACGACGGTCTTGAATTAGAATTCCGGAAGGTGCAAATGTTTATGTAATGAATACGAGTATTTGTACCTGAGTCATGGGTATTATTGGAGCGAAGCGAGCGAAGCTCTCATGGATCAGCTTCAATGGGTCAATGTCTGTTACGCCATAACACCCCGAGTTCTTAAGCGATTTTAATATTTTTTGTATGAAATTGAATCAACAGATTTAGGACCAGAAGGTGATGGACCCCGAATTTTGAAATTCGCTAAAATTCCCAACGAAAATTTTTTTTTTCTTTTTTTAAAGTAATACGCTCCGCTCCAACATATGGTGCTATGGTAGCTTTATGCTTAGCGACTGCATCGCTTAGTATTTCTATAATTATTAGATATGTATGTATCACATATGTACCTATATCTAGGCGTTACCCTAGTATACATAACACAAACCTTACATTGCATATTTTGGGCTAAAGTAATGGGTGTAAAGTAAGAAATATTAGTATTATTTACAAACATCTGCCCTTATCGCAACTCGAACCCGAGAGAGAACCCGAAGTAGGGGCACTTCCGCTTACGAAATGCGGTGGTGTGTTATTATCATCACTAACATTTTCATCAAAATTCATTGAACCGTTTCGTAACCAATTCAAGGAAAGTTTTCACAAGACACGGTCATCGGCAGTAGAATAAAAGTATTTTTTTGAGAGTTCAAAACATCTATATATGTGAAGGGTTTTGCTGGTTATACAACTTATTGTAAAGGTAAAGGTAAAAATACCGGTATTGTTAAGATTGCCAAAACCGCCATGCCCTATATGTAAATAAAGACATATTTTTAGAAAATTACGTGTTTTATTTCACTTAAGGGTTTTTTATGCATAATAGTATATTAATATTTATCTAACAGTATAATTGTAATAGTGATATGTTCACACAAAAATATTATTCGGACTGCATTATTTTGAAATATGAATTTTAATTTACCCTACACTAAGCGAAATCTCCCTAAGCTGGCATCACTTTATGGGGGGGAAGTATGAGGAATGCGGGGGGTTGCGACTTGTTTTTGGACTCAGTGAGTGGCATATGTTATCGACTCTAGGTTCCTTCTGGTTTATTCTGTATTCTGAGTTTATTTATAAGTGTCCTACTTTCTGAGAAATATATATTTTTTTAAATTTTGCTTTTTTTTCTCGAAACATTGGCTAAAGTCGAACCTGGATTTACCAACCCATAAAAAAATCAAGACCCACTTTTGCGGTTTTTAGAAGTTATGACAGAATTTAGATAAAGGTCAACTTTCATGATCTAAGGTTGTCTCAAAGATCAACTACGTGTTAAATGAAAATGTTTCATTTTTTGAAATATATTGCTACGAACCCGAAACCAAAAGACAATCAGCTCAGTGGGTGTTTCCTTTCGAGGATCAGCCAACTAAGGTAAAGAAAGGAAGAAGTCAAGGAAAAAAGATGATTGCCTCATTCTTTGGTCGGAAAGGTCATTTCGCGACAGTTGTTTTAGAAGATGGAAGGACAGTTACTGCAGACTGGTATGTCGATCGCTGTTTGCCTGTTGTCTTGGAAAAAATTCGACAGCAGCGCCCTCGAAGCAGGATCCTCCTTCACCACGACAATGCTTCAGAGCACTCCGCAAAACGGACTGTTGAATATTTGACTATGGCAGGTGTCGAGATAATAAGTCATCCGCCATACAGTCCTGACCTGGCGCCCTGCGACTTTTATTTATTCCCAAGAACTAAAGTTAAAGTTCGAGGTATTCGCTTTACGAGCCCTGAAGATGCGGTGAAATCGTACGAAAATGCCGTAGAAGAGCCCCTAAGGAAGAATGAGCCCACGGCTTTTCTCAGTGGTTCCATCGAATGCGACGATGTGTAAGGAGGAACGGAGATTACTTCGATAAACAATAAAAGTATTGACAACTTTCTACATTAAGCCGTTTTTCATTTTCTAAACATTTTCAGTAGGCAATTCAGTAGGTAAGGTATAAATATAAATGTATATAAATGATAAATTTACTAATATAACAATAAACATCTTTAATATTTGTAATTAGTACCTACCTTTTAGTCCATCGGCAATAGCTTGTGGTTTTTTTATGCGCCTTTGTAATGAAGGTGAGGTACAGATCCTTTTTAAAGGGATCACCTGAGAATTCCTGTATAATATAAGCACCATAATTAAGCCACCTCCAGCGGGTGTATTTTTAAGCCGCCTTCATTTAAATCGTTCTTAATTAACTGGAGAGATCGCTTGAAATAGGTCGCACGGGTCCTGAGCAACGTTTTGATATACAATGATTTAATTTATTTTGAAAAAAAAGTCTTATTTACATTTTAAAGATGTCTCAAAGTAGCAGCAATTTTATATATATGTAAATACAAGTTATGTTTTTCATTTCATGTTTTAAATTTCGTGTATTATATGGGTGGTTAACTACGTGTGGTATTTTTTAACATTTAGTAAAGATTGTAAGTCAGGACTTCTGAGGCACTGGGCAACTGCTGTAGTTAAGCTTAGAAAAAAAGACAGACTTCGTAATGTTTTAAGTCTCTGTTATTACAAATCTTTTTTGGATAATACAATGTGTAAGATGAAGATACTTTTCTGAAACAAATTATACTTTTTTTTGTTTATTATTTTTATCCTATGTCATCTTACTAATTTAAATCTTACATATTCGGAATTACATAAATTCATGAACATAATGCTTTTTCAGTATCCGTAACAGATGGTTTATTTCATTACAAGTTTTCAAAATTATCAAACAATAATTTGATCTCACTTGACACACAAATATATTAAATCATTAAAATGAGAAAATGTTAATATAGAAAAATGTTAACCAATATTATTTTTTAATACAGCAGATACTTCGTAACCACTTATTTACAGAATCGCTTACCTATCTAGGCGAATTTAATCAACACTATTCTCTTTCTTTGTTTATGCTAATGAACAACATCCATCGGCCACATACATAATGGGAGCCCTTTTGGACATTTTTGCTTCTATCTTTCAGTATACTTTTCTCAAAAACCGAAATATAAAGCAATTTTTGTATAACCGCGTGTATGTACTTATGAAGTTATGCTTCTTTAGCTTTTCTATACAAACATAACAAAAAATTTCCTCCCGTGTGCCAGTACTCTTTGTTTGTGAAAAAAACGATAAATTTATAAATAATATAGTGATCAGTAAGAAGATTAATTGATTTTCTATATATCTGTATACAGAATCAAGTAATATATCAAAAACCATTAAAATTAACTATTTATGCAATAATAATGTAATAAATATTGTAAAGAAATAAATAAAATAAATACCGGCAGTTAACCTCAAATCAATAAATACACCTAAAAAGTTTATAAAATTTAAACCACTTTTATCACGATTATTATATAAAATATTTATAATGCTATTATATATTATGAATTTGTTATTATGATATAGAAATTATTGTTTACCACCATATATAATTTAAAATCACACACACTCACTCATTTATAAATATTTGAATAACTATCTAGAATATAGTTATCAGTTCAAATCAATTCTGTTGCTTTATTCCATGTTGCTTTAAGGGGTCGGTGTGCGCGCGCATCGTAATAATTCACTCTAGGTGGAATCCTAACTCATGTTTTTTGTGACTAGCCAGTTCTCATTATAATCAATTACAATAGGTACATAAATTGCCCATTTACGAAGGACAGAAAGTAAAAAGAGACGAGAGCTTGACACTGTACTCGGCTTTCTGTACTCAAACGATACATGTAATTATTGATTTATATCATAGCTAGGAAGGTTACTTTACCCATTCTACTAAATTTAAATTGGACGACAAATGTCATGAGATCAGGGAAAACTCAGCATAACTCTACGTGTTTATGTTTACATTTCAGATAAAAATGGTTTTTGACAACAATAGACACTGGAAAAACGAGGCTATGTTTCATTTCCCGCTACCTACGAAGATTAATGGAGAACCGGCATTCTTCATATTCGCCCTTACAAAAGTTCTTGGAAGTTAATTACGCGTTAAATTATGTACTTCAGAAAGGCTTTCGGCATTCGTTTTTAGTGTTCCGTACCAGTTTCAGCATAACATAACACTAATGATTTTACTTCAGTATGTATTACTTAGATCAAAGTTACCCATTTATGACAATACTAACTGCACAAGCTAGAAGTGTGAATTAAATCATTCTCCTTCCAACATTCCATTTTTTTATTCAACTGTTTTTATTGTTCCCATTTATTTATATGGGTTAGTTATTCTATAAAGGTATGATGAGGCTGATATAACTAATAAGAACATATATATACCGTGTTCCTGTTTAACAAATCCTCAAATGCTGTCGGTTTAGTGTTTGGCAGTTCAAATTTTATGACAAAGAAATTAAAGATTAGATTAAGGAGACTAATTAAAACATAAATTAAAGGATATTTCTATACACAACATTACCGATTATTCATGCTGGGGCTAATATAAATTTCTACGTTCTGTAACTGGATGAAACAGTTAAACCTTAGATTGACACCAGAAGCCTTAAGTGTTGACACTTGACACTTATTTATGATCATCGCTAAGCAAGCTGCTATGGAAAATTGTCTGCGCTTGAAAGGGGAAATTGTTGGGGATCAGTAGTATTCGCGGTTTGAACACAGATTCGGACGACCCACATCCAGTGACTCAGTTTCGTTGATGTTCTTTTGCAAAGTAGTTACTTTGAGAAGAATTCTATTGCACAAATTAGGTACAGAAAGATTGTTAAGCCGTGAGATATCCGTAAAAGTAGATTATGAGCAAACCTTCATAATCACGAGGCGAGATACAGAAGATAACCACTACACATCTTCTGTAAATTACATAATATTATCTATTAACACAACCTCCAATCCGCCTGTCAAGCATGGAGATAATGGCAAAACTCTCCCTGTTTTGTGGGTGGCATCCGTCTTGCAGCGGGTGTCTTTCGGCTAAAGTGATAAGCATTAACAGTGCATACATTTACCGGCAATAACTCGGTCATGGCTTCTTAGGTCTTACGGCGGAAGACCTTTTACCGTAAAGAGGCCGCAAAACACTCAGCAAGGACTGTTCTATTTCTTCTTTTTTTATCGTGAATAGGTAATCGCTTGACCACTATCTCGCTTAATAATAACCGACGGTACGTTCTAGGGTGTGACGCACCAGCCTAGAAGATATCTATTCACTTGTGACTTCAATTGTATTTAAATGTAAATTGTTTTTATCAGGAAATACAGACTCACGCAAAGCATTCCACTCTTTCAAATATATTAATTATTATTCATAACCATCAGAAATAACAATAAAAGATAGAAATATAATAACAAACAGTTCCTGGAGACCGAGAAAAGAATATAAATCGCCAACATTAAGCTTAGACAATAGTTAGACATTAATCGTTTCGGCTTCGACAAATCCTTTAATACTTTCGATTGGTTTGAAGCGAGACGGCCGACGATAAATCCGGCTTAGGCTATACCTCGGAATGAAGTTGATATCTGCACCTAATTTATTGTCTGCACCTAAATTCTATTGTAAAAAAGATTTATTTTCTACCCCTCATTACTTCCATGAAGAAGTTCGGAGAAATCACAAGCTTCAGTGGTCACAGATCTGGTTGGTTCGCTTTTTTCATTTTATATTATAAATTTTCTCTGTCCCTTTATCTCCTTTGCAGACTTAAGTTTTGGCAATAATAATCTTATTATCAAATGGCAGTGGGGCGCTTTATTTGCTTTGATTGACCCCTTTGTTTTGGGGTATTACGGAAATGTTAGGAAAAAAACTATGAAAGATATTTTAATTACTTTGAAGCTAGGATGACTACAGTTTTTCATATAACAAGGACACAAAATCTTAACTAATACTCATAAAACTGAAATCGTAATATAATCCGGAATGTCGGAACTGTAATAGTATGGAAGACTTCGTACACAATGGAATGTTTACATCCACGTTATGTCTGCCAAACGCAATAAACACTGTGTCCAAGAACGGTACATCTCGATTTTTATTTCGATTCATCGGACGCACACTCGTCGGTACTGCTCAAATCGATCACAGATTTGTTGAATCCGGGTCAGCTGTGTTTTGTTTCTCGATTACTGGTGTGTTTTTCCATGGGTAAGTTTATTGTATATTATGTATTACTGTGTTGCGGCTAGTTATTTTAGCTTCGAAAGTTTTTTTTTTTAATCGCAAGGGGAGTAATGAACTGTTTATACGACCATTATTCATGCATGCGTTTTATTTCTTTTCCAGTGACTAATTTAAATCTATTATATGACAAATTAAAAATATATTTAATAGGTATAAGGTTTATTTATTTTTATAGAAAATGTGGCGTCTTAACTTGACTATTAATATACGCGTATTTCTACTATAATATTATACAACATAAAAATAAATATTACGTTCCTAAAAAATCAAAAGGCATGACGGCTTTTTGTGACGACTTATTAAAAATATTAACAAGCCAAGACATAAGTATGGTTAGCGGTGAACTAACCTTTACAATAATAATTTCCTCACAAACTACATTCAAATTAAAATCGAAAGCTAGAACCTATATCGATTGAATAATTTTGACATTCATACCACATACACATGATGGCTCACGATCGCGGAAAAATGCTTATCCAGATGATCCAGGCTGACATTAATACATAGCCTTTTTATTGACAGTTGTGAGTATTTTAACTAACACAGAGGGATTCTGAATCAGCATTTAAAATACCAGTTCGAATTTGTCGGGCTTAATAGTAAAATGATTTTTTTTATTATTATAATGCGTGTATTGCACTGCAACGTCATGGATACTTTTTTAACTTAACCGCTAAGAAAATCAAAGATTTTCGAAAAATCGGGAAGTTATTGTTTTTACCCCGTTTTGCAAAAATCTCAGGGATGGCCTTTAGGGTCAACCGTTTTCAAGTTTTTTTATTCAGTTAATAACAAAGGTATTATTAGAAAAATATAATGTTACTAGCGACCCGCCCCGGCTTCGCACGGATGCAATGCTCTACTATATTACGCATGTATTACACATATAAACCTTCCTCTTGAATTACTCTATCTATAAAAAAACCGCATCAAAATCCGTTGCGTAGTTTTAAAGATTTAAGCATACATAGGGATATAGGGACAGAGGAAGCGACTTTGTTTTATACTATGTAGTGATTACCATGCTTTCTGCTATATGACAAACTTTGCAATGATGTATAATATTTTTTTTATACACACATTTATGTAAAAATGACAATTAAATAGGTAAAGGTAATCTTAATAAGCATGCTTGGGTAATTTTAGATACAGTTTGAGCATTTAAGCAACAAATACGCGCAAACAAGCATTATAATGCACACGTGTAATAAAAAAAAAAATACTATTCAACTTCAAATGTTGCAGTACGAAATGCAAAATATGCAAAAATTTGCTTTTTTTTTCTTTCATTATCACATCAATAGAATTAAATTTAGAGCATGCTATCAATGATAATTAGAATTAATTATCTATACATTTAAATGAAATTGAAGTGTCTGTTTGTAATATTGAAATAATCGTTTTTTACTACATGCATATGAATATATATACGGTACATACACCAACATAACATCTTTTAGAATTTTTGTCTGTCTGTCTGTCTGTTTGTTCCGGCTAATCTCTGAAATGGCTGGACCGATTTTGACGGGACTTTTATTGGTAGCTGATGTAATAAGGAGTAACTTAGGCTACTTTTATTTTAGAAAAATAAAATTACTGCGCCACAGCAATGCGTGGCTGGGTCAGCTAGTTAAATATAAGATAACACATTGCTCTGAAATCAAGCACCTAAATAGTTTTTTGAAAATCAGATATATTCAGACCCCAGTCTCGGTTGGTAATCAAATATGAAGCTTAAATATAGTGGCGCTAGAAACCTACATGCACATGCTTGTTGAAGTCGTTGAAGTAAACATTTTTTTTTAAACTTACCCTTTATTAAATGCAACGAATGGTGTACTTATTACTTAATGGTATTCTCTGACAAGTTGCAGACTTACTTGGCTAAGTGTTTAGTTTTTATGAGGATGTGTGTTGTCACTAATATCATAAAAACATAATGATACAACTAAGATATGGATTAGCAAAAAAAGTTTGCAAAGAATTATGACTTTATGGCCACTATTTAATCGCTAAATAAATTCATAGGCAGTTAGAGTCAAAAACGTGTAAACAGTAAATCAATATTATTGAGCCGGTATGCAACGAAACGAAATATTTGGAAGAGAGCCTGTGACGTATTAATAAAGTGCAAGTGACACACGCCCGTACGCACGGCCTACAGCGGTAGTGGGGCATTGCTCACTCGACCGTCGGCCGGTGCGGACGTGCGTGTGCTGCTTGGTGAAACTACTGACTGCTTTCATTTGATGGATACCCTGACAGTAATCGAGGACACCACACGTGGCGACGAGCCTTCAAGTAAGTGGTGTATAGAAAAATTAGCTCGTGAAAATCAAATTAAAGGAGGGAGATAACGAATCCATCTGCAAAAAAGGCTGTCTCATAGTATTGAGACAAAAAAATGTTAAATAGTTTATCCACTTGATTCTAAGAAGAATTGAAAAATCATTGACTATAGCAATGTAAATATCAACTTGAATAACGGCAGTGTTAATTGCAATTCTAAAGAACTTGTGTAATTATTGATAGCTATTTTATTTTAAGAAAAGAAAATATATGAAGTCATCCTATTTTGCTATAAAGAAAATCCTTATAACCTTGTAATAAGCACTCGATTGAATAATGTATGTGTTGAGATTATTATTACCTTCACGGTTATTTCTGCCATATTATTCTAGTAATGAATGTCTTGTTCTTGCTTTTAATAATTCTGGCTTGTGCTACCTACCCACACCAAATCTAATCTTACTTACGATTTAAATCGATCGAGATTTTAACTTAGTTAATAGTAACCCTGTACGGGTTAAATATTACATTGCATTATACGGGTTAAATAAACATACTATGATACTAAAGAAAAATAGATTTTTAAGTAGTTTCTTATATTCCTGAAACAACGATTTGAATTTCAATGGTTATTACGTCAAAACTTATATAAAGGTTATACAGACAAGTGGATATACTACAATACATTAATTTGAAAAGACATGTACCAAGGGGTACAAGAATATATTGCCAAGGTGCAACAATAGTGCCAAGGTGCACAAAGGTGTGATTTTGCCAAGGTGCAACAATGGTAACAAGGTGCACAATGGTGTGATTTTGCCAAGGTGCAACAATGGTAACAAGGTGCACAAAGGTGTGATTTTGCCAAGGTGCGACAATGGTAACAAGGTGCACAAAGGTGTGACTTTGCTAAGGGGCATCGATTTAGAATTAAATCGTTGTAAAGACATTCAAAAATATAATTACCTTCGATAACTATCTCATCTTTTATAGTGATATTAAAAGACATTAGTATTTTACACTTATGACTGAAATAAACAAATAATAAATTCGGAATTATACGTAATGTTATTTCTGAATTTGATATTCATTGGATAATAGGTTAGGTTAGTAATATTATATATGATGAAGCATTCGATTATTTCAATTAGATGAAAATTAACTCTAGAGGTTAAGCTTAAAATAATGTTTGTCAGTAAGGATTTGTTTACAAGGTACGATTTTATCAAATGGAAAACGTCAGGTTAGTACCTGGGTGAAATCCTAGATGGCGTGACCTTAAAGAGGCGTTGCAAGTTGGCAACACTAAACGTTTCTGAGATGACTTGAGAAGCAGACTGTCAGCGTGCTATAAGTGTAAACGTTTAGTTAGCATGAAATAAGCGTGAAACGGTTAGTTTATAGTGACCGTTAGCACGCTATAAGGGTATAACTATTACTTCATAGCTTATACCGAGCGAGAACGTTACTTTTCGTTGGACCGCGTTGGAGGTTGTCGCGCCGTCTCGGGGATCACCACGTTTTTCATCCATTGAAATCTCGTGCATCATTTGCGATTTCAGACTGCAAGTGGTTTTAAATAATAAAGAAGTCTATCCTACAACCATACACGTTATTATTTTGAAGATCGCTGCAACTCTTTTTGGATAATAAAGAGCATTCTGATGACCGGCGTGAGGCCTCGCCGTCATATATGTAAAAAAATATTGTATACAAGTTAAAAGTTATCGAATTACAGTCAATCTAGATGATTTAATGTTATCAGCAAAGTATGTAATTTGGAAATGGTATAAAATGTTATGTTATAATATTCGCTGGTTAATTTATTTCTGAATACACTCTTAACCGTACGGGGTAAGGGACTGCACATGCGTAAGGTGACTCCGGAAATAGATCGGAGTTATCCTATATTCTTCCTAAAAAAGATATAGATCCAGTGATTATCCACGTCCATAAATATATCCGGACTAGTAGTTTAATTCTTTGAAAAAATATCAAATCATACCATATATCCAACTAAGGTGTTATTATATATATTTATCAATATCCGCATCTGTTTATTAAATCCGGACTAATGAGATTTCGCAAAATAAGAGCACATGAAGCGCTTCAAATTTGCTACCGTTTTATAGAAACAAAACTTTATGCAGCGCTTGTTTCGCTTATAATGACGCTTGCCACCTCAGTCAGAGCGAACGCAGCATCAGCAGTATTGCGTTTTTAAGAATTTTACCGTTCATCGGAAAACACCGAAAACACAAAGCGTTTTCGGCGCTTTAAGTCTTTCGATTGACGCTTTCGCTGTCGATATCTGTTATGTAGTTAGCCAGACGGTATCTGACCAAATGATTTGGAATTGACCCATGTGATTGGATTGGATATACTGGATATGCTAAGAATTTTGAACGAATAGATTAGTTATATATCCGGAGTGGCATATAGCTCCAGGATATAACTGAGTTACACAAGTCTATAAAAGAAAATAAATCAACAAAAATACCAATACATTTTATTTATTAGCATCAGACACTATTATTAATAAATAATTTCCAGTAGGAAAACACATATAAAATAAAGGCAACTTTTACCAAATATTGTTTTTATGTGGCTTCAAAAATATGTTAATGTAATGAAAAAAATACATATAAGGTGTATTTATACACTATACAAATTTTGGAATTTATAAGAAGTAGGTACAAGAAGGAAAAAGAGTTATTGGTGTTAGATGACATCTATTATAGTAAAATAGGTCTCTTGTTGTGAAACACAGAACCAAACAATAAATAATAGAATACCAGTATGCATAGAAGTCAAGTTACAAGTACAGACTGCTGATAACATGTTAAAAAGAAACTTGGGCGAGTTACCGTTAAATTTGTTATAATGCATAGGTATAAATGCGACACACCATATTCAATGGCGCCAAGGGCGCAAAATAAAGGCGTACAGACATTGTTCTGGGTCGCCTAAAATGTTCAGCCTTCCATCGTAGAACCATTGCAATGCGATGACAATTCGATGTCACTGGGGTTACGCTGGGACAAATGGATGACGACCCTGGGAATATATCTTTTGACAACGGGGGTAGATACAACAGTCAAGAAAAGAGCTACTCTTCTCTTTATGGGATGATAATGAGTAACAGCTACTTTTGATGTTTATAAAATAGTAAGCAATAAGCTTGACGAGTTTCTGTTATCGAAACAAAGTAAGGCACCATACCTACCATTTTGTTAGTGAAATACAACACCTACATCTCACTGATGATGAAACTATGGTTAGCTTCGATGTTCAATCTCTATTCACAAGCTTACCTTACGTACTAGATTGCATTGATGTCACTATGGAATTAATGACAGACAATAAAATAGCCTTCCTTAATGTTTAAATCAGCAGCAATCTAAATCAAACCCTTAGTCATACAGTGTATAGAAAGGCAACGCATACAGATAGATATTTAAATGGTGACTCTCACCACCATCCTATACAGTTGGCTACCGTTGGGAAATCTTTGTTTCAGAGAACTCACGGCATCTGTGCCTAACAATATCTGACTGCTGAGCCACAGCATGACAAACGAGTACTACAAGATAAAAAGTTGCGAGTACCAAAACTACGACACAGAAGCCGCACCAACCAGCCACATTAGAACGTCAACCTGCTGTCCTTCCCTACATGAAGGGGATCACTGACAAGATTGGGAACATTCTAAAGCGGGTTTCCATTAATACTTACTTTAAACCAGCCAGGAAGATTAACCAATTCTTACGACCGGTCAAATGCAATATACCCCTCCAGGCAGCAGGTGTCTACAAAATCGATTGTGACTGTGTTCTCCCATACTTCGGACAACCAAAGAGAAGTATAGGGACGCGCATTATAGAACACGCAGCTGACATAAAACATAGGCGCGATATTAGGTCTGCAGTGTGTGAGTGTGAGCATGCTTTTGAGGGGCCAAACTACTACATTCGTATCTATAAACCTTAAATTCTCGCTAGAGAACAAAGACTTGTTCCTAGGACACTACGCGAGGTATTTGAAATCAGGAAACATCCAAATTTCAATAGAGACGATGGTTGGAGCGTTCCACCTGCTTGGGATCCAATAATTAATAAATTAATACCTACAAAAACACACATTGCAAGACCTGATGATGTAGTTAGCTCTCTTTGCAAATAATAACAGTAAGATGGAGGTCGGTCCCCTGCCCGAGTTTCTTCCGCCAGTTCTTCTCGGAAGGGCCTCCCAATTTCCGAACTGGTAGTAAACTCAGTAGTGTACAATGTAATCGTAGTTAAAATTTAATAACTAAATAAAAATATAGAAGTGACGGTTTTGATGAACTACGCTCACATTTGATTGTGAATGTGCGGTCGAACTTACCTTCTCTTTCACTGTCAATCAATCTTTGCAAGTAGAAGTTTATCCTGACTCATTAAAAAACAACAGTGATTACCATTACATGAGAATAACCAAAAGAGTGACCTAAATAATTACAGTCAGTCAACTTTATTAGCTTTTCTCAAATACATTCAAAAGATAATAAGTAATTGAACATTAAAAATATGCTATTCGAATATTGCTACTTATGTATGTACAAGGCGTATGACCGTGTGCAACATAAAATATTAATAAACTGGTTGTATCCCAAATACAGCTCACAAATGGTTTATCTCTTATTTAAAAGATAGACAGCAATATGTTCTAATCGAATATTATAATCATATGAGTAGAAAAGTTTATAGAGTTCGATTTGATATTAAAAATTATAATGCCTCAACATCACAAGGGAGTGCCTAAGACTCTCTTGTTTTTAGTTTACATAATAGACCTGCCGAAGGTTATGAATGAACCGTGTATTTTGTTCGTTGATGACGTAAAAATAGATTGAATAAAACCCTTAATTGGTTAATTGAACATAACTTGAGAGAAACTTAAATAAAACAAAATTGTAATCTCCTGCATATGCACTGCATGATGCTATAAATATATAATTATATATATTGTTTCATTAATTTGTGACTCCCTAATTAGGAGATAACCGAATAAAACGACATTTTATCATTCACAATCATTTATCTTAATAGGGTAGTTGGCATTAAGATACTACAAAAGGGGTTCGTGGGTTCACACGCTGAGTGAGCTCACTTTAGTAATACCTAGACCAATTTTTCCGTGTGAATCCTTTGTTAGCTTTTTAAGTTATATAGCTTGTAATTAAACAATATTGTAAGCTGATGATTCGTCGAAAACTAAATAAATTAATATAAATAAAAAACTGATACACCTAAAAAAAAGGTAAAAGGAGAGTGGCGTATTCAAAGAAAAATAGAGGACACGTAAGATTAGAAGTATTTGGCTGCAAGTAATAAAACATAGTTTAAAAAAAAATACTTCTTAATTAAATAACAATTCAAAATATACTATTTAAGAATATTAATTACATTAATGTATTTTAATTATTTTTCATTGTCTCAAATTATTCGAATCAATTGAAAAGGAAGAGGTGTGACGTATTAATAAAGTGCAAGTGACACACGCCCGTACGCACGGCCTACAGCGGTAGTGGGGCATTGTTCACTCGACCGTCGGCCGGTGCGGACGTGCGTGTGCTGCTTGGTGAAACTACTGACTGCTTTCATTTGATGGATACCCTGACAGTAATCGAGGACACCACAGAGCCAAAAGTTAAACGCCTGTAAGTCGCACTTTGCTAAACCACTTTAATAATAAGAAATTGCTGGTTCATGAAAAATAAAACACCACAATTATAAAGACCAGGCGAGAAAACCATTAAAAAAACTCTCCGAATTTAAGTAATTATAAACTAGATCAAACTGCAAAGTTAACAAAACCCCTAAAAGAATATGTCTAATTTTATGCCACGATTTTGTACAAGTACTAAAAATTTAAATAAATATATACTTAAAATGTATAATTAGTATTTAAGTAATGTGTACCTCAATGTGTTTAAATGTTTTTTCTGTAATACTTAATAAAAAAGAACAATAAATGTTTATAACATAGCTACTCGAGCTCTCTTCTCTTGACCTCAAAATCAAATGTACAAAGCAGGTCAAATACTATTAAAACTAAAACGTCACCGTCATAAATGCCAGATTGGCGATCTCTTCTCATTCCATTTTGAACTACCTTCCTACTATCATGAAATTAGATTTGCATTTGACATATTGTGTTTTAACGACTATTTGACATTGACAGAATACTGCGTGCCATCATACACTATGTATTTATTTGAAGTCATTCAACATCATTCAACAAAATGATGTTATTAAAAAAACTAAAATATCTAAGTTAAACAAAATTTACTTATACCCACTAAATGTATAAGGAATGTTCAACGGCCAAGTCACACAACATTAACTATAATAATAAAGAAATCGCAGTAAGGCACCTTGGGCTTGGCACGACTTTGTCTAGATTTCATTACTTTTTAGAGATAAACAAGCAGCTCCATCGAGACTTGGCTAGTTTTTACAGGATGTTTTTGGTGGGATTTCACTTCCTTTTGTAGGAACGTGGGCATATTGATTTATTTTATTAGATTTTTTTATTTGACACATTTTACAAATCTTTCTTTTCTTTATTTCCGGTTCTCATTCTTGTACAGCAGCAACAGTTTTTCGTATTGCCCATTCACGTTCATTATTTATTCATTTAGAAGGTTGAGATGAATTAATTTCTGAAAGATCGGCGCGGTATTTACGACTTCGACTATTTCTTCTCGTAAACTTGTAAGTATAAGCATAAAAGCCAGTCAAGTCTCATTATCCAGAGTTTTCCTTTAATTTTATTTATATGCGTATTAAAAGCAGAAGGGGAGGCATGCGCCCAGCAGTGGGAAGCTTTGGGGTAGATTAAAAATTAGAAGATGTGTCCCACATCGCTGGATTTTTGTAATGACAGTCGATTTTTGTATGTACCAATAGAAGAACCCCTTCTACTACTGGTACATATTAATAGCATTACCATATCTCTAATACAGCTGAGACCAGCTGAGGTTTCTTCATCGGATACTTCAGACCTTCGATTTTAGGCATCAAATGAAGCGGCCTACCAAGTTGAATACTTTTTGTAAAGGCGGTATGTCGATCTCTAATAGTTTGGTTGGGCTCTTGTGTTTTCTGATCAGGGTCACCAGGTACTCCAGATCTTCGATTATCCTAGTTTTTATAGTTTTCCCTTTATGTGGCCATTAAACCCTAACTCTGTACCAAATTTCAGCGCTCTAAGTTTATGGGAAGTACTAGTTCTATTTTGATGATCATAAGTGAGTGTCGTAAATGCGAAACTTTGCTTTCGCTTAACTTCGGAACTAAATGACCTACAGACTTGAAATTTTGGATTTTAAGTATGTGATTATAGCTTACTGGATGACGAAAATTTCTGCGTTCTAGCCTTATCTAGAGGTTCTCAAATAGGGGCCTGAAAATGCGGCGAAATGGTTCGAGTAAAGGATGGTACGGCAGTGTTTGCTTTGCGCTCGACTTGGCGGGGGCACTACCGTGCCACCCGATAAAGCTTCATTGCATACACATATTGTTTGAAATCGTGTTATGGATTTATCAAATTCCTATCACTGTGATAAGTGTCATTATTTAGGCTTATTAAGTCATGCTGTCTGATTTTAAGCAAATGTGGCAAGGGGAGTTTTATTTCTTTTACCACTCTTCTTTTAGCTTAACACCTCATCTGATAAAGTGTCTCGTAAACATTCGATTTTTTTTTATTTTTGTAGTAACACTGGTTTACACTGGTAAAAATCTTTGAAATTTTCACTTTACTGTCGTAAATGGGGCATTTTATCCGATAAAGTATATAACATCACAATTTCTCTCCCGTTTTACACCTGCAAAGAAATTTCGAAGTTTGTACGTATAAATATTCGATGTGCCCACGTAAGCCTCAAGAATAGCACTAAAGAATATTTCCTGAACAAAATTTATATACTCTTGTATGTAAAGGAACGCATAAACTTACAATATATTTTCCATAAGGAGACGTCGTAAAAGCATGAAATCTTTACAATGTATTGGATATTAAAACGACAACAGGAATATTACATTTTATAACCTTTTGTGAGCTTATCGCGATTCTTCACCTCCATCTGTCGCATTAAGTGGCCTTTATCTTTTGTACTACTTTCTTCGCAAAGATACAATATGTCATTCACAGTCCTCTCAGGGGGTATAATCGTTTTGAACTTTTGTTCTAAAAAATATTTGGACATACCACATCTTACCTGAACAATTACGCATCAACGATTTGCTGAGGCAGACATTTTTATGTTATAACAACATTTTATTTTTTCAACTGAATTTTTTGCCTTGTTTACCTGACACTGGTTTTGGTTCTAAAAAATGTATGTTTTACGTTCTACTAATTACATGAATAGGAAAAGTTTTGATATTTGTACGTAAACTTTTCTAGATTTGACATATACAAAATATCTGTCATAAAAGCACTATATGCTACTTTCATGAATGAAGTGTAATGGGAAAATAAGGTTGCAACCTCCAGCAGTAAATAATCAACCATCAAATTCTAACACCTATCGGTCATGGTACCTACTTCTCTTTTAGGTTTTTGAGGTTCTAGTGAAACCAATCTCTTTTTTCTTTGCAGTAGGATCCAAGATTGTCTGAAAATTTGACAATATGACTGTGGAGAATGTACACTGTAATCATTATGATGTCATATGTACTGATGAATCTACAACCAGGACATATAATGCCATCAGTTTGTAACTATGGATTTCCGCAGGGAAGTTGCTTGAAAGTTTTTGTTACTTCAAAAAATGTCCACTCAAAAAATCGATATGTTTATTCAAATTTCTTATTCGTGGGCCATGGAAAATACCCGCTTTTATATTTTTTATATATTTCTATCAGACCAATAAATTTTCTCATTGTATAAAAAAATATTACACATTTGTATCCAACGCTATAAAAAATGTATCATAACGCCTAGTTATATGTGCAAGGACGGCAATAAAATTTTGTCTCTCGAAACCAAAGGTATATTTATGATATTATGCTTCCCCACCTCCATCGTCTCACGGAAAGGTCATCTTTTTTCCCAGCGTTAATGCTCGGCACGACTTGCTGTCAATAAGTTTTTACTTTTTATCTAGAAGCCAATATCTCTGCAGATTCTTTACATAGATCAATATCCCTTATCAAATAATTTAATCCCGTGGTAAAAGGTTTTGGCCCTGTAGACTCATTCCTTTGAAATCACTGTCGCTACTCACTATAATAAAGGTCTGTTCAAATTATGGTTGACAGTTATAATAAAAAAGTACTTCCTCTTAATGTAGTAAAGATTTTCTAGCCGATAGGGAATCGCGCATACGAAAGTTCTGATTGCTGCCAATATTCAAAATAATAAAAAAAACAAATACTTTTTAGATGTAGCCAATGCAAAACTTATACAAAACCATCAGTTTTTTTACTAGTGCTTACATTTAAATAAAGTGTTCGACTTTTTAAAATGTTTAAGTAAATATCACAATTTTCTAACCCCATTTTACACTGATTGATAACAAAATATTATCATAGACTGCATCCATTACGTATTGCCTTTATTGCCATTATTTATATTTGACCAGGGCAAATATGATTACATATCTCAGTTTCGTTCTGAGCTCAAATGACTCCCTATTTTATTGACTCTAGAATGTACTGTTTAATGCTTCGACCTCTCCCTATCTTACAGAATGTTTTGAATTCCTTTATACATCAAACACGTTTTCCTAAAAGTTATCAGAGAATCATGCTACACACCCTTTTCCACGCTCTATGAATCTTTCTTTTCCGATTATACTGTTAATCTTTGGAACTGCCTCTTAGTCAATTCCTTAACGCTTGTAAGAATCAAGTAAAGGAATATTATCTGTCATTCTAAGCCAGCTCTATAGATCATGTATCCTACCATCTAGATATTTTTGGTTTATATATAAATCTTTGATGTATTTTCCATATGTATTTATTAATACTGTATTCATCCTTTTTTCGCTAACATTGCCGTTTCTAACATTTGCGTCCAGGTCTGGCCATCCAAACGTTGTCTGGCAGAGATCGTTTTGAGCAATAAGACTGCCAATTGTAACAATATTTCAAGTTTTCTTTTGTTCTGTTATTTCCTCAATATGGTAGTATTGTATTGTTATAAGTGATTTGTATCGTATTGAATTGAGTATTGAGTATTACTTACTTTTTTATTTAAAAATATATTAAGATGCATTGTAACTAATTTTTTAAATATAAATATACTTAGGGACTTCTTCAGACAAAAAAATTAAAAGCGTCTGTATTTTTTATTAGTTTGTCATAAAAATCTCGAAATCGAAAAAAAAAACAATTTCATAAGAAAAATGAAAATAAATAAAAATGAAAAAATGTTTTAAATTCAGATATAAAACAATATATATATATACAGGGTAACCGGAAAAGTCGTGCTAGATCCGTTAAGGGCGTGGAGGGCCCATCATTTCTGACTTATTTTACTATGAAACACCCTACCCTAAACTTAACCCTTTTCGAGATATTCGACTTTTAATTTTTTTATTGAAAATTGCCGATTTGAAGGAAACTAAATCTAATTTTGTTTATTTCGTATGTCTCATTATTATTATTATTGCATTTCTACATGTGTGATAAGATGTTTTAGGGCGTCAATCATTAAAATATTACATAAGTAAATTGAATAGGGCATAGTAGACAAGTGAAAGTTAAGAAATTAAAAATAATATAAGAAAGCTTATTTTTCTCTAAGCGATATCTAAAAAAAATATTATGGCAATTATTCGGCAGATGTGTTTAAAATATCTACGTTTCATCAGTTATCTAACGACGTAACAACAATCTATACCAATCTAGGGTTTTATTTAAATGAATTAAAAAAACTTAGTTTTATAGGCGATAGGGGAGAAAAAATATTAATACTTAGCCCTAAAAAGTAAAAATAAACAATATTTAAGCAGAAATATCATTTATTAAATCACAACTTCTTACTCTACAGTTCATGTTCAACATGGCCGCCTCTGTTTCTAATACATTGTCGCATCCTTCTACGGAGACCAGTCTTCACTACTCCAGTGGTCAATGTTGACCTCATTTGATTTGCTGCATCCACAATCCTTTCTCTTAATTCTTCCACAGACGAAACTGTATTTGGCTCGCTCGCTGTAGACAAGACTTTTCATGCGCCCCCTCACATGTAAATCCATGGGGGTTAGGTCTGGACTTCTTGCTGGCCATAGCAACGGCCCACCTCGTCCTATCCATTTGTTTGGATAATTTGTGTCCAGCCAGTTCTAAATATTTCAATCATTTTTGAGTTTTATCCATCTGACACTCTCATCGTGGAAACTTATGTTTTTGTTTTAGCAAAAAAATAGTACTTTACGTGAACTTCTTACCTTTTGACCTACAAACTCACACAAATCTGTTGTACCAGCGCTTTTTGTTCAGTATTTTCGCTTTCATAAAAAACATATTAGACTACCAATTCATAATCAAAAGCATAATAGTGCTACTAACAGAACAAAGAAAAGTTATGAAAATACGAAGGTATAAGGATGTTCTGTGGAGTTACCGTAACTTACAAGTCTATTTCTTAGGCTCCTTTAACAACTTAAAGCGATTGATTTGCCTTACATAGATATTTATTAACTTTTTACAGCGGTTTTCACATATTTGTTCAGTTAAAATGAGCAATGACTTCGGTGAATTCTTTATGTTACTAAGTTACGATTGAAAACAATATGTCAAATATCGAGGACCACAATACTTGTAGCTATTACAGCTATGTCAAATTCCACTGATATAAACCAAGTTGAGCATGGAAATCAGTCTTTAAGCTATTCGTGTAATGTGGCAATAACTGAAACCCCGAATAGTATGGTAGCATACTTGATGAAATCTCTGAGCTGCAAGCGCGCTGCCGCTGCGGTTGCGTCCGACTTCGATGCAGAATATTGAAGACGTGCTCGTATTTCACGAGCTATGCGATGTTTCATGAATTCCTCTTTATGAATTTGTTACAATAAAGCTAAGAAGCGGTATTGGTAATAAGTAATTATGTTTTTTATTTCGTAGCACAGTTATATACACCGTCAAACTATAATTAAAAAAAAATGTAAATTAGTAACTATTTTAGGTCTTAAAGATCAATATGGAATTATGATAAAATGTATTCAGGTGTTTACATAAAAACAATTATTATTGCAATTATTTAATAGTGCTTGAACTTCTGTAAATTGGAGTACAATTTCCAAACGTCATTTTAAAATATTTGAAACGATTTCTTCAAGTAATACTTAGACCTATATAGACTTAAGTAATCTAGCTTACAGTGAAGTGGACAACCCTATCGTTGATTAGAGGTCAACCGCTCATTTGAACAGCCATGGCTAATAGGCACTTGCGACTACGATACCAGCACTGGATTAGATAGCTTTCAGCTTCGGTCGTTTAGGCTCCTCCATTACGGTTGACCGCCACTTAGAGATGCTTTGTCATCATGTTTTGCTTCAAGATCGAAATACACTTATTAAGAACCGTTTGACTGGTTCGTCTATGATTTGCTTCTACTGCCATGAAAACTTCAGTTATAATGTTGTTCTGCAGCGCAAAATATATCCTTTCTTAGCGTACTCTTTTAATGTTTCTCAAATAATATATTAACGGAATATTTTCTTAGAAATTATTGAGCGAATCTCTGAAATAGTGAAGCTCTCTTTTAGGTAACTCAGAAATTTCGCTTGTCTCCCTTCTGCTCCTTAACGGTTCAACCGATTCGAACCAATTTTGGCATGAACATACATGATTATAACCTAACAGACATAGGCTATTTAAAAAAAATATTGACTTTATCATGGAGGAATAATCACCGAAAGAAAAATTCAAAAGCTGATCACAGCCACACCGCTGAGACTACATTGATGAAATTTGGCGCTAAAACTCACGTCGTGGTCGTGACTAATGTGCAAAATAAGTTTTGAAAACGGATATACCATGGAAGAATAATCTCCCTTCAAAAATCTAATTGCTTCGCTCAGTATTTGCAAACAGCAGCATGTATTGCAGACCTAGTTATTCTTTTTATTTAATTATAGTACAGTAAGGAACTTAAAACAATATAAGCAATAGAAAATATAAATAAAAAATAATTGCATATCAAAAACGAAAGGAAAACTGACCTTTCTATACTCCTTATAAAAAGTTTCTTGGCATTATCTTTTTTATCATTATTCAAGTTAGTCTGTTGTCAACATATCAACATGGTCTGTTTTTCGTACTTCGTTCTTGTCTTAGATAATTTTATTTTTCGGTAATAAAACCAGTATACAAATATTTTCATTCAAATGCTTAGGGTAAGGACATAATAATTCATATTATTATAAACTTATCGTTTATAATAATGCCCAGAAGGCCAGAATTATTTAGATAGCGGTGACCTCCAGTCACATCCTCTCGTAATTTTGAATGAGTATTTACTTTGACTACGAATTAAGAGATTAAACATACGCAAAGTAGTAATTAAAAAGTCATTTCATTACGAGATAGAGCCTAATAATTATGGTGCTTTTGGACTTGATATTAATTATGAAAGCTATTGAAGCCATGCTGGATATGAAGTCTATTGAAAAGTTGAGTAATTATTAATATGCGTACATCGTTTTATTCCAAGCTGTGCTCTTTACGCCTTGAGGGGTTTTATTAAAAAACCTTTTTATAGAAAAAAGTTTTGTAATAAAACTAATGCGTAACTTAAACTCATTAGTTTAAGTTGTGACAATTCACAGCCTTTACCGAAACGTCAGGAATGTCTTAATGCAAAACAATTATGTGTAGTGCTTTTAAGAATAAAAATTAGATTTTTTTATTTACCCATTACACCGCCAATATAATGATTATCCTTTGTATGTATTATGCTTCGTAAATTGAATTATATTCCAATTGTTGTGAACGTCATTGTTGAGTGAACAGAGCGCCCGCTCATTTGTGTCGCTATCGGGTCAGCGTGGCAACTGAACCCATTGTGCGAACTGCCATTGTGGCACCGAACGAAGACATTGCCTTGCCTGCACATTTTATACAGTTTTTTTTTTAACTTTACAAAATAAACTGAATTATATTGTTAACCAGCGCACCAAAAATCACTAGGAATTGCCCGGTGTGCTGAAAGTACATAATCACTTCACACATACATCTTCACATATATCTACTACTTACATTTATATATATACATTGAACTGCATATGCAAAGTCATTAAACTAAGGATAAAGTTCAATAGGGGTTTTGTAGCTTACGCTAAGATCAAATTTGAATTTGAAAAAAGATATTTCATATTTAGACCGATTTTCAATGAAAAAAAAATCTATCATTAAACGCGTAAATTTTTATGTTTTTTTTTTCTCTTTATCTTGACGTTTCGAGTACTTTTCAGGAGCCGTAATCGCAGGGTGACTAAGGTTGTTAACGTTGGTAATATCGTCCAATATTTTAATCAGACATGTTCCTAACTACTTAGATATAGAAAAGTTTATTTAAAATCAAAAGTTACTTTTTAATATATTACCTACCACCAGTTCTCAAAGAGACAGGACCTTCCGAGCAGAACTGATGTCAGAAACTCGCACGGAATTCATCTGTTGTTTATTTTTGAAATATTATTTAATTTCATCGTCAGGGTTTAAAAGTAAAAAAGAGAATAAAAGCGTTAAATTTTTAAATAAGTCAACAAAGTAAAAGTGTAGGAATTTAGTATTATAAAGTATAGACAAAACTAGTTTTTACTGTGAGATCGTGTCAATATAAACATGGATGTTTTTAATTTCAGTTACGAGCCAGTGAGGCTTACAGCTTGCTAGTTTGTACTTTAGAGACTGAACTAAAATTGTTGCACTTTTGAGATTCCGTTTTACTTTGTTACTGCTATCTATTTTGTTTCTTGTGTAAAGTATTAGAACTGCATATTGACATTAGCAATTTATCAATATTTTAAGTCAACTTGTGTACATCTCTTATAGTTTAGCTTTAGTTAATTTTTCTTAAAATTTTACTGTATATACAATTGCTGATTGACCACCAAAATAATTAAATTTAAATTAAACTTACGATTTACAAGTTTTTACTGAAATGCCAAATTTAAGCAAAAACGAGTTCTGTGGTATTTTTATTTTTATATCGTAATTCCTATAAACTTTCTACCGTAAACCGAAATAGCGAAACCCGTTTTTTCCCCGTATGATTGTCTTAGAATATTTCAAAATGTTAAAAAAAAAATTTTCTTATCGTTACGTGTTTATCTGGTACATATTATGTGTAATTGTAATGTAATGTTTGTATATGTACTACTTTTTATACTTAATATCCTCAATATTTCAATGGTGATGTTTAACCCTTATGTCTTAAACATCCTTTGCTTCAATTTATTCATGCTGCAGCATCCAGTAGACTCTGGGATACCCAACTCCTCCGCAACTCCCTAGTCATTACAATGGTCTCGTAAGTATGCATTTTTTAGAGGTTTTTGTTTTTTGCCACGGGATTTTTAGTGAGTGAAATCTGCGCTTGAATGTAAGAAATATACTTAATCGTTACACAAAAATTATAAGCCTTAATGAAGTAAATACCAAAACGAGGTGCTTTAATAGGTGGTCTTATGTAATATATATTATTAGAAAAGTAATTTTTGCCATACTAAATTTATTCTCCTATAGACTTTAGTACAGAAATCTTAAAAATATAAGCCGGAATAAAAAAGTTTAGTAGTAAGTACAAACATGTAAAATAGTAAAAAAATATTATTATTATAACATAGAACATATAGATACTTTATGGATACATTTTTATTCTTTCGTAGTTAATTCATATATAGTGAAACTACATAAAAAAGTGAAATAGAAAAAACAAAGGGCATCTCATTTACGTATAGCTCGTGCTCTGACAATGGCGACTGATATTACATGGATCACGACCCAGCTTAATTAAACAACAAACAATATAACAAAGAAAACTAAGCACAAAATTATTCATTGGTAGATGTAGATTATAACGAATAAGATTGAACAGAGAATTCATCGTTTTTTATAATTAATCATAAGCTGGCATAAAAACACTTTTGTCTCTTGGATCTTTTAAAATAGCGCCATAGACGAGTTGCCAACTCGTAACGTTTACCACATTATTTTGTAATTTATTTATAGCATGAAAATGCTTTTATATTATTTAAAAATAATAATCAAAAATTATAGAAAAGTTAGAGTACAATACCGCAGTGATTAGCGCGCTAGGCAAACGGTTGCAAAGGATAAGTATGGAACTACTTCAGATACAATCTATTGATTATATTTCTTAAATTCAATCCAATTACCCTAGCCACTGTAAGCAAACACCGAAAGAACAACCCAGAACCGTCGGTGCGAAAGGTAGGATCGCTACCTCTGCGCCAAATTTTCGTCATCTTGTTTTATTTCATAAGAATTGCTTTATATATAAATACAAAATTTATATTCTTGAATCGCTTAATATTCATTTCAGTCCATTGAAGTCAAATCAACGTCAAAAAGTGCAAGCAATATTTATTATATGCATAGGTCTTATTATTTGCTATAGATTTCGTGGTAATCAAATTTAATCAAGTTTATTTACAGCTACAAATGCAAATTGTATATAATTGCCATTTCAAAGGCATAATACTCTTAGTTTCCATGAACCCATTTACACTAAATCCTACTGCCAAAGATATTAAGTCAGTAACATTATAATTAACGTGGCCATATAAATCAACTAAGCAGAACTCCCTGTCACCCCTGCAGAATTACTTGGGGAATGCCAGGTGTTTATGAATAAAATATTCACTGGTTCACACCCAACACGGGCCATAGAAAGCTTCTTAATTCGTATTGATGCTTACGACGGTTAACGAATTTTAGCAATGCGTATTATTGCATGGATGTCCAAAAGGAATTATAATACTAAACTGACAAAAAAATATTTATTTAAATTAAAAGTTAAGTATAAATATATTTGTATTTAAATAAACATATGTGGAATTCAATGGTGTAGTGGGGAATAGCCTGAGATTATGGAAGTTTCGCGAGGGATAGTTTTCGGATGCGTAACCCAACATTTTTAAAAGCTTATCGGAAGGCATGATATCCCATCGAATGAATCTACTGTCGTTAATACAGGCAAGGGTATGGATCATTCTCCCTAAGATATTTCCAGAGCTGGGGACATTAACTGGCTGATAATGATGAATTGACGATGTTTGAAAAGACTTCTTAGAGCTTTTTTATGTTTTTCTTTGCTGATGTAACGCAGTCGTTATTAGACACTAACATACCAATGCATCTTTGCAATGTTTCATAAGCCACCACGTAAACTAATATATTAATTGTAAATGACGTATTCTCCTGTTTTTTACCAATCGCCAAAGCTTGTACCCAACATTGGAATAATTATGGGACTAATGGGAAACATTTATATGAAGAAGAAATAATAATTTTTCAAACTAATTAGTTAAGAAAAACAAATGAAAATCGCATGTATTCCATTTTCAATTAGTACCTAACGTTTTTTCTCCGACGCAATTCCGATAGAAATTAGATGAGGAGATTTTTAGCGAATTGAAAAGGAATTGGTTTTTCAACGCTCGATATATGAATACTTTATACGTGCATTAGTTGTTCGTTGTTTGGGCAATGTCAGGTGTTCATGAATAAAATATTCACTGATTCACACCCGCAGCGGTATGTGGAGAGCTTCTTGCGGTCACGTCGATCCTTAGTCAGGGGTAACAAATGGTAGGGCTTTTTCAACTCTTGCGGATTTTGAGCTCTCAAAGTTTTTCCGGAAAACAAAAGCGGATTACAATTTCTCAACGCATTGAAGGGGTTTTAAATATGGCATTCTGCATTATTATTACACTCTGTTTGTTTATAAAGTTAATTCACACAATTTATTAATGGAAGATATTTTACTATACGAATAAGAAAAAAAATCCCGCCTGAGAATTCACTTGTGACCCGAGTCGATTTTTTCTAGTATTTTTCTATTATAATAATTTATCTTATAAGAAAAAAATGATTGTTTTAAACCCGGTATAATAATATTATTTAGTTCCAAACTAAGCAGATCTTGTATTATTGACACCAAATAGAGGTTTGAATACATAAATATATAAACAATTGTAATATTGTTACGGTATATTATTTATTCTAATAAAATGCATAAATAATATTTTTAATTAAATTTTGTAAATGATATGCACATGTCTTATATACGCTAAAATGTTAATTTCTTCATGAATTTTGTTTTAAGTAACTGATGAAAAATGCCAATCTTTCCTTTGTATTCCATATTTAATAAGTAATTAATAGGACACAATAGAGCATAATTTTTACTATTATACTAATGCCAAACCTGTTCAATTAAATTTTGAGCAATTCTTATCGCACTATTATTTGACATCGGTTTTAAACAATACTGTTCCTTTTGAGGACGGGTCCGCCTCGTTAATGTCAAACGCATATATCTACTTGCTTCGCTTTAATTAACGTTTAGCCCAACATCATTTAGCACTTTGACTAATCCAAAACTAAAATCTAAACGATATTTCGTTGAGTGTTTTAACCTTCTAAATAAGGGTTACAAGCTTAATGTATCTCAATAATCTTAGATACCCAGAATACTTATAAACTTAGCAAATTAAACAAATGGAAAATCCTCAAATCTTTTAAATACTCATTTAAGACTTGGAAGATGTTCTATTTCGATAAGATAGGTATTTAAGTTTTACATTTTGATAATTTGAGAATAGCCAAGGAAAAAAATATTTATGAATAAAACACATTTATACCCAGTATATGCCGTGGGATTCTTACTGAACAAACAATCTTATCTAATAGATGACAACAAACATTCGGGACGCTTTTTTATTATTCACACTTAGCAAATTTAACTATATTAGATCTCTTTTTAATCATTAACTTTATGCCGATTTTTATAATTAACATTTAATTTTTGTTAATTTCTAGTTTAACCAATAAAAATTATATCGGATTTTACCTTCACCATTTTTAAGTTATTTACTAAAAGGAAGTATTTTGATATCAACGGTTGATATCAATCATGACGTTGTTTATAACATAACGTTGATAAAAAGCAATCAAAAGCGAAAACTGTGAAATATATCTGCCGTCAATATCAATTTTATATATTACGCATTATAGAGTCAAAGAGGTTTTATCTAAATGTGAAATAGGTGTGGAACTGTAGGAACTAAATATCTAATGAAATTGTGAAAGAACTAAGATGTTTTTATTATTTTATCTTCTTTCTTCTGATATCATCCAATAAAGCATCAATTGACTTCGATATTTCTTATCTCTCAATTTTTACGTGTAGATCTACATTATGTCTGTGTAATAACTAATTTTGATGCGGTTTATTTTGTTTTGTCACTGAAGTAAACGTAATAATTCTTAATAATGACTTAACAATATCTGTTCAGGTGTTTAAACACAGTTTATTTTCAAATTGATGAAAGAATGTACCCACTTTCACAAGTCTCTTCGGATTTACCTTCATCAAGTAAACTGTGGGATATCCACCTCCTCAAAAACTTATAATATCGTTTTAGGACTCATTAAAAGTAAGTTTTTATTGCTGACATTATAATAATATGTAAATCATAGCGACCTGCACTTATGTAATCACGCCCTAAAATATGGCTGATTTACTATAGTTGTAGTACTCCAATACGTTACAGCGAAACGTAAAATGGTGTTAGGTTTAAAAGTTATTCGTTAAAAAATCACATTAAACAAAAAAAATACCTTTTTAACACGTACATTATGAGTGTACCTGTTTGTAAGCTAATAAAATAGCTTCATTTATTTGAAAAGTATCCTTGTTATTAATATAAGGAGTTGTTCATTTATTGTAGAAAAAACAAAAGTGCTAGAAGTCACTTGCGTTTAAAGAAAAGCTGTACTACTATTATTACACACCAATATTATTACTTTTTAAAATCAACTCATAAGTGTGCCGGTGACATGAAAATCTAAAAGTAGCAATTCTTATATGAGTAAATAATAAGTATTATCGAATAATGTATTAAAGATCTATTCAATAGATATTGTGTCGTAATTACAGGTGGACGATTGACCCAAATGAATTAGACGTCAGATCCGTAAAACTTATACAAAAATTAAAGCTTTATATGTCAGCTTTGAGTTAAAACTAACACGATACCTTTTTTATTAATTTTTTTACGTTGCTCTAAGAGTTATTTACTAAATTTTGGTAATCATTATTAATAATTCAAAGATTTTTAACATATGTCTCATCCGTGTAAAAGTCTGAAGCAGAAATAGGCCATGTCTTTGTTCACTGATAACTTTTAGTACGTATATTAATCTAAGCCGGAAATAATGGAAAGTTTTCTTTTGTCGAACTATGAAGAAAGGTTTGGGCCTCGTGGGTAAACTCCACATAAAAGTGCCAATCGAAGTATCGAGTAAGCCAAGTGTATGATTGTTTGCTGAGAACAAAGGAGTTTTGCCCCTACAAATCCATAATAGTTAGGAGATCCATAATCTTAGAAGTACAAAAGTAGGTTTTATAAGTTACAATTGAAAGATGATACTTTTTTATTAATTACTCGTCTTCTTATCCCAACGGAGCTAAGAAGCTATTGTTAATTGTGTAAATTCTCAGAAACAAAAATATGTAACGTAGCTTTCAAAAAGGTCTGATGGAAACTAAGGCTATATAGCCAGGATTCTCAATTCTTAGAATCTATACATAACTTTGGTACAATTGATAATAGTAATATTACATGTTTTGGCTTCACTAATTTATTTATAACAAGGCATACCAACAACTGCAATTTAAGTTGTGATTGTGTATATATATTGTGTAATATGTATACACTATCACAACTTAAATTTCAGATTAAGTTCAAATATGTCCGCCTATTACAGGTATACACAGCATTCGTCGTTTCTTGCTTGGTGACAAAATAGATACTCAAAAATAAAAATGACGAAACGAAAAATCAAGTAGTCGAGTATGTGCTAGCGGAATCATTGAAAATACAGTCGAACCTCTATAAGTCGAACCTCGATAAGTCAAAAACCTCCAAATCTCGAAAAAATGTTTTGTTCCCTTCCCTTCAAACACCAAAACCTCCATTACTTGAAATCTTGACCCTTTGTTAGTCGAAATAATCACCGAGTCCCTCCAAGCCATTTTGGTACATATTTTCACTCTATAACTCGAAAAATTTAATTTGACCTCTGTATCTCGAACATAGCAACGTTTTATTTTACAACCTTTACAACTTGATCATTTGGAATTTATTACCTCTATTGTTCGAACAAAAATAAGTTACCGACTTTAAGAACTTGCCGACAATGTGAGTGTACACTATTGTGTACACTTGAAAACATTTTAGGAGTATACGATAATAATTTTATGACTCACGCACACGTGTTTGCTTGCTTGGTGTCAGGTGTTCAATTTTGATTATCTCAATAAACTATTCTTAAAACAAAACAAAATCAAAACGCTCAGCAAACAAATATTACAATTTTGTCGCGAACCGTTTGTTTACATTATTCATTTAGTAGGTATGTACTTTTGCCAATGAAAGAAAGCAGTGTCAAAATGGCGTTAACAAATATGTATACCAAAATGTCTATTAATGCCTTGTCTTAAAGCTCAATTCCTTAATGCTTTCAATCTAAGTACGAGAAAGTCCGAGTAAAATAGATATGTAGATATACATCAAAGAGGCGCGAACTGCATTGAATACCTTACGTAATTTTATAGAGCAGACCAGTAACTCCGAAGAAGAAGAATTTTCTGCTCTTTATAGATTAGACAATGCTATAGATAGAGAACAACCAAATTATCTAAAGCAAAAAAAAATTACTGACTTTTTTGACGTGATAACGTCTTATAAATTGGTTGCGGCTGGGAGTCACTTATGAAAAAGTGTAACGCTCGGTAACGTTACGATGAGTCACCGAACGAGAGAGAGGCCCGCCGAATGCCTTGCGTCTCTCTCCCACTCAACTATGATCGGTCTGCCGCGCGCATTGTGCAATTTCATTATATTCATATCAATAAATATTCTACCGAGAAAAAGACGTTGTCACGTAAAATCTTCGCCCGTAAAACCGACTTTACAGGCAAAAAAAAAAAAAAAAAAAAAAAAAAAAAAAAAAAAAAAAAAAAAAAAAGCCGACTTTTTTAATGCCATATTTTTTATTTTAAAATGATTTGAAATAATGTTGATTTATAATAAATAAAAATATGTATGTTTGTCACCTCTGCAAGTTGAATTTTTATTTATTTTACCTCTCTAACTCAAAATTTATAAGAATAAACCTCAAACTCTTTATGTCGAATCAAAATCCGCTTAAGTCGAAGTGTATCAATGTTAGTTACATATTTCGTGTTTTATTTCGTCGTATGCTTTACATAGGGTGATGCAACCCTAGATTAGTTTTGTGGGGTGGTATGTTAAATAACTTGCGTATTTGGTAGCAGAGGTGTTTGTTAGGTATATGCAATTCGGATTCCATACATATGTCTATATATATATATATATATATATATATATATATATATATATATTATTATACCATCAGTTTAATTATAACCAATAATTTCGTAACCAAAGTTACTTAAACAGTAACTAGGTGTAATGTTAAATTAATGTAATTCATATAAATTTCAATCGTTGTGTTTTGAGTTGCTAAAGTCACTACATTTTAAATCTCTTTTGGCACCTATATACTTTTCAGATTGAATGTTTGCTATGGACTTATTGTTGGATAGAAAAATAAATAAATAAAATTTTATTTATTAAATAAGCAAATGGGAACAATGATTTAGTTCATTCATTGTTTTTTTTGGCACAGTTTTACTATAAATACAATCAGAATTACACGAATTTACTTACTTTCAAAATTAACTCCCTGTAAAAAACCTTCACAAACCACGCCAAAGCCAGAACCAAATTTTATTAAACCAATTTATCAACGCGTATCGCTTCCTACCAGGGACTGTTGACGACCACAGTTCACAATTACCGGTGATTTAAAGCGTTAGATGCAATGAGGAATGAAAAGCCCATTGCCTAGTTTACACGAATGGGTGTTAACACAATGGATGTCGATTGGACAGCCGGGCACGTCGTTACAATAGGACATTTCAGCATGCTTTGTCAGCCCCGAAGGCCTTTTAAAATTGTGAATTATCGGAGAACATTATTGACGTGCATTGAAATTTTCTATATTGTCAATGTATTTAAGAGAATCGGTTGATAAACAGGAGAAAAATTTACTCAACGATTTTGTAGTTACGTACCTAAATATAGAATTTTTTTTTTTTTTAATAGAAATGACTGGTTTTGCTGACAACTGACATTCTTAATTAAATTTTCACTTTTTTACTTACACAATACAATACAAAGCACGTTATTGATTACACAACAAAAACAGGAGCATACACAAACACAGATAATTGCTTAAAACTAACGTGTAACAATCGGCGGCCTTATCTCTAAAAGCAATCTCTACCAGACAACCTTAGGATGGAGAAGATAATAAGGAAGCTAGAGGTACGGCGGTGTAACTAAAAGAAGAAATAATTAAGAAGATATACCAATCATGAAAACAATAACGAGCGTCAAAACTAAAATTAAATATAAATAAACGTGCATAATAATATATACATGCCATAAATATTAATATATATTAATTTTATAATATACGTACATAAACAGAATACATATCAATAATCTAGTTGATAGTTGATAGAGAGCAGTCAGCTATTGTGAGAGATAGTGAGTCTTAACTAAA
This sequence comes from Calamotropha paludella, assembly GCA_927399485.1. NCBI lineage: Eukaryota > Metazoa > Arthropoda > Insecta > Lepidoptera > Crambidae > Calamotropha > Calamotropha paludella. The sequence continues at coordinate 7,360,150 of OV656814.1, read as the reverse complement.
TTAAATTAGAAAAAAATACAAACAGATTGTGTCCGTCTTATGGAAACTGGAAGAGAATTCCAAAGACAAACAGCCTTGATCGCGAAGGAACGGCTATAAAAGGTCGTACTGTAAGTTGGAATTCTAAGCCGCCGATTTTCTAATGACCTTAAGGATAGAGTGGTTGAACTATGAAGATCATTAAAACATTCTTTAAGATAGCGTAGGGACAAAGGATTGAACAACACATTGTAAAGAAGACTTAGAATGTGAGTATTTCCGCGAAGGCGGAATTTCACTGGAGGCAGATTCTGTACCAGTCTGCTTAGGTACCTCCGTCTTACCTATTTCTGCCGCAAAGCAGCAGTGCTTGCATTGCTGTGTTCCGGTTTGAAGGGTAAGATATGGCAGTGAAATTACTGGGTACAGTGACTTTACATCTTGTGTCACAAGTTGGCAACATACACTGTGGTTCTTGTGGGGGTTGCAGTTTGCTGCGAATCTCACAAGAGCCACATGTATTATAGGTGACTGTTACCACTTACCATCAGGTGGGCAGTTTGCTTGTTTGCCAACTTTCTGCAATAAAAAAAAGAAAAAAAAAAGAAAGGCGAATAGGAAGCCAATTGAGCCGAGAGCAAAATCGAGGAACATGATCATATTTGCGTAGGCCAAATATGAAACGAATACAAAAGTTTTAAAATCGCTCAAGTTTATTCAGCTGATCCTCTGTGAGATTGAGATAGCAGGCGACGACATAATCGAGAAATAGGAAGTAAGAGAGATTGCGCAAGGGCAATTTTGGTGGTAGTAGGTAAGAAATTCCATAGTCTTTTCATCGAACCAGCCAAAGCATAGAAATTGCAACTTACGGCTTGCAACTACGGACCCCAACTCAAGCAGTTGTCAAAGATTAATCCTAAAATTTTCACCAATACGCTGTAGGGGATATCAGTGCCAGCAAAATTAACACAGGGGAGTGACTGCCAGTTCACTTTTACAATCATTCTAGAGGAACCTATTATTAAAGAGTTTGTCTTCAAGGGGTTCACCTCGAGACCAAATAACTTGCTTCACTCTAGAACTCGATTATTGCGATGCCAAGGGACTTATTAGTATTAATTTACTCCGAGGATTTACCCATGAAACTGAATAACTTGTCGTAGAACATCTATTGCGGAATACGGAAAACATGATTGCGCTTTTCGCGTATTTGGAAAAAAATATTTACGCGTCGTATTAAATAAGTTAGCTGATTTGTACGTTCTTATGGGAAAGAAATTTTGTTGAGCACATTAATAAAAATACTGAATAAATTGTTACTCGGAAAAAATCAATTTCAATCGGGACATTTGATGCATGTTGAAAGTTTTCTTGTAATAGTTTATTTATTTATAAAAATCCAACAGCCAAATGCGTAAATAATAAAAAAAACTCCAATATATTTCTTTTGTTCACGCTAAAACTCGTCAATACCTAGTAGAAAATAGGTTGGCAAACAGTGGGTTGAAGTTTTGTCTTCGCCTATTAATATAAGTCGATTATAGAATAAAAGAAACTTTTATTTATATATATTCTTTTTTTTTACAAAACTTTTAACTTTATATTTTTCGGTGAAAAAAAAATAATTTTGTCATGGATTCTTTTAAATTTTTCGAAAATATTTAATTTTTATCTTATGCAAGTAATAATCAATAGAAAAAAATATCTAAATAAAAATATTATAAACATTTTACCCTGTTTACATAGCAGTTGTGCGAACACACAAAGCAATGTATTAGGGAATCAACAACACGCGTTGCCACTTCGATTTCAGTATATGAGTCGGTTTCGGTCAGCGATTTATAGGCAGTGGATAAACACACGGGTCTGTTTGTTAGCTCATTAGGGGACCCTTGCTTCGTTCTCCTACAAATAACAAGCCAATAAGGTCGAAGGTCCAATGGCAATATATAACTCATTGATTTTATTTACTGGTTCGGGCACTATTCTTGACCTGAATTAAAACCGATGCCTAGTCACATTATTAAAATAGTTTTGAAAAACAAAACAAAAATGGAAAAAATAGTTATTGCGAGTAGAATACTTATTAGATAATTGAGAAACTCGATGTCGCAATTGACTGGCGCGTCCAGCCAAAGATGAAGGTTAAGCTTTTTCGGGCCGATAACTACCCAAAATATTGTTATTTACAGCTCTACCGTGCTTTAGAAGACATGTTACACAGAGGCCATTGTCCCTACAGTGATATATCGATATGGTATGCCCGTAACCCAGCAAATGAGCTAATTAGTAGGTTATTAGGCGGTTAACCCACTGCACCGCGCCCCGTCGCGTAGCGCGGCGCCTTAGATTTTTGTATGCAAGAATCTCAATTTATATAGAAAACACGCATATGACAACACACTGTCGACGCGGCAAAGCGCGGGCAGGCGCCCCGCGCGCAGATTCTGCGCGGGAGCGCGGAGCGTACCGCGGTGTATAAGGCGCGGGGTCGTCTTGTATTGCTACTCCGCGCAGAGAAGCAGATTACACCGCAAAGATAGGTAGATCTGCGCCTCCGTGCCCGCGCGCGTTTTCTGTCGCTACGCGCACCGCGGCGGGACGCATCTCTAGTGGGTGAATCGCCTTAGAGTGATAATTTAAATATTCATTTATGATAATCAATAGCGTTATAATTTGTATATATATGACCTACAATAAAAAAGGCAAATAATAAGTTTGATAAGATACTTATTTGGTTAGAATAGATAATGGAACATTTCTGATACTGAAGCATAAGCAGTACATTGTGGCGTTCTGGCTAGCAGGTTAATCGTGAAGGAGTAAAATGTCGGTTGGTGTCAGAGAATGGTGTCAGGTGTAATTTAGTGAACTATGTATTTATTTAAAAAAAACTATTTTTAAAATGAGATGAAAATATTTGTTATCGTGTTTATATTCAATTATGACGTTTCGACTCCGTTTTAACATGAACAAACATAACGTAGAAATAATTCTAAACTACTCAAATATTCATCTGAACTTTGTATTTTAAATTAATAAAAGCTTTACATATAGGAGTTCAAGACATTTACCGACTTTGTACATTCAATCAATATTTACATCATAAAATCTCCATTATTATTAACGAAAACCAATATTTTTATATAAAATTCCTCTGAGAACTTCAAAGAAAACCTAACGCGCGGAAACTCATCTCCGAAATCGCGATCGCGAGTTTTATCATATCATCAACGAAAAAAGTTGTCGCAAAAGAAATATTTATAATGATATTGGGGATCACCTTAATGTTATATTTGCATCATAGATCACTGCATTATTTTCGTTCGCCTGCTATAAGTGTTAGCAACTACACTGGAATACCTTATTGTTAACATTTTATTGTTTTAAAATTATAAATTAGCTGTTCGGCTTGATTAAATTGTTTAAGATTGATCCATTAAAAGTTGTTAAACGATGACTCTCGTACGGCCGCCATCTTGTTGTTTACGTCTGCTTTGAGAGTATATAAATGGCGCAACAGCCGTCCGAGCGTCATTCGTTGTGTGAACGTCGCCTTGAGCACATCGTGAAGGTATGTAACTCTTTGTATATAAATATTCTGGTGAGCATTGTAAGTCTTACTAAGTTGATGTTAAAGATTTAAAGTTATTTACATGATGAGATATTGTATTGGAATTATAAGTTAAATTTAGAGTGCAGGTTTTAATTATCCCGAATAAATCCATTAAATTACATAATTCATTATTTTTACTTCACATCCTAGCTAGTCTGTGAATAGGGTCGTTAACATATCAGAAGCGGGATCAACTTCAAGCCCACGTAAAAAGAAAAACCGTCTATTTTTTTTTAAAGGTAGTTTATAATAGAAACATAATGAATTTGATCAACGTCACATACAAAGTAAAGGTATAGACAATACTCGCTAAATCTCTGTGACGAGCGTGATTGAATAAGAGTATCAATATTGCTAGTTTTTATCATGATTTATTTCCTAAATTTCATTAGCAGCATGAAGCTTATTGTTAATAACTGAAATTGCATTATTGACACATTGATGTTACTGGTGATATTAAATAAAGGTTTATGCAAACAATTGCACAGTGTAAATTGTAATAATACTGACAATAAGTACAAGTCAACTTTTATTAAACCTTGCGCATTAAGACGCCATCTAGTTAAATATTGAGGAACCTTCATTAATTATCAAAAAATGAAAGCTGCTACGTTCAGCGCGCCAAAAGCACATTTATTGTTTTGTGAAATGTAAAACATTTTACAACCCTCTGGGTTAACAGATTACGCAAATACGAATGATATTATCTTCAAAAAAAATGTTTTTGAGGTTAAAAAGGGACAAAGAAAAAAACCTTTGAAAAAAAAATAACCATAAAATTAATTATGTTGATTTGATAGTAGAACAGATGTGTTAGATATCTCTCATCTTCGTGAAATGACTTGATACAATTCATAGATTTTCATCAATATGTTATTGCATTTTACATTTTTCTTCATATACACGCTGCGGTAAACAGCAATAACTCTTAATTATTATTTCGATCGTCATTAACACTGTATTAACATTTTTCTTTCTCTTATAACCACGCCAACCCAATATCGACGAGCGTTGCTGGCAGACGCCTAGTCGTGGGGTGGCGCGACCGGTGAGAGAGACTGAGCTGTCGTCGCGCCTGTGCGCGAGTGCTGCCATCGCGCGGATCCTCGAGGGCTGCCATCACATGGATCCTCTAGTGCTGCCATCGCGCGGATCCTCTAGTGCTGCCATCGCGCGGATCCTCGAGTGCTGCCATCGCATGGATCCTCGAGTGCTGCCATCGCGCGGATCCTCGAGTGCTACCGTCGCGCGGGTCCTCGAGTACTGTCGTTGCGCCTGTGCGCTAGCGATATCCAGGATCCAGGGCACGAGTGCTGTCATCGTGTCTGTTGTGCGGGCACTGCACTGGTATCGGCGTTCAAGCCACGTAGTGCAGGTGTGAAATAAATCCGCAACAATCATCCTGCGAACAACAAACTACAGGTGCGCCAAAGTTCACCTAAATTTTCAACTCCGATGATTGGCAGTCCGAGGGTGTTCTTCCTAGAATTTTCTATCCTAGCGATCACAATTCCTAACTACTCTGTCTTTGATGTTCATGATTCCGAAGCATTCAACTTCATAATGTCATTAGCAATAAACATTTATTATACTTTGTTGTTATCCTATATTTACTCAACATAACCATCTTTTAAACTATTATTCAAAGTCATATCGTGCCAGAACCGAATCGGTTCTATAGTTATTGGTTTAGGTACGGTTAAAACTGCGGTATAAACTCCCAGGCCATAAACATAACCGTGAATAAGTCGTGTTTTATGAATTTTATTCATTTAAGACAAAGATCAGTGAAACGACCTCTATTCATTCTAAGCAGCTGGTTTTTTTTTGACATAATTATCTCAGGAATAGTTATAGTATTATGTATGTAACATCCATAACCAAATATAAAATGGCCAAATGTAAAAATGTGAAAAGTTGTTTAATATCACAAGAAATAGTTTAAAAACAAGCCCTTTCCTTCAAAGCATCTGGTTCATGATTATGTTCTTGGTGCGTTCCTTCCAGTAATTCATACTTATTGACTTCCTTATCGAAAGTGGTGATTAATCTCGCCTTACACTTATACTTTTTGTTGCTTCTTAATTCACACGCCCAATATTGTTTATCCACTGTTATTCGGGTTTTTTTTCATATATAAATCCATGTACATCTAATTTTAATCCTCCACGACTGGTTTTGAATGATTTTTAAATAAATTCTCTCCATATTAATAAAGCATTAACACAAACATGCACGTTATGATAATACACCGACATGAACTTAGCAATAGATACAATAGATATATAGAATACATAGAGCAATAGATACTCAGTACGTAATGTAAAGAATACCCCCAAATAATAATTATACTATCAAAACTATAAATATCTTTTTCTACCCACATTTTTTATTACACTTGGTAAACGTTTCTTTCTTAGTATGAGTGAAAATATTATGATAAAAAACAGTAAGAGTTTAAATATATTTACATTAATGATATTATTAATTACGATTTTCGGAGACGTGAGTGTTATGAACATCGCCGGTAGCACTACAAATAGTATGAATGAAAACTTTGGGATGAAAGATTTTGGGAATAGTGATCGTTCGGATTGCGGATCGTTGGGGGGAACAATTTCGGGCAAATAACTTTAGGCGAGCCAATATGGACCCGTGAAAAACTTAAAACCTGACCGACTGTCACAGTAAAAAGAAAGCCTTTTATTTATTTATACATTCCGTTCAGTATAATTCACTTTTAGGTATTTTGCTATCTCTGGGAGTGCTATTTGTTCGTGGTGTTTATTTCATTTAAAATCGGTTGTTCTTTCTGGATTTTCGTTTCACTTACTCTAATGACCTGGCTATATTAACTTGGATTCGTACACTTTGGTGATTTGACTACTGTTAATAATTCTCGACAACTTGTGCTTACCTACCTACTAGATTCTGATTCAATATTATTTTATAAGAATTGTGTAAGACCCATAAGATGTAGGAAACGAAGTAATTGAATAAAAAAGTATTATATGTATGGTTTTATTACAAAATCTTTATTGTTATTCAATAACTCTATGTAAGTGTAGCTATGAATAACAATCTACTTTTAACAGATAATTATACTATTTATTATGGTTCAGAATAATATCACTCTCTAATAATTAATGGGTAAGTCTGATGTCAACAAAAGTTACTTAAACGTAAATGGTAAATTGAGTGTTGCAATGAAAACTAGCCAAAAAAGCAATTAAAGTAAATGTCAAGGTTATGGTCGAGTACTATTAACATTCAGCCTTATAAAAAATAATTTCTGATTATTAATAATATACAAATCTAAAAACAAAACATCAATCGGCGTGACAACCAGGGACTGTTACGGTATCCGAATAGTGTTATGAACACTGTTTTTCATTTCTGTTTTAAAAGTAAAACTGAAAGAAACTGTTACACTTTGAATCTGTTTTAGAAAATACCGGTTCATAAGTTTATATCTGTTACAGTCAATAAGGTTCACATTGGCATAACTATGCGACAGCTCACTAATGATTTGGGTACTTTGAAATGCCTATGTTGGTGTACTGTGTATACACATAGATAGTTAAAAGTAAAATAGTTTCTAACAGATTGGTAACAGAAAGCGTTATATCTGTTACACTTTTATAAGTGTTCGACGCAAAACAGGTTCAAAACACCCAAATAAGTGATACAGGAATAATTCTGTAACAGATTTAATGTCTAACCCCTACGAAAGTGTATCCTTATAAAGGTGTTTATGAATCCCTGGAGACAACTGTCACTGTTTTTTTTTTTATGTCAGTCTGTCCCGTCAACACCGCACTGATAGTGTCTTTCTACGCGGTTGTGATTTAGTGTATATTTTTTAGTGTTATATTGTCTTTCCAAAAATCTAATTGAATATTTTCAAATTACTTTTACCAAGGTACATTTGAGGCTTGAAAAGAGAAAGTCTCTAGGGATAAAATCCCTAGAAACCACACTGGTCAACAAAATACCTATGGAAAGTTTTATCAACCTAGGCAGTGAATATTCTTTGTTAATTAAAACTGATTAGTTTGCATGCTTTATTATAAAGACAAATGTATATATATATATATAGCGTAACTATTGATTAATAGGTTAATAACCTTTTCTTTTACAGCTAAATATTTTAGACACAGAACAAAGAGGTCTGTAAGTCTATTAATATATGAAACAGGACAATGAGGCCTGTGATTTACAAATATATTCATTGAACCCAGAACAAAGAGGTCTGTGGTATCAATTACTAAAGTATTTTGGGGACAATGAGGCCCACTTTTATTTTTCAGAGAAATGTTAACCTTTTTTTTCTTTTACAGCAAAATATTTTAAACCCAGAACAAAGAGGTCTGTGGTATCTATTACTATTATAAATTGTTTTGGGGACAATGAGACCCACTTTTATTTTTCAGAGATTTTTGTTAGTAACAATTATGTTAACCTTTATAAAGTGTTTGGGGACAATAAGGTCCACTTTTATTTTGCAAAGATATTTTGTTATTAACAATTACAATGTTAAGTGTGAGGACACACTTTATCTTGGATGGCCGAATCTGTTAGCAACTACACTGGAATACCTTATTGTTAACATTTTATTGTTTTAAAATTATAAATTAGCTGTTCGGCTTGATTAAATTGTTTAAGATTGATCCATTAAAAGTTGTTAAACGATGACTCTCGTACGGCCGCCATCTTGTTGTTTACGTCTGCTTTGAGAGTATATAAATGGCGCAACAGCCGTCCGAGCGTGATTCCGCTTCGAGCCGCCGTGCGCACCAGTCGTCCCCGTACACAGGTGCCCCCTAGCGGCGCTCGCCTCACTTCGCTCGCCTCCCGCGTGAAACGCTCCTGTTGAAGCCGAAGCGCTCCTGAGTCCCCGATCCGGGCGGATAGGCAGCCGCTTGTTGCGAGCCTTCTCGCGACCAGCGGCCCTCGCGTCGGATCGCGTCTCTCTCTCTCTCTCTTTTGCGCACCGCGGTGGTCGTTAGGGCAGCCGCTAGTTGCGGAACCTTCCGCAATTAACGGTTTTTACTTCCGATTTCTCGGTCGTAATCGTTCCGGGTTAGCTGGAACCCTTTGTTTGTATTAAAATAAAGGGTTCCTCTTCCCGCCCGCGTCTTGCGTCGACGGATACCTTGCGGTGTTAACGAAGTCGGCGGAGCAATCCCGGTTTGCTCTCTAGGGCCCTTCAGGCTCTAGGAAAACCGAAGGCCAAGTCCCATTGCACTTGGGCTTAGCCCAAGGGGTTTGGCAGGCGGCTATCCATTTAGGGATACCTGCCCTCGGTCGCGTCACCCCCTCCCCCCTGCCACCCGGCAGGGGGTGTCTCTTGCATTAGTTTTATTTCTTGTTTTTTCTCTTTAATTTTATTTTCCAGCTCACGAAATGGAGTCTTCGGACCCAAGTGAGCTCATCAACGAGCTTTCGGGTGTCGACCCGCTACTCTCGCAGCTTCCTGCGAGTAGCGTGGCGGCACTCCTCGCCTTTTTTGAGGCGCGGTTCGGGCCCCAGCCCGTGGCCGCGCAAACCCAAACCCAGATAGGAACCCAACGATCCCTTCCTATCATCCTCTCCTCCCCGGCGTCTCCAGACGCGCAGGGGATTCAACGGTCACCCATCCCGACCGTGACCAGACCCAACTTTAGCGACATGGATTGCGAATTCCTCGCATCCAAGCGCTCGGCCCCGAGGCACACGCCTCCCTTCTCGTCCGACTCTGCCGACGAGTCTTCCTCTACGCTCACCGATGGTTTTACCACGGTAGAGGGAAAACGTTTGAAGCGCATCAAGCGCAGAAAGAACGTTTCTCCGCCCGCCACTCCAGTGGCTTCCACCACCACCTCAGCCGCCCCGGTTAAGGCAGCCCCTACGGCCCCGAGCAGGTCCACCGGGGACCTGCCCCGCGCCGCCCCGACTGCACGCCCATCCACCTCGCGTCCACTATCAAGGTGCGACGCGCAACCTACAAAGGTTGCTGCCCCCCCGCCGATCCAACTTCAGGACAAGGCCAAGTGGGGCTTAGTGTCCGCCTTATGTGTACAGGAGAAAATCCAGTACACAAAGGCCGTCAACAAGGGTTTGACCATCGAGGTCAACACCCCCACGATCGCGGACTTTAGGTCTCTGACCCGACTTCTTGCCAACAAAGGCATTTCTTACTACACCTTTGCGCTCCCCGAGGAGCGCAAAGTCAAGGCCGTTCTTAGGGGCATCCCCGAAGAACTTCCGAACGAGGACATCCTAAATGACCTCGTTCGACAGGGCTACCCTGTTGTCGGCGTGCACAAGTTGCACGCGAGCAATGGGAGGTCCTGGCCCCTCGCTTTGGTCATAATGACCAACAACGAAAAGGCCAAACCCATCTTCCGCGCCAAAGACCTCGTGGTCTGCGGCCTTTCTGGCATTCGAGCCGAGCCCCCCAACAAGCGTGGGTATCCTGGGCAGTGTCACCGCTGCCAGCTTTACGGCCATGCAGCGGCGAACTGCAACGCTTCACCGAGGTGCGTAAAGTGCCTCATTCCACACCTGACCAAGGAGTGCTCTCGCACGAGAGACTCCCCCACCCCTCCCGACTGTGTGCTGTGTGGCCAATCCGGCCACCCAGCTAACTATAGGGGTTGCTCTCGCGCCCCTCGCCCAAAGCCTCCCAAGGCTAAAAAGCCTAACCGGGGACCAAAGGCAACTTCTTCTCAGAAGAAGAGGCCTTCTGGCCCCCCGGCCCCTCCTAAGCCTTCGCTGGCAAATTTCCCACCCCTACCTAAAGGGGCGGGACAGCCGGCTACCACCACTCCAGCCCCCCCCATGCCGGCCTCCGGACCGGCCTGGGGACCAGCCCCTCCGGCACCGGCCCCTGGGCCGGCCTGGGGCCCAGCTCCCAAGGCGACGCCGCCTAAGGCGTCACCGCCGAAGGCGGCTCCCGCCTCCCAAGCCCCGAAGTCATCCCTTATGGATGACTTCTCTATCATTTTCACCACGATGCAAGGCATCAATATCAATGAGATATCGGCCTTGGCATCCAAACTCAGGATGGCCCAAAACGCCCAACAACGGCTTCTAGCTCTCTGTGAGCACGAAGCCCTTCTCCGGTCCCTTAACTAAGGTCCATAATGCCAGGAAGGATCCCATCTTCTTCTTCTTCTTCTCCGACTGTACCAGTCGCTCCTCTCACCGGTCGAGTGAAACCTAGAGGTGTTTCGCTTATCTCTTTCAATACCCGCTCCCTGCGCAAAAACATTCCCGAGCTAAGGGTGTTTCTGCGCGAAAGGGACCCCGACCTTGTCCTACTTCAGGAAACATGGCTCAAACCGTCTATACGGAAAGGGCTATCGATTCCTTCATACTCCCTAGTCAGAAATGACAACTTCACCCCAGCGGACCAGAACCGCAGGGAAATTGTCTCTGGTGGCACGGCGATCTATTACAAAAGATCGCTTCACTGCTCACCAATCCCCACTCCTGCTCTCTCTAACATGGAAGCCACGGTATGCAGACTGGCTATGTCGGGTCACAGAACACTGATCATAGCTTCTGTCTACATACACGCTGGCACCACTCCATTGCGGAGCGACTTCGAGTCCCTTCTGTCCTTGGGCGACTCAGTCATTCTGTTTGGAGACTTTAACTCCAAGCACACTGACTGGACCTGCCGTAAGACAAACACCGGCGGGCGGCGTCTGCTTCAGATCACACATGATCTCGAATTAGACGTCTTCAGCCCGTACGAACCCACCCACTACCCAGACAACCCACAGAATGATCCCGACGTACTAGACTTCGCTCTAGTCAAGGGAGTCTCCCTCCCATTTAGGACGATTGAGACCCTCCAAGACCTCGGGTCCGATCACAGGCCGGTTTCCCTCATTATGGGAAACAAAGAGCCAACCCCTCCCTCCTTCAAAACCATTACTGACTGGGATCGGTTCAGATCGTCCCTCAAGTCGGCAATGGAAGTAGACAACCCTTCGCTCTCTATGGACCCCGACTATTACGATAGTTCGGAGAAAATAGATGCAGCCATTTCCGAACTTACCCTTTTGGTCCAAAGAAAGACTGCGGACAGTGCGAGGAAGGTACCTGTGAAAAATCACAATGCCATTCCTCCCACCCTCCGCAACCTGATGAGGGCCAAAAACGCAGCTCTCCGGAGAGCTGCTAGGTACCCGACCCCTGAGTACAGAGCCAGAGCTAACCGTCTTCAACGGTTAGTAAGATCTCAGTTGAACGACCTGAGGAATAACCAATTTGGTGACCTCATGGCGGACATCACTCCCTCCCATGTAGCCTACTACCGAGTGGCCAGAGCCCTCCGTAGTGACACCTCAAACTTCACACCCCCTCTCCTCCGTCCCGATGGCTCCACAGCCTTCGACGACGAGGAGAAGGCGGAGTGTTTTGCTGACAGCATTGCTTCACAATGCTCAGTCAGCACTCAGATTTGCGACCCATCCCACCTTCAGTCGATTGAGAAGGAGCTCAGCGAGCTGAACTCCAAACCTCTAGACTCTGATCCCATCACAGTGTCCCCTGATGAAGTTCATTCCTTCATCAAGGGCCTCAAGACCAAAAAGGCCCCTGGCGCCGACGGCGTCTCCAACATGGCCCTTAAGCACGTACCATCTCAAGTGCTGGTCTTACTGTCCCTTTTATTCAACGCCTGCTTCGATCTCTGCTACTTTCCAGCAGCCTGGAAGGAAGCAATCGTAATAGGCATCCCCAAGCCGGGGAAACCCTTAAACCTCCCTGCGAGCCACCGCCCCATCAGCCTCCTCAAGGCAATGGGGAAACTCTTTGAAAGGTGTATCCTCGCCCGCCTAAAAGACCATCTCTATACCAATGACCTTATCATACCCCATCAGTTTGGCTTTCGAACCAAACACTCATGCCCCCAACAGGTTCACCGCATAGTCGAGTACATCTCGAGCGGCTTTTTCCCTAGGAAATATAAGACCGTGGCGGTTTTCTTTGATGTAGCCAAGGCCTTCGATAAGGTCTGGCACGCTGGACTAACTGTCAAGCTGTACAGACTTAATCTGTCAGTGAGACTGGTCCGGCTAGTAGCATCATTTCTCCAGCATCGTACCTTCCGTTTCAGATACGAAGGTACTCTCTCAACTCCGCGTAACATAACAGCGGGCGTGCCTCAGGGCTCTGTCCTGGCTCCTCTGCTGTATGTTATATACACAAATGACATTCCCGTCCCAACAAACGGGGTACAACTGTCCCTGTTTGCAGACGATACTGCTCTGTATCTCAAGGGCTCATCACTTAGGAATATCCTCCCGAGGCTTCAGACCTCCATCAACTCCTTAGGCGACTGGTTCCGCGAGTGGCGTATCGATGTAAACCCGGATAAGTCATCCGCTGTTTGCTTCGACGCAAAACGCACGCGTGTACCGGCCCGCCACAACCCACCCCGACTCCAGGGGAAGCCCATTCCATGGCAAACCACTGCCAAATTTCTAGGCGTCACCCTTGACCAAAAACTGACATTCTCTCCTCACGTCAAGAGAGTGTCTCGTAACGCGCGGTTTTACTTGGGGCGTCTCAACCCTATGTTGGGGCGTCACAGCCGCATGTCACTTCGAAACAAGCGAACACTTTATAAGGTTTGCATACGACCGGTGATGACCTACGCGTCCCCGATCTTCTCACATGCAAAGGCATCAGTCCTTAATAAATTGCAGGTGATTCAAAACCTATTCATACGTAGGGCCTCAAATTCTCCCTGGTATGTCCGCAACGCGGACTTGCACAGGGACTTTGAACTCCCTACTCTCCAACAATATTTCATAAAGGCCTCTGAACGTTTCTTCGAAACAGCAGAGAGCCACTCTAATCCACTTATCCGGGGCGCATCCAACTACACTCCTTCCTCATCCACGAACCCTCTGTCTAGGCGACCTAGGTCTGTCCTGACAGACCAACCCAGTCAATTGTCAGCTGACCTGAACCTCCTCTTAGAGGCACAGGAATCAGCCAAACGTAGAGCCAATACAGACCCATCAGGTCTACCCCAGTCCTCTCAGATGCCGACTGGCCCCCCTTCTGGGAGCCAGCCGACTTAACTTCATTCACGACTGACCCCCCTTCTGGGAGTCAATCGTTTTTTCTATGCGCTCTCTCACCTAGGTGAGTAGCGCTTGCGCCACCCCTCTCTAGAGGGGTGGTCGCCTCAGATGACGGCTTATGACCTTCTCCGGGTGCAAGCCAATCCCAGGTGGTGTTTAGTCAGTACAAGTCTGACATAACTATCGGGCCGGCCCGAAGTATCCATAGAGGATTCACCACCTCCCTCCCCCGTGTCCGGAGGGTGCATTTTGCATAAAAAAAAAAAAAAAAAAAAAAAAACGTCCGAGCGTCATTCGTTGTGTGAACGTCGCCTTGAGCACATCGTGAAGGTATGTAACTCTTTGTATATAAATATTCTGGTGAGCATTGTAAGTCTTACTAAGTTGATGTTAAAGATTTAAAGTTATTTACATGATGAGATATTGTATTGGAATTATAAGTTAAATTTAGAGTGCAGGTTTTAATTATCCCGAATAAATCCATTAAATTACATAATTCATTATTTTTACTTCACATCCTAGCTAGTCTGTGAATAGGGTCGTTAACATAAGCTATTGTTTTTGTTGTCTAACAAAATATATAGGTTTTAAGTCGGTTATCTTTTTGAGTAGACTAAATGTAACTTTTTCCATTAGGTTACCATATGCCGCAATTTCCCCATATTAAAATTTTCCTTCGCCACCATTCATTTAAGGATATTCAAAAGGTAGATTCACCATATTTTCATAGCACCAGACACAAAAAAAGCAAAATATACAGTTATTACAATATTGAAATGAATAAGGGAATGAATGATAAGTGTGTGTTTTCACGTGAAACGTGCTTGAAGGACCTTTAAACACAAATAGGTTTCTACCACTGTTAAATGTTATATTAGTATTAGATATAGTTTTGCTGTGTGTTCTTGGAATATTTTTAGTTTAAATAATAAATGTAGATACTTAATATCCTCTGTAAACGAGTGGCTAGAATGCAAAGAATGGCGATCATCAATTCTCGGTTAGTTAATATAGAAAATCGATCGATTTCTATCCTTTGTGTTATGTTGCTTTTAAATTTCTTATATTTGGATAATGATCCATATGAATGCATAGCAATGTGATTTCTATTATCATATTAATTTATTTGGGTTGTTATTTTATTACATTACAATAAATATTTTGACTGTGAAAGATTTTTGTAACAATACTCTGTGATATTAAAATAACACAGGTCTGCAACAAAAATGCTGTCTGGATGTTTTCAACTGATTTCTATGTGTTTAGGTGTTCTAAAAACTAAAAAAAAAAAAAAAAATCCAGAACGTCAGGTTATTTTGCGAAACGCAAAATACTCACGGGGGAAAAGATATTTAGTGCTTACTAATGAATGTATTTTAGATAAAAAAAAAATTTGATACCTACGCAATTATAAATAAAAAAAAATGTCTTTAATTTTTTATTTGAACATGATAAATTGTTTAACATAGATACCCAGATTGTCAGAAAACGTGACGTTCTATGACAAAATGAAAGTCATTTTCGGATTCAGCACACCTAAAGTCATAAGAATTACGCAAAAAAACCAAAACAGCTCTCAATTTTTGTTTTTTTGCAGACTGGTGTAATTAAAGTATTTATATGAATTTCTTTAAATAAATAAATTTTAATCAAGTTTAAGAAATTAATTAAACTTGAGAGTAAAATTAACGAAGCGCATACAAACAAAAATTTTTTTAGAAACTTTTTCCATGTAACGACAAATCGATGAGCATTTCGTATGTGGATCAGTGTAATTACCAGTTGCACACGGGGCTCGCTCGTTATTCCTGTCCGGGAGAGCGGAGACAGGCTCGATAATGAACTGTGAACACAGCTTTATACAACTTCGACGAAAGTGTGCCCTATTTCATTGGTACGATAATGAACGGCTTTCGGTTTGATAGCTAGTTATAGATAGCCTTATTTACCAATCCATACTAGGCTCAAGTGTTGGATTACCTCTTTCTTTACTTTGTTTTCCTGTAGTATTAATATTAATAGGCCTAAGTTGTGTTATTTAATTAGTAAAAACTACCTTTTTATTTTGGGAGTATTAGAAAATTTAATACAAAAAGGTTAAACTCTAACTCTCTACGAGTTAGATTGATTGCAAGGCCTCTACACACAACGACACCGATGTGAGTTTTCGTAAAGTTAAAATAGTCAATATTGCTCGGGATATGTTGTTTTAAATCGAAGTTACAGAGGCAAAGCAAAATTAAAAGGGCCATAGCCAAATAATGAGTTTCTGAAATGTAGACATAAGAATAATGCTAGATAAGTATAAATGTAACGAGTTACACATTAAATATTAAAATTATATTGCTTTATCTCTCCCTTTAAAAATATAGATATAAAGAATAAAGAACGTACAAAAATACTGCCGAGAGCGTCTCGGCAGTATTTTTGTACGTTTTTTATTTGATCATCTGTAATATGACGATATTAAATACCGCATCAGAGAATTCCTTTAAATAATATTAATTTATAATTCCATTTCCCTTTAGATTCCCATTTCTATAAATATAAAATTTTAATCTTATAATGAAATGAAAGTATATGACTCAACAACATATATTCTTTAATTTGAATTGTTTCTTAGCTTTCAAGTCAACCCAACAAAAGTTCAATATTAATTTGCAAAATTTTCTCCTAAAAATCACTACATAGTATAAAACAAAGTCGCTTTCTCTGTTCCTATATCCCTATGTATGCTTAAATCTTTAAAACTACGCAACGGATTTTGATGCGGTTTTTTTTAATAGATAGAGTAATTCAAGAGGAAGGTTTATATGTATAATACATGTATAATATAGTAGAGCATTGCATCCGTGCGAAGCCGGGGCGGGTCGCTAGTAACTAATAAAAGAATTTTATTCCCGTTTTGGTAGTGCTCCTCAGGGCTCAAATTCTGCAACCCACGCCAATGAAGTTTAAAATCGAAACTAGTGTTCTTGGAATTCAAAATGATGATTTTGTTCTAATATTGCACAGAATTGCTGCCACCAGTGTAAGCTATACCAACTACAAATAATCAATATAACTTTTTCATAATTGGTGTAGCGACGACCACTGAATTAACCAACTCAACGATCACGCTAACGTCTGAGACCCGGGCTATCCGGCAATTATCGCAGATTAGAAATTGAAGAAGAAGGTATAACAAGTTGAAAAAAGGAATGTGGTGCAACGAATTACAAAATTAAGATCAACTTCCTAAGGATAGCTGCTTGCCAGTGACAAATACGAACACTTGTACTGCTCATAATATCTCAAAATGTTTTTTTTAGTTCTTACACTTCCGCGCACATAATAATTTGAATAAAACACTTTTTTGCTGATTTTGCGTCTTGTCGCGGCGTTATCGTTTGCTGTTGGCGTCTGGTCCGCTACTAGATGCGGCGACAAGTAACGAGCGCGCGCGAGTCGCGACGACAAGCTAGGGTGTCGTCGCGACTCCGCGACTATGACGCCAAGCTTTGAACAAAATAATATTTTGTTCAAAGCTTGGCGTCATAGTCATATATTATATGAAATTGTCGGCCGCAGCCTGTCGTCGCGTCTAGTTGCCGAACTGTCGCAGTCGCGTGTCGCCTACACTTACAAAAGTCGTGATCACAGGATGGTTCACAAGATAATGGTTGTCATGTATATTCTACTACCTTCACAATATTTTGATCGGGCACGTTCCTATTTCTTAACAATTAGGAAATTGAATATAAAATATATGTACACAAAATCCGTAAAAGAGTGTTTAATTCAAATCTCAAAATGTTGTAAAAAGTTTATGTATCAAGCTTATTAGTGAAACCATCCTCCTTTCACCTATTATTTATAATAATAATAATAATATTTTTTACATTACACCCGTCAGTACGAAAGGCAGGATCATTGCCGTTGCACCAAGCGGTCGTCAATGAACTTACGAATGAGTTAAATCATACGAGGGAGTAAATTTAGCCTATGCTATATTCTAATCTACTAGCTCGTCAATTCATTAGCAAAGTGTCACCACGTTGACCAGACGATATCACCGCTAGGCTAAAATGATTTTCTGTATGGCGACTCATTCACAACGAATGAATGGAGATCGATAAGTGATGTGCCGAGTACCTAGCTGTTTTGGTGGATTGAGTCGACTCGAGTCGGTTTTCTTGAATACGACTCAATTCTACGATTCGAACCCAGTACTCGAGTTCTATGTTTGGTATTTGAATGTTGACTCGGGATCAGAACTCGATTCTAGAACAAAAACTAAAAATAAAAAAGTTGTAAACTTCAAACCGCATATATATTTAACATAGCGACAATAAATCAAACATTTTTAATATAAATATTTTTAAACATTACAAAAAAACATAAAACATACTAAAGAGGCATTTTGGAACAAGAAATGAGACCAAGTTCTATTAGTTTTTCTTTTTTATTGGTTTACAAACAATTGTTACATTAAATATAAAATATACAAATATTAAGAAACTAAGTGTACAATTAAAAACAGGTAACCACCACATGCAACTTAATAAAAATAAATCTTATCATTACAATACAGATATAAATATAGAGAAAACAATTACTCCACATAAATAGAAAAAGGAAAACAATTTTAACAAAAAAACATCATATTAAAAAAAAATAACAATATCAATAACAATTAGTACCCTAGTTATCACCTATGGAGTTCTGTAAGTATTAACCGAACATTTTCATGTTCACTGAATGAATGTCAGTGGATCTTCAGTTACAGTTCAACAGTTTTCACAGTCTTGGAACTGGTGAGCTACGGCCGAAAAGAGTTGAGCGCATTGGTGGCACCAACGGAGCTACTTGATATCTGGGCATTCTAGCAGTGACTCTAAAATAAAATTTCTGCACTAATTGAGGACAGTCCAATTTACCGTTAAGTAATTTATATAAAAACATAAAAGTTTTAATACAAAGTATTTTTTTTAATATTTTTTTACAAACTTTCCAAGTTATTTCACTAGCGCCCGAGTATAATAATAATGATTATTATATTTCTTACATTCACACTAAATAGCCTAGCCCAAAGTAAGCACTATAAGGCTTCTGTTATGGATACTAGGGTAACGGAAAGACATACATATATGATACATAGATATGTAATATTAACATAAATATATATAAATACCATATTATCAGGTATTATTATTACCATATTAACTCAGGTACAAATACTTGTATTCATCACACAAACCTTAATGTTCCATACCGTTCACCGTCGGACCAAAAGACAGGGTCGCTACCGTTGCACCAAACGAAAACCTGTTATATCAACGACTTGAAACCGTTGAAAATCAATGCAAACCATTCTCATTAACGCTTTATCCATATTCAGATTCCACATCCATCTTCAGAGCTTGCATAGACGGAAAAGTCATCTGGTGGTCAAGTGGTGTTTCGCCGTCTGCAATTGACTAAGATAGATTGAAGTTCTTGTCTTCGTTTGGTGGCGTTCCACCCCCAGAACCAGCTTTACTTAATAGATCGGATTTTTTATATAATCAGGCGTTACTTGGCGGAAGTCCATATCCATTAATAAAACAAATATATGTAGCTTACTTCCGCAAAAAACATGAAAAATGCTACACCCGCCCGTCCTCAAATAAATGCAGAAACCGCAGACACCGACAAACTTTGCCCCTTCACAAACTACTCTACACGTGTTTGACCCCCACGCAGAACATCTTCATCTAGCGACTAAGTGCTCAATATTGCACGGTCTGACAGCTATTTTGTATTTTATTTTTATGATATCGACTGCAACAAATGGGGAAAAAAGAAATAACTGTTGACTTCGTAAAAACTATTGTCCCATATATAACAGCTTTGACGTTCGCTGGAGCGGAATATTCTGAAATCCTTTGTTATTTGTAGTTATACATTTTAATTTTTTTCGTTTTAATCAATATTTGGTTTGAGTGAGCGAAACAAAATCAGATATTGTAAAATATTGTAATAAATAATAACTTTTAATAAACATAAGACAACAGTACCTACAGTAAACTTACACCAACTCCATCTCTACATATTCTAAGTACTTTTACCTACAACATCGAATGTAGCACTTTCACAAGTATCAAATTATCGATAAAGAAGTAACAACTATGTTTTTTTTTAATCAAGCATTTAGCAGTTTTTTATATTGAAAGAAATTAATACTCAACCATAAAATTTAAAATTCAACTTCTCCTGCTTGCCAGACGGGACTCTAATCCACATCCCCTGGCTATCTTGGTGGGCTACGTACAAAATCACGTTTTGACCGCCCATCAGTAGACCAGCTTTTGCTAATGTAACTAAACATCCGCAATCAACGTTGCGCTGACCATTTTTGCTTTCGATGAGGATGTTACTAATATCTAATTCAGATAAGTTCAAATCAATATCAATATTGATATTTTATTATTAATAAAGATAGTAACAATAAACTTTGCAATATATTCTGCAATTTAAACCAAAGCAATTAAAATTTGCTTGAGCGATCGGTCGTGGTCTTCACAGTCATTATATCAGTCTTCAGTTCCAAGATTAACCAAGACAATCACTTCTTCATAGAAATGTGTAACCAATAAGAACTTCCAATTAGAATCGAAATCGACATTTTTTATTCATTTTATTGGAGTAATTTCCCAGTTTTATTTATAAAAGCTCGGAGCCGAGATTCAGACGAGTTACTTACAGCTTATTGTTGAATAACTTTAAAATATCGTCGCACATGCTACCAATACAAAAATATTATGTTTGTCTTCCGACTTTTGTTCCTAGTAACAAGTCTGATCTTCTCAAAAGACATCACCCAACTAAAATAAAACAAAGTCGCCGCTACCCGAAACAAAAATAACAATGTATTCGTATCTCTCCAGGCAAAACTGAATAATAGTACAAAGGAACCGTTTCAAAGCAGTTATCTCCACAAGCTCCTGTAATATATCTTCATAGTTACAACAGATTTTCAAACTGAAAGTTCAGCGATAGTAGTCCTGCTATAAAAACAAAACAATTGTTAATCTATAATCTAAGTTCACAGTTGTTTGTGTGTTTGTCTGTCCGCTCTTTTACCATTGTATATGCGTTACCATAGCAACGCGTTAACCGCAAGTAGTTCGTATACCGGACGCTAGAATATTATATAAATATTTAATAATAGAAAAAAAATTAAAGAATTCTGTCCACTCGTGCGAACCCGGGACGGGCCGCTAGTATATTATAAAATATTCAAGCTTAACTCAAAATCATTAACACTACAACGTCTGTGATAAATAGTGGTATAGCATGTAAAAGTTACATTTGAGAAATAAAAAAGGTGAATTTATCAGTGTCATGGTCTAGTCAATGAATGAATGACTTTTGTGACATCAAGAAAGAACTTCACATAACAACTTTCTGGGCAATCCATCCAATATGTTTAGTTTCTCATAACATGTCAAATCTCATCTCGCAAACACTAACATATATAATATATCCGTAGCTTTTTCGTGACACCAGCTACGTGGTAGCAAAAAATAACAAACATTACCTTAATACAGTAATGCACTCGACATAACGCAAGCACTTAGGGGGAATGGCCAACTTTATTTACCAGAGACATGCGCTATTTGAGACACTTAAGATATGAGCCCTTTACGAGTTATATTATTGCGAGATATGAAAATTGTACGTGCAAAAAATAAAATAAATATACTATAATATGATTAGCGTAGAATATAATGATCAGATGGCTTATACGGTGTAGTGCACTAATGAGACACGTTTCATATACTTTATTATAAAAAGCCAATTAACAACATGCAGTGAGGCGGAGACATTGGTATGTATTTTACCTTACGAGTATCAAGTCTGTTAGATCTGTACCTCTGGATACCCTCTGGAACCCATCAGCGATGAAATTTGGGACATCTTTTTTCTACGTTTCTTTTTTATGTGAAAAACAAAAATACGCGTAATACAGCATATGAAGTTAATTTTAAAAACAATTACTAAATATATTATAATTATCAAAAATAATGACATTCTATTTCTATAGAAATTATTATAAACGTCTCCATGATGATTTAAAATCAAACTTAAATAAAACAAAAAAAACAATAGAAAAAAAAAGAGACACCTTCTCAAAGCAACACGAATTTTTTAATTAAAATGTCGCCTCCAAATTTAGATACTAAACAAGAAAAGATAAAAGTACAATTTTTATCATCATAATACTCTGTCAATACTTATTCAAATGAGTGATATTCAATTCGTTTTAGCACTGATTAACACTTTCTCTTGTGTACAAAAACAGCTTTAACCGTTGCGTTTGGATCCATGATGAAACCGTAATCACATGTTATTACAATATCACGTTTTTACCCTAAAATACATGTACATGGTACATGTATTATTCCATATCAATTTTTTTTGGTTGGTTCTCTGATATTTGTTACAACTGCTTACTAGCCTGGTTATGTGACGAGCTATTTTGGAACAGTAAATGAATCGAACTAAAATTCCATATAAAACAATATTATATTAAAGTAAAGGTAGGTAAAGGTTCCTTTTCTTCGCTCTATGAAAATGGTTTAAGTTAAATGTATAAATTGTATAAAACCAAATTTAAGCAAAAACTAAAATAGGTATTGTAAATGCCCATGGGCAACCCAAATATATGGGTTGGAAATCTTTTTTTTTTTATAGAAAATGGGCATGCGCTTGATCACTATCACGCCTGATGGTAAGCGTCGATGCGATCTAAGATGAGACGCGCTTGCCTAGAAGATACTCGTACCTATTCACTCGTGACTCGAATCACTTTCGTATGATGAGCTTAATCATCTGTACCCGAGTACATCCTGCTTGTTTATTTACTTTTTAATGGATTACCCGTCATTTAATATCGATATTATATTATATATATTTATATATATAAGTTCTACCTAGTTTGTGAGTAAATGATAAAAAAACACACTTTTAACGCATAAAATACAGACAAAACGAGGGTTAAAAAAGTAGTAGATAGATTCCACGAGCTTACAAGTCTATATACAATTAGCCAAAGTATGGCATAGTTATGCAGTTACTGTGTAGTGAATAAAAACTTATACTGAAGTAAAGTTTATCAACAGTAATAGTAACTTTTAACGAAACTTTGAAATCAATTCGCCATATTTATTCAGAAATTGCTGATATTAAAACTTAGGCTTCCATAAGTCTTATAGTTTCACGAACTCTACGATATTAAGTTACCAATCTTTGCGATATTCTGAAGTTTGCCAAACTTAGTCTGAAGTTAAATTGAAAGTGAACGTAGTGGACGTCGATTGATGAGGTCGTCATATAAGATTGCACTTCGCCTGGAAACTCATACGTGTGAAATAGACGGGAAAAACCCAGGTATAATCTCGTTGATGTATTAAAAAATAAACTTGAAGTAAACAAAGTATTTCTGAAAAGGCTTTTATTGTCTTACGAATACTTTTGCCAATTGCGGAGCACATGTCTCTCAAGTTCTCTTCCACAAATCTATGTGTCTCTTTCACTGGTCTTTCCGGTTTATAGTATCCCCGCGCGAGTTTTTATATCATCCGACCATCATCTGGCTGGTCTGCCAATGCTTCTCTTCCCTAGTCATGATCGCCACTCCAAGATGGATTTGCTCCATCTAATCCAACGGCCCGCGCTAATGTCAGTCTACCAAAAACGGTATCCAACATGTACCACTTAAATACGCTCTGGGATAAGTATTGCGGACTTTGTCTTGTAGGGATGTTCCAAAAATACTCTGTTCCATGACTCACTCGACGATTTTCAGCCTACGGACCACGTCTTACAAGCGCAAATTACAGTTAGTTGCAAACATTGGTTTTAAAGGTTCGTAACAAAAGGACCGTTTAATGTAAGTGCAGGTTTTGAAATAGCTTTTAAAGGTACGAAATGGCATTCTTTTAAAATTCGACAATTATATAAAGTTGCTCATATTCGTTGGCTTTTCATGCACCTATTTGATTCGACTCAACACGCATCGCGTCGCGTCGGGTCGCGTCGCGTTTTAATAATGTGTTTCCGCCTTTATGCAATTAAATAGTAGTAGTTAATGTTATATATTGCACTTATAAAAGCTGGTTATTTTAGAAGTTTACAAATCCTCAATTTATTTTTGTTTGATTGTAACAATTAAGTTATTTTTTTATTATTTTGGCTCCTATACCTTAGTGGTTTATACCTCAGTCACAAAGTTCCACTGTCAGTTACATAAAATAATATATTATACATCATTAATTCAATATGTCGTCTCATTCCAACACTTACAAAAATAAATACCAAAGCAAAACAATGTCATAAGGTGTATAAAACAAAACAAACTTCAAATAAAACAAGAAACACGAACAATTATGTCAATAAATTGATTGGTGAAGTCTGTATTAACAATTACAATATTACAAAATTTACTAACTATAATTCCTAAGCTATCGGAAAAAATATCGAGATCGTCGTGCATTGCAAGTGAGCACCCGATAGCAAGCAGTGCGCTGTTAGAGGGCACGTGTGTTTCAAGTTTAGTTCGCGTGGCTGGCAGCGCGAAGAACTATGAAAATATAACTCTATTATAAGCATGAGTAATGCGTAAATGATATAAACAAATGATTTGTCTATGTTATATTTTAACTTCTATAGGCGTATGAGTTAACGCAATTGAAATTTCATATTAAGCTCATCGAGTATTTATATAAACATTCATACTAGTTTCCACCGCTAGTGGTGCAGTACAAAAATAAATGTCGTATAACGAGGGGAACAGATAACAAACCGTAGTTTTAATAAAAGTTCTTGCAAAACTACTAAATACATAAAAGGTTTTTGTCATTTTTCTGGTATCTCAAGTAGAGTGATATATTTCAAAACTTTGGTATTGTCCCAATTTACCCTGAGATACATCAGAATGGTATGCCTGAATTTGTAAGGCCCGTTTACGTCACTAGAAGAAATGTCAGAAATCAGACAAAACTTTTGTGGGCATTATATAAGTTTGGTACGCCTTTTGTCATTTCTCTCTCAACCAATAGTAAAGATTCTATTGATTATAACAGAATTACTAAGTTATGTTATTAAAGAAAAAAAGTATTTTTAGAGACTTACAATTTTCAATCATACAAGATTATAAGAACTATTTCATTCCATTTTCACAATGTCCGTTTCAACCGCGCGGCCACCTCATAATATTTGATGAAACTTTGCCAGGAATTAGTGCTAATTTGTTACTTTACACACCTCTTTTCGTGAATTTGTTACAAAAGAAACTAAGACGCTATGACAAAAAATAGTTGGCCGCTAGAACCGCCACTTGCCGTAGTCATCGTCCGTGATTACACAGAAACTATATAATGCAGATAGACGAGTGATGCATCAAAAGAAAGGTCTTAATTTGTTCAATTTGTTACAAAAATAAAAAACGTGAAAACTTAAATAAACAAAAAATTATGCAATATTTAGTTTTCAGGTTATGAGTAGGTAGGTATGTCACCATAAATATCAAATGAATAGAGGCTAATGTGTATGGATAATTAGTTACTAATTTGTTACAGCGAATAAACGTAAAAAAATACTAGAAAGTGGGTTCAATAATTTGTTAGAGTCGATTTTAATTGGCCGCTCGGACGGCAATATGCCTAAAATACAATGGCATTTATCTCGTTATTAAAAGTAGGTTTAAGCTTAGTAAGAGTACTAGTCGACGGCTAACGTAACCTAGTTTTGATAAATATGGCGAATATAACTGCAGCAGTCATATTTTAGAAAATATTTGCAAAAAACCGTAATATGAAACCGTATGAGAGTAGGGTGACTATGAATACATTAGTACAAAGGCATGTTTTTAATGTTGTACTCTGTTTGAAGGAATATGCAGTTGGTTTTGCAGCCATATTGATGTCTATTGTTCTTATAAGATTTTCGTTTCATTGGCATTCCGCAGGTGTTTTATGATCAGTGGTCGGAGTAGGTATATTGATTTTAGATACTTGCGTCATGATATCATAACATGGACATGCATTTCTTCCGGAATGTACCGGAGTTTCCAAAAATTTGGTAAATAGAGTAATAAAATAAAAAACCATATGTAAGCAAACAAAATTGTTTATTGTGAATACAAATAATCATTATTACAGTTTTATTAAAAACAATTATTTTTAATCCTCATCGGTTACAATTTCTACATTTTGATTTTCTGTCTCTATACAATTAAAATAAATAACTATAATTTTTTCAATATTTTCGATTTTTAAGCTATTTCTTTTAACATCTAAGATCCATTTGTAAGTGGAAAATGATCGTTCAACATCTGTAGATGTCAATGGAGCGAATTTGAAATAAAGTTTCTGATTATTTGCTACGCTTTTTTCAATACTCTCGCTGTATTCTCTAATTGTATCTAAATCTGGATTTCGTTCCATAACTGATTCTATTTTATTTTTTATATTCTCATTATTGCACTCGTTAAGCGTAGCCCTTACTTGATCAAATACTAAAAGTGAATCAGCTAGAGATAAATTTTGTTTTTGTAACTCTTTTAGGGCTAGTAGTATAATAGAGTAATTTTCTTCGATATATTTTAAATCATTTTCTAAATTTTGTTTTTCCAAAATGTTTTTTGCGTTTCGTATGGCTATAGCATCAGAACTGCTCAAGCAGGATAAAACTTCTTTTATTTTATCTAAATGTTGAGCGTAGTAAGATGTTGCCTGTAACCAAGTACCCCATCTGGTAATGACTGGTTGCGGAGGCAACGGTAAGTCAGGATATTTTTCTTTTAAAATGTTTACCCTACTAGGAGCCTTTAAAAATACTTTTTTAACATTTGATATAAGAATATCAATATCGTTGTATTCTGACCTTATCTGCTCACTTACACGATGAAGAGCGTGCGCCAAACATGTCACATGCTTCATTTCAGGTAAGTAATGTTTTAAATTTCGCCCTGCAGATAGCATGTACGCGACACTGTCAGTGCAAAGCATTAAAATATTGTCAACTTTCGCTTCAAAAGTGTTTTGCCATAAATTTTCTAGACATTGCAGTACAAATTGTGTTATTGTTTGTCCATTTACTGCTGTTAGCATTTTACAAGCAATCAAATAAGGCCGGCCTGCACTATTACTAGGATGCAATGGTTTTATTAGGAAATTGACTATGTATCGACCAAAAATGTCTGTTGTCTCATCCAGCGATATCCATAGTTTCTCATTTTTATTAATTTCATAAATCGAATTGATTTTATTCCTATAAAACTTCTCCAAATAAACTTTTCGTAACTGTGATTCGTCAACCACTTTACGATTGGTACAAACGCAACAACAAGTACTGCACATATATTTCTGAAAAAACTCTTTGAACGCTGGATTTTTCATTTGCGACCAAGGAATATTGCATAGAATCAGGAACTTAATGAGGTCGAAGTAAAATTCCTCTTGCGGTCTCTTAAATTTTCCTTGATGTACAGCGCCTTCAATGTGTTTGGTAATGTTGCCTCTATTCACAGCTTTCAAATGACTTTCACACTTTGTACAGTATATAGTGCCACTAGCGTTATCGTAAAGTAGCTCAGGATAGTGCAATGACCACTTTAGCACTGTTTCAGCCTTGACCTTTGCCATATTTATTTATATGTCACCTAAAACAATGATTTAAATTTACAATATATACATACACAACTGTAAAGTCGATAATGAAATTCTGTTTCATATAAAGTGATTTTTTTAACTGAAGCGGTGATAGCCCTGCGGTGTGCGTACCGGACTCTCATGCGCTATGATGATTGCTATAAAGTGATATTTTAACTGTTTCCAAGTTCTAAAACCTTCTTAAATAGTGAAAATAATTAAAACTTACCCGTACAAAAACAACTTCAAATGGGCCCAATCCAAGAGTAATAAATCGATGTCCGTAGTTATAAGCCAAATTCGTCGTTTTAAGTAGATTTCAGAAGACAGTACACAAGCCAGGGTCAAGTCAAGATATTCACAACACATAAAATAAGCGCACTCCACGAACCGAAATAAGTGAGTGAGCCACTTGGTCTGGATGTCGGTGCGAGCATTGTTTTCGAACAAACAGTCAATGAGTCATCCAGGATACTTGATTCTAATTGGTCAGATGCGTTGAGCATAGACATAAGAGGACAAAAGACCCTGTTTGCCGGATGTCGTGTGTTGAAATGAATATTATTATTATATCATTTTATAAATGAGAGCGAGTGAGAGGCACGCGTCCCTTCCACTCGGGCATGGTTAGCCCGCCTAAGAGCGAGAGAGACAGAGCGAGAGAGAGAGTGAGAGAGATAGGCATACACACCGGTTCATGTCTTGCGCTTCTATTTCGCTTAGGCGGTGATATATGAAATTCAGTGCGAGATTCTTTGTATAAATTAATGTTTTAAATATAATTCTTTGTATAAATAAATGTTTTAAATTGTTACTATTATTTCATCCTTCTTCCTACTATACGAATGAATATTCACATTAAAATTATTTTACCACTCAAAGTCGTTGTCACGTAAAACTTTCGCCCGTATATCGACTTTACAGGCAACCAATTTTTTTTACTATTAAATTCTGGCCATCTACGCCACTAGCAGCATAGCGTTGAGAGTATTGATACATTTTTAACTAGTTTCATGTAATAATTTCGATGTTTCGGTATTTTTATCATAATAATCCGGAAACTCGGAGGCGTATCCATATTAACATATACGTTTGATGTCAGTGACCTTAATTCAATATACCTACTCCGACCACTGTTTATGATGGACACGATTCCCGAAAAAGGATCTCTTTTGTTTCCAAATTATTGTTAAAAATATTTATCGGAAGGGGTTTAAAAAGCGATTATTGTCCGTTGTAAATATTGTCATTATTGTGCTGGATTTTGAAGTGTGTGCTCGTACGTATTTAATTCCCGTGATCTTCATACTACTAAGTTACTGAGACAATTATCAGTAAATCCAGAAGTGTCTTAAAGTGCTTAGCTATGAGTTGTGCCCACTTATATGATTTGTTAATATAGAAGTCACCACCATAAAGTGAATTGCAGAGGGATCCAAATTGACTGCGGTAAGTTTAATTTTTACAATTTTGTGATGACTTGAATAAAGTTATTACTTTATTGCTACAGCTGTTTTCGTGACTTGAAAGTATATGACATTAAGCCCATTTTGTCATACTTACGTCAATGTAAGTGAAGTTGTGGGTTGGATCTTTACCATGTAAATACGTCCAATTATATGTTCTTGTTAACATATTGGTGCCTTAATAAAAGAGAATTTTAAATTTGAAATAATTCGACTAAACACTTTTGTTATTACATTCTTAAATATACGTATATATTCATTGAGCTTGCATTTGCGTGCTTTCTCTGGAGTTTTTTAATACATAAATATCTGTTACCATATTCATGATTTTAAGAAACTTTAATATTTACTACCAAAATGTGAGGGGCCTTCGAACTAAGTCGCAAGAATTTTTTTCTCAAGTAGCATTGTCCAACGACCTTATTTGCTTAACTAAGACTTGGCTAAATGATAATTTTAGTTGCATCCAAGCCGATGCCGTTACGCCGCGACTGGCCCGTGCCCCCACGCGCTCACTGTGATTGTGTGTGGATTTCTATTCCCTTGGATGCAACTAATCGTAATATTTCTCCTTCAATACCAGCCGGCCGTAAACGCCCGCGTTATTTAAATGTTGCTTGCATATACATATTTGTTTTTCTTCCATTATTTTTTTCTATTTTTTA
This sequence comes from Calamotropha paludella, assembly GCA_927399485.1. NCBI lineage: Eukaryota > Metazoa > Arthropoda > Insecta > Lepidoptera > Crambidae > Calamotropha > Calamotropha paludella. Next base: position 7,330,657 of record OV656814.1, on the reverse strand, counting down.
TTCCATGACAATTGAAACATGATGGCTGTGTAACTGTTGTCTACATGTTGAGCTATCAAATGACACATTTTTAATGTTGATAGGACATTTACATGGGTAGTGGTGGTCGAATTGTTTTGAGAGCCCAGGTCTTGGTTATCAAGAAAACGAAATGGCGGCCGTAAGAGCCAAAAATGCCATATTTCACACCATTAAAGGCTCCGACACTGGTGACGGGACACATTGTTTACATAGGATAGATAGATAATAGCTTAATTTCTTACTCCACTCACACTAACATTATTAACAGAAATACTATAAGCATATTTTAAAGCAAATATAAAAAATGGTAATATAAAGTATGCCTTAACTTAAAATGTATTTATATAAGCACTCTCCCTTAACAAAATAAGATATGAATATCGAACATTCCAATAATCATAGTCACCCTACTCTCATACGGTTTCATATCACGGTTTTTTGCAAATATTTTCTAAAATATGAATGCTGCAGTTATATTCGCCATATTTATCTAAACTAGGTTACGTTACCCGTCGACTAGTACTCTAACTAAGCTTAAACCTACTTTTAATAACGAGATAAATGCCATTGTATTTTAGGCATATTGCCGTCCGAGCGGCCAACTAAAATCGACTCTAACAAATTATTGAACCCACTTTCTAGTATTTTTTTACGTTTATTCGCTGTAACAAATTAGTAACTAATTATCCATACACATTAGCCTCTATTCATTTGATATTTATGGTGACATACCTACCTACTCATAACCTGAAAACTAAATATGGCATAACTTTTTGTTTATTTACGTTTTCACGTTTTTTATTTTTGTAACAAATTGAACAAATTAAGACCTTTCTTTTGATGCATCACTCGTCTATCTGCATTATATAGTTTCTGTGTAATCACGGACGATGACTACGGCAAGTGGCGGTTCTAGCGGCCAACTATTTTTTGTCATAGCGTCTTAGTTTTTTTTGTAACAAATTCACGAAAAGAGGTGTGTAAAGTAACAAATTAGCACTAATTCCTGGCAAAGTTTCATCAAATATTATGAGGTGGCGGTGCGGTTGAAACGGACATTTTTCACACTCATCGCTTGTCTCAAAATTGTTAAAAATATTCAAGAAGCCGCCATGTATAATCCAAGTGACTATGACATGGTATATGTTGTCTAATACTCGGATGAAGGAATAATTGCAATAAGACGAACGACAAACTCTACTTTAGAAGACTTACCTGACCAACGTTTTATTACAAAAACAAATAGGACATATAACCATAAAACTGAACGTGCCCAGTACTATTTCATTACTCTGCTGAAACGTCATAAATTACATTGTGCAACAACGCTTAAAAAACAATGTAATAAGCACTAAGTTCGGTTATTTAAGTGAATGATATATACTGGACTATTCCAGTACCCGTCTCCATAACTTGTACCTGATCGACCTTTACTCGTTAACTACAAAGACACATTAAAAATGAAGCTTATTTAACAAACATTATTCAACAATATTACAATTGGTTAGAGAAAATTACTCGCAAAACCGTTTATACAAGGCGTGTTTTTTAAGTAAGTACCGTTTTGACATTAACAAAATACGTGCTAAGATATCTCAATATTTTAGCCTGTACCTTAATCTACTTTACTACATAATTGCCGTCAATATTGAGGCACTTGTCATAACGTTGTACAGGTTTTTGTATGCCCATCACATAGAAGTTTGCCGCCTGACTTTTTAAAAACTGCATCACAAATGTTTTGACTTCGCCATCGTCTTGAATACGCTACACAGATGGTAGTCACGAAAGATGACCTAGAGTTTCCCATCGAAAAGATGTGATGAGATCTTTGGTCTGATTAGCCACATGCGGACGGGCATTATCATGCAGCAAAACGATGCCCTTGCTCAACTTGCCACGTCTTTTGTTCTCGATTGAACGACGCAGATTGTGCAATGTCTTACAATAAGCTGCTGCATTGATTGTCTCTTCACGAGACAGAAATTCCACTAGCAATACTCCTTCGGCGGCAGACTTCTATGAGGAGGGCATTCAAAAACTGGTACAACTTTATGAAAAGTGCCTCAATATTCACGAAAATTTTGTAGTAAAGTAGATAAAGGTACAGGCTTCCATGTAAAAATAAAAATATTGAGATATCTTAGCACATCTTTTTTTAATTTCAAAACTGTACTTACTTAAAAACACGCCTCGTATGGTTGAACAATGGGCAGCTTTCATAATAAAAGTAAAATAAAACCGTCTTAGTAAAAATGCGACTTAATTAGTTAGCGTTTCCGAGGTACGCAAAATAAATTATAATATACAAAAATTGCAAGATTTAAAATATTTGATAATACAGAACAGGATTAGTTTAAATCTCAAAAATTTGTTAAGTAATTTTATCAAAAAAATGAAACTTAACATTTCCATCGTAACCGTGTTTTGTAACTAGTAACTTAGAAATGATGACTTTTCTGCTTGCCTCAGTAACTGTAATTATGTGGCTCATTTTCTTATCAGATTTTTTAGCAAAGATAGAGGGTTCTGCGCATCTGTTTCTTTCTTTGGCAAAGATAGTTTTAGCTATATATATATTAGTAGAAGATTTGTTCAACCGTTCAAACATTATCTTAATTCTTTGTTTCTTTATTTTCTTTATTTGTTGCCAAATTCATCATCACCATATCAGCCGTACGACGCCCACAGCTGGACATAGGCCTCCCCCAAGGAGGAACTAATAACTATACATACTGGTTGTAGTATTGTCGTAATAATGTCGTAGTCGAAGTAAATATATTACCTTATAGCACTACAGTTGAAAATAGTGTATGTGGCAGTGCAATGTTTCCGATGGAGAGGTTTGAAGAGACTTCACTTAATTAATTGCTGCTCGAATAATATAACAACTTGGAGTATCAGTTTTAATAAAAATACCGTAATTTTCAATGATAAATATACCGTATTATCGTACCGTGAACAGATTTGGATGATTAATAAAATACAATATATTAAGTCTAAGTTTTGAAATGGCTAGTAGCTTTAAATAATTCATTATATTAACAACTTAGTTCTTCAGATAAATATTTAAATTAAAGGCAAGTCTTGTCCTATTTCCTTACTATCTCATAATAGAAGTAGTTACGTCATTTATCGCTCTATTATCATTTGGCGAGATGATAGCTTAGGCCTGCATAGTATGGAGGAAAAGGGCAATATTTACGATAATCATCAACAAGCTTAATAGCTTGCAAAGATTAGCATGCCATGTCTTTGATCTCAAGAGCTGTCCTGAATGCATTGTCAAACTTACTGCCCCTCCATTTATCTGTTCCAGGCGATATACAGAGTTAGGCGAAAGCTATCTTATTAGTTAAAAGCCTTGGATTTTTAAAAGCTTATGCCGCAGTTCTGACTATACCAAATACCGAAAAATATTGTATTTTCACCCAATTCGGCTTCTTCGTCATTTAAACTTATATAAAAGCCAAACTGCTATACTAATGTATAGCAGTTCCTAATGGTAACTTATGCCACGACTTTCCTTTTTGGTCCGAAACCAATATTCATGAGCAATCAAAACAGATTATTCATCTGATGATTCGTTTAAGTTTGGAAGTTAGCACTTCCCTAACAAGTACAATAAAATATGATTAACTGGCACCAGATGAAGAATGGAAGCAATATATCACATCGAAGGAAAAACTGCTTTCGCGAGCGTTTTAGATGTTCCAAATAATTTCTAGTAGGCAAAAATGTTGATATATATTGAAGTATGACAAATCAGGCGTGGGTAGGATGGATATAAAACACATAAAGGTACCTAAAGAGGTATTGTAAATAAATATACAAGACAAATAAATCGTATCCTGTATGTGTTTGCAGCATTGTATCAGCGATATAAATTATTATCACGGAAAACATCAGTAACGATGTAACATCAGGAAGGTAAGAATGTCTTTTTATATATGTCGTATCCGGTCATGAGTACGGACACTAAAGGAAACGCAAGCGCGCCCTCTAGCCGGCGAACATAAGAAACTACGATGTCGTATCCGGTCATGAGTATGGATACTAAGCGAAACGCAAGCGCGCCCTCTAGCCGGCGAACATAAGAAACTACGATTTCCCGCGCTTCGACAGAGTCGTGATGCTGTCAACATGCGAGCTCCGATTCACTTTCGATCGAGTCGCCATCAAGTGAAGACGTCGTCATGAAACTGTCCTACGTTTCGCTAAGTGCCTTATTATAACAAGTTTGTTACGTGCTACGTGGTTCTTAATACTGTGTCCAAAAATTACAACATCATTTCAGTGCACGATTTCTACTCTGCCCATATGATATCGGAAGGTTCGGACCAAAATCCTGACGTTCCCCTCGACATATATATCACACGATATTTAATTCTAAAACTTTTGCGTCCACTCATCAGTAGTGCCATCCTTCTGAATTCCGGCTCATAGCTAGGCCCCTCTTTGTTACTGTTGTGTTATTATATAAAATATTTGACAGGAGGTGTACTGTAAATAAATTGAATAGGGTTCATGCGAAAAAAGCACCAGTCTTCTATACCAATTTACGCAATACCCTTATACTCGTGTAAAGCAACTCCATTTTTTTATAAAATTTCATCGAAACTAGCGTTGATTAAATAATTTTTAATAAAAAAAGCAAACCTCTTTTGTATGCGAAATCCTACAATTTCAGTTTAAATTTTGAACGAACACTTAAATTACAACATGTTGTATGTAAGGATTTTCAAAATTGGGGCTTTTAAAATTTATGTTCAAATTTTACATTTCAAGTGTACGTTAAAATATACTTACAATATCGGTCTTGTGTTTGTAGCAGTGTTCTGAACAGCGGCGTGAATTGAAGAAGGCGCTTGATTTATTTCCATTTGAGGCAAACATTTTTCACAACTTCATTAAAGCAAAAGATCTCAAGAATCTTACCCGTGAAAGCTACATATGTTTAATTCAGCCGTGCGTCAAATTAGTCCTTACTTTTGAATAAGAAATGCAGTGTGATAAGTTCCAATTTAGGTACCGAGTTTCATTATGGCCATAATAAATGTTTTCACTTCAGAGTCAGACAGAGCAATTGTAATAGCTGAGGGGATGGTAATTCGATTCATCAGGTTTTGTACAAATCGGAACAAACTTGGCAAACTCACATTGGGACATAGAAATTGAACGAGTAAACATACGCACATGGGATAGTGCAGGCTTAATTCTGTTTCTGATGGCGAAATTAATATCATTGACTATTCTGACCGATCACTGTGATCGGTTTTTAATATTGTGATATATATGCAGCAAAATCTCTATTTAATTAAATAATTCATCTCAAAATTAAATATTTTTGTTAAAAAAACAAAACGTGGCTGTTGAAGTTATTTATCATCTTAAGATACTTTTAACGTAATTTATTACCACTTTTTGGTATATGTCGGGTAGATATCAGGGTTTTGGTCTGAATCTGCACTTATGATGTTAAGTGCAGATTTAGAAATCGTGCACTGAGATGTTTTGATTTTCAAAACAGTATTAAGATCCACGTAACATGGAAGAAATTTTACACAAGTAGAAGCTTTGGAACATAAATGATTCCCGAGCAAAACGTTACCATTATCTTACTCGAGAAATGATGGCCGTCGGCAATGAGCCAGTGACCATGGTTTAAAGTCACTTGGGATTTCGGTGTTTAATTAATAATTTTTTGCCATAGTATGAAATACCTTGCAGAAATTATTTTTAACGCAAAAATAATTCCAGAAATATACGAAAAGGTTGTCACTTAAATAATATCTAGTTTACTAACTGCTGAACACATCACATTTACTACAGACTTGTGGACGAGCTCATTTAACAACCTAGCCTTTATAAGCTGCTCTGGGCATTGGTTATCACAGGACTTAACGTTAAATCATGCAGTTCTCAACATTATACACTTCCCAGAATCTCATACTGCGCAAAAGATAATGATGGCACTACACGAATGTGCAACTGATTGGATCATCGCTGCAACAAAAGTTTGTGCTGTTGTTCATGACACAGGTGTGACAGATACTGATTTCCCATCAGTGCGATGTTTCATTGACGCGCTTCAGTTAGTCATAACTGATTCTATGAAAGCCCAGCAGCAGTTTCAGTAGTGGAAACTCTTACAGCTGCTCGAAGAATAGTGACGCACTTTAACCATTCAGGCTATACCAAGTTACATGAAATTCAAGCCGAGCCGAACCTACCCCTGCATAAGCAACAAGATGTTCAAACCAGGTGGAATTCGACATATTACCTCCTAGAGAGACTGATTGAACAAAGACGGGCCATTTCAGTCTACATTTTAGAAACCAGAAGTAAATCCTTGTACTTCGGTAATTTATCAAGTGAGCAGTGGGATATCGCGCAGCAGTTGAGCATGCTTTTGAAATCGTTTGAAGAAGTTACGAAAGAATGAGGAGTTAAAACAACATACTCCACAAGTTGAGAAACTGAGACAGTCTTTGCAAGATAATTTGAATGTTCGTTTTGACCCTGTATCGATGCACAAAAACCACTCTTATTTACTATCAACTTAATTGGACCCTTTTTTATAACTTATGAAACTGAATATGCCTGTAGGGCCATTTTAAGGGAATCTCTACAAGTATCCATGGACGATGAGGAATTAGACAACGAGACAGGACCAGCAGCAAAAAGGTCGAGCTTGGATGCTGAAACACATAAAATTTTTTGGGCCTGTTTCGAAGAGGCGACCAAAGAATCAATAGAAAACAAATAGAACACCTCCAAAAACTCAGCCGCAGCCGAATTAGATCACAATCTCAACTCAGCAAGGGCTCGTAGGGATATAAATCCCTATAAGTGGTGGGCCGATAATATGGGTCACTTCCCTATTATAAAGAGTTTCGCAATTAGATATTTAACCACTTCCACCAGCTCCGTATATAGTGAATGCCTCATCTTGGACACTGGTAATATCTATGAGAAAAAGCGCAACAAACTTAACCCAGATCGTGCTGAAAAGCTTGTATTTCTTCATCATAATCTACCTCTTTTGGATGTGAATATTAATTCTTCTACTAATTCATGTTTAATTGAAATAAATGTCCGTTCTTGAAATAACTTTTTTTTAGATTTTATCCTAGACCTAATTACCCGGCAGTGCCGAGTATCCGGTGCCATTACCCGGTACCCGGCTGGATCCTGAAAAAGTGTCAGTTTCCCGGGTACCGGATCTACACCGGGTACCCGTGCCATCTTTAAAAATTAGTCATCATTAAAACTATTAACTTCTACATTACGTAATGCAAAAATGCAACTCAAAGTAAGAAGAAGTAACGAAGATAGTCACTATATCACAAATTCGGATGAAGAATACACATTTAATTATTTTTAGCGAGAAGATGCTAGAGTACCTACATTAAAACATTAAAGAATGTAATTTTCTTTAAGTACGCTAAACGTAGCTAAATAGTATCAACATTAAATTTCTAAAATAGGGAACAAAGCAAATCCTTGAGAGTTACTTGAGCATGTGTTTGTTCGTGATATTCAGTTTCACCGTCGCCCTTAAGGTTTCTTATGATTACTGAATTTGGGCGCACTTTTGAAAGCTTTTCACTAGCAATAAAGCTTAATTAAGAATTCATTTTCAGTCTTTCAATAAGGGTAATTTATTCGAGACAACTTCTTTGTAACGAATAATAATGAGTTGAAGAGTTTCGATTTGATATAGTAACAATTACTTCAACTTAGGCTTGCAATTTAAAGTATCGATAGCAAGCAGTTGCTAGACCAATGAACACACTTAGCTGTCCCACTAGGTAAGTAGAAAATTCTTTATGGATTCGACTCGCCACGGGCTGACGGCGGGGATATAAAAAAAGATTGGGATAAAGATTGAAAAGAGAGTCATACATATATACATACATGAAATAAAATACATTAGACGGTATATAAAATATATAAACCCTAACAAAAAATATTATACTAATTTATTTTGAATCGTTCGTTCATTTGGTAATTATACAATAATTCGTTTTACCTTACGCCCATTCAGGATGTCTTTTAATTGACAAGAAAAACGAATGTAAGAAACTCGTCAGTTAATCTGTAATGATGTTACAATCACTAACAATATTATTCTTTTATCATAACAATAACAGTATTATGGTTTCATCACATCATTGATTACAACACGTGTCCGTTTTTAATAAGGATACTCATACATTGCTTTGACATACAGAGAATAAAAGTCAAAATTAAAATAGCAACAAAATAATATATGCGAAAAGCAATTGTCGAAAAATTAAAAAATCCTATACTACACATCATAATACCTAGTGACGAAGCATACCCTAGTGACGGAGAGTTACAAAAAAGTGCTGCAATCTAAGAACACAAAGGAGATTGCTCAAATTGGCCCAAATGAAAAAAAAAAATTGACTTATACGGTAAATCTTGGCGTAATTTATACTTTATTTTCCAGTCATTAGATTTTAACGGACACTTCTGTATAATATATTCATTTTAAAAAGGACTTTCACTTTACCGGTTTGGAAAACATACGAACGAATCATTTTTAATGGCTATGGGTGTAGTAACATACAGCCAAAGACTGATCGAAGTTGTTTATCATTTCATAAGTAAGTACCTACTAGTTCCTTGACATGCATTTTTTGTTAGACACTTCTAAACAATTTGCTCTATTTAATTACAATTTCTAAATGAAACAAGCCAGGTTGCTTCTGAAAATCGCAATCACATGACATACTTACCTGATTTTAAATATTACTCTTGTGCATTAATTTTAAAAACAGGCAACTATCTGTTAATCTACATGATCTATATATAATGTAATACCCACGTAATTTCGGTACCTTTTCTTGATTGCCCTAGTTTACTTATTTGTTTTTTATTATTTTGATACCTATGTAGGTGAGGTACCTTTTGAGGTTTGCAAACATAACCTCAAAATCATTCAGTGTATATGGTTTATAGAAGTTCTTAGGGGTGTCCGTCAATAATATTTGTTTCTACAGTCATTTATACATAATTTCGAAACTAGGAAATAAGTTTATATGATTATTGGTCTTTAGGCCAAACATGTATGGAAGCTGAGCAATCTCCTTTGTCGTTTGTGTGTTTGTCTGTCCGCTCTTTTTCCATTGTATCAATTAACGTTACCATAGCAACGCGTTACCGGGTCATCTAGTATATAGTAATAATAATTTCCTACATTCACAACAAATTAGCCTAGGCCAAAGTAAGCAATTTAAGGTTTGTGTTATGGATACTAGGGTAACGGATAGACATACGTATATGATACTTAGATATGTAATATTTATAGATATAAATACCCATGATTCAGTTATGCTCGTATTCATCACACAAATATCTGCCACTTCCAGGATTCAAGCCCACGACCGTCGATGCGAAAGGCAGGATCACTACCGTTGCACCAAATGGTTGTCGAATGAATCTAATGATGTTTAAATCCCGTTACACTCTTAAAGTCTAATATAATAAATCTATTTACCCAAATAATTTGTTTTAATAACAAACTCAAACTTTTTATTAAAAATTTATTACTTATTGTCTTTCGAGTCGTATATATTTTCTTAGTTGTCTAAGCAAGTACATTTCTTATTATAATAGAAAAATACTAGAAAAAATCGACTCGGGTCACAAGTGAATCTCAGGCGGGATTCACTTGTGACCCGAGTCGATTTTTTCTAGTATTTTTCTATTATAATAATTTATCTTATAAGATCGCATTGAAAATGCATAAAATATATAAAAAAAAATATAAAAGTACATTTCTTATAAGAATTCCATTTTATAATATCCCATTATTAATAAGGTGATAATAAAAAGAATAGGTTAAACTCCACAACAGAAACACGCGTGCCCTATTATTAAAATAGTGCTCGAACGATACGAAGTAATATTTATTCACAGCGAGTATTGCCCTAGGTTCTATAAAATTCCAATTATCATCGTCGACAAGGCATCTAGTATGTAAATAAAATATGCATTATGCGTTTTACATGCGCTTTCTTCGTGCTGAATATTATTAAAATGCATACTTTGCGTTTTATTTTCATTCAACTTTATTTGGTCTACGAAAAATTTAACGCTAAGAAGGGACTGAATCCCAGTTGTTCAACACACCATCGTAGTTAATTAAATTGTCAAGTTGGAATGTTATTGAGGTTCTTTAATTATCAAAGAATACGCCTGAATAGTTTTTGTGTAAATTGCCTAAATAACGTTAACACGTTTATTATTTGCTTAAATTCCCAGCAATACCTATGAAATTTATAAAGAGCAATTTTGAACAGAACAATCACAGCTTGTACTCGTATATTTTTTAACAATTAAAGATATTTTTTTACATATAATCTTATAATCGTTTTCTAATTCATTCCAAATACTACACCGAACCGATTACCGAATATTAAATATTTAAAGAAACTTTTAACAAACAATCTTTACAGTGAAGCGGAAATTAATTCACCATTTATTTTCTTTTACGGCATAATAGATAAAAAAAATCTAATAATACCCAAAATACAATAAAAAACAAAACCGTTTTTAACCAAACAAACGCCTAAAAAGGTCGTAGTGCAAAAGGTTTACATACAATACACAAAAAAAGATCACAAACAAAAACGTATTTCCAAGGCATTCTTTGCATTTAAAAATAAAGCTCCCCCATTTGAAGGCGGCTCGAGGCTCAACGTAGTTGTTGTTTGGTAATTGGCGGGGCGAGTGAGCTGTACTGCCTCCGAAGTCGCTTGACACAGATCCGTCGCACTTCACTTCCCAGTTCTGTTTCTTTCGGATAATTTGAACTCTTTACAGAATATGTTCTGTGCTTAATAGTTTGATAAATAATAAAGTGATATGTAGGAAAATCAATATGGGTTTCAAAACATTCGATTTCGTAAGTTTTTGAGGCAATAATATTCAACAAAAAAGGGCAAATTAAAAAATGATAAATGTCTTGTTAAAAATGAATCTATTATTTTATAATCATTGTATTAATTGATCAGATGTTTAATTTGATTAACAGGTCGCAGGCTAATCGTATAAACTTACTATTAAATTATTTTACATGTAACCAAAACAAACAAGCAATTAACAATCTAATGAGTCATATATGTATGTCTATACGTTACTTTAGTATCCATAAACCAAGCCTTACAATGCTAACTTTGCTGCTTACTTACCTAGGCTAGGCTAATGGGTGTGAACGTAATAAATGTTATTATTATGGTGAAAGAGGCAACTTTTTATCTTGTGTTCTTAAATTTCCGTTATAGATAAAAAATATTTTTAATATTCTTATTTCATTTATTTGTGTATTAACCATAATACATATATTGCCGCGGATTTTTTATATATATTTTTTTGTCGTACAACTCTTTTACAGAAAGTACTTAAATGTCTCAGACTATAGTTGTGAAATAGGTTACACAAAAATCTCTTTTATTTTAATGGAATGTCATACGTCGACTTGAAGAAATAAAATACACAGAATAATATTCCAGCCCTAAAACAAATAGACTTAAAGAATTAAGGGTGCTGTGAAAAAAAATATCTGAATTCAGAAACAACTCACAGACTCGTCCGCGCTAATATAGAAAATTTCTAGTTTCAGTTTCTATATGACTCGGCCAGGAATTGAACGCGGGTCCCCGGAGTGGTGTTACCATAAAAACGGGTATGCGAACCACTCGACAATGGAGGGCGTCATGATTTTAAGTTTATGTTTATTTGGAGTAAGAACTCAAAATCCATGATTTCAAGTTTGCAGCTCGTAGGATACTATATTTCCTGCCAAAAAATTTTGACTTTATTTAGCCTCTTAGAGCTTTCATCAAATGCTTTCTTATCCCTTGGCTATATCAGAAAAGAAACCTCTTTATGAGATTTCAGCTTTCTAGGTCTAAGAGATTGGGCTGGGCGTTGAGAAATAAGTCAGGACATTTCTTTGTACATATAGATTTTTAAATTCAAATTTCAAATTTGAATTTCAAATCAGACATTTGATTTGTAAGATACAAATCAAATGTCTGATATGAAGAATTTTAAAAGTTATCTACAGATATTGAAAAATCCTTGAATACTCCGTGATTTGTTTTAATATTTGTTTTACGATTAACTGGTGCAGGTTCTACCGGCGACATTTATCTAGCATAACATTATTAAAAGTGTTTTCGTAAGGGACCCTATTTTTTAAGCGATGTCCACACTGATAGTCCATTCCAAATAATAGTGAAAGATTATTTAAATCGAATAAATAGTTTTTAAGTTTACCACCTTTATCCAAGGTTACAAACATTACCCCTATAACATATAAATTTAGGTAATTAAACTTTTATTAGTTAAGTATGAATAATAAGCCATACTGAGATGAAATTTCGTAGATAATCATCATCATCATCACTACAGAGTATAAAACAAAGTCGCTTCCTGCTGTCTGTCCCAATGCAAATGTATGCTTAGATCTTTAAAACTACGCAACAGATTTTGATGCAGTTGTTTTTTAATAGATAGAGTGATTGAAGAGGAAGGTTTATATGTATTATATAGTAGAGAAACAATGATAATTTTAAAATGTTTCTAATATGATGTCGTAAACATTTTTTTGCGCTTATATTTCGCCGGCTTCGAATTGCACCCATGCGAAGCCGGCGAGGGTCGCCGTATAATAAAGAGATGATTTTGATTGTACTTCGACGTTGCATCCTCGAGATTTATATTCACCAGGTAGTCCACTCTTCTATGTACCAGGCATCAAACACATATTCAGAGCTATTACTAAAAAAAAAAAAAATTACGCGCCATCTTGCCTGCCGCGCTATCAGGTCTTTCAATGTCATTCATTTTTCGTGTTTCCCGGCATCAACATATTTTAAAGTTTAAAGTGAATATTCTTGTGCCTTTTTCAAGTGTTTTGTATAAAACAATGGGAAAAAGAAGACACGAATATAGTGATGATCACATTCGGAAGAAAATACGTAAACTGGAGAAAAAACTACGTAAACGACGCTCTTCAAGTAAATCAGGTACTATACAAGATTTCATAAGTAGCATACATTCCCTTTGACCTGTGTCTTTTTCGGGACAGGCGAAGGCCTACGAAATTGCAAATCAATTGTACAAAAATAGGTTAAACTAGAAACGAGTGGGTTAAATGTGGATTTAAGGTAATTGTTCACTGACTAAATGAAAAGATTACTCCACCACGTGTCATTTAATTTTGTACCTTTAAGGAACAATTCCGTAAAATGATTTTAAATTAAAAGTTAAGATATTAAAATTAACACCTCGACTAAGCTGATATCATATAACCATTTTACATGGAGTAAAGAAAGTATCATAATCGTTGTACATAATTTGATGTGGTAAGGTCAATGCCCTTTGAAAATATGGAGAATAAGGTAATTAAATAACTCAATAAGATGCTGTGTAGTTTCAACTATACTTAGAACTTGCTCTAGGCACGTTCTAGATGTCTTTAATATGTGTGTGTGTGTGTATAAAATGAGTTTAAAAAAAAATGCACAATAATGTAGTACCGTGACGCGATTACGGTCTGTGCTAGTATACCGTGTAGTATCGTGACGAGATTACGATCAATACTTTGAAGTACCTACCTGAGCTGTGACGCGATTACAGCCCCTTAATGACATATTGTCTATTTCTTCCAGACAATTCTCTCTCTTCGAGAGACCCTTTACCTGCATCAAGGTATGGTGACTGTGAGGATAACAGTGATCTCGAAATAATAGATACTGACGCATCTGACATTGAGAATAATATGCGATCAGTTTGTTCAACTGCACAAGTGCATGCAACTGACCCCGATGATGCTGTACAAAATGCAGAAAAGAGTGATAACTCCCAAAATACACCAGACCAGAAACTAGCGGAGGCCCCTCCAATATCATCAGATTTCCTAAATGTCCTTAGAGACTCTAAAGTCAAGGACACACCATTGGGTCCCAAAATACCCGAAGAAGTCTCTAAACGCTGGGGTCGTATTTTAATAGATGGGCTGAACAAAGACCAAAAGAATGACATCTTGTCAACAATTTTAATACCCGAGAACTTTCAGCTATTAAAGGCTCCTAGCCTTAATCAAGAAATTTCATCTACAATGACAGATTCCTGTAGAAATCGAGATAAACGCCTTGAGCGGGCTCAAAACCACTTAGGGGTAGGAATCGCAGGTTTGACCAACCTAATGTCCTCTTTAATGGAAGGAAAGAATATTGATAAGCTAGAAATGGTAAAAAAAATGTCAGAAGTAGGCCAAATTCTGTTGGATTTGCACTATGAAAATACGGTTAATAGAAGAATGCTTTTATTACCTACCCTTGACAAAAAATTCCTGACAATGACAAAAGACGTAAAAAGAGATGCATACCTTTTCGGGGAAAACCTAGGAGAAAAAATCAAGGTGGCTAAGAATGCTGAAAAATCCGGATTACAAATAAGAAATAGCTCAAACATAAGATGGAGATCTGCCATGCAAAAACCTTATTGTCTTACTTAGAAATTACCAAAATAAATAGGAATAAACCGAGAACAGAAAGATTACTGCTCACTTATAAGAAACCAGTTCATGACGCTAGTACTTCTACCATTAGTCGTTGGATTAAAGAAACGTTATTTAATAGCGGTATTAATACCTCTCTGTTCTCAGCGCATAGTGTGAGACACGCATCCACCTCCGCAGCAAATAGGAAGGGCCTACATATAGACATTATAAGAAAAACTGCAGGGTGGACAGGAAATTCTTTGGTGTTCGCACAATTTTATAATAGACCACTTATAACAGAGGATGACGATAACGCATTTGCAGCGGCTATCTATAATAGTTGATTACTGATTCTGAAAAAGGTATTACATATAAGAGGTAACACAGTTGATTATATGTTGAATATATGTTGTTTAAATAATTGAATTATTAACCAAATATAATAATATGATTTCGCAAAACTTGTGTTCTAAACATCTACCTGGTGAATATAAATCTCGAGGATGCAACGTCGAAGTACAATTAATGGTTAAACAAACTTACCTGAAGTGAAGTTTGACCGTAATTGTACGAGACGTTGCATCCGAAGAGATTTATAAAATATTCCCTCCCTTCTTTTTTTAAATTAAAAACTTTTACGAAAATGGCTCCAAAATGAATGACATTGCAAGACCTGATAGCGCGGCAGGCAAGATGGCGCGTAATTTTTTTTTTTTTTAGTAATAGCTCTGAATATGTGTTTGATGCCTGGTACATAGAAGAGTGGACTACCTGGTGAATATAAATCTCTTCGGATGCAACGTCTCGTACAATTACGGTCAAACTTCACTTCAGGTAAGTTTGTTTAACCATTAATTTTAATACATTATGATGCATAGACGTATTATTAATTCTTAACTTTAAAATAAGATTATAATATTTTTGTCATTAAATAAAGGTAGAGGTGTTATGTATGTAAGGTTTTCCTAAAACTAAAAACATAAAAACCAATTTATGATTTAGTGACGCGGTCGAGAAATACACATCATTGCGAACACACCGTGGTTTTATTTATTAAGTGGAATACTAAATTTCATCCAGGGTTTTATTCCAGATCGGGAAACGAATCTCAGACCGCAACATTGATGGTAATTTTTCAGCATGTTGAAATGGGTCATCGATCCGCGTCTATTCTGGGATGGCAGTCGTTAATACACATCCCGAATGGACCCTTTCTGGCATATTGTGGCAGTATGTATATCTACAATACAATGAAATTTATAATTTATTCTAAACGAAATCGTATACCAACGATATTTGAGAAACACGTTACTAAGTGATATTTACTTACTTTAAGTTGTCAAAAGAAATCAATGATTGTGGAGAAATAAAGGTGATAAACACAAATTCAAGGTGTTTATGATAGAAAAAGAACATAGAACATACATTTTGTATAACAATAAAATGAAGTTACAATAAATTATTTAGTATTTTAAAAAGGTGGCATCTGACATAGACAATCATAAAAAATTAATAGAATATTTAAAAGTAAATATAAATTCATTGGTAATGTTACAAGAATTGTTTGTGTAATGTAATGTAATGTGTAAAATGATCTACCCGGCTGGATGGTACCTTCCCTCAGAGACTTAGTTGGCTTTGCCATAATCTCCACACTCTTCACACATACTATGGGCTCTATCCAAAATTAATGAATTATTATTATAAGTAGGCGGGCTACTGATCGCAGTAAAAAAACATAATTCGCAAAACACTACTGCCCATATTTTGTCTACGAAAGACATGTCTATGTTGGTAACCTTCAGTATCATTACTCGCCTTTTACGACAACTTTTATTGTGAAGGGTTGGTTTTATTCTACTCTGCTGGACACTACATGGTATCTACATTTTGTCCATACCCAAATGATTACACAAATTTCTAAATGGTTGCTAGGTAATATTTCAGCGGAGAAAAAAAAATGAAACTTTGTTCGGAAAATGATCAGGAAATAAAAATTAAATTTGTCTGAGAAATTTCTTTTGTGTTTTAAGATCATTACATAGTTTTTCACGAAAAAACTTTCAGAGATGTGATTGTGGCGACTGGCGTAATTACAACATACGTGTGTGTATTTAAAGCAATATTCTAAGACAACTTAACAAGATTTCGAAAACAATTCTTTACGTTGTAAATGAAAGACGCATCATAAATGAAACAACAATTTTTTTGTTTTATAATACATTAACATTGAATTCAAATTCCGTGATGTTTTGCTCCTTAATTGGCGTATCGAATAACCCGTCCCTCTAAATTACTCGAACTCAGAACCCAGCTGCCAACATTCATTTCGCATAATTTAACTTACTGATTCAGTGAAAATGTTATCACTTCGCAGAACCATGAATATTAAAAACGTTTTTTGTATGTACGAGTATATATGTGTAAGAATTTTACACATATATACTACGTTATAGTGCGCAGTACTTTAAAAAGTGTGAGTGTGCTTTAAAAAAGTTTTGTTTAAAGCAGATGACTAAGTTCGGGATCAATCCGGAACACTGTAGAACAGAACAGTTCCTACAGTGTCCCGGATTCTACGCCTTTACGACGTGCTATGTTCCAGAGGTCCACACGGACCTCCATTCGTACAGACATGCCTCGTATGAAGCCAGCCTAAGTTTTTGTTTTTATTTATTTAATCTTTATATTTCGACTCCCAGGAATCGCTGTCACTGAATGACTAGGCTTTTCATGTGACAGTTGCCTTAAAATACCGTACATTTTCTACAAATACAAAAGTTTTCTTTCAGTAAGCGATAACAAACAAGCATTATTTAATTGAAAAGGTTCTTATTAACCTTTGTGTTTAGGTTTTGGTTGGTTCTTCTACGTAAATATTTCGAGAAATTTCGTATCAGTCATCGCGCTGTTCATTAACAAGATGCTTGTCAACCGAATTCCTTATGTCTCAACTTTTAATAGTATTCCAAGATCGTTAACTAACAATTTGTTTACCAGTTGACCAGTTGAAAACATTATATGAAACCTGCGATGTACGGAATATTTTTAAGGTGCTATAAAAGACAAAAAGATAAATTTAAATTGATAATAGTTATTAAAAAGATAAATTTTGACATTGTAGTGATATTTTTATAAGAATTTAGTTTTGACATTTCTGATTCATTATTGTATCACTAGTTTTAACTGCACGCTGTTTTATTTGACATTGTATAGCTTGTTACATTTTTCCCACTTTTTTCTTAGGTCGCTTTCTTGTCTGTTTGCTTGTCTGTCATCTTGTCTGTCCGGTTGGAACCTTGTATCTCAATTTTGAGGCACTTCCCGACCACCTAGCGAGTTGAAACTTTCAGGGTAGCTCAGAACCCGATGACAATGCACGCTTAAACAACTTTCAACTTTCTAGGTGCACTTTCAGGTCAACTTTTGGCAACTTTCACTTTTGTATGGGGCTTATCCGATTGTTGCGTAACACATGGTTACTTCGTTGAGTTAATAATTAAAAAGAATAAAATAATAATACTAGATTTAAAACTCTAAAAATCCCACGTTTTTCAGTGACCAAAAAAGAATAAAATAACCCGGCGGGGCCAAGCGAGGGGCCACTCAAAACGTGGGGGCGCATGTTACTTATGGAGATGTAATGAGATGTATGATATGCATAGATGTTGAGAGTATTTGTAAAGATGAGCCCCCACGTTTTGAGTGGCCCCTCTCTTGGCCCCGCCGGGTTATTTTATTCTTTTTTGGTCACTAAAAAACGTGGGATTTTTAGATTTTTAAATCTAGTTAACGTTTGCATGCAAGTACAACACGTAAACATAATGCAATTGTGTACATCTTTTGTATCGTTAGTTTTTGCAAATAAATAAAGACAGAAGATGGCGTCGACTATTTCTATTTAAGGGAGAGTTCTGGAAGTCCAATGGTTACCGATTCTTGTCTAAGACAAATGCCTACTCTGTTGAAAGCTGATGGATTGTTAGCGTTCTCTTTTTGCCAATATATTTGTTGAGTTTTCTCGCTAGATCCTGGTAATGGTGTACTATATGATATATCAATTTGTGGAACTTTTTTGTCAGAAATGTGCATGCGCATTACGTGATCTGAACATATTGGTCCGAACGGTACACCAATCATAGTTCTTAATACTTACGCGCCTGATTTACCTCCGATACTGATATGCCTCTATCCTTTGTTTATGGTACATTACGAAAAGAAACAAGTAACGAAGTCAATTTGGCCAATGTACAGCCTACGCTCAAAAAAGGCAGTCGTGCCGACAAACATATTGAAAAGTAATTACTTCAATTGATTTACGACGCATTTATTCTCGTTTTTATATTTAATCCTGATGTTTTGACTCCTTTACAGGAGCCATGACCGATTAAAATGGTTTTATTCAAATGTGCGACGGAAGCGAATTTGTAATAACTGAATATCAATTAACATATTCTGAACCATTAGCCTCCGTCGTAACTAGAGGCAAACGAACTCTACAGTGACCTTCAATAAGGGTTTCACCAAAATCTGTCCACTGGTGATCTAGCCTACGATACTTACAAATGGAGCGAAGCTATTGAGAAAGGTGGAGAGGCACTCGCCATTTCTAAGGATATCTCGAAGGCTTTTGTCTGAGTTTAGCACACTTGCTGTTACGGACTGGCTGACCTTATTTATATCCTTCTTGATAAATTTTTTTGAAGGTTATCATTTTTGTCTTTTTTTCTTGTCACTTTGCTTTTGATTGTTACCTATGTTTTGCTCTGGGTTCCCTTATAAACCCATTTATCTCAGCAAGCGTTATCTTAGCTTATCTGTATATCGGATTTCCTGAGAGATCGCTAAAATCGGTTTGTCATTGAATGCTGTTTGTCCGACCAAATCAGACCAAAAATATGATGCAGAACAAATTCAATATCTTAGAGAAAAGATGGTTAGGGTCAAACCATAAACCTGTATCTGCAGGCAGTCATTGAATAAGGTGATGTCAATCAATTCATCAAAGACCTCTCTACGTGAAATTAGAAAAATAATTTGTAATTTTCACTTACTTTACCCACATAAAAAAAAAAATTATTTTGTAAAGGATCAAAGTTAAAAATGATTGCAATATCGTCCGCCAGTAAAACGCAAGTAAATTAAATTTTGCAACCAATACATGAGTTTCCGTGGCAGTCTGCCAATATTCAATAATGGAAACCCGTTTTGATTATTTTTATGTTTTGTTAATTAAAACTTTGATATCTTTGGAATTTGACATACTTTATTTTATTTACTGTCCAATTAGCTACCTCATTTTCTTGCCTTAATGTAGCTGCCCAGATTGAAGTTAGTAAGATCATTTCCCTACTGAAGTAAATTTACTTTATATATACTTGAACATTTTAAATACAAAATACTAAAGTCATATTTTTTTTTAATTTATATAAATCTATCTGGGTGTTCATCCTACCGATTTTGTCTTCAAATGTTTCACACTCACTACAATTTGACTCAAGTTATAGAGTCGAAGAGTCTTCCTCTCAATATACAAGAAACTTCGAACAAATTTTGTTTAAGAGACTTACGTGAATACTATGTTAAGTCTGTATGAGTCTGTCTTTTAGTGAGTATCATCGTCGACGGTTAGAGAAATCAAATATCATCTATTATATAAATGTTTTACCTAATTATTTAAATTTTCGTACATTCATTGTATACATATTATAAGTCAGTTTTTATATTCTTTTCTTTAGAAATTCCTATTATTTATTTATTTATTTTCATATGCTCACTGGGCAAAAACTACGTATGCGTAAGTTTTTACACGCTTAAGTTAATTTCACTAATCTTAAGTTTTATTTTGATGCATCACTCGATTGCTTATACCTCTTACCAAAGGCAATGACAGAGAATGCCACACTGCATTAAATCATAAAATAAAAATTGACTTTATTTTTTTTTAAGTTAATGCCGTAAACACCGAATCGCCGAAGGTATTTGTTATTTCGGAACAAATATATTTAAGTGAAGGTAAAAAATGTATACGAACATCAGAAACTATATACTTGACGTTCCCAATGGATCACTGGCTATAAATTGGAGTGAAGTGTCGTCATCATTATCATCATTAGTTTCTAGAATAAATTCTTTAATAGAATAAGTCGTATTAAAATTTTTAAAATATTTATTACGTGTATTTCTAGTGGTGGTGGTAATCTTACGTAATAGTGGTTTTCAAACAGCATTACATAAGATTTTTAGCGCTTATTTATTATTATTATGGATGTATATATTATAACACAGTTCAAATAATTGTTTCATATTGTTTCAGGTATTGAAAAATCCACAAATGAGTAATACTGATTGTAAGTACAATTTGCAAATACCTCTGTTTCCTAAAATAATGATAATTCGTACTTCGACAATTTAACAATTATATTATAAAGGAAAAAAATATTAGTTATAAGTATTGCACTCAAATTTATTAATAAAAATGATTCAAGGAAAGCGTTTCAATTAAGCGATTCAGAATAAGTTGTTATTTACCTTATTACAGCAAATCGTAGCAAAGTGCTCAATGAAATTTCTTCTACGATAGTTTGATCCGTAGCACGCAATGGCTGAAATCTAAAACGATTTAAACAAAGTGGTATAACCTGCTCATTTATGATACGCTTTCATTTGAAAAACTGTTGTCCTTTAGGTAACACACAACCATATTGCAAGTAAGAAAATTTTTTACTTAATCCCAACACAAAGAAAATCTTTTTATACTTTGGTACATAAAAAGCAGGAAGACTTAGTCAATGACAAATTTATTTTAATTACTTACACATAAAAAATGGATGGAATACCCATGCTGCAAGTAAAACATAATAAATAGTCATTCATTTCTTAACTAAATAATTAAATATGAATGTATGTTAAAGTTGCTCACTTGAATCTTATTTAAACTACTGAATTTAAATAAGAACAAAGATAAATCTTAATTTTGACTGAAGGACTTCATTTTAATTATGTATGAATTTTCATTTTTGAGTCTTAATAAGGAGGTTTTATGCTATTCTATCGGAGTAAATTCTCATATGAATGAATATTTAGTTCTTTCTTTTTAACTTAAACAAAAAAATGGAATAATGGCAATTCTTAAATTTGATTCACTAAAATCATTTATTATTCATAAAGTTGAATATCGTAAAAAAATAAAAGTTACTAAGGACATTTAATGGAAAGTCCATTAATCATATTCAAAAACATGAAGGGACTGAGCAACAGTAAGTTTATCCCAAATGGCAATTAAGATTTGTTTCATAAATTAATCAAGGCAGGGTCTTCTCGGTAGGCTATTCGTTTCCCTAGTCACGTCCAACCGGACTCCGTTGATGTGACGAAAGTCCCCACAGGAATCTTTTATTGAGGCCATACCCATGTCAGCAGCGGAGTTTAATGGGTACTATAAAAATGAAGATAATGGATATTGATATAAGCGTGCGTAATGTTACGACGAGCTTTTGTTATTAAGGGCCAATTTTACTTGAGTATTAGAATTAAGGTACAGTCAACGGCAAATCAGCTTACCCATAAAAAATGTAATCGATTTTCAACTAAGATCGATTGATATTTATATATACATCCCTACTAATATTATTAATGTAAATGTAAGTTTGTTTGTTATGCTTTCACGCAAAAACTAGTAAACCAGTCAGCATGAAACTTCGTACATATATTCTTGGAGGTATTAGAAGTAACATAGGATACTTTTTATTGAAAAGAAAAAAATGCGAGCGAAGCCGCGGGTAAATCTAGTGTATATTTATATTTATATATTAGTCCAAGAAATCACATCTTCTGGATGTATCTGCCTAAAAAGGGAGGATGACATTTTTTATATTGGTGCTATCTACAGCATTATTAATATGTACACCTTGATGTAATGTCAATCGTAAAATAAGCAACAATATTATTGTAAAAAAGTAAGCATACAATTATATTGTATATAAGTTAAGCTTTTTTATAAATTTAAAAAGTTCCATAGTATATGGTAAATAGAAATAATCGCGCGATATATATGATTTGTCCCCATGAGTTGGAGTCTATATTAAAGTTTTTCATTGTATTAAAGACCGCAATCAAATAATACCGCTTTTTTGCTTGTCGGTAAAAAGTGTTGCAAGAGAACTCCTAATAATAAACACATTGCATAAAAATCAAAATTTAACGTTAAAAAAAGAAATAAAAACGTGATTTATAAAGAGTTTCTTTTCATTTTTTTTAATGAAACGCTCATTTTCTTACGTTTTAGTCTTTCAGTTTATTCTTAACATCTTTTGTTATCCAAATCGATTACGTAATTACGTTATGAGTTTAAGGTAATTAATTTTATAAATCTATTTGACATTTGTTGGAAATTTTACTTGGCTGACTTCATCTTTAGACCTATTATAACTTAAAATACTCGCACAAACTCAACACACGTACAAGTTCCAGTCACTACATCATATGATGGTATCATAATATTGCATTGCCACAGGACTTACATAAATGTGCCAACTGTCAGCTCAATCAGAAAGCAACAAGTGGTCGACAAATAGCTTGCAAATTTTAAAGAGCAGAACTTACGAATATTCGAAATTTAAATAAAATCTTATAATTAAATTACTACTTTTAGACCAAGACAAACAGCTACATTTACTTGCATAACCGTGCCCTCATTTTATCGCTGTGATAAGGTATGATCACGTTGTGCAAACTGTGAGCATGCAGCTAAACGTTTATTATTTTTGTGTTCGTTTATCTGCAAACGTTATATTTTGATACCAATAATAATATAAGTATGTTTTAAGAGCAGTATGGAGGTTATAGAAATATTCACATAATCACTAGTTTAATGAAATAAATAAATAATAAATATTTCCAACATTTACACCAATTAACCTAGCCCAAAGTAAGCTCTTTTAAGGCTTGAGTTATGGATACTAGGGTAACGGATAGACACATATATATATATATATATATATATATCATACATAAATAAGTAATATTCATAGAAATATATACAAACATCCATGACTCAGGTACAAATACTCGTATTCATCATACAAACATCACATTTCATGAAATAATCGTCGAGAATAAGTTTAAAGTATTCATGAAAATCCCATCAAATTTCCTCCTCTACTTCCCGAAATAAGCCGTCGACAGACAAGACCTACTACAAAAAATTGTAGTATTCAATTTATTAACCTTCAATTTATCTTTTATAAATTGAAGGTTTTTGCAATTTTTTGTAGTAGGTCTAATAGGTACGAGATTGTAATACTTTTATTACAATCTCGTTACTTTAGGTTAAAGATTATATTTAAAAAAAAATCAGTCCTAATATAAAATGCAGTGTTCTTATAAACCTATATTGAAACGGGTATTTTTATCTTGACGTTACGGCCGGCGGGCTGACTTGTAAACATATTCGAATTAAAGATATTTCTCTACTAGTATCAAATGGAACTTATAAATCGACTTATCCATAGAACAGAGTTCGATGTGATCATGTGATCATGACTAGTTTTTTAGCTAAATGAGACCCTTATCTCATTTAGCTAAAAAAACTAGTTTTTGCATCATGATCACATCAAACGCTGTTATATGGATAAGTTTTTTATTTAATTTAATGAGATAAGGTCTCATTTTGCTAAAAAACTAGTCATGATCACATGATCACATCGAACTTTGTTCTATGGATAAGTCGAAATCATCATACTTGGTTGGAGCGTAAAATTGACTTCCAACTATTATAAACTATGTACAGGTTGTCAATAATAGGTTGTTTGGCAAGAATATTTAATTTTTGTCAAAGAAAGGAAATTGCCATGCTATCATATATTCGATAATAATGTTCATAAAGATCTATAGGCAAACTAAGTCCTATATACTTATGATCTTTGATCTGTGATTCGGCTATTTAATTCATATCATATATTGTTTTTCTTGAATTAAGAAGCCTCCTAGAGAATAACCTTATTAAGAAAAAGCTTTTTCACTCGTCATTTTAAACAGTTAATGTAATATGCACTTGGGAATTACCCACCCAGATTATTCTACTCCCAAACTTGCTCGTTATAAATAACAATGAAAAACGCTCAGTGGAATGGTGTAACGTAAAATAATAACGAAGCAGAGATTATCATAATCCGCAATTTCGATTCATACCAAAATCCTGGAAGCTTGCCAATGTGCAGTCAGTACCCAAAAAGGGTACGATCGCTATCACTTCCATACTCTGTAAGGTTATGGGTAGAATGCTAAACAGCAAGTTGCGTTCATACTTAGAAGACAATGATCTCCTCAGTGACCGTCAATATGGCTTTCGCCGAGGACGTTCAACTGAGGATCTTCTAGTTTATGGGACGCATTGCTGGGGCGAGGCCATCGAGATGCACGGGGAAGCACTTGCTGTGTCACTTGACATCTCGATGGCTTTTGACAGGGTCTCGCACGCTAGTCTGCTGCGCAAGCTTCCACCGTATGGTATCCCCGCTGCCTTTAGTAGTTGGATAGCTGATTTCCTGGCCCCCGGGCCTGATCGGGATGAAAAAAAAGACAGTAATATTCTTAGCTTACACAATTTAAGAATACCCTCTCCGAAGTATAGTTGATAAAAGAAAAGCTCATTAAGGTAAAAGAAAAAAATACCCATATTATGTGTCTGGCAAAACACGCCAGTACCGTAACCGCTGAACCCGTCAAAGCTGTAGTGATGTGTCGAGTACGGCTTGACTCGAGTCAGACTCGATTCCTGCTTTGGACTCGCCAATTCGAATACCAATTTATTTTGATTCCAGTACGCCGGACTGGATTCCGGTACTCGAGTCAGGAAGAATCGATTTTGTACTCGCTGTCTCGAAACTATTATGCGAGTCCAACTGACTGGAGTCTAGTATTCAAGTTAGCTTGACTCGCTCGTACTCGATCTCTGTTTACTTAAGCAATGAAGTGACACCTAAAATAATAGTACATACAAATTTGGACCTGTAACTTTTAGTTTTAATTTCTTTGTGTTGAGCTGTTAGGCTCAATTTAAATTGTGGTGGAATGGAAGCGACAGAAGGAAAAAAATCACAGTATACTTGAAGGGCGTTCGTGGTTAAATAAAATAACGTCTTGATTAACACTTCTATTTTATTGCACTTTAGTGTGTGTGTATATAAAAATAAAAGAAGAACAGTTTCAACACAGATAGGTAAGTCGCGTAAACCTCAAAATAACGAATCTATCACCGAACCAACAAGCATTCGTCGTGCACTCTCTACTCAAAATTCTTTTTGCGTCAAAAATATGGACGACTGTGAGGCACGGGCGCGCTGGTCGCGGGCAAACCGGGCCCATAGACCGAAGCTTCAACGGCCGTGGCTCGGCGCAGGCACGCAAAAATGAATCTTAAGTCAAAGTAGAGCGTATATATGTAGTTTAATATTATATATCATAAAAAAATAACTCAAACCGGTGACGGACTTGAGTTCTGGACTCGAGTCAACATTCGATGACCAACATAGAACTCGAGTGCTGGGCTCGAATTGCGGAATCGAGTCATGATTCGAATACCGTACAAACTGACTCGAGTCGACTCGATCCAAAAATAATTTAAGCAAAACCAATATGTAAAGTTAGCGTTTTGTAAAAATATTTAATATTTCTTTAATTATTACTAAAAAAAGTAGTTAAAGATTTTTAGTTCCAGGGGACACAGTGTTTTATGACATATTAGATAGTTCTGATGCTCCACTTTCCTGTTGTCTGAAATGGCTATCATATATATGCAATGCAAAATCTACAATTTGAATAGAGTGAAGTGTACAGAAACAGGACTAATTTGAATATACGTCGGTGGCGACTGTACGGACAAATATGCACAATATATAATTTCTCCTGTACGAACCTCCATTTAGTACAGGAGTTTGGTAATGTGCTCTTAATTGTGTTTGTATATGCTAATGTCACGAAGTAATGCGGTGGGAGTTATGTCGGCTTTCTACAGCCTGTACAGTTTAGTTGTTAACTGTAAGTTGAATATAAGTTAATATTAATTCTATTTAAAATTGGTTTAAAATCAGCTTATCTATAAACCTACTATTAAACGTTTGATCGCGATGATTATGAACAATTGATACTAAATCCCTATTAATATTATAAATGTGAATGTAAGTTTGTTTGTTATGCTTTCACGCAAAATCTACTGAACCGATCATCATGAAACTTCGTACATATATTCTTGAAGGCATTAGAAGTAACATAGGATACTTTATACTGAAAAAAAAAATTGCGGGCTAAGCCGCGGGTAAAAGCTAGTAAATAATAAATTTATGAACAGCATGGTAGCGTAATGGTTAACACTTTATCATATGATTAAGGAGGTTAACAACTTATGGGTGTAAACAATGTAGGTATTATTTTTAACCCCAATGTACTTCCAAAGGCACGTTAAGCCCAAGGTCCCGGCGGCATCTGCAGGAAGCACCTACTAATACAATCGCTTGGTTGGTTATTTTTCTAGCCTCGGGCATAGATTGTCAGTTTTCTTTCTCGCGCACTGCTTAGCCTCGTACGATTTTAAGTGAAAAGTAGCATTTTTCTGTATTCCTTTTTATGACGAAGGCATATATCGTCGAAGTAGGAACATTAATC
Source organism: Calamotropha paludella (assembly GCA_927399485.1). Lineage (NCBI taxonomy): Eukaryota > Metazoa > Arthropoda > Insecta > Lepidoptera > Crambidae > Calamotropha > Calamotropha paludella. The sequence goes on along the minus strand of OV656814.1, from coordinate 7,303,428 downwards.
GGCTGATAGTGAAGACAAAATATTTCACAGCATGGAAATAAAACTTAAACTTAAAGAGCGAAGTCTTGCATGTAGGTGCGTGCAAGAGCTACGTTTACGTGTAATAATCTTCTTAAAAATACTTTTGTCGTGCCATTAAAAAAAACAACCTAAAACGTTAATTACCAGCATCTTAATCAAATTGACGTACTAAGTTAATAACGTCTGAAACAAAGTTGCAATAAAATTGATTAAACTTAGTCAGTTTATTTTCTGTTACGTCTGCCTTACGTTTATTTTATATCTTTTAATGTGAGCGCTAACAAAATTTATCTTTTCCTTGCACACGTAAAGTACACCCTAGCATTTTTACGAAACAAATTAAATTTCATCTAATCTACTCCATTCCACATTCGCACATTTTAAAGACGTACTTTTCTTGAATTATATCTTATTGGGGGATCTTAAAAATTAATATATTTTTAAATATATAAACTTTACCTTACCTACTTTTTAATGGTAAACAATTATAATAAAATATATAACTTGTTTAAATAAACGAATTTATAGAAGACAAGTAAGCATTACACAACAGTGAAAACAAAATTTGACAAAATACAAAGTGCACATTTTTCTGCAAAATATAATAAATTTAACTTCTATATTACAACTAACTACCATAAAGTTAATAAATATCAATATTGCAAAAGCAAAGAAATAACAGTTAACATAATAATTATTGATCCAAAGATATAGTAAAATTTCCTGACAAAAGTTGGAATTTTTTCATTTATTTAATTAAAGAAAAAAGTGTCAGATCCAAAACACTGTATACAAATATCTTCATCGGGTTTTGTCTGCTATACCTGAAGTGTAGACATTAATAATTTTGTGAACACAGTGCCTTTTAGTACTGAGTACTTTTATTTACGTGTTAAGGGCAATGTTAATATAACAATATTTAGTTTTGTAAATCTATAATCTAAGAACACAAATTTGTTGTTTGTGTGTTTGTCTGTCCGCTCTTTTTCCCGATCTTTTAACGTTACCATAGCAACGCGTTACCGGGTCAGCTAGTATATACTCTAAGAACACGCTCTTTTCCCGCTCTTTTTCCATTGTATACGCGTTACCATAGCAACGCATTACCGAGTAAGCTAGTATTTCGGAAAAAAAATTAAAGAATCAATAACAGGGCGCAAAAACTTTCGCTTGAACACTAATCTTATTTACTAAAAAGATATTTACTTGTTTGAAAGATCTGATGGGAGTTGAAGAAGCGAGATATGTATATATATATATATATATATATATATATGTATAATCAATTTTTAAAAAATAACAATATAGCCAAAGCATAATAATGACCAAGCAGATTAAGAAGTTGCAGTAGTTAGGGAATATAACACAAAATCTGGCGAGAAGAAAGTCTTTGAATATCGATATTGGGCAGTAAGTGAGCGACGAGTGCAGTTATAGACGGCGCTGCAATGCAATCTGAGCTAGCGATCTATTCACCATCGTATAATCGGATGCGAGCTGATCGCTGTATAAAACACCAGGTCTGTGTTCAACAGTAGATCTCCCTTACCGATTGATTGCGATGATAATTCTTTTTTAAATCACGTTTGCCAAGTAAACACTAACAGGCAAATCCAAACATCCGCCCATTTTTTGGTTAAGTGTTTTATTAACCCTTTCCTAGGCCAGTAATTACAGAGGAAGGTCAAAAAACTTAAACTAACCCTTTGCCCTCAGTTAAAGGTTAAGCTTAAATACCTAGGCTGAGCGGCTTTGGATTAATTAGTTAATTAAAACCCTTTTACATGTACTGAAATAAGAAGAAGTATACCAATTTTCCAGAAAATTATATTTATAGATATTTTTTAAGTAAAAGAAATCCATCTAAAGAGCTCTCAGACGTTAGCATTTATCACATTGATGACCGTTACGGTCAATTACTTAAAAATATTTATCATCAATCTATTAATATTACTGCTTCTTGATTGTGACCCTGCCTTCCCAATGGATAAAAATGCCGCAAGTAAAATTACCCATTATAAAATACAGTACTGTTGCAGGTATGTTTTATTGAAACGCATTTTTCCATTTCGCCATGGTAATCCATTTACAGTGTTAAATAATCCCATTGGTCCCAATACTATCATGCTGTAGAACTGGTTTACTTTGGTTTTTTATGGTCAACCTTTATCTATTCTAGAATAGGTTTTTTGTCCCCATCTTCTTGTTAAGCTTTCCTAACTTCACACCCAATGCCGGGCCGGTCGTCTTAATTCTCAGCATACTGACATTTACTACTTTCTTGTCCTCTTGTCTAGTACATTCTTCAGAGCTTAATCTCCTAGCTATTGTATCTGCATTTCTATACACGCTGCCTTTATGATGTTCCGCAGTGCAATCTTGTGTCTGTAGTCCTTTCTTGCCCTGCTGTTGTTGGTCAACTACATCTGCATATGCTTTAGGAGCACGCACTTGGCGTCGACGAGCTTCCTCTTACTCTTTCTCTTGGTGTCGTCGAGCTTCCTCCTCTTCTTTCTTCTGGCGCCGAAGGACTTTCTCTTCTTAGCGTGGTCGAAAAGTTCGGCTTTGTATTGCTGTAAAAACAGCATAGTGGTAGTTTCACTCGGTAGTGATACATGACTCTATGCTTTTACGAGCCATGTATGGTCCCTTCTTTCGCCCGACCATCCGACCGATTATATCGTGGCCAACGTAAGTTTTTCTTGATCACAGCGGCTACTTTTTCGTCGAGATTTCGTAAACAAAACATAAAGCTAAGTACGTCATAGGCCTCCTTGACAATATTATTGAGCTCGACGCATACCTTTATCTACATTAAATTCCAAAAAAATCTGTTACAATGTTGCATAGTAATCCATGACCTACAAACTACTAGATGTAACTCTGAGTGACGTCATCATCCTCTCGAAGTCAATATTTTGATCAACACGTGGTTATTACGTCCATTTCCCAGGTTATTACTGGCCATACTTTTGTTGTGACGCCATGACAGTGACGCATGGTCTAATTTATAGACCAACAACTTTTTTATTTAGTCGCAGTAGCCTTTATTCACCAGTTATATGGCTCATGAAGCTTACTTTTGGCCGTTATTTTAAAATTGCAGAAGTTTGTGTGGAAATTTATTGTCCCTAAAAAATAAACTGTGAGAGTGAAGTGAGTTGTATGGTGATTTATGTTAAGCGTCACTTGCAATCTTGTTTCAAGAGGGCTTAATTTTGTTTATAAGTACAGTTCTTCTTTTCATAGTACTTAAAATGAAATAATAACATCTAAAGTTGACAATATCTTTTTTTTTTTTTTTTTATAATTTTTATATATTTTATGCATTTTCAATGCGATCTTATAAGATAAATTATTATAATAGATTTTACGCTGGCCTACAGCGTAAAATCAGGAATGTACTAGAAAATTTCGACGAGTGTTCGCAAGGCTCGGTAGCTCAATTGGGAGAGCATTGGACCGGATTTCCAAAGGTTGCGGGTTCGATTCCCGCCTGAGATTCACTTGTGACCCGAGTCGATTTTTTCTAGTATTTTTCTATTATAATAATTTATCTTATAAGATCGCATTGAAAATGCATAAAATATATAAAAATTATAAATCTAACATGGCTGTTTCATCTTAATCGATTGACCAAACATTTGTAAAAATGTTTCTTTCGAATACGAGAGGATGTTCCTCTCATTGATGAAACAACGCTGGCCTACAGCGTAAAATCAGGAATGTACTAGAAAATTTCGACGAGTGTTCGCAAGGCTCGGTAGCTCAATTGGGAGAGCATTGGACCGGATTTCCAAAGGTTGCGGGTTCGATTCCCGCCTGAGATTCACTTGTGACCCGAGTCGATTTTTTCTAGTATTTTTCTATTATAATAATTTATCTTATAAGATCGCATTGAAAATGCATAAAATATATAAAAATTATAAATCTAACATGGCTGTTTCATCTTAATCGATTGACCAAACATTTGTAAAAATGTTTCTTTCGAATACGAGAGGATGTTCCTCTCATTGATGAAACAACGCTGGCCTACAGCGTAAAATCAGGAATGTACTAGAAAATTTCGACGAGTGTTCGCAAGGCTCGGTAGCTCAATTGGGAGAGCATTGGACCGGATTTCCAAAGGTTGCGGGTTCGATTCCCGCCTGAGATTCACTTGTGACCCGAGTCGATTTTTTCTAGTATTTTTCTATTATAATAATTTAATATCTTTTTTAATAAGTAATAAAGAATAAACTGACCACCTTACTTTAAACATCTAACTTAAAAGCTTATTATTTTTTTATAATAATAAATAAGACAATTTTATTATAATTTTTTTCTAAATGTAGGTTTTAACAAATAAAATAGGAGACGACAAACACGGCTTGCCCATATAAACACAAAATATATAATTTCTTATTTTGGACGATGCGTTCATCTCATTACTTCTGTCAAGCAAGTCTTTCCATTAGTCAACCACTTTAAAAGTTTTTTTCAAAAATGTATTACTTTAAATCTCTTAAACCGCTATAGATTTTCATTTTCAAACAAACGACCGCAAATTTCCTATCGCTACGTTGAGTAAACATATTGAGATAATATATAAGGAAATGTATAAAGAACTTTAAGACCATTAACTTATTCGGTAATGTCCTTTCGATACATCAGAAGAGAAGAACAACGTCAGCCTGTAAATAACTTAAGATGTTGAAAAGAGTTGTAACACCAACCATTGTATTATGCAATTTTGCACAAACTAATTACTTACTTTGACAAGATTTAATTAAGCAATCAGCAAAAGGGGTCATTTCAGCTTAATAAAATTTATTTTATCTATCTGAAATTATGCCTTTTGGATTTGGGAATATCTAAAGGGTTTTTTAATTATGCAAGAATAAAACTGAAACAAGAGGGTCTGATTTAATTAATACCGCTGTCATTAAACGGTCAGCAAAAGGAGTATTTCAGGGAATTAAAAAGCTGTCTCGATTCTGGGAATATCCCTTTTTTATTTATTTAGCTTTTTGCTGTTTAAGAATAAAATTATTAAAAGCATGTTCAAATGAAACAAGATACAAAATAACATTTTGTTTTTAGACAACTTTTTAACGGCATTTAAATAATCTATACATATAAAAAAAATTAAAGTGTCTGTTTGTAATATTGAAATAACCGTTTTTTACTACATGCATATGAATATATATACGGTAAATACACCAAAATAACATGTTTTACAATTTTTGTCTGTCTGTTTGTTCCGGCTAATCTCTGAAATGGCTGGACCGATTTTGACGGGACTTTTATTGGCAGGTAGCTGATGTAATAAGGAGTAACTTAGGCTACTTTTAATTTAGAAAAAACTTTTATTTTAGAAAAATAATATTACTGCCACAGCAACGCGTGGCTAGGTCAGCTAATCATTAATAAAAGCTTAAACCAAAAAATGCCAATAGTAATGCCGTTTATGATATTATCATTGCTATGCCAAGCTTACAAAGTATATTAAACCCTCATAAATTGTTCATCAATCAAAGATAAATTGAAAATAAAACCATTTCTAATTATGAGCGAAAACGAAAAACAAAATTTTGCATCTCATTAAAGAAATACCATTTAGATTCATATGTTCACAAAAGCAATATCTGTGATGCATACAACGTTGGCAATTTCCTATCCCACCCTCAATAGCTCACGTCATTCAATCCTCATCGATGGTGCCTTCCGTTCCTCGACAACATCGTTCTATCCTCTTTATACCAAATGTGACATTTTATGAAGTGAATTTTGAGAGTTATAACGAATGAACACTGTTTCTAAGCATTCCATATACATTCATTGTGTTTATCAAAATTCTTACCGAAAATATCCTCACGTCACTATTATTTTTGACTCTTTTTCTTGTATCACCAACTCAGACACAGATGCGTAAGAGATAACGGAAGAATAGTGTATAATATATATAATGTGCATTATTTAGTCTATTTCTGTCCTGAAATTTTATAATTTTAAAATTGAATACAATACAAACTACATACTCCTAGGTATATATTTATTATTTTGTGCGCTCTGTGCCTCTTGCTTATTTTAATTATCTTCCAATCAGAAAGAGTTAACTCAAATCTATGAGATATAAAATACGTGTGTAAAAAACAACTACGCCTCCGAGCCCTCAGGTAACATTGGTGGAACGACACTAGCTCATAGTAGAAGTTGAAATACGTTTGTAAATATCGACACGTTTGCCAGCATCTCGGTAGCTCAGCGGTCAGAGCACTCGCCCGGATTGCGAAAGGTCGTGGCTTCGAATCCTACCTGAGGGCTCGAAGGCGATGTTATTTTTTACACACGTATTTTATATCTTTTAGAAAATATTATATAAATAAAAAAAAAATTAAAAACATCAAATAGATCTCTTTAAAACAACATACAAAAATACCCATTTTGTAAGATTGTTTTTACGACGTTTTCCAAACCTTTCTTCCAAGTTTGCTCCTTTCGGTAATATGAATTCCACATCCTAAATAATATAATAAATTCAAAAGTTAGGTTGTTAGTTTATTTCTTTGTTGTACTTTCACACCTTAATTACTGAATCGCTCATCATAATTTTTTAAACACTTTGTTAGTATATACACACACATTGTAATGTATACTAATATGTACCTTTATAGTCTTCGATTTTCATTTATAACATTCGTTAAATTGTATATTTTATCATTCCATTTTGCATCATCATTTGTAAACGTATTAATCTCTGTAAATATATATATATATACAATAATATTTTACTCAATTGCTGAAAAGATATACTAGATTTTCATATAGAGCTTCGCAACCACTCAAAACTTCTATACAGAATGCTACACACTTACCGGCATTGCTTGTTATTTTAACCTGTCTTTTTGTTTAATCTATTTCATTATTATTTCTTCATTTTATTACTAAAAATGTATTTATTTAATTTATTGACATATAAGTTTTTCTCCGTTGCCATGGCTACCCATGACACGATCTTTCATTTATGGTATTAAACCTCCAAAGAAAACCAGATTTTATTCTTTTTATGTCTTCTCGAAGACAATCTAAATTTAAATGGCTCTGGGCCTATAAAAGACCGAGCTGACCTGCCAAGTCATTCAGTTCTTCGGCAAAAGTTGCCACGTTAACATCTATAGCTCGCTACCGAGCTCTCCAAAATTCTTAAAGGCCTTATCCCGGGGCCGGCTGCCCCGGGACTCAAGAAAAGTCCTCAACGCCGTAAGGCAAACTTTTGGCTCAAGAACCTACACTAAACTTAGCCACTCTCCACCACTAACGTTGCCTGACCACCAGCGGTGCAGGCCATCCATCTGCAGCGTCGCCCTACCTACCTGCTACGCCGCCCGACCTACCAGCAGCGCCGCACGTCTACCAGCAGCGCCGGCAGTAAATCGGTGCAGGCCGTCCACCAGCAGCGCCGCCCTATCTACCTGTCACGCCGCACGTCTACCAGCAGCGCCGGCAGTAAATCGGTGCAGGCCGTCCATCAGCAGCGCCGCCCTACCTACCTGTCACGCCTCCCGACCTACCAGCAGCGCTGCCCGTCTACCAGCAGCTCCGGCCGACGTCTGCCCCGCCTCTTGTCTACCGGTAGCGCCACCCTTCATCCGACGGTGTCACTGCATCTGGGCCCTAAAGCCCCGGGCCTCAAGCCGCCTACATAGAAGATCGCCGACGACCCACAATCACCTACTCACATTTTCACTGTACATTACACATACTCGCCCTCACTCTTCTTACCTCTTTTTTTTTTGTTCTTTAAATTGTTTTGTAAATATATAAACTGTAACTTTACCCTGATCTTCCGTCTTTATATTTTGTCCCTTCACGACAAAATATATTATATATACACATAAAAGTATGATGGGTAACATTTGTCCAGCAAAAAGTACTGTTCCCGAGGTATATAACTATAACTTTTAATCATTAGTCCACATTAATGCGAGCGAAGCCGCGGGGAAAAGCCACTATTTATATAGTTCGTAAGTATGTTAGATATCGTATCCTACATGGATGTTTTGACGTGACAACGTCTTATAAATTGGTTTGCCGGGTGACACTTCAAGAAACTGCGTTACGCTCCGCTCACGTTATGCGCTTACAATGAGAGCGAGTGAGAGGCACGCGTCCCTTCCACTCGGGCATGGTTAGCCCGCCTAAGAGCGAGAGAGACAGACATAAAAAGTGGAAGGGACGCGTGCCTATAAATTAATGTTTTAAATATAATTCTTTGTATAAATAAATGTTTTAAATTGTTACTATTATTTCATCCTTCTTCCTACTATACGAATGAATATTCACATTAAAATTATTTTACCACTCAAAGTCGTTGTCACGTAAAACTTTCGCCCGTATACCGACTTTACAGGCAACCAACCAGTTTTTTTAGTTCTGTATAAATTCTGCAATTTATGCAGCATAAATGTTGTGTGCATATCTAAGAGAAGTATTACTGCACTAGCTTTTGCCCGCGGCTTCGCTCGCGTTAAATTCGGGGAAGCACTGTTCCCCTTTCCTGAACACAGAAGAGAGCTCGGAACAGAATTTTACACGTTATTTATTTTATTTTAACACACTACTATAGACTATATTATATGTCTTTCCATTTGGGGTCTGAATAAAAAGATTCTGGGCCTTGGACACACGCGAACATGCTACATACAGCTGTCCATGGGAAAAGCACGGCTTTTCTAAGTTCACCCCAGCCACCTTTAATGTTTGTCCTTGCGCTTTGTTAATAGTCATTGCAAAACTAAGCTTAAGAGGAAATTGTAGCCTTTTAAACTGGAACGGGAGATCTGTGGAAATTATTGGGATTCGTGGGATCATTACATTTTCCCCCTTTCCTACGCCGGTTAAGATAGTGGCGCTAATGATATTGAGGCCAAGTTGTGTGACACGAAGTCTCGTTCTTGGGGCATGCAAATTTCGCATAAGCATGACTGGGACGCCTAGTATACAATAAACATATCAGCGCCATCTATCGGAATCCATGAGTTACACATATTTATGTTTATAATGTTTATTTTCTCAAAAGCTGATTGATTTATGGTAAGATTTAATGTTTTTAATATTGTTTTATTTAATTCGTTTTAATTAAATTATTTTATTATTCGTTTCTATTAAAGAACCTGTTCTAATTTTGCGGAGTCTCACACACATTTCCATCCCCTATTTTAGGCCCCTATTAAAAATGGCAGGTATTTTCGTTAGTAACAAAGAGTCTGTGTGCCGATTTTAGCTTCCTGCCTTGAAAACTGCGAAAGGTCTCATATAAAATTTCACCCCCTCTTTTAAGGGGTTGGGTGCAGATTTCAAAAACAAAATGATGGGCGATTTTTTTGGTAGTCATAAATAGTCAGCATACCAATTTTTAGCTTTCTACCTTGAAAATTGCGGGATGCTCCATACAAACTTCCACCCCCCATTTTTGGGAAGTGGGGGTTTAGAAAGGGGAAAAAAGTAGCCTATGTTACTCTCCATCCCTTCAACTATGTCCACTTAAAAAATCACGTGAATTCGTTGCTTCGTTTTGCCGTGAAAGAAAGACAAACAGACAAAAAACTTACACTTTCCCAGTTATAATATTAGTATGGATACTATTTGTAAGTTAGCGATTTGTAGAAGTGAATTTTAATTATTTGATTATGAGTCTCAACACTGTTTCAAAAGAATTGTAGTAAAATTGATACTGATTATTTTGAATAACCCTTCTCCTCTTTTATGCTGATAACTTGTGCTTATATTACTTTGGGCTTATCTACCATGATTATATCTTTTACAGCTTATTTTAAAATAAGAAAAATATTAAAATTAAAACTTTGATCGTTACATCCTCAAAGCGCAAGTTTACAACCAGTTTGAGTTTTATGTTGTGCCGTGAATACATTTTTAAAAATATTAACATGAACATCGTGAATACAGAATATCTGAGTGTCGTTAAAAGGAACATAAAATACGTTTTGAAACTAATGACATTTTCTTGGTTTTACATTATATAAGACGCCAATATCCTATCATTTTATGGTCTTCGACAGAGGAAGTGTTGTTGTATCTGTTGATAATACGATATACGAACATACGGCTGATGCCAAGCTTTTGAAGTATCTGAAATATGAACGACGGCTCCATAACCCATCACTACAATACTATTTTCTTTTCCACCCATCCCATGTTTTAATTTTATAATGAACACTAAAAATAGGGGGAGATAAGCGCCCTGGTATTGCTGGATTTCTCAAGGGCATTCGACTCTATAAATATTTCACTCTTGATTTCTAAGTTAGCATACTATGGAGTCGATGATGTTGCACTGCGATGGTTTTCAAGTTACCTGCACAATAGGCGACAGCTTGTGGAGTTGACCAATCCAGACGGGTCGAAGACACGCTCCTCACAGTTGTTAGTCACTCGTGGAGTGCCTCAGGGATCAATTCTTGGACCAATCCTCTACACCCTGTACAGTTCCGATGTCATTAAATATATCCATAACTGCAGATATCATTTGTATGCTGATGACCTTCAGTTATACTGTTCCTTCCAACCGGCTGATATTCATGTTGCTGAAACAAAAATAAATGAGGATTTAAAAAACATTTCCTCATGGTGCAATTTGAATTGCCTTGTCCTCAACCCGAAGAAATCAAAATTGCTGCTTATGGGATCAAATAGGGGCATACAGAAGTTAAGCAACTCCACACTTAATATTAGCATCAATGGGGAATCGATAGAGCGTGTTGACTCGGCTAAGAATCTGGGTTTAACACTTGACAGTCATCTAAATTTTGACAGCCATTTGACAGAGTGTACACGATATTGTTTTTATAGGCTGAAATTACTATATAAACTCAGACCTTACCTGTGCGAGAAACTGAGACTGTCACTCTGCGAAGCATTAGTTCTGTCTAAGCTTAATTATTGCGATACTGTCTATGGCCCCTGCCTGCTTTCTAGAACAGCTAAGCTTATTCAGCGGGTGCAAAATGCTTGTGCGCGTTTTTGTTTCCATATCCCCCCCAGAACGCATGTTACTCCCTTTCTTAATAGTAGAAATATTTTAAAGATGGAGGGTCGAAGGAAGCTTCATTTGGCCACATTGCTTTTCGGTATCATTGGTACTAGTAGACCATCATATCTTTATAAGAAATTAGTGTGGGCAAGGAAAAACACCATTTATCCGAGGAGGGCCTGTGCTTATATATTTGTCACCCCAAAGCACCGGACTGTGGCATTCCGCGGGTCTTTTAGGTTCGCCGCCTCACGGTGCTGGAATGATATTCCCCCTCCGTTGCGCGACCTGGAAACAATTAGCTCGTTTAGAAACAACCTAAGAAAGTACCTTCTAAGTGAGCAAATTTCTTTGAACTTACATGCTATTTCTTCGCGACGCACCGACAACTTGGGGCCAGCGTTCCAACGCTGATGGTGCCGAAGGGCTGTGTGGGGTTGGCTTGCCATTGCCTTATCGGTTTTCACTGCTATGGGTCGGACTAGCTGGCTTTAAACTCATTTTTTTCTTTTTTCTTTCACATTGACAATGTTGTTTAGTAGTTTACCACAGTCACGTAAAAAGTATGTGTATTGAGGTGCAGTTAATATTTTTTGTATGACTAAATTTTGGTATTCTAAGAATGAAAGTGAAGTATATATAACAACTGTTTCAGAGCTATAACCTTCTAGCCTACGTGGCAAACATGACTTTATGTCATTTTATGTCACAGACTGAATACCGACATTGCGGTTGGCCACAGATTTGCGTTCCGCAACAGAGGCAAGGCAAAGGGTCTCGCCCATAATAATATTATTTTTATTTTATTTTTTCCTCTCTCTTTGTAATTCAATGTATTGTAATATTTTCGTGAATTATTTTGTTTTTTTGCTTTATTATTATTTGATTTTTCTTTATTTATTAATTGTTTGTCCTGTTTGTAATCTATATGTTTGTTCTACGTTATTGTGAATTGTGAATTTAATTTATAGAATAATAATACGAATTTATGTAGGCCCGGCCAGAATACCAGCGCTGTATCAGTCTAACCTGATGCAGCATATGCTGAGGTCGGGTCCTAATTGACCATTAGCTATAAGTTTTATGTCTGATTTTTATATGTCACCTGTATGTGCTATGTTTATTTTATGTGTTCCTTCTGTGCTTTGTGGTCAATAAATGTGTTTCTTTCTTTCTTTCTTTCTTTTAAAAAAATATGTGAAATGGCGCGAAATCGTAAGAAGTTTTTAAAATAATAAACGAGTTCCAAATACAAAATAATTAAAAAATAGAAAAAATAACTATTTGTGGCCAGACTAGTTATTGTGTGTTCCGTTCAGCGTGTTAAAAATTATAAGGGGAAGAATATATCTTTTAAACATTCATAACCTTATTTCTGATGGCTTCCTTGATAATGTATATGACATATAGATAAGAAATAATATGACAAAATAAAATGGAGGTATGTATTAGGGATGTTGCGGATGCGTTTTTTTTCACATCCGCGGATGCGGATGCGGATGCGGATTTTAAGAGGCTCACATCCGCGGAAGCGGATGCGGATGCGGATCTGTACAAAAAACTTAAGTGTTGGTTTGGTAGGGTAAAAAAGCAGTAATATTGATCCTTTCTTTATCTATACATATAAATAAAATTGGAGTGTCTGTTTGTAATATTGAAATAACCGTTTTTTACTACATCCATATGAATATATATACGGTTCACACACCAAAACCACATTTTTACAATTTTTGTCTGTCTGTCTCTATGTTTGTTCGGGCTAAACGCTAGCTGCTACCTGGACACTGGGCTAGCTGGACCGATTTTGACGGGACTTTTATTGGCAGATAGCTGATGTAATAAGGAGTAACTTAGGCTACTTTTATTTTAAAAAAATATTTTACTTTAGAAAAATAAAGTAATGTTGCTATGTCAAAGTACTGTCCAGTACAGCGCGCAGCTCACGCGCATGCCACCACTGTCTATGCCGTCACGTCGGGCGCCGCACACCACTTTTCCCACCAACGAATCAATATCACAAAGGCTGCCTATTTCGCGGGCTCAGAACGCGCCAGCGGGCTATTGCTGGTTTTTAATAAAAATTTTTTTTGCAAATTATAATAACTGAGCCACGGCAACGTGTGGCCGGGTCAGCTACTTTAATAATAAAGTAGTGAGTAAATTACTATTACTGATTAATTGTTTTAGTAATGAAATTTAAATATTGGAGCATTATATTTAATGATTATATTTAAAGTAGAATGACCGCCTTTTCGGACTCCAGTCTGTTTCGCAAGGGTTCGTGTATTAATCCTGCGCTACTAAATAACTGTTCACTTGGAACACTGGCTGGTGGCGCTGATAAGAAGTTGCGTGCTTTTTTAGGTAACAGTTGGAACTCAATTTGATTAACACTCCACCATTAAAGAGGACTCTCATTTAAATTAATTCACTTTTTATTACGGAAAGTAAGTAACTGCTTCTTGTGAATTGTGTCAGGGCTGACAATTTCTGGTGTAGCATCATGGTAAAGATCACTTATTAAACAGGACTAACGTCCTGTACCTGAGGTCTCTAGTCGTTCCGTTCTGTTTCCATGAAATCTGTCATTCTCATTTTCTTCACTCTTTCGGTACTTGGAGATATTGTTCGAGAAGCCAAGATGTCTTCGGTGTTTCTGCTAATCTTTAATATATCATCTTTAATCTTTTACTCGGTCGACACTCGCCACTCGCCGGCCCCTTCCCTTTCTTTCTTGTCGCATCCGCATCCGCATCAGCTCCGCATCGATTTATATGCGGATGCGGATGCAGATGCGGATGTCTAAATCGATGCGGATGTTCCGCATATGCGGATGCGGATGCGAATATTCGCAACATCCCTGGTATGTATCCTTTGAAGCGTAAAAGAATGACTTGTGATTTCTCATGTGCACTCTCCCGATTGGTTTATTTACTAGGAATTTCATTAATCCCGGCAAAATTCTGATTAGTCATACTTACTAACGTTAGTTTAAGAAGTTACTGTAATAAAAAAAATACTTATTTTTTTTATTACAGTAACTTCTTAAACTTGATTAAAACTTCAACTTGAAGTTAGATAGATGTTCAAAAAAAAACATTTTCTGCTGTTTGAATCGTCGGTCAAAATCAGAGACATTATAAACTTAGTTTCTATTGAAATCTGTACTAAAAACAATAATAGTCGACGCAGAGAAATATGCAAGGTAACACAAAGATGCTTTTACAATAATCACATTTACTCTCTCACGTTTATTCCCAAGTGCGTAAGAAATAGTGCTCTCATGGTGGCATTAGCCAAAGTGACTTTGTTGACGCGGAAAAACAAACACGCACTCCTCCAGCTGGCAATTATTTACAATTTTACTTAAACAATAATAACAACAACTAAAAACATGGTATTGCTATCTTTAGTACGTTTTGAAAGGCCTCGTATTTGGTTATTTTATAATATACAGTATGCTAATAAAATATCGTTCAATAATTTAATTAAATATCAATGTCAAGATAACTAAGAATATAACAGTATTTTATTCATTAATTTAAGTAAGTTTTACAATAATAAAAAAATATGCAATGTGATTTAATTGTGCCGTAACGCCTAAAATACCTGTTTATGTTCCTTCGTCAAATAACTCTTTTATATCATAAAATGTTTTTTCGTACCACTTGCTCAAAAAAGTGAAATTCTATGCCACAAAAAGCGAACATAACAATAGTCATTTTTAATCTGTTAAAAACAGGGAAAGTAAATTGTACTGAATTTCATTCATCCTCTAGGGGGAGAATGTGATTTAAATTTGGAATACTTACCGAAATTTATACTGAACTCCATCTGTGTTTACACCATTGAGTTTGTATATACAGCATTACACATCTTTTTGAAAAAGGAATACGCATTTATTATGCAGTTATGATTATTAAATAAAATTACGAAAACCGACGAGGCCGTATGAGCTTGATGTAAATTAAATTAATTAATTAATTTTAATCTCTCTCTTTTTTGTAAATGTAACTCTCTCTATCATAGTGGAGTGCCGTTAGACTGTAAAATTAGAAAATGAAGGAACCCACTAAATATGCATGGAACTTATTTTTTTTTATCAGAAAAAAAAATATAATAATACAAAAAAAAGTACAAAATTCATTTAATTAAAAAAAAACAAAAAAAAAGTAAAAATTTAGCGGAATATTATTTATTCCGCTAAATTTTTACCTGTTATACAAATGTTAAACTGCCAAATGAGTTAAAAGTGTAGTTTAGGAGTCAAATTTCAAAGATAGATTGAAAGCGAATTTGTTGAAGTAATGCTTCTATTCCACTAATAATTTTTAAATAGCAAGTACGTAGTGTTTGACTAGATTTCATCTATATATTGTTTTAAACTTTCATGGTCATTAACATTATAGTAATATAACTTATTTACGGGATTTTTACCATGTACCTTGTTATTGAGTTTCCGATATTTCGGTACTGTTGCAAGTGCCATGATCACGGAGCGACTCACTCAGATTTCATCTAACCGATTTCAAAAAAGGAGGTTTCTCAATTCGACCATATTTTTTATGTTTGTTAGCGGATAACTTCGTCGTTTATGAACCGACTTTGATTATTCTTTTTTTCTTGGAAAGAAGATATTTCAAAGGTAAGATAAGGAAATCAGGGTTTGATGATGGCAAACCAGAGAAATCGAGCGGAACTTTAAAAAAACGTAGGAGCGACTATAATAGAAGTACTATAATAATTTTGAAATATTTAAATAATATTTGATTTAAATAATTTTGAAATACTATATTGTTTATAAATCATGTAAGAGATTTTATAATTAACTAGCAAAGTTGACAATTTATGAATATTGAATATCAGACAATCATTATTTTTGTTAATTCTTAATGATTATTATGTATTCACCAATTGCATATTTTCGACACAATGAATATTGTTATGAAATAAATGAACTATTACTCACTACGCCATTAAGCTAATCAGGTCATAAATAAAGCCGCAATTATTAGCTACGTCAAAATTAATTCTAGACGAAAACTCGAGACGAGAGACAAAAGGTTTCTGACATAATGCTGAATTTATTATTGAATGAAATAGTTTTTCTGGTGGCATGAAGCGTGTTAATTTAACTTCTTTAAATATTGGACGATTTTTGTTCCAATTTATGTTTTTATTTTTGAAGTAAAAACTTCTTTAGCATCGTTGTGATTTGAAAGTCGATGAAACGAAAAAGCGACAAAAAAAGAGAAACATAAATTCATAAGATGTAACGTAAGAGAAAATAAGATAGGAAGCATTATGTACGTGTGTTAATAAGTGTTTGTGTGCGCATGCGTGGTACAAAGCTTGAGAAAAGGCATCACAATAACCGTGGTATTTTGTATACGTGTACGTATTATTTTTGAAGATTTCACTTCTACCACAAGTGGAATGAACACATGCTTTTTTATAATTTAATTTTTTACATTTTCCTCCTCTTAAATTTCGTCTCTTTAACATGTTACCTCTGAAATTATTTATTGAGTTTTTGCTTATTTTTATACACCATTAAAATTATTTATTTCGATAAAAAGAAGCTTTTGGATACGACTTGATGTTGATTAAGACTCTTTTTAAAATTGAAACCGTATATTCTTAATTATTTGAGAATATTAACCCCGATTCGTTTATAAATTTTCTATTTTATTTTGACATATTAGTTTATTATCGGTATATTATCTCATTCTTTTTACCTTAAATTGTTTTGTCTCCTACTGTTCAGTTACAAATTGTTTGTTCATTTTTAGAATTCAGTAGTAATGTTGCTACCTCACAAGAACAAAAAGTAAATGAAATCGTATATTTTAAAAACCAGATTGTAACTGCGCAAATGTGATAACCGGGAAATGATATGGCTTTTTGAGGTGGAGCAAAGACAATTAATTATACGTACAAAAAACCAAAATTAACTTCAACACCGGAAAGTCGAAAACTATTTAGAATACAACAGTTTTATACAACAATAGTAGCTACTTCTTTTGTGAGATATAAGAAAGTAATGTTTAATGTTCTTGGCCAAATTAAAAATACCTAGTTTAAACAATAAGTATTGTCACAGATCATGAAAATAACCTTAAGTTCTAAATATTTTGCTAAAGCATATATAAAGGGAACCAAACAAAATTAAATTTAAAAAGTTAAAACAATACTTTATGATTTCCTTTAAATTCGTTTTGCTTTAATTTTCAATTTTGTAATTAACTTAATCCCGAAGATTAACCGGGTAAAAGCAATTACATTCACTAAGCCAGCATTCCTATATTTTATCTTTGTAAATGCTTTGTAAAATTTTAATAATAGTTGATAAATAATAATGAAACTACAAATTAAAATAATACCTACGTTATAAGTAGGTACCGTATGGTGTAACGGTAGCGATCCTGCCTTTCGCCCCCAAGGTCCTGGGTTCGAATCCCGGAAGGGACAGATGTTTGTATGATGAGTACGAGCATTTGTACCTCAGTCATGGGTGTTTATATATATTTCTATGAACATTTCATATCTATGTATCATATCTGTATGTATAACACAATAACACAAGCCTTACAGTGCTTATTTTAGGCTAGGCTAATTGGTGTGAGTGTAAGAAATATTTATTTTAAACTTAATATTTAAAAGTATTTATCATATCGACGATCTTTTACCTATTCATAATCCGCTTATATTATTGCCATATCAATATTTTTTTTAGTATTATAATTGTTGGTCTCAAATACCAAAACCTTTTTGCTCTCTACAAGTACCTCAATCACTGTGGGGTGAAGAGGACATGTATCTGTCAGTTATAAAGTTATGGAGTTACATGGACATTGAAAAGGATTCAATGCTTTCATTTCCAAAATAGAATTTGTTGTTTCGTATATATTTTAGTCAACCTTAATAGCGCTAAGTTGAGGGAAAAATGCATAATGGAAGCTATAATTGTGTCAGAGCTAGTCATGAATAAAGCTCTATTTGTGTTAGATTTGCATTGATATTGGATTCAACAACGCAGTTCATGCAAATTTGCCATTCACCGACATCGCGTAAAATCGAACGCACTACTTGAACTTTATATTTAAAAAGTTATGTCAAAAGAATTAAGATTGTGGGTCATTGAAGTTATAGTAAAAAATCTACCGATGCAAAAGATTACTTTCCTAAAAACGCTTAAAATAATACCCATAACTATATTACTTGTATATAGTTATACCGGTCTTATAAAAAACTTGCCAAAATCCTATCGTTTTATTACTGAGAAATAATACTTTAATGTTTTTAAACTCTACCAAAATTGTAAGAAATTACAACAGCTGGGAAAAGAAAGTAGTTTCTTATTCATTTCGAATGATCCCATAGCTTATTATAACTATAACTCAGTACTTTGCAAACTTACAAATCGATTATTTATTTAAATAATTACTACCAGACTCCTTATAATCAACTTATTCGAAAAGTTCGATAAAGCACTGTTTAGAGCTTTTGACCTATGATTACGAAGGTTAAGCAACTTATCTTATCTGTAAGCTAAACCTATGTAACCTATTTAGAAAAAATTGTAAACAAAGCTGAAAAATGTTAAGGGAATGAAAAAAATCTTCACCTGATGGGTTGCCAAAAATTTTTGTCTTAAACTCCTCCGTACTTCAAAAGGCCCGATAAGCCGTTGTTTGGACTGCGTCTGCAATCGTAAACAACCTCGTATAGAAAACGTATGTGGTGTGTTATGATTTATTCTCCTTAGGGTATTTACAAGTACCCCGGCAATGAGAATAGGCTGATGATCATTTGAAATAAATAAACGATATTAATAACAAAGGAATAAGAATGATTTGACCAACATTCAAAAACGTAAAATGTCATTTCATTTCTATTAATTACTCGAAGTTAAAAGGGACACAACGACTTTTTGAACACGAATAGTGACTGTTTGTGAAAGCTGCCTTAAGAGCGACTTTCACCAATAATCGCTGATTTTGATTAGCATAAAACAATATTAAATTCAGTTCGTTCCTATTACTTGATGATAAAAGGGACAGAACAATAAGCAAATAGTATTTAGTAACTGTTAGCGAAAGACAATCTTAATGTTAATTAAAGTTAAAAAGGAGACTGAAATAAAAAAAGAAAGCTTATTTGCAGGCATACACACATGAATAAAATACCACATGTTCTGTTTACGAAAAATTTGCATCACAATTGAATTGGGCAACGAATCTCATGCAAATTCGTCGCTTAGTATGGTAGATTTTTAAAAATGACTAGCATATCCTTTTTTATTATAAAAACAAAGAATGTGTAACAGGAAAGAAAATCTTTTCTAGCTCTTTGTCTCATTTACGTATTTTCCAACTGAAAAATGAGCACATAAAAAATAAAATGATGTTTTTTATTGTAAATTAAATGTTCTATTCACAATAATTAAAATTCAACAAACTCCTTTTTTTAAATTTAGAATTGGTTCGCTCTTGATCCCAATTAAGCCCGGGGGCCAAGACAGAATCCACCATGGAATGAGCTAACCCAGAAGGTGCCTATTCACCCTAGCTTTAAAAACAGACTGGTTATAAGTACTCAGAAATACAGACGCAGGGAGGAAGTTCCACTCATGACAACCGGTATGTAAGCCACTCGCCAACGCAGATCGTTAAATACTGAGTGAATCAATAATCGTATAATAGGTAATATTAACATCATCATAATTATCAGTCAATTAATGTCCCCACTGGACTATTAGACCTTACCTATGAATGGAATCACCTTTGGAATAATGGCTCATAACCCCACCACTAATAACTGCATGTACAGCCAGGGCCAATATTTTATTTATTAATGGTAAAAGTAAGACCTTTAGAAATTTTGGTTTCAAGATAATGAGACACATTCGTCTCAAACAAATTTCGGGAATAGGATAATTGTTGGTTTTAGTAATGATCATAGTGATACAACGTTAGATAATTATTTAACATTTTATTCTTAATAAATCTCTGTAATATACATAGATTTATTCAGACTCAAAGCTCAAATTTTATAAATGATACAAGAGGCTTATGGTAACTAAAGTACATACCGCGAACATAAGAGACACTGTATAATGCTTCCAATCTCATTTTCTCCTACGTTAAATGTTATGAATTTATGTGTCTCTTTTTATTGTCACTTTTTCGTTTCATCAACTTTCAAATAACAATGATGTTAAAGAAGTTTTCACTTCAAAAGATTCATTTTTTTGCTGATAACGGTTAGAAATGAATATACCTATGTGTAAACTGATATTGTACAAACCAAAGAGATGACAGAGTATATACTGTTTTATTCAGTCTTTCGTGGTTTAACATTCCTTTTTAATTGCTTACTTAACTTTTGCGATTTTAATCTGGACGTACTATCCGCTGCAGCATCAAGCACCTAAATGATATCATAAAAAATATTGGATGAAACATTTTTATGGGCAGTTGATAGATAGATCGTGCATATAGCAGGTTCCTATGTGAATAGAAAATTACAAATAGTATTTGCACAACAAAGCCTACTTCAAAATATGACCACGATCGTTGGAGCCGGGGCGGATCACAAAAGATCCCCGAGGATCGATGTTCCTCCCGATATAACGACCACCCGGGGAAAAGATACGGCAAATGTAAACACAAAACCGGATCGCACGATTATAGGCACGTTAAAATTGTTTAAGATATCAATCACTTTTTAACAAAATGTTTTTAACTTGCATTAACATTTAATTTTTTTGCAGGAATAAATTATGGCTTCTATAAAAAAAACATTCAATATAGATTTCTTAATTTTAATTTCTAAATTATTAACGATCTTATAAGTGACAAGTTAAGCAAGCACATTTTTTATGGTTTTATCTTCTTCATATTTTGAACCGCGCTTTTTTTCATAATTGATATTTTGGATATGTAATGACGGTTATGTGTATACAACAATCTACTAATCGGTTGACATGCAAAAAACGTGTACGTAGGATTTTAAATTCGTTGTAAAGTTCGCCATTCCATATCAATACAGTTCAATTTCATAAAATTTTCATTCTTTTTTATTTGAATGTCATATTTATACTCTATTAATGCATGAGAAATGGTATTTTAATACGTCTATAACTTTCCTAAAATTTTGATAGAATAAAGTTGTTAATAATGTCTTTTATTGCTGTTACACCTTTAGAAGATGAGAAAATAATAGAAGAGAAATAAATACTTACTATATCTTCTTATAGACACAGCATAATAATAATAGATCAAAATTGTTACCTCAATACAAAAGTTTTACATTCCTTGAAATAAGTGTAAAAGCTTCTTTAAAAAACAAAGAGATAAGAAACCCTCTAACCCTTTTGATGGGTAAATCAAAAATTCAATTCAAATTATATACACTAATAGTATAGTAGTGAATTTGATATTCAATTTCGGATATTTACAAATTATGTAATTTTATTAAATACTAAAAGATACTTCTATAAGATGTTTTTAAAATAATTAAAAACGATACTAAAATAACTTCAAAGTAAAAATATAGGTACACTAAAATTAAAATAAACAAAAGAGTTCCCCTAAATCTTTCCCCACGGGTGCGGTGTCCAAAAGACAGGATTACATCGTTTTATTGCCAAAATTATTCTCCGGGAAAGACACAAACCAGCCTTCCAATCAGCTTCACTTTCGATAAGTTTTTTTGCCTTGTATATTTAGTGAGCCCTAATACCTCACGGGTAGTTGTCACAACCTGGATATAAATCTGTATTTTAAACAAACCTTTATTATTTTGTACAACGTTTGTGATAAAAGGTGGCATAACTCAGTTTACCTAATAACTTGGTCGTAAACATTCCAACCGTAAATAGTTTTTGCGCGTATAATATTAGCGAGGAAAACTTCTCTCTTAATGATCTTAGTAGAATATTCCCGAACGCCAAATACAATTAACTACTTACGAAGACGGGTATAGGTAAGGAAAATACAATATTTGTGTTCTACTCCTATATGGAACAGCTGTGGTGTTGTATCTATATAATCGAGATTGCGAGCAAGTTATTGGCTAATGAGTCATAACAATACGAACATTTATTTAGGAATATATTTTTGGTTCAGTTTGTGGCGTCTTGACGTAATCGTTAATTCGCTATTAAAGTCAATAACAGACTGTTTATGTATCTAGAATAACGTCATATATTACGATGATGACATTCGATGGTATTCTCTTTGAAAAAATACCTTAAATTAATGCTTTTCTTTTATAAAGTATGTTAGTAAATATAGCAACGACTTGAAGTCTTTCAACTTATGTCTTTTCTCATTCTTTGTATATATGTCTGCTATAACTGCTACCGCTTAAAACAAACTAAAATCAATCCCCCCGCTAACAGCTTTACTAACAACTCGTTTCTTTTGTCCACAGATTGCCGACTTCCGCAACTAACGCTGAAACTTAACAAGAGCAAAAAATAACAGCTTTCTAAACTGATTATTGCGGCTATTCTTATAAAATTTCTTCTGCAGAAAGTGATGTATTTGAAAGATTGTTCATAGGAACATAAATTTACAAAGGGAAATAGTAGCTAGGAGCTCTGCAAGCACTTAACGATTAACCTCCCATTAGCGCGAACAGAGTTTGAATTATTTATTAAACCATCGTAACCTCGATGACCCTTTGAAACGTTAACGACAGTCGATTTCCATTTGGTGTGATGGAATTTAACAGACTATTATAATGAACACTATAGAGTGCTAGTGTAATAACTAGTGTTATAAAGGAACGACTAACTTTAGTGTACATAAAAAGTGTAAGTGGACGATGCATGTGAGTGTACATGTTTTGTTGGGCGCTGTGAAGGTGGCGTTACATTGACGCGAGCGCAGCGTTTTTGCGTCCGTAAAGCTGGGTGCGCAAAGCCACGGCGTCGCCGGTGGAGGGACGCGGGGGTGCGGGCGGGGCAGCCGAGCCCGCGCCCTCGCCCACGCCGGACGCGGAGGCGCCACGCCGCCGCCGCCACCGCCCACTCTACCGCCGCCTCTTCCACTATGTCCGCACCGCATGGACGGGCGTCAAGTTTGCACTAGGTAAATTCTAAATCTTTAGACGTCATACACAGTTTTTATCATATTTATTCCTAATCATAATCATATTCTGAAAAATGTTTTTCTATTCAGTTGTATTCTCGTTAATCATCTACAAGTTTTAATAATAAATTCATCAAATATTTTCCCTATACTTAATTATTTTTATAAACTAAATATGTGTATTTCTTTGATATGACCTAAAAAGTGTAAAGCAAATTAATATTAATTTAAACTTATTTCTTATTAAATGAAAGACACCACACACCTGGAATTAAAAAAATAAAATCATTGATTATTTCATTGTATTCGACAGCATTCTTAATTCATCTTAGTCATCCTGTGATCACGGCTCCTGTAAAGGAGTCGAAACGTCAGGATTAAATATAAAATAAAATAAAACATGCGCAAAAATCCGTAAAAAAGTGTTTTATTCTGAAGCATTCTTAAACTTATAAAGTAACAAAACAGATATCTGTATCTACCTTTGAAGAGATTGGTTTCTTGCACGAAAAAGATAAAAAGCAACGTTTGAAAAAGTCCTCGAATTCGTGTGTACCATTTCCTTTTTTCCACGGGGGCATTGTTTATGCTTTTTACCTGTACAGTCAGCGACTCAAGTGGGAAAGTAAGAGCATCGTGTATTTAGCTTGGAATTCGCAAACAAATTCCCGACTTTAACACATGGTTGCGCATTTGTAGCTTAGACCAGGGTTGCGACTCGGTGCCTTTGCGCTGTGGTTCTGTAATTGACGTGGTAGCATTGTGATTAGTGTTACACCGGTTTCGTGGACTAATCTTGGCCACACACAGACGTATTTTAATGAGAAAAAATATATTACGTTTACTAACTCGTGTTAGAAACTAGTAATTTTTACCGCTTTCCTCACGTGTTATGTGAGAAAAATGTTGTCGGTATTACGGCGTCCAAGCGGGATCGAAGTTGGTAGGCATCAGGCACGACACAACTCGATTGATAAAAGAACTAAAATTTTCTATTGACATAACTTTATAGACCAAAAAGTTTCCGATAGCTCATGGGTTCCACAGTACTGCCAACATATATTTTAAGCCGCATAACGTTGATCGTGTTAATACAAATCGGCATTCGCCCATTTAACGTAGTTATGTTTTGTACCGCGAACATTATATGAGTAAATCAACGAGATTTCGCGCTATCATTAACGAAACGCTTTGATACACTTACTTACTTTGCATGGCATTTGTTAAGTATTTAACTATCTAATGAAATTCGCTGTTTACTCTACCTTATATTGAAATAAGATAACGTCTACGCGATCAAATAAATTGAAAGCAAATATGAGTATTTAACACTTCCATCCGCTATGCCCAAATGGATTTGGAAAGCGCCTACACTTCACACAAGACTGTAAATTTTGCGCTACTTATTAGTAATGCTATATATCCGACTATGTGTAGGCTAATGAGTTTTTTTTAATCCATAGGTTATGATGATTTCTTATTATTAAACGAGCCATATGCTAATTTGCAATATTTTTATAAAAGATATCTTCTACAGTATCTTTTAATAATTATTCCACCAGCTCCCCTTTATAACGTATATTTTTTTTAAATTACTATCCAAGATCGCTCCGAACCAATTGATGAAAGATAATATTAATCTTACCTTGGTTTGGAGACCTGAAATATTCGGTATTACAATGTCTATTTTCGTCGAGAGCCCTAGAAAAGCAACCCCTGATAAAAGAAAATGAAACGAGAGATGCACGTCGTAACTGCGACCGCTCGAGCGTTCGGCCAAGCCAAGCAAGCAGTATTTGCACAGTATAATCGCGTGTTTGTTCCGACGGCTCCAGTCAGAACTGTGGCGGGTAGCAAAATATCTAACACAAACACACTCATTTTCTAAAATCTAGAGAATTTCATTATAACTTTCGCAGTCGAGTTTATGTTTTGTTTCATTACATTTTATATGTAACTCTATGTTACACTTATAATGATTAAACTTACCAGTATAATCAAAATAAGTATCTAAAGTA
This sequence comes from Calamotropha paludella, assembly GCA_927399485.1. NCBI lineage: Eukaryota > Metazoa > Arthropoda > Insecta > Lepidoptera > Crambidae > Calamotropha > Calamotropha paludella. Next base: position 7,278,256 of record OV656814.1, on the reverse strand, counting down.
TTTATTTGCAAACTCGTCATACGCACACTTAATTTTATATATGTTACCGGAAATGTATGAAATCAAGGAATTGTATACAAATCCTAGGAAATGTGTACAATTCCGATATTATTTAGGAAATGTATAAAATATTGTTTGAAAACAATTTAATGCATAGATATCCTAGGAAATGTGTAAATTTCCTCGAAATTGTATATAATTCCAATATTGTATTAAGAAGTTTATAAAATAAATGCTTTCTGTAATAAAACACGTTGTTAAAATAAGAATAATAATTTTTATTATAGCACTCATTGAGACAATCGGATAACAGTCATACCGTAAAATATAATATGTTCATATTATCTTACTAGTTAATGCTTCAAAAATCAACTATCTATTAACTTGAAACGTATATCAAAATCAACTTATATTATTCTTATAACCTAACCTCTTTTTTTACCTAATCTAACCTAACCAAAAGCAATACCCTCCCCTCGTCCCGCTGTCCCCGTGTACCCATCAATATCTCAAATGTTTTACATTTCCGATTGCTATTTAGGAAATATATAGATTTCCTAGGAAATGTGTACAATATAATTTATTTCACACCCATTTCCTTGCGATTTTAGGAATTACATACTTTTCCCAGGAATTGTATAGAATGACGGATTACATACATTTCCGTTAACATATATGAATAGAGAAAGCAGAAATATCACCGAATCATATAAAAAGCAAGTATTTATGTACTGCAGCTGTACTAAAAGGTGACTCAATTGCCATTTTCGCTAATACACTAATTAATTAAGATAAGATTAATTTCATCTATATTTTAGTAAAGACCCATTAAGAACCTAAAACCTTTTTTAATGTTTTATTAGTTACTTTTTTTGTAATATACTCGGAAACTTAACTTACATGAATAGTTCGGTTGGGTGGATAGCAACCTTTTTTGTTTGTTATGGAAATCGAAATATTGGGCTCATGTTACTCGAGATTTATACGCCATTCGCCTTTATCGAGGAAGCCACCACCGGTATTTACATTCGAACTCATTTCATATCCGCAAATATTGATGTATGGAACCTGATGGATAAGTTTTGTTTACAAAGACATCAGAATACTATGGTTTTGCTAGTCCTTTTATACACTTTTGTAATCAACATTGAAATAATATTATGATCATCATCTGAGGACATTTCATATTGCATGGTATTCTCCAAAATAGCAATCCAGGCATCAAAGCCATCAGGTCCACGTTGCTGATCTTTTTTACACAAACACAATCCATAATACATGTGGGAATAATATACATAGTAAATTTACTTTTATTACGATACTATATTAATCTATAATTAGTTATACACGAGTTAATTAACAAATCAATTATATACATGAAATTTACATATTTAGTTCTTACACTTCCGCGCACATTACACATCAGAATAAAACACTTTTTTACGGATTTTTGCGCATGTTTTATTTTATTTTATATTTAATCCTGACGTTTCGACTCCTTTACAGGAGCCGTGATCACAGGATGACTAAGATGATGGTTGTTGTTAACAACCATCATCTTAGGCATCCTGTTAGTCACCATCATCTTAGTCATCTTGTTGTTAACAACCATCATCTTAGTCATCCTGTGATCACGGCTCCTGTAAAGGAGTCGAAACGTCAGGATTAAATATAAAATAAAATAAAACATGCGCAAAAATCCGTAAAAAAAGTGTTTTATTCTGATGAAATTTACATACGGAATATATATATTTTTTTAAAGTAATAATTAAATTATTAATTACATCATGTCAAAAGTTTAAATGCCATAGATAACATGATCATGAGTATCTGCTGCTACAGAATATATAATTGAAAGCCCGTAATTGAAATTCCTAAACGTGTTATAATCGACTGAAAGTTTCCTATAGAAATTAACGAGTTTTTTGAGTTTACTTTGCTGCTTTATCTTTTAATTAAAGGCACGTCGCTTTTTAATTAATAATAACTTTTTAATCTCATCCTTTACGGTAATTATACACGATCATTATGTTAAATCGGTATATATTTCGAATAAAATATAATAAGATTTTCACTGCCCCCAGTTTCGAAGTACGAAAACGGTAACTATAACAGTTTTCTAACAAATTTTTAACATTAAGTCGCACGTGATTTATTGTATCCAGTCTTAAATCATGAACTACGTAATATTTTTAATATAAAAAAACACCTAAAAAATTTGTAAAATTTTGAATGCAAATAAATTGCAATTGTTAATACGATAAACTTTCGATATTACTCAAGAAATAAAAACTTTGAACAAAGTTGATACCGCTGTTCATCCTAGCGTGATAAATAGTACTTAAGTATTCGCATTGGCACGGTATCTATATAAACTTTGTTATTAAAATGAGTCTACACTTGTACGCTATTTTCATCATTGTTATATTAGATCGTAACCGTAAAAATTTGATACTGGGCATCAGCAGCTATGTTAAATTTGCGGTAATCTACCATAACACTATATGAGCTCGTAATTTCTGCATTATTAGCCATTAAGTTTGAATCACGGTTAATATTAACGTTGTAAACTTAAGGCATAAATTAATAGCATTCTTATTAAATTTTTATAATGTTATGGCAATAAATTATATCTGAAATTATTTTTATGAGTATGATCATAAAATATAGTTTCTAATATAACGTAGACTAGGGACGTTAGACAAATCAACTCCAATGTTGTACGGAGAGAGGAATTTCCTTCCTCTGAACACTTTTTACAGGGACAAAAGTATGTTGTGTTACGTATAAAGTCCGAATATGCTCATCTTGAGCAAATACTAAACTTTTCTCCATAAAACAAACTTTAAGAAATTACTTGATTTAAATTCTATCTAGCAATAAAACAGACCAATTTTTTGCCGTGTTGTATGCGGTTTTATATCACAAAACAAGTGAATCTAATTTCACTCAGTTACATTATTTAGATAACGCCTTCCTAATCTTGCAATTTTCACCTTATTATTATTTCTGTTTATAAATTTCCTAACTTCTTTTCGTAGACAAACTCTTGGGCATAAATTAAAAACTTGTTTCGAAGTTATCAGAAAATTCCGTCCGGCACTCCAGGTGAAACTTGAGACTTCGCTTAAGGAACTGTCATCTAAATTGTTTCCTTTTAACAGTCTTATATTTTTGTGATACTTATTAGTTTGAAAGCTTAACTATAGATGAAAATCTTTTCAGGATATATATAAAAACAAAATAAAGCCGAATCTAAAAATCTAAGTCTAACTGAGGCAATCATAAAAGGGACTTATCACTCTTATCTTAGACTTATAACTAATTTTCGATTCTCTTTAGACAAAGAAATTAAACCATACACAGGGCTGCGAATTATTTGAATTATTTTGTAATTGAAAAACGTATTTGGTATTTGTAATAACTATTTCAAAAACCCGATACTGAACTATTACGTCATTAGTATTTCAAATATGTAAGGCATCTAAATGCATTTTAATATAAATATATTTGGCGAGGTTATTCATAACAATGAAAAATATACTGACCCGTACTGCAACCATGTAAACTAAATACAAGAAAGTGCTCATACGTCATTTACTAAATAGGAAGCAGCAACAAAAACCAAAATATTCGATATATGACTAGCTTGAAAATAAATTTATCCTTGCATAAATAGCATTGGACCGGATTTCCAAAGGTTGCGGGTTCGATTCCCGCCTGAGATTCACTTGTGACCCGAGTCGATTTTTTCTAGTATTTTTCTATTATAATAATTTATCTTATAAGATCGCATTGAAAATGCATAAAATATATAAAAATTATAAATCTAACATGGCTGTTTCATCTTAATCGATTGCCAAACATTTGTAAAAATGTTTCTTTCGAATACGAGAGGATGTTTCCTCTCATTGATGAAACAACGCTGGCCTACAGCGTAAAATCAGGAATGTACTAGAAAATTTCGACGAGTGTTCGCAAGGCTCGGTAGCTCAATTGGGAGAGCATTGGACCGGATTTCCAAAGGTTGCGGGTTCGATTCCCGCCTGAGATTCACTTGTGACCCGAGTCGATTTTTTCTAGTATTTTTCTATTATAATAATTTATCTTATAAGATCGCATTGAAAATGCATAAAATATATAAAAATTATAAATCTAACATGGCTGTTTCATCTTAATCGATTGCCAAACATTTGTAAAAATGTTTCTTTCGAATACGAGAGGATGTTTCCTCTCATTGATGAAACAACGCTGGCCTACAGCGTAAAATCAGGAATGTACTAGAAAATTTCGACGAGTGTTCGCAAGGCTCGGTAGCTCAATTGGGAGAGCATTGGACCGGATTTCCAAAGGTTGCGGGTTCGATTCCCGCCTGAGATTCACTTGTGACCCGAGTCGATTTTTTCTAGTATTTTTCTATTATAATAATTTATCTTAAATTTATCCTATTAAAGTAGACTATAGAACATTTAATATATTCTCAAAACAATGTCTATTTTCTTATATAAATCTTATTGTTTATTCTAAAGAAGATATTACTTAATTTTATCGGAACTAAAAACTAAAAACCTTATAAAATATAAAATAATAACTAAAATATTTTATTAAAAGGAGTCCCTTTAGGCAAGGTTCCGAAGATACTTGCAGCGTTCCCCCTTTGAATAGCTAGACTAGTGCTCAAACTATACATCTACACCAGTTTGTACTCATGAAGACCTCCTGAAAAGATGGTTTTTAGCAGGTTTTATTCATTGTCCAACAAGCTGTTTGTCTAAAAATACATGCTAAAACTTAGTGTTTATGAAAGGAATCTTCTTTGACTGATTGATGGGCTGAGCTAGATTAATTCTAATTACATAACATACTATGTACATCTTCAACACTTAACAATAACAATTCTCATATTGTTTTTTTGTTATAACTATTTACTGGCTTGATATCTCAGACAAATCATTGCAAATTCTTACCGTCTCTCATTAATATCGTTGGCACGAGAATATGAGTTCACCTCAAAAACCTCACCTTTACCTTGTTTAATTGTTTAATTTGATCAACTATTTAGTAAAAGACCATATTCCGAAGACGCTACTGCCTCTTAATTATCTATCGGAGATGCGTTTACATCCAGTATAATTTTTCGTATTTTACAAGATCCTTAAGAATTAAGCGTTAATGCTACAATAGGCTAAAAAATAATATACATAATAGTTTTTTTTTTTTAATATATAAATGAAATTCTCTTTATTTTATAGATATAATAATATTTCTTGATGGTATTGATTTACTGACTGTGCATGTCATAATTACGACGGTTTTCCGAAAAAGAACGGATAGTTAATTCCCATTTATTGTATCAATTTTCATGATTTAGTTTTGAAGGAGAACTTTATAGAAACTTACTGTAAAACATTGTCTGTTTCCGCTATTTTTAACTCAAAACGAAACAAATATAGTGGAGGTATTATCAGAGAGATAAATAACCTCTTGTGGTTCGGTTGTCCCCAACCCAACAGCGTTATAAGTACCTACATTCGCCATCATTCATTATTCACGTACAAAAATGTATATTCATATTCATAAATATAATGTTTTCATATTCAGTGAAAAATATAATATTTCAAAAGTAAACTGTAGTTATTATTTAATGCTATCACGGTTTATGATTTTTTTATGTATTCGTTATTCATAGATAAACTGGGTTAACAGCACTATGATTTCAGTAGTTCTGTTATGACACGGTCTTCGATCTCGCAGTGGTTAGCGCGTTTGACATACTATCGTGAAGGTTCCTTTAGCTTCAAAACGATGGAAGACCAAAAACTATTATTATCTAGAGATCTAAAGGCGCTGGCCTTAAGCTGTTGATTACGACTGAGCATAAATGAAAATTCACCACATGATCCCTTTCCTTCATACGATAGCAGCACTAGAATAGTTAAGCTTTGAACTGCTACTTTTATTTTTTCTTTATATTTTTTTACACAGGTCAACTAGTTACAGTTTTATACCTATTTAACTATGTAATTTCATTAATATTGCTATTATACAACGAAGAAAATATTTTTCAGTTGTAGTCTTATAATGGCTTACTGTAGAAAAACATGGTTGGTGTAATAACCATGTTTTTTGCGACTATAACATGAGTCGACAAAATAGCATTCTGCTGACATTAACAGTTCCCGCGCCCCTCTGATTTTCGAGAAAGCATTGATATTTTTTTTTATTGATTTGACTTTCCATTATTGTATTTTATTGAAAACCATAATGGAGCAAAATATACTTGTATTAGTTCTTTTTACACAAAGTGATTTGAAATAAGCTGTAAGAATATTCATTGTAATTATAAGACCTTTTCATCGTTTTTTCATAAAAGGAACACGAAAGAACAATTCTGAATTCTAAAATGCCTCGTCTCTCAAGTTGAGTGAAAATTAACGGGTCTCTCTACCCTATTGAGACTAGGTCCAACAGTGAAATGTTTCGCCCATTTTGGACCATCACGGTTGAATTATTCCTTTAAGAAGATCTTCTTTGGAGGGACGTTTTGTGTCCGGATTGCGTCACGTCGGGTACGCTAAGCGTGACATTACGAACTTAATGTGAACAATTTGCGAATGTGTTATACGAATTATGTTTCGTCAATTTCTGTTTATAATTTCAATCTTTAAATTAGAGTTAAAATGACAATTAAACAAATTTTCGGCACCAGAAACTTTTATAAATCGATATGTTGTTAATATTTGACGATTGGCTTGGCTGAGGGGGAGTAACCCATCGTGTGAAGCCTAATGGTTCTGGGTTCAAGGGACGGTACGGTATCGTATCCATAAAACAAACCTCACAGTGCTTACTTTGGGCTGGGTTAATTGGTGTGAATGTAAGAAATAATATTGTTATTTAATTTTATTTAATAAACCCCAACCTCGTTACCTTTTTTTATTCAAAAATTTTGTGTGTATTAAATGGCATAGTTGTGTACTCCTACTATCCTCAGCCGAAAAACGACCAGTGCTGCATGGAAGCCTCCCTCAAAAAATTGGGTATTGCAAAAATTTGTCGCGGGTAAATCGTAGTAAAAAAAAAAAGTTGGAAAAAGCTGTTGCTCATTTTGTGATCTATTCAGAGAGGTGTTTGATGATTATCTCCAGTATTTTAGTCGCATTTTTAGTAGTATTTTTCGATCCTCATATAATCGCAATCGAAGGGTAGGTACTATTCTACTCTGTCAGAGACCATACGCCTAAGGACACGTGTACTCTTACTATGTTTATTTGTTATGTTTTTTTTGTTTGAGAAATGAAGACACAATATTTTCTTAAGCAACAGCAGTTCAATATATATGTATACACATGAGGATATGAATCTTGATAAAATTGCACTCCCTAGCAAACTTTTTTCGATGTTGTCGTACTTACGACTTTCATTTTGTACAGACCCCGCACCAAAGTATCCCAAGTTTTACGATTATGTAAAGGTATCCAAAATCTTCGTCCTTTATTACCGCTTAGGGACTCGCTAGTGCACCACACGTCCTCTCGGGTTTTCCGACATGTATGACTTATTTTATTCGACGATGAGGTTCTTGAGTTGGAAAAGAGGTCACTAGAAACGTACAATCTCGACCTTCTTTGTTGAAAAGTTTTAGTTTACAAGAAACAGTTCTTAACTTACTCAATTCAAAATCACGGACAATAGAGCACTCTATTATTTTGTTATAATAATATCGTATCGTATATGCCTATGAATACATTTTGTAATGAAAGCTAATTAAAAAACTTTGTAACTTTAGTTCTTTAGTATCTATACTGAATGTGGCAATTAAATACAGGACATTAAATTACAAACACGGCTTGATCTCAAGTTCTTAAAAAGTTCTTCTCCATGGATGATTTTGAGATAGAAGTATATTTTGCCGTTTATATTACTAACAAACATATCCATTTATATAAAACAATCTTATTTACAGTTTTTGCGCATAATATATATTTCATCCTGATGTTTCGACTCCTTACAGGATTTACAGTGCCCGATTAAAATATTCTGAAGTTAGTAGAAAATATATGATGGCAATTGCCTTAGTCATCTTGTGATCACGGCTCCTGTAAAGGAGTCAAAACGTCAGAATTAAATATAAATTATGCATGAAAACTATAAAAAAATGTTTTTTTTAATGTTTAATATGCGCGTAAGTGTAAGAACTAAAAAAAAATTCCTCGTAAGCATTTGCAAAGAAAATTAAAAATATTCACTAACTTCTTCATGAAAAAAATTGTCAGCACCTGTACAACTACGGGATCATGAATTGTATAATATTGATTGCTAATAACAGTATATTCAATACTAATGATATTAGCAATCAATGTTATACAATATACATTTTAAAAAATGAAGATACTTTAATGAACCAGATAGATATTGTCTCTCAGGGTGGGGAAGTTTGTTATTTACATTGGTACAGTCGGAGATCATATCCCTAACCACAGGGATACAAATACCATAAATGATCCGACTAGTAAGCCACTTGACCGCGGCTTGACCGCGGCTTGATCTAATAATAAATAAGTTATTAGATCTTCGAATTAATAATATAAGGAGAAAATCAAAACCAATTCCCCGAAACAGGATATCGTAATTTCATTCAATTGATTTACAAAACAAACAAATCCCTTGATGTCGAGTTGATGTGTCGAGTATAAACACGTTTCATGGCTACGTTTGCCAAATATTGAATTGCGCATTATTGCATCATTTCGATATCACGCTCGATGTGTCTCGGCGACGTCTATTGTGGTCGCTTATATGAATTATAGTTAGAGAGCTGTACCACAATCAACCGACATCATAAAATGAGATCGGTTATTGGTGAACATCGTGCGGAATGTCAATATGTTCTCCCTGAAAAGTAATAAAATGACATGATTAGTTGTATAACATCTTTGTTACTAAATACTGAAGTAAATCGCATTTTCTCTCTTATTGCCTTTAATCTAAATGTAATAGTAACTAAGAATTATATTATCTAAGAATTTTTCTTCAAAAAAAAGTAACGCTTATCCTAGTTAATTAAGCAAACAACAATATAGACTAGTTTACATTTGGATTGCTTCTAAATTGTCCCCTAATAAAAGCTTGGCATGTAACCAAACAACTCCTTAGTTATATTCTCAACAGCACCGTATATTGTTGTCTCAATAAAAATAACAAATAAACCCAGTGAACTTTACTCCCCTGTTGTCAGTTAGTGAGCGTGATTGATTTACAAGGAGTAAATCTATGTTTAGTGTGTTTTCAAACATTAAAAACCTTGCTTTGAATCAGCGCCAACCCGTCTCAACGTTTTAGTTGTTTTAAATCACAAGTATTGTAATACAGTTTGAACATATTCTGCCTGGCTGTTAATAAATCTGGAGTTACAGCTGCTACAACGGAGTTAAAAAAATTTTGTAAAAAAAGAATTATATGTCAACAAAAGGCCTCTTTACATAGAAGACAAGGATATGGTGAAAAATTTAGTGGGTGAAAATTCTAGTGGTGGTAAAGAGAGTGGCATGCGGCCTAGTGTGAAACAAGTGAAATCAAGTTTAGTGAAAACTAAAAGATATGAGAACAGAAAGAGAGGAAAGTTAAAGAAAAAAAAGGTTCGTTTTTCCGACAGAGAAGAGAGTCCGGAAAGAGTCCCAGTTTGGAAGCGATTCTTTCATTACTTTAAATTTTTTTGGAACTGCACTAGATCAGTGAGAACTGTTTTAAGTAAGTGATTTTTTTAATAATCCACATACCGAGACCCTTTGACCTTTGTCTGGCGCGGATTTTTTACGCGAGAATAAACTGCATTATTTACGGCTCGTGCCTAAAAGTTAAACTCTATCGATTTTCTAATTTTATGTGCGGCCTTCTCGATTTATTTAACGTTTAGCCCTATATATTTACATCGTTGTGGTTCGACTTGTTATGTTTTTTATTAAAACGTGTCACTGAATCAACATATTTAAGAATGCTATTCCATTGCATTTAAATTACCAATCCTGAACTTAATATAAAGTTTTCTTGATAAATTTCTCAACTTGGAAAATTAAAGATATGTTTTAAAAAGTATTTTATTAAACGTTCTGGCTTTGTGCCATCAAATCTGTCAACTTTGTGAGATTAAATGATTAATTAACGATAAATAAATTTATAATACTACAATTTTTAAGGTCTATTATTTTTCTCATTTCAGTAATTTTTTTTAAATATAGTAGTATTATAAATATTTCACAAATTAATTAAATATTCGTGTACTTGTGTGCAATATAAAACAACTATATCAGAAATCATAATTATGTATTTAACACAGAGGGCAAAGTATTAGAAAGAGTTACCATTAAATTTATGTTACCGCGATTAAATAGTTATATAGACTTTTGCTCAAAGAGACAAATATGTGTGTTATGTGAACGAGCAGCGAGCGATAGATTTCATGAATGAAACCATGAAAATAAGTCAAGCTTCTAAAAAAAAATGGGTATAATAAGCTATATATAATATTTAAATATATAAAAGAAATCATACAACATTCGGACTTTTACCAAATAGCAGTAATATTTTTAATTTTTATTTTAACATTAATTTATTGAAAATATGCCAATATTTAATATAAAACCTCTAACAATGACTTCTGTGCAAATAATATTTATTTCTCATATAAACTTAGTTTTTTTTTATATACAAAATACTTAAAATAAATACAGAAACAAAAACAGTAACTATAATAGTGGGTTTAAACGACAAATTAAGAAATTATAAGACTGAAATGTAAAGTAGGTATATCATATAGGTGTAGATGTATAAATTTATTTTACAAAACTAGCTTTTGCCCGCGGCTTCGCTCGCGTTAAATTCGGGGTAGCACTGTTCCCCTTTCCTGAACACAGAAGAGAATTCGGAACAGAATTTCACACGTTATTTATTTTATTTCAACACTGCCATCTGTTATTAATTTTTGAACTAAACAATTAAACCTATCGTGAACATAATATACAATAAACATATCAACGCCATCTATCGGAATCCATGAATTACACTTATTTATATTTATAATGTTTATTTTCTCAAAAACTGATTGATTTATAGTAAGATTTAATGTTTTTAATATTGTTTTATTTAATTCGTTTTAATTAAATTATTTTATTATTCGTTTGTATTAAAGAACCTGTTCTAATTTTGCGGAGTCTCACACACATTGCCATCCCCTATTTTAGGGGCTGGGGGAAGATTTCTAAAAAATGGCAGGTATTTTCGTTAGTAACAAAGAGTCTGTGCGCCGATATAAGCTTCCTGCCTTGAAAACTGCCAAAGGTCTCCTATAAAATTTCACCCCCTCTTTTAAGGGGCTGGGTGCAGATTTAAAAAAAAAATGATGGGCGATTTTTTTGGTAGTCATAAATAGTCAGCATACCAATTTTTAATTTTTTTTGAAAATTGCGGAATGCTCCATACAAACTTCCACCCCCCATTTTTGGGAAGTAGGGGGTTAGAAAGGGGCAAAAAGTAGCCTATGTTACTCTCGATCCCTTCAACTATCTCTACTTAAAAAATCACGTCAATTCGTCGCTCCGTTTTGCCGTGAAAGAAAGACAAACAGACAGACACACTTTCCCATTTATAATATTAGTATGGATACATACATAACACATTGCCGTGTGTTGTCCCGCAGAGTGGAATGGCATCAACCCTCAACATTTGAGGGTGTTGTAAAAAGCTAATGATACTAAGAAAGTAATCATCATAATCCTCATTTAGACTACAAAATTGTCAGCAGCGTTTTCCGAACAGTATCTTTTACTGTGATCACCGACCCGCCTACTAAGCGCTTAGTTATGGAAAAAATCCCCACTTTTGGTGAAGGCTTCCGCCCAGCAGTGAACTTTCTTTCGGCTGAACTGAAAATGATACACAACACAACATATTTATGAGATAAAATAGGATTAACCTATCTCATAAACTCTTAGAGACAGACACTCGTCACAAATAGACTTTTAGTCGCCATCTTAATTAATCGGTGAACAAACTTAGTAAAGTATGAGTAATATAAAATTATGTAGCTTACTTCCGCAAAAATGTTACATATTTTTATTTTACTAATGGATATGGACTTCCGCCAAGTAACGCCTGTCAAATACTTAGTAAAGTAGTAACGGATTGTATTTTATTTTAAGGCGACGTGGCTGGTTAGGCCGGGCATTCATTAGGTAGCTATAATTGTAAACGTTGCATATTACTTTTACCAACCATAGTGAGAAGGCGCTTTATGAGCTTCGTGAGCATGCAGCGAACGAAACGCATTGCCGTGCGCAGTGCGGTTTATACTTGTAGACTGTAACTCAATTTGTAACTAACCAATGATGTTACTGTCACCAATAATAATAAGATATATATACGCAGCGAATTGTCGACGTTGTTCATTAAGAATGAAGGAAGTGAATTACACGCTGCGAATACATAAGTTGATTTCAGATTTATTATTTCACAGACACTTCGTCCTACATATTAGAGCACCATATGAGCACTGCGGTTACAGCTGGATCAATGTTTTAGTACTCAAATATGGATTTCACTAAACATCAGTTCAGTTACGGTTACAGCTCGTTGATAAGTACTCAGTACGACTCTACTTAGTGGACATGGTTAATGAGTTTAAACTCGTTTCATACAGAATCGGTTACAGTAAGGACTTGCTAATGAGTACCCGTTCTTAAAGGTCATAATATAACGCTTCTATTTGACACTGTTATTCCAAATTACTAGAAACGATAACAAAATATTTACTAGAAAAAAAGCTAGTCTCCGGAGTTAAGCGGGACCCGAACCCATAACCTCTGGCTATCCAGAGTGTTCTTCCATTTACATACACATTTGACATATACGTTGAATTTTTCCAAATACTTCTAAAAGCTATCTGTTCGTGTTCTAGGTAGCTATTCACAGCAACATCGAATGTTGTACTTAGACAAGTAGCGGCCAACCGAAACAGACGAAACAGCTACGTAAATATTATATTTTGTTTGAACATTTAATAGGAAAACGATGCTAAAGTAACAAAAATATAATAATTAATCAACATTCATGCGAATGCAACAATTTTCTTAAGACTATACAAACTATTGTTTAATTAAAAAATTGCTGCGGCAAGCATAAAGCTAAAAAGTCGTTATAAAGTGGCAAAAGCATTACGCACCCATTATGTTCACTAAATACTTATGACCATATTTTCTAGTAAAAGGCAGTGACAACTTAAAATAGGTAAACAACAAAGATACTAGTGTTAAAAGGAATAATAACGTACGAGTATAAAGCATCTCTTAGAGCGAAAATGTATACCAAAATAGCATCGAACCAAGATCGATACGCCACGGCAACTTTTAACCAAGAGAATTAGGGATACTCACTCTACCTGTTAGAGAATCAATTTCCTCTTAAAGTTTGCCAATTTCGGCCGAATAATGTCAATATCTTATGTTGTTATTTATATTGCTACTTATAACGTCTAAAGGAGCTTGCAGCTAATTCAGAGGAGATTCAAAGCCTAGATAGCGAAGCGATAAGACTAGACGCCTTATCTTCGCTCTCTTCTTTTTCTTATCAAAAAGGTTTTTCTCTTATCATTATAATTGTATATAGCTATCAAGAAAGTTTGTCATCTCGTCATTACATTTTTTTAAGGTTTTTAGTTTTAGGTTCAGATAAAATTAAGTAACATTTTCTTTTTCTTAGAATATTATGAATAAATACAATAAGATTTAAATATGTATCTATCATGTTATATTATTACTTAGAATATTATGAATAAACGTCATTTTAATCAATTTAGATCAAAAAAGCTTCCTTTATCATTTGTTTTTAGTAAATTGACAAACAAAAGGCTTTTTTTATTTATTTATTTGTTCAGTGGAAACAAACAGTAATATGCATATATTAATTAGCTAGAAATTTTATCTAGACCAATAGTTTCCTTAATAAAACAGTCAATAAAGAAAGACAAATTAGTAAAGTACTAATATTTTAAAATCAGTTTCAAAAAGACTTATAAAATAGTGATTTTACAATTAATTTTATTATTTACCGAAGTAAAAGAAATGTAAGTAATTTTGAAATCAGACTACTAACTCTATATTTACGGCGTTGAATTGAATCTAGACTTTTATTGAATATTTACGAAGTCTTAAGCTGTTTAGAGGTTTCTTTAATGATGAGTGAAATTTTCTAGGTTTTACAAATAGCGCAGGAACTCCAGGCGAAGCTTCGTCGCCGCCTAACTTTACTCTTTGCGAAATTAATGAAATTTCCGATGCGAACGGAATCGATTGCGCCACAGTTTCGCGCTAATGAATAGTTGTCAATCACTTTTCAAGTATTCAATTTAGTTGTGCAGTTTTTAGTACGGAATATTATGTTGGGTTTTTTTAACTAAACGATTACCTAACGAGTATACCAAAATTATTTTTTCTAATTTCAAAACGAAATATTTTCTTTTACCGATACATAATGATATCAATTAATACTTGAACCACAAATATATCGACCAATCGTCATTCCAATACTCCCCTTCCACTAAATGGCATTCGCAGAATGTATGTGAAAGCATGGACGAACAAGACATAGAAAGAACATCGAAGAAATTAAAAGTCAAATTGCGCGTGTCTGTGAAGCAATGCTGTTAAGAAATAAATTACTTAACCAAAGAGATAATTGTTACCCCCTAATCGGAAGTATGACTAACGAATATCCAAAATCTTCGACATTTTAATTACTGCATTACAATGCTGCATTTATTATCGGACTGCTTAAAATGTATTTGTTCCCCTGTTTTTAATTGACTAACAAAATTACTCAATACTCAATACTTTATTGCACTCCATAATGTTACTTAAAGATATTACATAGTACAGTTTTTATTGATATTAAATTTCCAATAATTTTTAGGTTATTGGAAATTTAATCCCTATATTATATATTCTGTTTTAAATAAATAAATAATTAATTTAAATTCTGTAGCTTTGAATTATTTAAGATAAATTTCTATATATTCATTGTTATTGTTAATATTATTATTATAATTTATTTATATCACAGTTATTATTCATATTCGTAAATGTCAATTTTACATTGATTATAACCATTATGTTTGTTTGTCATTACTGTATAATCATTATGTTTGTTTGTCATTAAAATATTCATATATACTATAGTAGCTTTTGTCAACAAGAAATGCTTTTAAATTGTTTAAAAAGGTATTGTAATTACTTTCATTTTTTATGACCATTGGTAATTTGTTATATATCTTAATAGACATAACTAAAGGGCCTGAAGAGTGCATTGTTAATCGGGAAATTGGAAGGTTTAATCTGTTTTTGTGCCGTAATATTTTTGTGGTATGAATGTTACTTCGCAGTGTGTAAAACTCTGGGTATTTACGTACAAACTTACATATTTCAAAAATGTATAAGCAGGTTACAGTCATTATTTTGAATCTCTGAAAATGGGGTTTACAAGAGTCAGTCTGATCGATATTCATCATAATCCTAATCAATTTTTTTTGCGCGGTAAAGATAGTAGGTGCGTCGGTACTATTTCCCCACAAGATTATACCATAGCTAAGCCAAGAGTGAGCATATGCATAGTAAGCAGTGAGTGCAGTTGATAGGTCTGTGGTTTTCTTGACTTCTCTAAGGGCATATGAAAATTTCGATAATTTAGCTCTAATCTTTTTCACATGTTGTTTCCAATTTATATGGGTATCAATAGTTAACCCTAGTAAGTTAAATTCGCTGACAACTTCCAGTTTATTCCCGTGAAAACTAAAGTTTATATCTAAAGGAGTCTTTTGGTGCGGGTGAAAGGTTATAAGTTTTGTTTTTTTTTAATTAATTTCTAGATTGTGCCTTTCCAACCAATATTCTATTTTAGTTAAAATAGAATTAATGTTTTCATTTACGTTAAAATTATTTTTACTTGCAACGAGTAGTGAGACATCGTCTGCGAATAAAACACAGGGCTTTTTTTATAGTTTTAGGTAGGTCGTTTATATAGATGAGGAAAAGTAGGCATCCGATCACACTCCCTTGCGGGATTGAGGGGCTAATATGTTTTGCGTTTGATCTAATGTGTTCTATTTGTCCAGTTTGGTTATTAAAAAACTCAATTTCTACTGTTTGCTGTCTATTTGTTAAATATGACTTAAGCCATTCGTGGGCTCTTCCGCGGATACCTATACCATATAATTTATCTAACAATATTTTAAACTGCACTTTGTCGTAGGCCTTCGTCATATCTAGCAGTATACCTATTGCATATTCTCTATTGTTAATAATATCGAGAGCTCCTTGGATATATTTATAAACTGCAAGACTTGTCGACTTATTCTTTCGAAAACCATTTTGACATTTATCAAATATGTTATATTCTTTGTTTGCTCTATGTCCTTTAGTTTTGATCAGTATTTGAAATTAAAGATAGAAATAATAATGAGGCAATTTAAATTAATAAAATTGAAAATGTATGAGGTTAATAAATAATTCTCTTTCAAAGGAATTCAAAATAAGCAGTTGCATAGTTACAGTACTTTAATAACTACGAGAAATATTTAGTTCTCTGTGATATTTTTACTCTAAAAATGTAATTGGCATTGACTTGTGCACTTAGCGACGTCAAAGAGAGTTTAGAAATATTTTCCTTTTATAAAGCCGTATTTTGTAATTTTTAGACTTAGATTTTGTGTAATTCAAAAGAATTTTAGTTTTGAGTAAATGTAATTA
This sequence comes from Calamotropha paludella, assembly GCA_927399485.1. NCBI lineage: Eukaryota > Metazoa > Arthropoda > Insecta > Lepidoptera > Crambidae > Calamotropha > Calamotropha paludella. The sequence continues at coordinate 7,261,463 of OV656814.1, read as the reverse complement.
TTTTTGTACCCCTTAGTTTCAGTAATAAAGAATTGAAGTTCTGGCTTTAACAATAATGCTATAAAATTAACCCGTTAATCTTGAAATACATGGTATAAATCCCAAGTATGCTAAGTAGCATAACAACCGTTTGCGTAACATTTTGACCACCGTTTGGTGCAATGGTAGCTACTTTTTGCACCGAAGGTACTACCGAAAACGTTTTTACATTATTATGATATACTCTCATATAATATAATGTTTTTCCAGTTTAAATTAATCTAAACATTTTACGTTTAACTCCTCGAAACCAACTCCCCGGAATAGTCATAACAATGTTGAATTAACTTTATAATAGTCTACGTATATGTAATGGAGTTTTTCAACGTTCAATTATAACAACAAACCTTTTAATAGTTGTAATTTAGTTTCATGAAATAGGAAATATGGTTTAGTTAGGTAAGAATAATATAATTTATCATGTCCGAGACATAAAAGAGTAAGAAAGGTATTAATTTTGCTATATTTTTAAATTAACTCAGCGTAATGTTTGCGTTAAATCATTTTTACACCTCTTTGAATTGCTTTGCGCTAATTTATTGTTAGGAGTATACCCTTAATGGTTTATAAGTTGCATTATATAGGGATTATGATGAGGATTTAAAACAACAGAAGAGATGCCATAATTAAAATATTTACAGAGTTTAAATATGCTAATTTCCGTCTTAAATTTGTATAAAACCTATTTTTTATTTAACCCTAGAATAAATAAATACTAAGTAATAATGTAAAATGAAACAAAGCCGCTACTACACTATTTTCTACAGCGCAGTAAATGGACTATCCAATTTTCATTTATTGTTGGTATAAGAATGTTTCCTGTCAAATAAGATTATGATTAATGAATGACCAAATCAATAAATCATGGAAAAGCATTACCGATGAGCTTAATTTGACTAAAACCAATTGAGTGGTTATTAATAAGAAATATTCCATTTATGAATAAATTAAGATCTTAAGGATAATGAAATGAATGAATGAAGATGCTCTTTTAGTTGAATAGGACGTTACTGTGTTCGAGTTTAGGGTTTGTGTTGAAATTTAGTCCTGAGTTGAGTATAAGATACATAGTTCGAACACGGAGTTCCGCGAAAATATATATATTATTATATTGACGGAAAAAAACAGGTGAAGAAATACTTCAACCTATTCATCTAACGTCAACCTAAATAGAATTATATTTGATTTTATTTAACTAGAAGTACAATACTGAGGGAAGAGACAATCTTAATCGATTACTCAAATATGTAATGTTCTAAATGAAGAGTAGGCCTGATTACCAACTATGCTGTCTTGAATAATATATATTAAGATATTAGTCGAGATTTGTTGACCAGTTTTACTCTTAAATCATCATATGGAAAAAATACCATAAAATCGATAGTTTTACTCAAATAAATTTTGTATTCAGATAATTAGGTTGTCAATTTACCTATTAATGTTGTAATTTAAATTGTGGATGAATGTAGTTAGAAACGCCGTGTGGTATCCGGCAAGGTGGCCTCCTACAGGCTTATTTAACTTAATTGATTATTTATCTAAAGAAAAAGCAAAGTGTATATTGTATTATTTTTTGTGGTGAAAAAAACAAAAGTTGTCCTTTGGTATTTGTTGTTGAAGAGCACTGTTTGTCACGCAGATGTGACAGTCATCGCCAAAGTTTCACAGAATAGCCATCTCTAAACTTTATTTTGGCAAAATGTACACTTTCTGAGCGCCTAAGTACTTAAAGTGCCGACCGTTTGGTGGAACGGTAGCGATCCTGCCTTTCGCACCGACGGTCCTGGGTTCGAATCCCGGTAGGGGCAGATGTTTTTATGATGAATACGAGCATTTGTACCTGAGTCATGGGTGTTTATATATATTTCTATGAATATTACATATCTATGTATCATATATGTATGTCTATCCGTTACCCTAGTATCCATAACACAAGCCTTATAGTGCTTACTTTGGGCTAGGCTAATTGGTGTGAATGTAGAAAATATTTATTTATTTATTTATTTAAAGTTAATAACATCTAATGAATAGTTTATCTATACATATAAATAAAATTGGAGTGTCTGTTTGTAATATTGAAATAACCATTTTTTACTTCATACATATGAATATATAATAATAATAATAATAATAATAATGCTTTATTGACAGAAACGTTATACAATTTATGCTTGATTCTCCTGTATTCCAAAATAGGCAAATGCCTGTAGTATGGAACACAGTGTCCTCTCCCATTTGATACTTAAATTAGTCATTTTTACAATAGTACATATATTGTTTTAACTTAAATTTACAAGAATCGAAATATTAAAAAAAGAAGTTTGTGTATTCGTGTTCATGTGTGTGTGTGTGTGTGTGTGTGTGTGTGCGTGTGCGTTTGTGTATGGGTTGTTGTGTTGTGTGTGTGCAAAAGTAATAATCCAGACAATTTAATTTGTTTACTATATTCGCATGTAATCTACTATTAACTCCTCTATCGCATCATAGTCAAGGTCACCTAACCAGTCAGTAATGATTTTCTTTATTTCGTTATTACTACACTCTCTTATTTTTTTATATTTATTAAGTTTTTTATAGAGACGTGGGGCCATAAAGTTATATTGTCTACACGCAAATTTACTTTTAGCTGTGGGAATATAGCAGCGAAAGCGAAATATAAACACGAGCTTGAGTTTAAGATATTAAATTAAAAATTTTTCAGCACTATCTCGTAGTCAAACTGTCAAAACACTAAAAATCTTTTTACATCCGCTGCAACTGGAAACTATTTTTAGTTTCCACTATCTATATGTCCAAGTTTTATATCTCCGGTAAAGCCCTCAATCCTATTGAAGTCGAAACATTGCCCCGACTCAATTGTTGTTTGAAACTTCACTGCTATAGGAAATTGACAATGTGCCTTATTGGAACCTGTTGCAATACATCTTTCTTAAGGTACTTTTTTGTGCAGTTAGATAAATACAGGTATTTATTGTTCCAAGCAGGCGTTCTACAGAAATTTTATATAGCTTTTTAGAACAGTATAAAACAAAACTTTTTTTAATACAAATTTATGCGGAATTTAACATAATCTGCAACTATACACCACGACAATATCTTACTTATTAATCCTTATGGATTAAAACTTAAACATTAGTTAAAATTTTTCAATATTATCTTTTATTTCCGGTAACATTTAAGAATTTGTGTTTCATCTAGTTGTTTAGTAACGCTACCTTCATTATTTTCGTTCTCTAGTCCGCTATCTCATTAAATATTTAAGTATAATACTCGTATACGACCCTGTCCCTTTTATTTAATATTTTGTTTTTATACTTGCTGACGTCAATTTTGTAAAAGGATATAAATTATATTTTTTCGCGAAGCGTCCCTTCTAGTCTGTTCATATGGCGTCTGTGGGGCAGCAGAACGGTGAAACCTTAGTATACATTCGTATACATAGACCTTTCTAACAGAGAATACTTTCATGTGTGGGATGTCTGTACGAAAGATACATAGCCACTTTTAAGACTGCTCGCTGTGCACGTTCTGCTTTTATTAAGTGAGTTTTTGCTGCACCACCCCACACTGGTATACAGTATCTAATTATGCTCTCACTCAATGCCTGGTATATCTGCTTCAAAAGCTCCAGATTGGCAACAGTCCTTAGATTTTTAAAAACGTAAATAAGTTTTCTTGTCCTCTGTTGTATTGTTCTAATGTGATCTAGCCAACTCAACCTGTCGTCAATAACTACTCCAAGATATCTAATGTTATTTACTTTAGACAAGGTGAGACAAGTGCAATTGATATCTGTACTTCTGTTACATGGGTAGACATGTATTTTGAGTTTATGGTCAGTATTAGGACTACCTGCTGCTGTTTTGCTGAAACAGAGATATTTTGTTTTTGCAATGTTTATTGATAGAATACTGTTTTCAAGCCATGATGTGACCTTTTTAAGTCCTCTTTCTGCTGACTCAGTGACCGCTTGCCAATTAGTGTTATGAAACATAAGTACTGTGTCATCTGCAAACATACTAATAGCGCCGTTCTCAAATTTAATTTTACCAAGGTCATTAATATAGATTAAGAATAATGTTGGTCCCAATGTGCTGCCTTGAGGCACCCCATAAGGACAAACCGAACATTCACTCAAATAATTACCGACACGAACAGTTTGAGTTCTACCTACCAAATAGCTTTCAAACCACTTTAACATAACTCCTCTCACTCCGACACTTTCCAATCTCGACAGCAGTATCGGTATAGACACCGTATCAAATGCTTTCTGGAGGTCTAAGAAAACACCTATACATTTGTCCGCCATATCTGTGTGGGATGTTATCCATGATGTCAATTTAAGGACTGCTTCTTCAGTGGACCTTTTTTCACGAAATCCAAATTGATTGTCTACCAAAATACTATATTTTTCTAGAAACAAGACAAGTCTTTTATTCATGACTTTTTCTAGTATTTTGCTTAATGTTGAAAGTATGGATATAGGCCTATAATTGGTTATTTGATCTTTTTCTCCGGCTTTAAAGATTGGACATACTATTGCTTTTTTAAATAATGTAGGGAAGATACCGTTTTCAAGACTCAAGTTACATAGGTACGCAGTCGGTAAAGTGAGATATTTGATAAAATACTTTATCATTTTTGTTGTTATGTTATCCCAGCCCGGAGAACTATGTTGTTTGAGGCCTAAAATAATTTCTCTGACCTCCACTGGGTCGGTAGGAGCAGCGCAAAATGAATTAATGGGTGAGTCATCTTTCCTAGCATTTTTAGCTAATTCTGTATCTGTCATCTTAATTCTATTGAGCGTCTCATCAGCCAAATTTTGACCTATCGAGGTGAAATATGTGTTTACTTTGTTAAGTGCTGAAATAGGGTCTTTATCTATGGTAAGAAGTTCATCTGCCGATCTTTTTTCCTTGTTGAGATTTCCGATATCTTTTACTGTATTCCATATCATTTTAGGGTTACCTTTATATTTTGTTAGCTGTTCGTGATAATACTTATCCTTTAATTTTTTTATTATTTTGTTGCAGGTATTCCTATATGCAATATATTCGTTTTTAATATCATAATCATTCGGATGTTGTTTTAATTTTTTGTGTAGTAAATTTCTTCTCTTTATTGACTTAATTACCGAAACAGTTATCCAGGGTTTTAATGGTTGAAGTTTTTTAGGTACATTTTTAACTATTGTGTTGTCTTTAATAATTTTGATCAGTTTATTTGTTAATACTTCAGCAGCGACTTGCACATCTTTTATTTCATAGTATTCACTCCAAGTTTCATCTTTTAGGTAACTCTCAATTGTGTTAAAGTCTATATATTTTTTTTCAAATGGAATACTTTTCTTTTTAATTATTGGTTTATTTATATATAGTAGAATAGGTGAGTGGTCAGTCAGTTCTTCAAATACTACAGTTTGCCAGCTTACAGGACATCGAACCATGAAGTGGTCGATACACGTTTTATCTCTCGTTGGTTTATTTATCCCTTGTTTTAATCCATGCATTGCCATAACATTCAAGTAATCATTCACTGATTCTTTATCATTTCCTGGGAGAATATTAATATTGATATCTCCAGTAAAAATTAATGTATTACATGTGATAGAATGCAGGATAGCATCAACCGAATTCAGAAAAGGTGTTATGTTGCTGAAAGATGGGGATCGATAGCAGCACACAATGCATAAGTTATTTGGCAAGGTTAAAACTAGGCAATTAGCTTGTACTATCTGTAACGGTTCATAATAGGTAACTTTAATAGACTCCCGAACATATACTACAATGCCATCATTTTGGTTAATCGAGTTTTTTGTTGCATAATAATTATACCCTTGGACTACCGGAGGTATAAATTTGTCATTAGTCCAACATTCGGAAAGCACCATTACATCTACATTAATTCCCGTAGTAGATATGAATGCTAAAAACATATCCAGATTTTTGTTAATACTCCTCACGTTAAAAGATATTACACTAAAACCTTGTTTAACAACTGTGCACATTTAGTAGAATCATTCAATGCAGTACACTTTAGAGATCCGTAGTTATCAAGTTGGTTCATAATATATTTGCTACTTATGAAATCGTATGTTCCGTATAGAGTAAACAGAACCTATATTGAAAATTAATTAACTTAATTGTCAAATGTAAGCTTACCGATTTTCTATGCAACACACAAAAACACAATTTTGCATACCAGAAGTAAGGAGAATGCGAACTAAAAATAGTTTGTGTATTGTGGTAACATTTCAATCGACACCAAGATAAAGTGAACTCAACTACTTTAAGAAAAGAATTCATGTTGTATAGAACTCTAAAGTGTAATATTATCCGAACTTTAACCATTTCATTATAAGATTGTTTCGATAGACAGCCAACTTTTTCTACGTTTTCATTCTGTAGGCAATAAAAAATCAGTATTGTCAGAATAAGTGTGGGTATGGTAAAAGATGTGTATGATTTTATTTTGTATTTAAATGAATGTGTATATGTGTTTAATGTGTTTAGTCTTAACCTAAATAAAAATATTTTAAACAAAGAGTAATACAAGATAAGGTAACCAATAGTTGCATCTCCGATGGGGTCCTCTAGTCACTTTAATTTTTCCAGGTCTTGATCGGAGTCCACACGAATGAATTTATCTCCTTCTGATTTACGTAGGTATATTCTACCGAATGATGACCAACAGTATCGATAGCCATTATCTCTTGCAAACATCCTTGCTGACATAAAGAGTTTTCTTGACTGCGCGGTCAGGCATTCTGAAATAAATACCGGTGCTGGGGGCCCCTCAATCTGCAGCCTTATATGTTAAATTTTTCTTTGTTTTTCCGGTTAAATGCTTTCACTGATTTTAAGATGTCCTCTTTCATCATGACACTGTTGAATTCGACAATGATTGGTTTAGACTTCTCCGACTTTGTGTTAATGCGATATACATCGCGTATGTCGTTCGGCTGCACAGGTACGTTAAGGGCTTTTCCCAAATTTTGCACATGAATAACTAAGTTATTTTTAGACTCAGATTCTTTTCGTGGGACGCCACGTAGCTCAATCCGCGAGAAATTTTGCCCTCTCTCTATTTGTTGTATTTTATTTTCTAATGCTTTAATATACCCCAGACTGAGCATTCGCTCCGTCTCTAATTTTTCAATTTTTTGAAGTAAGTCGTCATAATTGTTAGACATAAATTCAATCGATGACCGTATGTCTATATTTTGATCCCTTGTGTCATTGATTGTACTTAATATAACGGACATTTTTTTATCCTGTTCAGATTTCCTCCCTAAATTCTTTCATTCCTTCGTCGCTTCGTTTGCGCTTACGCACAGTAATTCCGTCTGTTGTTGATGAGTCATTATCACTCGCCACGCTCGTTATACTCGCACTGCGGCTAATGATCGCCTTCGGCTGTGGTTCGGGCGCGCTCGCTGTTTGTCGGGATGGGGATGGCCGAGGTGAGTGACGTAATGGCATGCTTACCGTGAAGTACCAGGCGACTATAAACTTGCGAGAGATTGTGCAGCCGCTGTTGGCGGGAAGGCGGGTGAGTGGGCCGGTGAACGTGCTGACTAAGCGGGCGACGACACAATAGGCGTACCTCTTGCAGATTTATGCACTCCTAATATTATTTGCGAATTTACGATTCAATATTTTTGAAATTAATTTAATAAAAATGATCGCGGATTAGTTGAAAACACGTCTGTACAGTACAGAGATCCAGGGGGGAGATATACGGTACATAGACCAAAATAACATTTTTTACAATTTTTGTCTGTCTGTCTGTCTGCTTCTTCCGGCTAATCTCTGAAATGGCTGGACCGATTATGATGGGACTTTTATTGGCAGGTAGCTTATGTAATAAGGAGTAACTTATGCTACTTTTATTTTAGAAAAATAAAATTACCGTGCCACAGCAACGCGTGGCTGGGTCAGCTAGTATTAAATAAGATCTTGAAACAAGTTAAAACATGAAAAGTTGGCTGCATTCCTAGATTAAACATTTTTACAGTTTATTATAAAATATTTTAGCTTAGGTTTGGCTGAGAATAGCTGGTTGACAAAAAATTGCTACTTTTTACTGCTGAGAGTCAAAAAGTTGCTATCTAATTTTGAAACTAACCAAAAGGACTTCAAAATAACTAGCCATTCTGATATCAAGATGGCAGGTCTTTCTGTGCCATGAATTTGACATCATGACACAAAAAATTGTGATATAACATTGTCCAGACTGCTATTTCTTTTCTTTAGAAAATATTCAAATACGTGGGGACAAGGCTTCGTGATAAATTAGAATACTACACTATGTTATACAGACAATTATGTTATACAACAGAATAATGTCGATAATAAACAAAAAACTCAACCTCAAAGAAAAAATAAATATTATTATACTCCAAGAATGTAAGTAATTACATCAGAATGAAATGAGGGGAAGTCCTATTTGTCAATCTCCTCTCTATGTGTTTTGATTTCCGTAATATGTAATGCCTAATTAGCTCTGAATTAATGCCTACAATCACGAGTCAATTAAACGTCCTGAGGCCCTACCATCACGTCTTATAGCGATTCAAGTTTAGCTGTCAAAAAGAGACGTCACTATAGACCGCGTATAGCGGTGTCTCACTTTGACAATCGAACTTGAATCGCGCTAAAAGATGATGGTAGGCCCTCTGATTAATCATTGCTCAGCGTGACATGAAGTACTGTACACACCCATTATGGTACTCATAATCTCTCCTCACAAATTATATATATTATTCTATATTCCATAGAATATTACATTATTGCATTAACTATACTATGATAATGTTGTTATAATTATTCTGCTGCGTCGTTTCCGTCACGCAAAAGGCAATTAATGACACTTAACATAATCACTATCCATCTCTCGTAGATCACAAAATGGACAGCAGTGTTTTCTGCAATCTCAATCATGGAGATAGTAGCTAAGCCCTTCCATTTTTTTAGTGGGGCATGCAGCAATGGACGTCTTCCAATAGAGATTATGATAATTACGATGAATAAATATTTTATATTATTATATAACACATAGATAAAAATAAATTAAAACCCCACAACTCAAATTTAGTGCAGAGGAGTGGACACTTTTGGGTTTTGTTTGTATAATGTGCAGAGGACATCCACATTACACAAACACACAACGATATTGGCTTTTATTATATACTAGCTTTCCGCCCGCGGCTTCGCCCGCGTGGAATTCGATTATATTGCGGTATAAAGCACAACTATAAGAGAACTTCTCATTCCCACGGAAAAATCTAAGAAGCGCGATGTAACGCTGGATACAAAATTCATATAATTCATTCCACTTCTTACGTATCTTAAAAAAAACTTCGTTACCACGTTTTAAAAAACACCCAGCGTCAGCTTTCGCATACCTCTAGAACTAAATAACGTAAGCTATCATTCCACTTCTTACGTATTTAAAAAAAACACATCGTTACCATGTTTTAAAAAACACCCAGCGCCATCTATCGCATACCTCAAGAACTAAATAGCGTAAGCTATCATTCCACTTCTTATGTATTTTAAAAAAACACATCGTTACCATGTTTTAAAAAACACCCAGCGCCATCTATCGCATACCTCAAGAATTAAATAACGTAACTAATACTTATACCAATTAGTAATTCATTGACTTTAGTGATTTCAGGATAAGTAGATGTGAAAAAAAACAATTAAGACGATAAAACAAATTGTACGTCATCCCTCGAGAATTCCTCATTTTCGAGGATTCATTTTCGTATCATTTAGCTTCAAAATTTACATGTTCATATTCGTTTGCAAAATATAAGTAGATGTAAAAAAAAAACAGTTTAGACGATAAAACAAATTGTACGTCATCCCTCGGGAATTCCTCATTTTCGGGGATTCATTATCGTATCATTTAGCTACTAAATTTACATGTTTATATTCGTTTGCAATATTCTACGTTGTTTTAAACGACACACAGCGCCATCTACAATCCATCCATCAAGCAAACAATATTTTTGTTTTGTCTCGGGAATATCATTTTTTCCAGGATAAAAAGTACCCTATTATTTAATCCGGACTTTTATCTTTACGTCTGCAAAATTTCAAAGCAATCGGTTCAGTAGTTACGGCGTGAAAGCGGAACAAACAAACAAACAAACAAACAAACTCACTTTCCGATTTATAATATTAGTAAGGATTATTCTACGGGAAACCGGCTTACTGGCAATCGGCAGCATTGAAAATAGCACAAGGCTTATTTGACAAAAGCCCGTACTTCCGATCGGACAACGTAAGCCACGCGCTTAGGTTGCGAGGTCTGATACGCAAACATTAATGAGAGTAGCGTGTGACACACTGTGTAAAGTACGGCGAGTCAACAAGCGGATACGTGGAGACCGTAGCGTAAACACAATGTGTACGGTGGCTGGGATATTCGTTATACTTGTAAATACAGACGCAGTTTATCGAACAGAGTAACTTACGGGATTCATCCCGCACACAATAAGAAAGTCCGGAAAAATGCGAGTCGGACTCGCGCACGAAGGGTTACGTACAAACTTTAAGTTAAGTAAAAAATCACGTTTGTTGTAATGAAAATAAAAAATATTTGATAGAATCAGGCGTTACTTGGCGGAAGTCCATATCCATTAGTAGGGGCGAAACACGTGTAGAGTAGTTGGTGAAGGTGCCGGTGTCTGCGGTTCCTGCATTTATTTGTTTCGTTGCACACTGCTTGAGTTTTGCGGAAGTAAGCTACATATTTTTATTTTACTAATAAAATAAAAAAACCAGCCAAGTTAGAGTCGGACTCCCGCACGAAGGGTTCCGTACAAACTTTTAGTTAAGTAATAAAATCACGTTTGTTGTATAGCCTCCCTTAAATATTTATTTTATTTTAATTTTATTATTTATTATTAAAGTAAAATTATAACTGAGTATTTTGTGAATATTTCAGGTGCCTACCTATTGCCATTATTGATATCAAGCAAGAAGGACAAAAAAAATCGCCTTTTTTGTATGGGAGCCCCTTTTAGTATTTATTTTATTTTGTTTTTAGTATATGTTGTTATAGAGGCAACAGAAATACATAATTTTTGGAAACTTCAACTGTCTAGCTATCGCGGTTCTTGATATACAGCCTTAGAGATAGACAGACGACGAACGAACAGATGGACGAACAGACAGCGAAGTCTTAGCACAGGGGTTCGTTCTTACTCTTTAGGTACGGAACCCTAAAAATCAAATGCATTCAAATATATTTCATATTTCAACTGCATTAAAGCATAACTCGTGCTAGGCAACAGTAACTTAAGTTAAGTTTAATTAATTGGAATCCAGATCTTATTTGTACAACCAATATCAATTTATCTCAAGTTTTAAAAATACATTCACTTTTCAAGTGTATTTAAAAATTATAAATGATCACTTATCAAAAAAGTTTTATTATTAAGAATAATATAGTTAGTACTAAAGAAAGTCGTAAAAATGTAATGTTGTAAAACCTCTTCAGTATAATAAAAATACAAATCCTCAATTTCTTAGATAAACACTTCATAATAATAATAGAAAACTCTCGATCTAATCTAATAATAGAAAACTCTAGATCTTCGAGCCTAGTAAGTTTTTCTGGGTAACCGGGCTATTATTATTAATGTTAAAAACAAAAATTAAAGATAAAAATATAACAATATACAGGTTCTTAAACGTCTGTAACAAAAAATAAATGAAAATCAAATCTTTCACATTTTTTTATTATAAAAGAAAGAAGTTTTCTTTTGGTAGTGATAATAGTAGCTACCATTATAAGTTACAGTTAAATTCTAATTGGAAATATTAATAGCCCCAGATTTTAATCAAAAATCTTAAAGCAAAAATATGTTTTAAAAAATCTGCTGCTTGGAAATTAATTAACCTCCTCAGTTATTTGAAAAGGAATGGTTCTCTTCTAAAAAGCGTTTTAATAAATTCTATTTGATGAAACACTCGTTGAAGCGTCGGTTGCAAAATTATGTACAAATTTGGATCTTGTTGCATCGACATAAGGATAGAAATGTTTTTACTTACCCAAAGGTATCACGAGATGTCGAGCGAAAAAATGGGAATTACTTTAGAATATTAGGTTAAAAACCGATGAAGATTGTATCTATTAAAAGATGGCGATTGAGCACGTTTGGTCCATCGTAATACTTTAGATCAATTTTAGTATAATGAAAAAATGTAGAAGTTATAATAATAGATTTTACCATATATTATACTACCAGTGTCCTTTCCTGGCTTCGCATGGGTGCACCCTTGTCATGGAAGTCGAATAACTTACAATGTTAAAGCTTTTTTTTCATAAGACGACGCAAATAGATTTTGATTAGTGGTCCCCTGCGCATCATTGATATTTATTTATTCATAACAATTCAACGGGTTTTATCCCAGTTACAAAATTGTTTTCATAATAAAATCACAGAATTATACATAATCACCAATTAAATCATATTATAATTAAATAAAATCATCCGTTCTCCATATATTTCAAAGCATTCATTATTGGTTTCCAGTCGTCAGCAAACAAGTCCAGTTCAGGAAACTTCACTAGTAAAGCATTGAGGGCCGTATGCATTCGGCAGAGTGAGGACTGAGCACGTGCTTTGGTGCGGCATGCAGGTCTGGCAAATAAATGATACCGCCGGTTAGCACGATGGTGTAGGCACTTGTAAGGCACATAGAGCCTGGAAAGCTGCTCCACTGCCTCAGGCAGATCTATTAGCGCACGCAAGATATATTATAAAAATAAAATTTTCCATATTATTATCACATAAGGTAGGTTCAAACAACAAAGTTTGAAGCTTGATGTGCTTCCAATTATACATTGGCGATTTTCGACCTCAGTCGATTAACCGATGGACTAATGCTAACTTTAAAGTTTTGTGTACTCTAATACAAAATTGAAATCACTGAATTTAGTCATTAAATGAGAAAATCATTATGTTCAGTACTACATTGCTTTTCGCAACTTTGTAGAATAAACATGCCCGACATGAAATTTAATTACGAGCATTGATTCGCAAATAGACATTACAGTTAACTATAAATAGTTTAAAGTCGATTTTATATGAACTCTAGCTATGTAGTTAAGCTTATTTTATAAGTTTATCAGTCGATATTTTGTTAAAGACTAGTATATTATCTATTTTATGTTGGTTAATTTAAATATTTTAAAACTGTTCATATCCTTCATATCCTAATTGAGCTTCCCTTACTTTTGCGAAATGTTTAATATTTTCAAGTGTTTCTGTTGATACTCAGCTGTATCAACGCCTTTTTTCTAGGTAATTAACCTACAAAAAAAAATTTTAAAAATTTCCAACTTCAAAACAAATAATAAAGAGAAACGGCTTACTATTTTTTTTATTTTTGTGATACAAAACATTTATTCACTTGAAATCTAATAGTTTGTACCTGTATGTATTTGCATTTATTTGCCTTTTGGGCAAGTACATTTATTTCCGGACGGATCGCGGTGCATCTAGTAATTCAACTGTTCCGTAAAAGTCTCCCTTGCTCAATCGGAAGAGCGGCAGCCCGAATAGCAAGAGGTTACGGGTTTTTGTCATTTCGGAATCCGGTCCCTGTTAATATTTTTCTATTAATGATTGTTTTATTTAACATGTTGTTTTGTTTAACGACATGGAGAGCCCATGAACATTCAAAGTATAGTCCTGTAATATTATAGTCCAATCTCTTTATTTATGCACCTCTATGTTAGCCCAAATATCTACTTGATTAACTTTTCTAAAGAAAATAACCTAAATACGTATTTTTCTAAAGTACGATCATAACTTCCAAAGCTCTCTGGGATTTAATTGTTCGCGAAATTCTCGAAAGAAAACGGAAATATGCATCAGAAAATATACTGCGAGTGTTTCATGAAAATGAAAGTTTAAAAATATGGCGATTTTATTTACCGTAAACTTTACCAAATCCAATACTTCGATCGAATACATAATTTAGTTAAGGTTTTGACTTAATAATAAATTGTAATAGGTACATTGAATTAGAATTTTCATATTTTATTAATGGAACTCTTTAATCCTGTTTTAAAAATATGACTAAATAAAAAAATCTAACAAAATATATATGAATATTAGTATTTTTACAATTTTGATGATGATTTAAAATAATTTATAACAAGTAATATTCATTTTAACATTATTCAATTCAAACTTCTGATTACACCAGCATACTTGAAATTTTTAAAATTAAATTGTATAGCATTTAATCTGTATCAAAGAGAAAATCGGAAATTCTACTTACACATAAAATTCATATCGTGCTCGTCTACCTCTGGGACTACTTTGAACTTTATTGAATTTCATTGGTTGCAAACCTTAATATACAAATTGTAATTAAAATACACATATATTTATGAATTAATACTGATAATCTTGATCTATCTGGAGAAATAAAGATGGGAACAACATGTCTAAATGAACATTAGTATCCTAGAAGGAAATCTTTATAGTAGTTTATGATACAGTTGCATAATAAGGGTTCTAAGACCAAGCTATGTACAGTGTCATACACTACTTTATCTACTCTCATACTATAATACGTAAAACAATATTGCAAATAAAACGCTGAATATAACAACAAATTTATTTTTACTTGTAATAATTATTGATGTTCTGAATATTACAATTTAAATGTCAAATGTTGGCGCCAAGGTGCAAACATCGATTGCGCATGCGTGTTGCGTCGTCGCGGACTCGTTCATTAAAACCTTTTTAAAGTAGAGGTTCAACCTCCTTGGTCCAGTTGGAGGTTGTATAGGTGTATCGTTATGATTAAAAAGCTCAGAGTAAACAGGACTGGAGTAGCCATTAGTCAATATCTCGTACATATTTTTCTGCCATTTTTTGCGGGGGGTGAGGTTACTACTACATTCAATGCCAGCACACAGGAACAAAAACTCTTTGCGTGTTTACAAACGCACACATGCATAATACGACAAACATATTTAAAATACACGCACACGTGCTTAAAATAGTGTGTTAACGTTCTATTCAAACACACGAATGTCATTGTGTGAGAAGTGACATGACATAGCACGAGAATATCGATATCGATAAATCAGTTTCGTTCAATGAATGAATTTATTAACTTTGCGTTAGTATTCCTACAAATACAAATTGAAACTTGATAGTTTATTGCATTTAAAAGATATTTACAATAGGTGTTATTATATATATAGAATTCACTGTGGACCCTTTTGCGTATACGCATAATGGAAAGGAGGAACTCTGAAACATTATTTTTAACAAAGCGATAGTGAATATAGTTATATATTCTCAGATTTTTACTTTGAACGATTGATTATTTGTATTTTTTTGCGATTTGCTTACATCACTTTTTGCAGGTATTTCCTTTTAAACTTATTTTTTAACCTAAAATTAATACATTTAAATGTAATAAACTAAAACTGTTATAATATTACATGTTAATATCTATTTGAAGCATAACTAGTTATATAATAAACTAAGAGGATCATTCAAGAATAACGTTGGCACAGCATGGGCAACTAATCTTCTTCTATTGTTAGATAATTTTTGAAACTGAGACGGCTCAATATGTATGGAACATATAGTACTTGTTCTTGAAGATGCCCAAGATGCCCTATTACCTATTACAAGCATGAATCCATTTTTTTCGTATGCTGTATTCTTTAGGAAAACTGAATATGAAAAATTAGATGTTTCCGGGCATATCAAAGCTTAAAGTATAAATACCAACAATTAGTATACCGCCTAGGGGCAGAGTATATTTGCCTGAACTACACATACCGATCATTTCTAATTTTAATACTGCAATACTATCTTCCAATAGCTTTCATTTATGTACAAATGACTTTTGGTACCACATACCTTACTCCTAGTATCTTGAAGTATTGCAGTTGGACAAGCCGGTTTTTAAAAGGAGCTATAAATGCTACAATATTAATAAAAAACTTAACTTAAATGTTGACGATGACATTTAGCTATTACCATACTAAAATGTCATCAAAATCCGTCGCGTAGTTTTTGGGTGATGCGTGCTCAAACATACATACAGACAGACAAAATGTTCAAAAATTAGTGATTTCGCTTCCTCTACTCTCATTACTAGCCATTTGGTTTAAGGTGGACTTGACCTGTTTTATTCTATATCTTTACAGTTTTATTCTCGTATGTATAATATCGCAGGTAAATAGTATAATTCCGCACTTTACATACGGCGTCATCAGTTCAAAATCACATACCTTATTCTTATTTGAAATCATCATTAATACCTGGTAATAATTACTGAAACAAACTGTAATTTATCTAAGCTGTGTTTTATTATCGTTAAGAAAAAGAACTAAGAAAAGGGTATGTGTTTTTTAAACTGATGACGCCGAATGTAAACTGCGGAATTATACAATTTCCCTGCGACATACAGATTTAAATTAAAAATACATATTTCCAATTTAAGTATGATACTTGCATTCATTCATTCATTACTCACTCGTAAAATCACAATATCGATGAAGTTGACATCACTATTGTGCAAATTAATATTGTACAAATTAATAAGGGTTACTGATTACAAAATAAAAACAATTTGTCCTGTGGCTCGAAAAAAAATTTTGGTTTCTCGGAAATGATCGGGTGTGCTGGTTAGACGATGGTACCCTTTTAACCGTGTCTTTTTTATGAAGTCAGGGACACTGGAAGTATATACAGCATTAGTACTCTTAATGTTTATGAGCGCCGCCCAGCATGAATAAAAGGACAAATAGTTTGATTATTATTTTAATTAATTATTTTATTTATTATTTTACTAGCTTTCCGCCCGCGGCTTCGCCCGCGCGGCATTCGGTTATATTGCGGTACAAAGCACAACTATAAGAAAGCTTCTCATTCCCACGGAAAATCTAAGAAGCGCGATGTAACGCTGGATACAAAATTCATATAATGCATTCCACTTCTTACGTATCTTAAAAAAACACTTCGTTAGCACGTTTTACAAAACACCCAGCGCCATCTTTCGCATACCTCTAGAACTAAATAGCGTAAGCTATCATTCCACTTCTTACGTATTTTAAAAAACACATCGTTACCATGTTTTAAAAAATACCCAGCGCTATCTATCGCATACCTCAAGAACTAAATAACGTAACTAATACTTATACCAATTAGTAATTCGTTGACTTTAGGGATTTCACGATAAAACAAATTGTACGTCATCCCTCGAGAATTCCTCATTTTCGAGGATTCATTTTCGTATCATTTAGCTTCAAAATTTACACGTTCATATTCGTTTGCAACATATAAGTAGATGTAAAAAAAACAGTTTAGATGATAAAACAAATTGTTCGTCATCCCTCGGGAATTCCTCATTTTCGGGGATTCATTATCGTATCATTTAGCTTCTAAATTTACATGTTTATATTCATTTGCAATATTTTACGTTGTTTTAAACGACACACAGCGCCATCTACAATCCATCCATCAAGCAAACAATATTTTTGTTTTTCCTCGGGAATATCAATTTTTTCCAGGATAAAAAGTACCCTATTATTTAATCCGGACTTTTATCTTTACGTCTGCAAAATTTCAAAGCAATCGGTTCAGTAGTTACGGCGTGAAAGCGGAACAAACAAACAAACAAACAAACAAACAAACTCACTTTCCGATTTATAATATTAGTAAGGAAGTAAGGATATTTCCATGTTGTGTGGCAAAGAATAGGCTTCAAGCAGCCGCAAAAGTGTAGGTATGTACTTAATACTAAACTAAAAATAAACACGCAACGTACATTGTTAAAACGAAATTATAATTGGTAATTAATTAATACAAAATTACAGTTATTTATTACCAACAAACTTTTTCTAATTTTTGTCTTAATTAATTGAAATGCGATAATGGTCAACCCTAGGTAGTCTCGTGGGGAGTGCAGCCGTGACGTCATCAAACGAACTTTGAGCGCGAAATTTGAAATTGTAGTCTGCTAAAACATGAAATTATGAATTAAATAATAATCAAAACCTAAAAATTATGCTTACAAATGAAAGGTGACACCATCTTTTTGCATACTAGATATTTTCGAATTTTTTTTACAGTAGAAAACAGCACAGGCAGGCATTTTCGTGGGAGCTCTGCACGGTAAGACGTTCTGATTATTGTGGTTTTAAAATGGCGGCTCAACTAGTTTTATATAACGCACAGGATTCCGACGCTTGTGCATTTGGCAGAGGGGTAATGTTAGGCAAAGGCTACTCCAGTCCTGTTTACTCTGAGTTAAAAAGTTATATTATGTTACGGGTGTCCCTGAGGGGTGTCCATATAAGACCTGTATCGTAATTAAACTTTTTTTTTATTATTATTGGCCTGTACGTAATGTTTGTCATAAGCATTTTGTTTTCAGTTTTAGAATCTTTGTATTATAGTATCAGAGTAGATAATAGTAGTTTATGATACTGTTGCATAATAAGGGTTCTTATAACACGAGTGTTATAAGACCAAGTTATGTATAGTGTCATACACTACTTTATCTACTTTCATACTATAATACGTAAAACAATATTGCAAATAAAACGCTGAATATAACAACAAATTTTTAAATGTCAAATGTTGGCGCCAAGGTGCAAATATCGATTGCGCATGCGTGTTGCGTCGTCACGGACTCGTTCATTGAAACCTTTTTAAAGTAGAGGTTCAACCTCCTTGGTCCAGATGGAGGTTGTATAGGTGTATCGTTATGATAAAAAAGTTATATTATGTTACAGGTGTCCATACAAGACCTGTATCGTAATGAAACTTTTTTTTTATTATTTTTGGCCTGTACGTAATGTTTGTCATAAGCATTTTGTTATCAGTTTTAGAATCTTTGTATTATAGTATTAGAGTAGATAAACTACTATAATTCAATTAAGTTAAAAAAAATAACGGTTCATCGTACTCATTAATTTTCATGTTTTCTATTATATAAAATCCTGGTTTCTTGCCTTTCTTCAATTAGTGTAAAACGCAAAAGGATATGATTTAAATATTATAATATTATAAAAGGCTCTTTAATAGAATAAAGAAAGTGCACTGTGTTGCAAAATACGCTAAAAGCCTCAGTAGCCATAAGTGTAACATAATATAACTTTTTTATCATAACGATACACCTATACAACCTCCAGCTGGACCAAGGAGGTTGAACCTCTACTTTAAAAAGGTTTCAATGAACGAGTCCTCGACGACCGACGCAACACGCATGCGCAATTGATGTTTGCACCTTGGCGCCAACATTTGACATTTAAATAAATTTGTTGTTATATTCAGCGTTTTATTTGAAATATTGTTTTACATATTATAGTATGAGAGTAGATAAAGTAGTGTATGACACTGTACATAACTTGGTCTTATAACACTCGTGTGATACTATAAAAAAACTCGCCTACGGCTCGTTTTTTTAAAACACACTCATGTTATAAGAACCCTTATTATGCAACAGTATCATAAACTACTATTATTCAACAGCATTATTTCACTTATTACATACATCTTCAAATGTAAAATGACGGAAATTCTTTGAATAGCAGAAAACCGTTACCCAGAAGGCGGGCCCAATGGTGATGATTGGGTGTTAATTCACTGGGCTGCCTTTAGAAGAACGGCATAGATAAATATATAATCGTCGGTCCAGCCTTGAAAAATGTCAATTGGCCTCTGCAAGAGAGTCAGCTGGTTGGTGAAATAGTGCATTGCTCCAGTAATCCTGACATTAAAACAAAGTTAAAGGCTAATTTAGGTATTTTGTCTTTAGCGATCTCTGTGATCGCGGATTCGATCACCGGCCAGAGTCATCCATACGTCTATAGATACCATCACGTCTTATAGCGACTCAAGATTAGCTATTAAAAAGAGACGCCACTATAAACCGCGTACAGCGGTGTCTCACTTTGACAATCGAACTTGAATCGCGCTAAAAGATGATGATAGGCCCTCTGCTCAAGGTAGAAAACGAAATTTTCTATATTGGATATTGTTGTGGCCTTTTTTCTGGTTACCATAACGCAAGTGCTTTAGCTACTCTATTTGGGTCCAGAACAATATGTGATAATGTGATGAAATCTTACAGTTATTTATTTATATTTATGTCCGCCACCCATAGCAAACACTCAATTATTTTGAAACTGAATAATTGCTATACATGGTTTTTTTATTTTCTCCCGTCCCTTCGGTTTGATTTAAACTTATTGACCATTAAGAGAACGAATAACTTCGCCTAAAGTTCATCTAAGAAAATATTTTTAACTTTTTTTCTAAGTTTCAAACTACTAAATTTCGAACATACTTTCATTTCTTAGGAAAGGAGTAATTAAGGCTTCCTTCTTACATTTAATTTGTTAAGCTTATTTCATGCTTCTTTTACATCATCATCTGCTTGTTATATTCATTTTGCTCTGCCTTTTATAATAAAAAACTATCGAAAAAGGATCAATAGATTACAACAAATCTATTGATCTTGTACCTTATTAGTACACTACTGGAATTTAATGTTATAATTTTTTTAGGATATCGTCGGTGCTCATGCAAAATCCTCGATCAGTTAAAGTAGCAATAAAATTCAATCAGAAACATATAGTCGTATCCTTAAGATTTTTATATTTTCATCCCTTTGTAAACTAAACTCATACATATTGGTGACTATTCACTAAATATTGCGCGATATCCAACCAAACACCATCTATACTCTCAATACTTAAAACAATTAAAATTCGATCAAAAAGCTTGTAATTTGTGATTGTGTGAATTCAATTTTTTTTACAACCACCATTGTTACTGAATAACAAATAAATCCCATTTTATTTCCGTTCACCTTCTTCGGTTCTAAGTTTTAAACTCGCGTTTTACTGTTGAAGCCACTCAAACTCCTACAAAGTTTTCAAATGTTAGTAGTACAATTTTAAGTGACAGGAATATGATACAGAAATACCAGTCGTTTTTATTTTGTATCAGAACTAAAAAAAGAAATGAATAAGACAAGTAAAGAAAAAATGGAAAAGAAACGAACGGACATAAGACAAGAGTACTGTTTTCCTCCTTATCATTCGTTGATTTATTTCCAGCCAGAGATAATTTACAAAATCACTCACTGTCTATTTTAATCGCAAGTCTTTTTGCTGAAAATTTAGTGTTTGAAGATGCTTCGAGTTATATAATGTTTTGTTATTGAATAAGATGTGTAAGGGCACGTTGTTAATGAACCTGGTGCGCTACAGCTGCTTATCCGGGAATAGATCTGTTTACCTCGTGGCAAACAGAGCTTCATAATAATAAGCCTTACCATCATTCAGGTGTTAACGTGAATAGACTAAAAATCTAAAGAGTAGAATATAAAAAAATATTAACTAATTTATTGAAATAAAATATCAACATTAAATCAAAAATATAAAAAAAAATCGGTATATAGTTTTCATATGATTAAATATTATCAATGAAATAAAATCAATATAAAGAAATTCAAACGATGATTATCTCAAATATACCGGTAATATTACAACACCATTTCGTAAAATGATAAAGACGGAGGGGAAAATAGTGAATACATTACGTGCTGTGTACTTCCGCAACAAATGCGGGGCAGATCTTATAGATATGTAGAAGGGGAGGAAAACGCGAAAATCTATGGATAGAAGGTGCCAGCTGCCATTCCATAAGTAGATAAATTATTATAAAAACTTTTAACAAAATAAAAATGAAGGAGTTACATAAAAAATAATAATAATAACAATATTTCTTACATTCAAACCAATTAACCTAGACCAAAGTAAGCACTATAAGGCTTGTGTTATGGATACTAGGGTAACGGATAGACTAAATAATATCCAGTTATTTATAATTGCTTGAATTGAAATAAATACATTTTTTTATAAAACACAAAATTTCGATACTAAGTCATAATTTTTAGGAAATATCCATACTTATCGGCAATTTTGAAATAGATAAGCATCTAATATTGACGATAGTGCATTGATATTGATGCCAATATACACAGGTTTAAATAGAACCAAGACAATTTTTTTTTTTTTATATAAATAAATTACTACTTATGAATAAATTATTAGTTATTAATATTCTAGTTAATAATAGGGGTTAAAGTATGAAATTGCCGTTTTATTGCAATAGGTTCTTTGAATTGACATAGAATCTTCATGGTTTGAGGTTTTCGAATGAAACTTTTTTTAAATGGTTTCTATGATGTTCTTTTTTTAAAAAATGTAAAACATTTGAATATCGACTTTCAATTGTTTTTGTTATTCAATTTAGACAAGAAAGATGGATACTGCGAAAATTCGAGTTATTTTTGAATACGAGTTCCGACGCGGAACTAACGCGGCAGAAACAGCCCGCAATATCAATGCTGCGTTTGGAGAGGGGTCTACTAATGAACGCACCGTGCGATTTTGGTTTAAACGCTTTCGTGATGGAAATTTCGACTTAAAGAACGAGCCACGAGGAAGACCGCCCACACAGGTAAATAACGATGAATTAAGAGAGATAGTGGAAGCCGATCCTAGTCAAAGTACCCAGGAATTAGCGGCATGGTTTAACGTTACCTTACCCACAATATTGACTCACTTGCGTCAAATCAATAAAATAAAAAAATACGAAAAATGGGTGCCTCATGATTTGACTGATCTGCAGAAAGAAACGCGTGTTGAAACTTGTGTTGCCTTGTTGAACCGGTACAGAAATGAAGGAATATTGGATCGAATTGTAACATGTGATGAAAAGTGGATTCTTTATGATAACCGGAAAAGAAAAATGCAATGGCTGACCCCAGGTCAAATGCCACAACAGTGTCCTAAAGCAAAACTTACCAATAAAAAGGTAATGGTAACTGTTTGGTGGTCTCAGCATGGTGTTATTCACTATAGTTTTCTCCGATCTGGTCAAGCAATAACGGCAGATGTCTATTGTGCCGAACTCCGAACCATGTTGACAAAACTAGCAGTAAAACAGCCCCGACTCATGAATCGATCTTCACCATTATTGCTCCACGACAACGCGAGACCTCACACAGCACGAGAAACCATTTTGACCCTTCAGGAACTGCAGTTAGAAACCATTCGTCATCCTCCGTATTCACCAGACCTTGCTCCAACGGACTACCATTTTTTTCGTGATTTGGACAATTATCTACGTGACAAGAAGTTTTCTTCCCAGGAGGCAGTACAAAATGCTTTCACACAGTTTGTGCAGTCTAGATCGTCGGAATTCTATCGCAAAGGCATTAATGACCTTCCCATTAGATGGCAGCAATGTATAGATAATAATGGCAACTATTTTGATTAAATAAATTTGTTAAAAATTTAAAAAATAAACAATATAGATTTTCAGTACAAATCGGCAATTTCATACTTTAACCCCTAATAGTTACTAAAGTAAAATTTTAAGACACAAAAAGAATAAGTCGTCTCCATTCACGTCCTTGTTTTAGAAGAAAATTTCTTGATTTTCGTAGAAGGACTGACTGTTACTGATATGCATTTACACTCAGTATATTCCTGGCTTCCCGAACAATAGGTGCTCAACAGGCGATTCTCAACAACGATTACACGAAGCTTTAAGCCTGTGAACACAAAGTTTAAAATACAATGTCGGTGAACATAGATATGGAAAACTTCTCTTCTAAGAAGAATTTGAGACGGCGTACGTTGAATACTTTGAAATCAGCTGTGACAGCTTTAAAGCAGCTCACCAGTAAGTATCTTATTTTTTAGGAATGTCGAAAATCGAACAAGTTTTGGTATTTGGAAGTCTGGCCTCTTCAATCCATTTTTTTTTCAATATTTTTTACTTTTTAATTAAAACTATTTTAAATGTCTGTTCTTGTATTTCAATTGTTTAAATTTATAAATAGCTCGTTCAACAATTTTATTAGCAAAACAAACATAATTTTTCCTGAAAAGTGTGCTGCGTTGGTCGCACAGTAAAGACTAGATAGAGTTTACATCGTGAAACATGCGTTCATTAATTCATCTTCAGACATTTATTGTTTTATTTTTCTGTAAACATAACTTTAATAAAAATAAAATTTCTATCTTCTTTAAATGAGATCTTGGTATCGTAGACCATTATAAGACAGATAATTATGAGTAATGTTCAACCTTATTGTCATAGATATAGATAGTTATTCTATTCTGTAAACACTACTGCGTTCTGTTGATTCTCAAATTAATATTATTTAAGTAGCACGTACAGAACAATAACTTTATTAAAAATAATTTTAGTATACTAAATATAATATGTAAGTAAACCCCTTCCCTCGCCCTCTTGAATATTTCCTGCGTTGACCTCGTTCTTGACTAAAAATCAACTGGGGAAAGATCCCAACACTTTTCATAACACTTGAGAACGACCGGTCGAGCTGGTGTTATATCATGAGGGAGAGGCGATTTAAATATTTGAATATATAGAAATATAAGATAACATATCATATGGCTGCATAGAGCTAAAAACCAGATTTTCTTTTTCAATATTAATATTTTTCTAATGTATTGTGAGTGGTATACTTTAAACTTTGATAGGTGTTAACAAACAATAACTCTTTTCTATGAAGTTAGTATATAACTAACGTTCTCTATTTTTGTATGCGTTCTAATAATGGCGGATAAATGAAACAACAATGTTTCAAGCTAATAAAACAAGGGATAGTCAATATAGAACCATTATTTACGTGTGTTTCCATAATTTTTCATTAATAAGATTTATTTATTCACATAACATATTTTTATTTTTATATATTTTATGCATTTTCAATGCGATCTTATAAGATAAATTATTATAATAGAAAAATACTAGAAAAAATCGACTCGGGTCACAAGTGAATCTCAGGCGGGAAACGAACCCGCAACCTTTGGAAATCCGGTCCAATGCTCTCCCAATTGAGCTACCGAGCCTTGCGAACACTCGTCGAAATTTTCTAGTACATTCCTGATTTTACGCTGTAGGCCAGCGTTGTTTCATCAATGAGAGGAACATCCTCTCGTATTCGAAAGAAACATTTTTACAAATGTTTGGTCAATCGATTAAGATGAAACAGCCATGTTAGATTTATAATTTTTATATATTTTATGCATTTTCAATGCGATCTTATAAGATAAATTATTATAATAGAAAAATACTAGAAAAAATCGACTCGGGTCACAAGTGAATCTCAGGCGGGATTTTTATTGTTATAAATTTACGTATGTGTATTATGTTACATGCGCAGTTTGTTTGTGTTTTGCTTTCTATATACATCCGCGAGATCTCTCATGCAAAATAACTCGGGACGTCCTAAAATAGATACACTTTGTTCCGAGCTGACAAGCCTCTAATGATTCTCGGTGGTCGCTCCTAACTCACTCCACATCGCACAACAATTCGCCGAGTATTTGAGAAATGTCAGCGCCTATAATGAAGGTGTCATTCAAGGGCTTACGAAAGCCATTGTGTTTGTCACCCGAAAACAAGCCTCGTCACTCGGCTCTCCTTGTTTGTAGAGCCGATCATTTGCCTCGACCTTGAAAACACTTCGTTATCTTCTTCTCCGGATCTTTTGTTAAGGAAATTGAATACTTTCTATTGCACTAAGACTTGCCAGATTGACGCTTATTAATGATACGGACCCTTTTATTCAATGACCCGTAAATTTTGGAGTATCAAATTAAAATTTTCAATTGGTTCATTTATATAAGGTGCTTTGTTGGGAATCCTTTATTTATGGTTCACTTAAAAAGCTATCAACAAATTTCCGAGTCAGTTTCCAGTCAGGGTGATCGGATTACAGGAAATCTATATACGTAGTTAGTTATCTTCACTTTCGTTAAAACTTATATTGCTGTGTGCGCTAAAGAATTAACTTCTAATGTCTAATACGCTGTTTTTATTGATCCATTTCAAAAGTATAGTTAAAAAATTAGTTGTACCATATTTTTTGTTTACATTTTTATTCCAATTTAAAATATTTTACGTTTACAAATATTTTTTGTTATTTGGGCATTTCACTGCTACATATTTATCTCTAAAGAAATAATAACGAGAGGAGGTTGACAATATATAGTTTCTTTTTTACTTGAAGATGTTTTGGTATAAATATGTTTTTCTCTAAATAGAAATATGTTACATTGGTAAGGTAATGACAATTCTGTCCGACTCTTTTTTCTTTCTAGGCAAAAATACAAACTTTCTATATTAATACAACCATTATTCTTAATAAGCCTTCATTTTCTTAATAAATACAAAATACAATAATAATTTAAACGTAAATATTTAGCTCATTTCATTTTTATTATTATTTTAAAGCAAGCAATAAAAACTGAGGGTTAGAATAATGAATTATTAACAATTACAAAGTAGGAGTTTTTGAAGATATCTAATGTAATGGGCATTTGTTAACTGTAATCTTAGTTAAGAATAAGAATATGAATATTTATTTGCTAATACCGTGTGTTACAATGACGGAATGTTACTTATTGTAATCACTCTCATTTGAAAATAAAAAGATGAGATTTGCAAACTCAAAATAATTTTCCAACATTCAATGTGTGAGAATGTATGTCACTCGCAATTCAAACTCTAACAAAATTGTCTCCACAAACAACAGCGTACTGGAGGCTGGAAAATACATAATCTTTCTTCAAATTACATAAATATTCATGAACATAATAGAAAGACATACAGTACTGCTTTCTTATCAACGTAACTATTTTTTAGGTAGGTGCCAGCCTAAATATTTGAAATAAACGTTACCACTTGGAACTTGGTAGGCGGGAACCGACTTCAAAAAATAATTAGCATATGTACTATTATATTTCTTAAAACATAAAACTTTTAATGTCACTTTTTAGTTATCAATTAATTAAATTACAATTTTGAAGTTGGATTGGGTTATTTAAATTACTTCTTTATTTCTTCATTTATTTTAGTTTCACTTGTAGTTAAAACTAAATCTGATATTAAAATTCTTATCGATATTGTTAAGCTAGAGCTTAACTGCATAATGAGTTATTTCGCAATAACGCTGTTTAGCCAACGACACGTTTCTAAGTGATTAATTCACACTTTGTTCTTTATCTCAAAAAAGATTTTTTGCAATCCCACTTATAATTTTGAGATATGTGGTGCCAAACTTACAAACATACACACACTTGTGAAATTTGGTACCCAGGTTTAGAAGCGGTATATATTATAGCTGATAGAGACTAACATAAGAAAAAACTGTGCAATTCTGATATCACTGCATACATACGGGTCGAAATGATAATTTTATTTTTGAAGTCGGTTAATGGATATTATGTCCCTGAAAACAGTATTTATTAATTTATTACCCTTTGAACGCCAACTTATTACCAAAATCTTGGTTTAATCACAAATCAATGCATGCGCAATATACATTTGCTTTTTTTTATTTCTTTAATAAACTGTCCCTCAGACAAAGGTCCTAGCCGTTATTTAGCTAATTATCTCATTAGTTCCTATTATCTTTTTAAACCTCACGTATTATCATTGTACATACTATTCATTCATCTATCATAACTTTTGCATTACAAATGGGAGCTTTACCCCGCCTATGCACTTGTCTTACTTCCATTTTTATATGGCGTTAACTAGGATTTCATCAATAGTTATATCATTTGTTCTTCATTGCAATTTACTTTTTCGCTTATTCTTTAATTTCATTACATCATAGCTTAGCTATACGTTTTATTCTTTGCTTTTAATTCAACATTTTATCCTTATAACAATAATATGTGTTTATAATCACTGTTATTTACTACAGTTGTTATCTGTTACCAATAGCAGATTTTTCTTAATTCTAATACATCATCTTTATTTCTTATTCGTCACTTGTTAATTTCCTAACAACACGTTTGCCTTTGCAATTTGATTAAATACTAAAGATTGGCTAAAAATGGCAAATTCTGTAATAAATCAGACTTTGTAGTATACGTGTGTTAGGAATTATTCATTAATTAAGCATGCAAAAAAAACTCTAATTAAAACGAAAAAGACTAATTTCCAACGAACACATTTGCCTAATTACAATTGAACTAGGGCGCAGCCTGCGGGAAACCACAATTAGCTTATTTCAACAAATTTGCGGATTTCACTTAGCGGGTACAGATCGAACGTTTTAGCCTAGACACTGTCCCTTAATCATAGCGACAATAGGACTCCTTTATTCCCAAAACGGTCTTGTCGTAACGTTCTTTTGTTCTCAAAAACGTTTCTTGACCTCATTTTGTTCCCTTTTCTGTTAGTAACACTATTATAGACTTAAGTTCACGAATGCTGTTATCATTCTGTTTTATTTGTAACTTTAAAAAAAATATTTTTATAGTATCGTCAATGCAATGTGGAACCTTGGGAGAAGTATGAACAAAAGAAGTGATGCGTTCTAACTGTCTAATCTATAATCTAAGATCACAGTGGTTTGTGTGTTTGTCTTTTTGTCCGCTCTTTTTCCATTGTATACGCGATACCATAGTGCCTAAGATTAACATTCAATGTACGGAAACCACTAAATTAATTTTAAAGGGAAACACTTTTGGAAAGTGAAATATAAATCTCAATGTCAACCTAATAACTGTGGTGTTCCACAAGGCGGGATCCTTGCGCCAATACTGTTTCTGATATATATAAATGACCTCCCTAATGCAACACCTCAAAAAACAATACTTTTGCAGATGATACAACTGTTTTGACAAAATGTGGCAACAAAGATAACATTGAAAATAATATAAACAATTCAATGAAAGATATTATTAACTGGTTTAAACATAACGACTTACAAATTAATTTAAAAAAAACTAAAATATTGACATTTCTACCCTACAATTCTAATGCACAAAATATTCAAATCCATTATGATAATCATTTATTAGAGCAAGTTTTATTATTTAAATGTTTGATAATAATGATTGGAGGATGAATATGACATTTTTATTATAATTTTTATCTTTTTTTTTAATTATATATACAGTAGACTCAATACCACTAAAAATTAAGCAGGTTAAATACAAAACTCAAATAATATTTATAAGACCTATGTATAATTTGTATTTCTGCAAATAAAAAAATTTGATTGATTGATTGATTGATTCAAGACGGCTAAGAACGGTTAACTATATGTGTAGTCGTAGAACCGAAACGTTAGCGCAATTCATTTCGGTAGGTACAGCGACATCTATAACTGAGTCACAACAACGCATGGCCGGGTCACCTAGTCTATATCTAATATAAGGTGGGCACACTACTTAAAAATATCCACTAACTTAATTAAAAATGGAGTTTTATTGCTTCCTGATTGATGAAGTCAACGTTGTTTTTTAAGCTTTAAATAAGTTATTTTAATAAACATCTATTTCTTTTATATATTTTATCTACTCGTTTTACTGTGACCAATTGACGCTATTCTTGTCAGCCACATGTTCGCTGTTAATATTCAACTTCTATCACTTCTCAATATCTATTTCTTCCTCTTTACTTTGGTTTGCTATTTATGACTTTTAAAACTACTATAGTTTTTAAATATACCCACAAACATCGGGAATGATTTTTTTTGAGAAGATCGAAACCGATAGCTTGAAAATGAGTTTTCTTCTCTTGAGAAAACATTAGCGTTTGAAGTCGTTTATCACCTGACGTGACTAAAAGCAAATATGGCATCGTTATTGGCCATAAAAATCGTAAAAACGTTGTCGTCATGGAGTTTTATGATTATCGTGTCTACACGGTGCTACCAAAATCGAAGGATCTACGTTATCTGGGCGACGAGCAGCAAGTCTGTGTTGTACCTTTCATTTTGTGCCTTGCGGACTTTCAATGTATGCATTGTAAATATTCATATTGAATAAAAATTATCATTTCTATCTTTAGCTCGCGATCGTACCCACATTTATTTTATTTGTTTTTTTTTTATTTATTCGGCAAATACAAACAGACAGATACAAACTGAATAAAATTTTACTGTGAGCTTTATTTATTCAAAAGGTAAATAAGATAGATATGTAGCCTGCCACAAAGACAGCAAATTTATTTTGCATCTACTCACAATGACGTCATTAAACAGAGCCCAGCCCCCAACAAAAAAATTCCTACCGATTAGTTTTTTCGCCGTTAGGACATTAGTGTTAGAAATATTAAGGTTAAGACTATAAAAACCTATTGAATTGCTTAGTGGCTCGGTATACATAAGTATTTACACAAAGGCAGGGGAAAGGATATAATACGACTAATTCGGGGTACATCGAAATTCAACCTGTACAATAAACCTAGACGATTAATCCACCCGCAATGACAAAAATAATACCAATAGTAAAACGTGTTTTTTTGGAATTACTTGAAAACTCAGCATGATAGCATAACTACGTCAGAAATTTATCTTGAATGCCTTCGATACGTATTTTTAATAAAGTGCAACGAGGGTTTCATATTTAAGAGACGTACTCTTTATACTAATCAAAGTTTTGATGCTGCTAAAGTTCCTGGAACAACGGAAAACATCTCCAACGCCTCTGAAGCTCTAGCCATAATATCATCAACAAGGCTTTTAAGCGTTAGCTTGGAATCATGCAATACTCCTAAGAGCCACGGCGGATCATTCCTTAGAAGGATATTGTCACCAACACAATTAGTTACATGATGAAAATAACTATTCTACTGAAATCAATTATGTAGCATTTAAGAGAGTTTAAATCCGTACAGTTAATTCTGTAGAATAGAAAGCACTGGAGAGTGGCAAGGAGGGATCCTTGTGGAAAACAACTAGAAACCTCAACCAGCTTTTAACGCTCTATAAAGCTCAAGTTCGATCTTGCATGGAATATTGCAGGCATCTCTGGGACGGCTCACCAAAATACCAACTTGCTGCACTGGACACGATTCACCGCAGAGCTGAGAGGCTCATCGGTGACAGCAAATTGGTGAAGAGCAGGCTTCGAGCCTTAACTCATGGCCGCAAAGTTGCCTGTCTGTCGATTTTCTACAGACTTTACTTTGGAGAGTGTGCTCAAGAGCTGCGTTTGCTCATACCGCTATCTCCTTTTTTCCATCGGACATCCAGACTACCACCCTTTCTTGGTTGATATTCCTTCCTGTCGCACCAAGCGCTTGTCAACATCCTTCATAATGCGCACAGCAAATACGTGGAACTCCCTCCCTGTGTTTGTATTTCCGAGAACTTATAACCCGTCCGTTTTCAAATCCAGGGTGAATAGGCACCTTCTGAGTTATAAAAATTTTATCTTGAACGGACAATTTTCTCCCTTAGATAGTTGTGATAAGACAAGTGTTTCCGTAATTCATTTGGAAATGTAGATAATTACTTTTTCGGTTTCTTATTATACATATTACTACTCTACAAATTTCATCGTTGACAGGTCACGCAAGACTGCCAGCTCGTCGCTATTCCAACATCGCAGCACGCACCCACTTACAAATTATCGCACATAACTCCGTTGCTACCTTTTTGTACAACTCCATTGACATAGAACTATTTCACAGCCTTATTATTAATATACATAAATCTTATCACACACAGAACGGTCCAATGGTAGGCTTAATGAAATTAGATATTCTCTACCTGTCCACCGGAGAAACGAGTACAGAAATAATAAAAGGCAGTGCGTTACCGTCATCACCCGTTAACATTAATACTGTACAGGTATTAATGAATAAAAAACGAACTAATACAGCACTATTGTACTCAATAGTAGGTGTAAATATTAATAGCAAATAAATGTTCTATCCGTAGTGATCGAAAGTAAGAATAAAGATAAGAAGTTTTCCCAAAGAACTAAACTAAGAACGTATTTTAAATCTTATAAATTAAGTATGTCTTCATCTTGCATTGATCTTGATTCTATTACATTCCTAATATTGGAAGGTTTAATAATTTATATATAGATATAACTTAATTCTGAAATGTAGAGTTCAATATTGTCCTAGTTATAAATGTTCTTGATGGTATAGTGTTGTAGAACCAATTTATAAATAGTTTTTTTTTTTATGAGCAACGTTACTACCGTAAGTAGCCTGTCAATAATATGTCTATTTTCCATTAAAACAAGATAGTTTACCTTTCAAAATATACTTAAGCAAACCTTTATTAGCACTCACGTTAGCAGTTACCAACTCGCTTATTAACGTATCGTTGTTCTATCTATAAGTTGACAACGATAGTTTAATTAGTGGAGCTAAAAACTGCTAATGCAAAAGTTTAATAATTTGTCGCCATGTGCCACTGTATTAAAAAACATTAGGTCGTTTATATTGGGCATCTATTGATTACTATTTTATCGGATCTTTTATTTATTCATTTCGGTTCCGGTTACATCTTAGCACCTATTCAAAATAATTTTTTGGATGTGAGTTTATACAGAATTCCCACGGAAAAAACTCCCACTTGTCCCGTTTTTTGTTTTAGACATTTTTTATTTGATGTATGAATAATAAATATTGATAGTAATATAAGTTATTTACGGGATTGCTACCATGTACCTTGTTTTTGAGTTTCCGATATTTCGGCACTGTTGCAAGTGCCATGATCACGGAGCGACTGAAGTAATTGCGGGTAGGCTGTTATTGGCAGAAATATCTTTATCGACGAAGTCTTTTATTGCGTTCGTTACCCAGTAACGTAAATAACTTATATTACTATAATGTTAGTGACCATGAAAGTTTAAAACAATAAATATTTATTTGACTAAATTAAAAATGATCTGTCGAATATTGTCAACACTTCAAATGTATTTATAGGTTTAAAAATTAAGTTTAAACCTCTTATATGTTCTAAGTTAATAAATTATATAAATGTTGTTTAAATAAATAAACCAAATGAAAGTAATAAAAAATATATATTTATCTTGCAGTATCTTTAGCACCGTGGAATGGATATCGAAATGGAACAAACAAGCTGCAATAATATCGTTATACCTTTTCTTCTTTGATAGAGAGGCAAAATTCTAAGAACTGTCATTTATGATTAGGCATTATTAATAACTAGCAATATTGACTTAAATGAACATTTAGCATGAAACCAGAGACAGACACTTTTATTCTATATTTATTCGCTTAAAAGCAGGATTTTCTTTTTTTAATTAAATGGTCATTAAGATACGCCCATACAGGTACAATAAACACTGATCATCCTACGGAATTTCACGAATCAAATGATGTCCGATGTACTAATTTTATTTTTACCTCATTATACGATGTATTTTTAACGTATCAAATAAGACTAAATATAAATTAAAGACAATCCAATTGTTAGTTCACTCAAAAGGATAAATCGTGGGCATTGTGGGGTTATTTTTATAGATAAACATTCGCGGTTCATCTGAAAAATATAGTGATCCATCTTCGTCTTATTCTTTAAGCGCCGGCCTTTCTTTACTAAGAAAACCGCAATGCAGATTTATGATCTAACTAAAGTTTGGAGAAAAACATATATCCCATTGTTATGTCAATTATATGTACGGAAGTTTGCTTTATTTTATTTTCTTCGGTAGATAAGCAAAAATACATTACGTATTTATGACTTATTATGTAATTTAACAATTTATTTTCATGAAAAAAGGCATTTACATAACAGTTAGTGGACATTAGGCGGGTGACTATGCAAGCGACTAAAGAGAACATAGAACTTTTTATTGCCAACCTAATTTCAGTTTTTAGTCATTATTGAAAATACTTATATTTCTTGGATTATTTAAAAAAACGAATGAAAATGATAAATGTTATCCTATATATCATTTTTGTTATTAAAAAACTTAAATTACAAAAGTTACAGATCAACGAATGTATAAAAATATTCTTAATGAATCAACAACGGTAAGTGTCTGTCGCCAACGAGTTTCGATTATATTAAGAAAATAAATTATGTAAAAGTACTCGAATGCGACAGCCTTTGAACGCTCGTAAATGGACTATGTGATGGAGTTAGAGCGGACACTCCATCTCCACTGAAACGAACCAATTAAAAGGAACGAAATACAACAACGTCAGAAGCCAATATTCGAACAACTAGAGCTTGTTTTTCATACTACCCCCGCTGAACATACATGCAAACTGCATGGTAACAATATTATATCCTATTTTTACGCTTTAAGGTTTAATATAAGTGTATCGCTTATCATAAGCACATCATAAAGACACAATATATAATCAAACAATGTCTATATCAGCAGCTTGTTTTCTTTTCTTTGCACAATCATTTCTGTTATTAAAAAACTTAAATTACTCTGATATATTGCAAATCAAACTAATTTCGCAAAGTATGTTTACTGCCATGTGTGATTTTTTTTGCAATATTTTATTTTATCACTTTTGTAGGTAAAATGGAGGACCGGCATGTTAACGTTACTATAAACTTAATTTGATAATACCATGAAAGGATCACACATTGCCATAATAAAAAATAAATTCGAATAATTAAGAAAATGTTCTCGCATACATCGATATATCTACGACACGGTCAATTCTTCAAGTATAAAAATGTAAACTGTAAATTTCTAATACCAAAAACATTTTTGTTTTTGTTTGGGTTTTTGTATTTTTTCTTTTATCTGCCTTATACCGAATTTTATAACTCTATGTCAACAAAAATAACCACAAACAAATAGTCGTATTTGCTTTCGAGGTGATATCAAGGTGATACCTTAGTACGGTCCTTATAATTTTTTTCTGACAGACAAACTGACGGAGACCGCGATAGCACAGTGACCCAATATGCCAAATACATAATTCCTTTAACCCCCCGTAGTAAACTAAACACAAGTGTTACGAGTGGGTCTCCTAAATTCAGGTCCAGTAAAGTTTCGCTTTTAGGAACGTAAACTTCAACTTTAATATTAAGGGTCAGTAAATAATTATTACAAACGCTCTCTCAATGCGTTCTGCACTTAATTAATGGCATTACTATACCGAAGACGTACCATACCGAAACCGAAAGGGTATAAGAAAGTAACAGAAAGTTCTTAATAAATAGCTCTTACGCACAAGGATTAATCACCGTTGCGTGCTCTGATATCACAAATCAATGCCTTTAAGCGCTGCAGCGCTGTAAACGCGTAAAAGGAAACGCTTCCATTAATTTCCATCCGCTTTACTTAAATCATCTAGAATTAAGCTTTATTTGGGCGTTTATTGTTTGGGATCGCCGGATTAAAACGCTTTAGGCTTCAAAATTGAAATGGTTTGAAATATCAAAGATCTAAAGTTCCAAAATTAAGCGAGGTATTCTAAGGACATTAACACAAAATTTAGACACTATAGTAAAATATCAACTTGCAGAACTAAGGCATTTTTTTTATTCTTAACATAAGATGCAGAAATAAAATCAATTGATAAACAAGGACTTTCTACATGACATTATTATATAGAACCTTGGATGCGCAATGTGCAATGTACTAATAAAATATACGCTCGAACTAATTTCGAGGGGACGACCATGAACTTATATATTATTGTCAGAAAGTAATAATTCCAATCCCACCCTAGGCAGTTTAAGTGTTTCAAAAAGTCCAGACGCGAGTTTATTTACATTTGAGAATTCCTTACAAGCAATCGATGAATAGCAAACACGTGTCATCCGCGTTTGATAGCTATTTCATCATATCAGCATGACGTATGACGTCCATTGCTGGAAGGATGTCTTCCCAAAGAAATAGGCGGGTTTTTCTATAATCTTGACGCTTGTCATGCAGGTCGTGTGGTCGAAGAAAGACCATAATTGGAAAAACTCTGCTGCATATTTTTTTATCTAAGAAAGTGTTTAGTGCAAACTCCAGTATAGATAGCCACTTGTCAGTCCACGGTAGCAATAACTACCGATAGCCAACACCTCGTCAGTCACAAGTAGCATTTGCTACCATTCCATGCCGCGTGGCCTGCTGTTTTTTTAATTACGATTAATTTTTGAGTTGAAGACATCCAAAAATTCTGTGGTGGATTCTTTATTTAATCAGATTTGCGGTAGTATTTTTTATTTGGTCCTTCATTATTTCGCGAGAAAATGGCATTTTTATCTAAGAGTCCGACATTTTTTTTCACAACGCGCTCAGCATTGTGACGGTTAAGAGGGGTGGGGCGCGCGATAGCTGACTGACAAGTAGATAGTCGCCGTTTACGATATTCTGAAGTGTGAAGAGTTGATGCCATTCTACACTAACGGAGACCACAGGGCGTAGACAGCTTCCTAAGATGTTTGTGTTATCACAAAGAATGGTCCGTATCAAACCTAATTGCTTAATAACCCAATTAAATAACAACACCTAGTAGGTGCATGTATTATTACAACCAATGTACACGAAAATACAGGGAGCGGCAAAAAGATCTGACGGTTTTAAAATGTAAATAACTCAACCGTTTTAAGTGATACAAAATGTTTTATTGCATATTACAGATTGGTATTTATGAACATTTATAAAAATAACAACAAAAATGTTGATTTGATCCATTTAAGATTTGAAGATGACGTCTTTCAAATGATATCCATCTTGGGCCATGCATTCTTCCAATCTTGCGCTGAAATTTTCAAACACTTTTCCTAACATTCCTTTCCTTTCCATCACTTTTCCTTTCCATCAAAGCTGAACCGGTAGCTCTGAAGTTACCCACCCAAAGCAAAATGGTGTTTCTAGTCGGGACTTTGCCTCTAGGCCTCACATTGAAATGTCTCCGAAACTGCCGCTGAACAGAAACACAGGATTCGCCACTTTTAAAAAATGCTTCCACAACGAACGCACGATGCTCAGCCGTCCACCGCTCCATGGCTACTAACAATGTCCGCACGTAGTCTCTGGAACGCCCCTACCCCCACCACCCCCCACCACTCGCTCGGTCGACAGCGCGGCAGTGAAAACCGTCAGATCATTTTGCCGCTCCCTGTATATGTAGTAGATTTGACGTTGAACAAAGCTTAACCATGTCAGTCGTAAATAACAACCCATGTTGCAGTACTAAATTTTAACACCCATTACATAGTATGGTGCAAATGCCATTAAACTAATTGCAAATAAGCTAGCACACAATGTGCTTACATATACCTTGTTTACATCGGCTATTGAATGCAATCCACTTTGCAAGGAAATGCATTAAGTAGCTTCTATGATCCTACGAATATCAATACTAATATCTTCTATAGTAGTACAAAGTAAGATGATAATTGAGTGAAG
Source organism: Calamotropha paludella (assembly GCA_927399485.1). Lineage (NCBI taxonomy): Eukaryota > Metazoa > Arthropoda > Insecta > Lepidoptera > Crambidae > Calamotropha > Calamotropha paludella. Next base: position 7,224,194 of record OV656814.1, on the reverse strand, counting down.
TGGCATTTTCAATAAATAGTTATAATGAATAATGTTGGTAGTTTTTATAAGCCCTATTTCTCAAGTATCGACCGTTCACAAGAATGACCCTTGAGTTAGCTATCACTTCGCTTTGCCCGATTTGAGGAAACCAACGGCATGTTGTTCTTTTGATTCGTCATGTGAACTATGCTCCTCAAATGCTCAAATGCTCAGAAATAAGGAGACGTTATAAACAACATACATTCACGTAGAAGAACAGAACTTAAAAACAACTCAGTATAATACTACATCATCTCAACCAAAAGATGTTCACTGCTACAAGGAAGCATCCTCAAAAATTGGTTTTTTTTACCAAAATTTTCAAACTTTACAGGCGAAATAGAGATCGCAGCAAAAAACCATAATGGGAAAAGGCTGCTGCGTATATTGCATGGTGAAAGTAAAAGGGTTGATACTCTGCTACTCTTTGCTCATTTACTCATTACTACTCTGTCGGACACCATACGGCTAAATGTACTAGCTTATTAAAGCAATAAATAACAAAAAATAGGAATAGTGGCGGTAACAAAATACACAGTAAGTATGCTATTCCATTGAGTATAGTTAATGATTTTTATTAACTTTCTAAAATTACTTTTTATTTATTAGGATTGGTACTCTTAATACGGGTTTTTATGTTTTGTTGAAGTTTGAATAATGTCCTTAAAAACATTTACCTCTAAGCTGGTTTACTTATAAGCCAGTTGCCACTACTGAAACCGACACTCTTCCTAAGTATACTTAAGGAATGAATGCAAATACAATAGCAAAATTTATTAACGGATTATTCAGTTAAAAGTCATTTGAGTGTAACATGTGACATACTATATTATACTAAGTATCGTTCGTGTTTATTTCTGGCTAGTCTTCAACTACGTCATCATTTGTATCACTCGGGCTTTGGATCAATAACAGTTAAAAATAAACTTCAATGACACTTCAGTGTTATATTTTTTACAATGTTACACAGCACAAATAGGGTGAAATGGAAATCCAAAGATATCTGAATCCCTATGTATGTTTCTCGCTTTTGCGTACTTATCGATTTCCATTTTTTTTATTACTAACTTTTATTACCAATAAAAATTTGGTCAGGAAAACAGCAATTATTAAGATTCATACTTAATTTAATTTTCGAAATTAGGTGAATAGCATACTTTGTATAAACAAAAATAATTATGGTTAAGTTGAATACCATGGCACCACAAATAAATGTTAAATCTCATGCTTAGTAAAAATTCTTAGCTTCCGTAACCAACCATTAAACCAATTTTTTTTGTTTGTGAAAGATATGTTACTATGTAATTGAAAAAATCAGGTATCTTAACAATTGATGTCTTTGTCATCAATAACCTCTCGTAAATAAAGCTTTTTCAGAAAAATATAACAAAAAAATAATAACTTGAAACTACAAAAAATCTCGGAATATGCATGAACTTCTGGACTTCGGAATCCGTTAAAAGAATCTTATTTATAGTAAAATTTTTTGTATTTTATAGCCACTTACTGTTATATAAACAAAAAATATAAGTAAGTGAGAAGCACTTACATTGTTCACAACGTATAAATGTCCTATCATGATCAAGAAGCATCAAGATGCGATATCACATTGAATAGAAACAATCCAGGATTAAATACTGTTACTCTCATAAAAGAGGTAGTAATATCCTCAAATGCTCTCCTATCTCGTGCGCCACTAGTCATTACAACTAGCTGGGTGGATTCTCGGACTCCCTACAAAGTGCGAACAATAGGCTCGCGTCAAAGTTTGCCAAATACCGCCCAGAATATTACCCTAACTTTCGCCTACAGTCCCTCTCATTCGCACGTATAACTAAATCTGCTTATGAATACTGACTGCACACACAGAGAGCGTACTTTACAAACACTATGATACCATTCTTGAGGAGCTATGAGGAATAGTTCATATAGATAGGTATAATTAAATTTCTAGATATCTGCTAAGGATCTTTAAAAGTTATTAAAGATATTTTTATTAAGTACTAGCTTTCCGCCCGCGGCTTCGCCCGCGTGGAATTCGGTTATATTGCAGTATAAAGCACAACTATAAGAAAACTTCTCATTCCCACGGAAAAATCTAAGAAGCGCGATGTATCGCTGGATACAAAATTCATATAATTCATTCCACTTCTTACGTATTTTAAAAAACACATCGTTACCATTTTTTAAAAAACACCCAGCGCCATCTATCGCATACCTCAAGAACTAAATAGCGTAAGCGATAAAACAAATTGTACGTCATCCCTCGAGAATTCCTCATTTTCGAGGATTCTTTTTCGTATCATTTAGCTTCAAAATTTACATGTTCATATTCGTTTGCAACATATAAGTAGATGTAAAAAAACAGTTTAGACGATAAAACAAATTGAACGTCATCCGTCGGGAATTCCTCATTTTCGGGGATTCATTATCGTATCATTTAGCTTCTAAATTTACATGTTTATATTTGTTTGCAATATTTTACGTTGTTTTAAACGACACACAGCGCCATCTACAATCCATCCATCAAGCAAACAATATTTTTGTTTTTCCTCGGGAATATCAATTTTTCCAGGATAAAAAGTACCCCATTATTTAATCCGGACTTTAATCTTTACGTCTGCAAAATTTCAAAGCAATCGGTTCAGTAGTTACGGCGTGAAAGCGGAACAAACAAACAAAAAAACAAACAAACAAACTCACTTTCCGATTTATAATATTAGTAAGGATTGCGTAGGGTTTAACCGAATAAAACCTGAAAGCTTTATTGTTATTTATTGATTAGTATTTTATATAGTTTAGTATTTTATAGGTATATTGAAGTTTCAATATAACATTAAAGCTAGAAATGTTATATGAATATAAAAAAATGTTGACAATATTCATCTTTCATTACAAATGGGACAGGTACCCTAACCTCTGGACCCAGCCTGACCCTGCGTAGCCTTATTGGTTGTCAGTGTTTATACATATAATACAAACATAATTTGTGTATTAAATTACGAACCATTACTTGTCGTTCTTGGTTAATAAGGACTATAACTGTTAAATTGATAAAAAAGATTATTTTTTAATAAACTGTACAATAAAAATACTACCTTCTATTCCCAACAAATTAAGTTTTTTAGATATGTAAAATCCAAATTCCTAATGAAAAAAGATTTCGTCCTGTAAAAAAAAATCGGAAAAAATACATTACATGACCTACTTTCATTTATATCTAAACCAAATTCAATGACTCAGAAAAGAATACCGGATTGTCCGCTCGGCTACTAATAAATCGACTTAACACTGCAAGGCTAAGTGATTCTCATCCCATTGACGGTATTTAAATGAACCCCTGATGGTTCTATCGGATTTTACACGTCATCAGTTTTCATGGAGCACCCTTCATCTCGCTGTGAATGGAAATTTTCTTCAATGCGCACATTGCCTCGCCTATCTGCCGACTATATTTGCTGACTTCGCTTATTGCTTTTCTAAAATACGACCTGAGTGATTGGTAGGATATTCATTATGTATGGAGGGTAAGTTTAGCTGTATTAAGTGAGACGAAATGCTGATGTGTATTTACGTGGAGGAGCAGTGCAGAATCTGCATAGTAAACTTAATTGCGTCTTAATAAGGGCATTCATGTGAACACGTGAAGTTAGATTACACAATTTACAACGCCTGATAATTTACTTTTTCCTTCATGTAAAACATTTATGCGAAAAGTTTATCGTTGAAAATTTGTGTTTCCTTTTAGTTCAATTTAAAATGGTCGTAAATTATCACTTTGTATCTCCAAGTTGATTGCAATTTTCTCCGTAACACGGACGCACTTGTAATAAAGTCTTTTAGAATCTGAAGAAAACGAAATCCTATTGTAGATCCTTCAGCGTCATGTCTCCCGAATACAAAATGCACTAAGAGCCAATAGTAAATTCTTGGATGTTTTTAAAGCGCTGGTTAATAAGCATAATTAATCAGTAACTGCAAACCATTCAATGAACATATGTTGACGTGACAACGTCTTATAAATTGGTTTGCCGGGTGACACTTCAAGAAACTGCGTTACGCTCCGCTCACGTTATGCGCTTACAATGAGAGCGAGTGAGAGGCACGCGTCCCTTCCACTCGGGCATGGTTAGCCCGCCTAAGAGCGAGAGAGACAGACATAAAAAGTGGAAGGGACGCGTGCCTATAAATTAATGTTTTAAATATAATTCTTTGTATAAATAAATGTTTTAAATTGTTACTATTATTTCATCCTTCTTCCTACTATACGAATGAATATTCACATTGAAATTATTTTACCACTCAAAGTCGTTGTCACGTAAAACTTTCGCCCGTATACCGACTTTACAGGCAACCAACCAGTTTTTTTATATTGAATGTAAATTATTGATTTACCAACTGTCTTTTTTTGCGTATCATACATAAACCTTTACTGGCAGGCGTACAACAACTAACCAAAGTTTCCCAAACCATCGTCTAGTTTTGAGATTTTGCGAGACTAACTTATATGATATATAACTTTTTTTATAAACATAGTGTAGAGTGTTCCTTAATTTATTCACAATATTTAAGCTATATCCAAAAAGGCCACATATTTAATTGACACCAGTCGCTATTAAACTTTGTAATATGCTAATATTTATTCTAGCAACGTTAGCGTTGCTCAAGTTCCAACGACACGAAGGTTAAAAGTCGGTCACACAGAGTCGCTTCATTTTATTGAAAAGCGGAAGATTCACAAAACAACGCATTTTTAATCTCCTGGAATGTTGTGAGTTGTTAGAACTTTAGAAATATTATTACATCTACCCGTAAAAGTATAATAAAGTAAGAAAAAAATAGAAAACTACACAGTAATAAAGTTTTTATTCGCTTTACAGAATCCGCATCCGAATCATTTATTCCTCAGAAAATGAAGAATACGTCGGTACAATTTGATTTATCCAAACATTTTCTGCAATAAAAGGCGTAGAAATTTAATTAAGTACATAAACGGTACATAATATAAAATTGAAATTGACAATATGAAGTTCCATTTGATTACATATTATTACATTATTATTAAATAATTTAATTTCGTTATAATTATTTCGCCATTAATGTTATTTTTATGATGTCTCTAAGGTATCGTTGTACTTAATAATAACGTTGTTCTAATAAAAATGAGAACGACTAGTTCTCTTTTTAAAATGATTCATACTTAGTTGGTGACAATTGTCTGAGAAATGGTGATGAGTTTTTATGGTCAAACAGTATGAATTTTTGAGTATTTTTGCAGTATTTTTGTAGGAACTTGTAATTTTTGATAAAATCAGGCGTTACTTGGCGGAAGTCCATATCCATTAGTAAAATAAAAATATGTTGCTTACTTCCGCAAAACTCAAGCAGTGTGCACCGCCCGCCCGCCCGCAAATAAATGCAGGAACCGCGGACACCGAAACTAAGACTTAGTGCTCGTTATTGCACGGTCTAACAGCTCCTGATGATGCTCCGTATTGGGGCGAAACACGTGTAGAGTAGTTAGTGAAGGTACCGGTGTCAGCGGTTCCTGCATTTATTTGTGGGCGGGCGGACGGTGCACACTGCTTGAGTTTTGCGAAAGTAAGCAACATCTTTTTATTTTACTAATTAACTTGTAATTTGTAATTCCACTATTTTCCATATAATTTTTCATTGAAACAAATTCGGAAATTTTGCAACATAAGATGTATAATATTTCAAAAACAGTCTAAAAACAATAATATTTTATATGAAGAAAGATTGCCATTGCTGATGAGCCTCTCGGCCCTCCTCTCAATGGACTCAAGCGTCTGGAGCTGGTATCGAGCGGAACCGTCCCAAAGATGAGAACAACACTCCATACACGATCGAACTTGTACTTGGTAAAAGATGAGCAACTGTTCCGGCGTGAAGTATTTCCTCACCTTCGCCCGAATGCCAAGTTTTTTGAAGCCACTTGAGCCTTGCTCTCAATGAGAGAGCCAAAATTGGTGACTATATAAACATGGTTAGTGGTAACATTTTAAAAGTTAGGATGTGATCTTTATATTATTCCAATGGCTCTGCAACTCATAAAGCTTGAATATATTTCTTTTGTAATTTAAAAAGACGTTCAGACAGCATTACCCCATAAAACTGTACCGCAGTACAGGCAAAATATTTTCGTGTTATACTGAAAGCGCTGTTTGGATCGTTGCCACTTGTCATAACCTCTTTACTGCGTAATCAAAGCTATTTAATTTCATATAACTAGTATATTATCGCTCTTGTGACTTTAACCCAGATATGCCTGAAACTATTTTTATCTTAGAAAGAGAAGATTTTTGGATATATGGTTTGTTATAATCCCAGTATCTTTGGAAAAATATAAAAAAAATTTTTCACTTGTAGAAAAGCTGGAAAATTGATGACCCATATATGGGTCGGACGGCATAAGCACTGCGTTTTACTAAACGCTTAAGTAATAAATAGAAATATACATAAAACGCTTAAAATTGAAACAGTTGTGTTTTCTTACTTTCTATTAGTTTATTTATGATAACGGGTATTGATAATATATATAAATATTACTGTGGAATATTTTAAAACACATTTTTGGGATGTAAATGTATGTCATATTCAACTCAAATGTTTAGTCTAGTTTTTTATATATTTTATATTTTAGATCATTACTAACATAAGATCACCAATGTGGTCGAGACTGTATGAATCTCCAAAGCTGCTTTTTGGTATAGGATAAGACCCGCGTTTTGTGAGAAACGTTTCTAAAAAGGCTCTTGGGACTGACCTGCTAAAACCGACATGATCAAAAGCTCCACCGTCACTACGAAATGTTGCCACACATTATGTTATGCCATTTCAATGCTATTACAGAATAGAGGACACTAACATTTTTTGCCTCTGATAGAAGTTCGATATAGACCTTTATTCAGATCGGAAAGATCGACGCCTCCTATGTTTACATTATATATTTTGACAATTTGAGAAAAACGCTTCGTTATAGTGGAAAGTGCGTTGTTTATTCTTGAAAAATACCATTAAGTTAACCAAATAGAGGCCTCATTTTAGTAAATTTATCATTTTGAATCAGTCCCGCCACAGTTAGATATGTTTTCCCAAAACATACAACGAGTTTGTATAGAAACATATCCACTATAAAGAAATATTTCAACGAAACATTTTAATTATGGTTACATTACATTTTTTTAAACATATAGATTCGTACTCTCCACTATAAAGTTTATTACCATGCAATTGAATAATTGGTGAAAGTAATTTATAACGTATTTAGTTTTTTGGTCTTTCCAGAGTTTGGAAACTAGAAAACTAAAATTATTTTTGTCTACTCCTCTAATGGTAGGCCTTATTTTCTACGGACATACGTAGAATAAAGGCGAAGAACTATTTAAGATGTAGATGCCATTGGCTTATGAAAAAGATTTCTTTTGTTAACTGGTCAAAGTAATGTTATCATCTTCACTTTCCTTATCAGATATAGACCAAGTAGCACACAAAACCTCTGCGATGTACGTAAAATAGTACTAGGTAGATTATGTATAGTAATAGCACCCTCTTCTTCAGAATCTCTATCTGTGACAGGAGTATTTGCGTTAAAAAGTGGTTCAAATAATGCAATAAATAATGCATTATGGAGCTAGATAATTATTAACATCTAATTCACTCAATATTTTGAAAATATTTTGAAATAACAAACAACAACTATATTAATTTAAAAAGTTAAAAGTACTATATTTGTGCCGACGGACCCATGTATGGGTTCATGGAATGCACAGCTGAATAAAAGGGTAAAAATAAAGATAATTTTAATTTTCTTTACAATATGAATATTACTTAAGTAATATACTTTTTAGTTTCACTACGGTTTTATTAGAATAATAACGGTAAATTAATATAAACTTACTTTTTTGAGGATATGTTTTACAATTTTCGATTCACAATTTTTCGGCCGCAAATTACAACTGGTAATATTTTGATTTACTATGTTACTTGTCATTATAAATAACAAGTACCTCTTAAATTTTCTAAAAATATGTGTATTTTGTTTTTAACGTATCAAAAAAAGACGGTAGATTTTTTTAAATCTTAATACCCATACATGGGTCGGTAGGTTTAAGTGGGTTAATGTGTGCAAACTGTGAACCTTCAGGTGGTATTTCATAACCGCGGCAGTATGTATAAATATATAAAATATTCCTTAAGACACTGCAACGGAAATCGTCTCACACATCCTTTTATATACATATTTGCTTATTCGAGCTGGTTTAATTAAAGTTCTCAGAACAATAAAACCGCGGCACATTCTGTTCCCACCGCACCCATTAGGTTTGCGAAAATTATTGAAAGCAACTTCATATAACTAAACCAGCACTTAATTTGCTTTTGTTTCGAAACCTCATACTCCGTTCAGGGTGTGAAATAAGCAATTAAGCATTGCGGCTACATAAAGACCTGAATGAAAATCGCAAGTTATGCAATAGTTTGTTTGATGATCCACAAAAGGGTTCACAATAACGAACTTTCTTGTTTAGAACTTCCTTCCACCACTCAGCTTATGGATTGATCTATTTCCGTTTCTAGGCTATCAGGATACCCAAGTCTCATAGAAAACGGACGTAAAAGGGCAAAAAAGTTTTCATAGGAAAATCGTCTCTATTCATCAAGATGGCGAAAGACTTATGAACTGCTTATATCACGCTTATTAGGGTTCCGTTCCTCGAAAGGAAAAAACGGAACCCTTATAGGATCACTTTGTTGTCCGTCCGTCCGTCTGTCAAGACCCTTTTTCTCAGGAACACGGGGATGTATCATGTATGTCCCATGAAGCTGTGAAAAACTCAAACTTCTAAGCCAACGCAATCAAAACATACAGCCGTTTATGCCGCAAAATTCCGCAAAATTTCGACACTCGCAAGGGAATCAAAACCTACAGGATACTTCCCGTGGACTCAGAATCTTGAAATTTGGTACAACTCAACGTCTTATAGCACAGATAAAGGAAAAATTGCGAAAACCGTAAATTTTTAGTTACGTCATATAATAAAAATATTCGCCTCGCACTTGGCCGGTTTTTTTTTTGATGCTGGTCTCTAATAATGATACAAGTACATTGAATTATAAATTTCGGACACCGCATATCAATTATTGTACCGGATAAGCTTCGCACTTTTTCTGTTTTTTCTCTTTTTTTTTAAATCATGACGTTTCGAGAGCCGTTATTACAAAATGACTAAGGTAAATTACCTTAGTCACGTTTATCGATAGGCGCGATAGGCGCAAAAATATAAGGCCTAAATAAGTATTATCCACAGTTATCTACACCGTTACGTATATACGGGGATACAATACGTTAATAATGCACACATATTTACACAGTGCAACCACACAATCGTAAACAAAATTTATAAAGATGTGAATATAACATTTTTATAGTAATAATATTAATAACTGTGTTAATATATAAATAATTAAATGTATACCAGCGCCCCTGGCGTGCACTATCATCATCGTTGACAGGGCTTGCGACCTTGGAGAGACTGCTTATGCCTTTCGAAGCACAGAGGAGGTAGAGATATTATTTTTTTGATGACTGACCCTTGCGAGTATTGATTAAGTTTCGCATACACAAGCCTAACGTACAAATAAAAAATATTTTTACATTGACAAGTGCAATATCTTAATACAGCGGTCAGGTAGAGGGAATTCATTTTTTAGTATTAAATAAAAATAGGGTAACAAAAACATGTTTTTGTGGTACTAATATAAGTGACTATGAAAGTTAAACCAATTTTGAATTTTGAAAGTGAAATAGAATCAAATTGGATATTTTTATTTATTGTTAATGGGTATAGTATTGATGAGATACAAATATTTTATCTTAAATTGAAATAAACAAGTACCTTAAAAAGCACAAATATTATTTTACTTCATTTATTGGTCCATCTTCTGATGTTTTTCACTTATCAAAGTGAAAAACATCTGAAAATATTGTAAAGTTAATTTTGGAGACAAATCGACTACCAATTTTATGTTTTCCGTGTACATAATGTGCAAGAAAAACAGAGACTGTTAAATTAGTTCAGAAAGGTTACCTGATCACAAATATAGTTTCAATTGCCTAACAATGCCACCCGGACAGTATACATTTTCCCGGCAGTAAGGTTTAATCTCACCGTAGATCTTTGTGTTCACATCTGTTCTCTATCCTAATTGAAAGAAGTGCCTTTAAGAATATTGGTTCGACCTTTCATCTGACTTTTGTAAACAATTTGTGTTTTCCCCTATAAAATACAAATCGTTCCAAATATAAGTGGCACGTTAAAAATTATGTTTTGTCGCGTCATCAAGATGTAAGATGAAAGACGAAAGATAAAATGTTGTTTATAATAAAATAACAAGGATGTGATCTTCCTTGCTATCTTCGGAACTAGACAAAGAAGACAAAGACTTGACTAGCTTCTACACACACTTTCGTATGTGTAGACTTAAGGACGTAACGACTGAAAACAAGCTAACATATAGCCCAAATAAGAAATTATACATTAACTGATTTAAAAGGTGCAAAGTGAAAACACATAGTAAACAAAAAAATTGAAGTGACCCATGGCAACTGCACAGCCCTGTAGGATTAATTGATTAAATTTTATTTAATTGTTAAGCAGACTATACAGAATGGCGCTTTGATTCGTATTATCCTGTAGCTGCGTGAAAGGCGAATACGTTAATATTAAATATAATATAGTGGAATAAAATTAAACGATAAACTGATGGTGAAAAGGAAAAGAGAGAAGGATCAATTACTCGATAATGTAAAGAACAGATTTAAGCAAGAGATTCGTACAACAAATTTCCGCCAATATCTTGCGAGACATGTCAATAGAAGAACCTGAATAAACACAAAGCTGAAACTGGACAAAAATACCATCACATAAAAACTCCGTAGGAAAAATGGTTTTATTACTTATACGAATTTGTGTAAGTTAATACCTGACAGCCGGTTAACAGCATACAAGGCACTAAGACATAATAAAGAACGTAGTGTTGATTGAAGACGTCGTCATGATATTTTTTTCTATACTTACAGTTATCATATGTTTAATGCTATAAACAAAAAGATTGATCTTTTTGCTAACGATCCCGCCGTAAACTGTTGTTGTCTTAACATCACATGATATCATTGGGTTATAAAGTCGATAATAAAAACGTTGTGTTAAATTTACAACATCGCGTGGGTACACATTGTTGAGTACGAGTCTCGTGAAAATCACATGTAATGAAAACTTTGACAATTTATGATACAGGTCGTTAACTGGATCGGAGAACTAAGGCGTATCTGTGTCGTTTGCTCAAGCTATATACAAATATTGAATATTTAAACTATGAACCCACTTTACGTGGCACACCACACAAAGTTTTTATTTCTAATGTACATTGTCATAACATTTTAATCATAATTTTTGATATCATAATAATAGTTACACATCATTACAAATTTTGATCCAAAGTGGAACTTTTATTTGCTAGCATTTTGGATCACAATTTGTAACTTCTTTTTTATTTTGTTATACGGCCTATTTATTTTGGATTGTATTTTTGAATGTTTTAATTTATTTTGTTATAATTTTAATTTATTATTTAGAATTTAATTTGCTTTTAAATTTAAATTTAATTTAAATTAAATTTAAATTTCTCTTCCGAAATTGTTTGTTTGTTTGTTGACTGTGACTTTTCTTATGTGAATGTTGTACACGCCTGTTATTGATGTTCACATCAGATTTTATAATATGATTGTTTTCACTTTGATGTCTTGATGTGTTCACTGTTGGTGTGTCTTAACTAAACAAATAAATAATTGTTGTTTTTCATATTATTTCTATAGACATAATATTACTACAGTGTTACAAAAGGTTTAGGTTAGGTTCAGTTTAGGTTTTCCTCGGGCTTTCTTTAAGCCACAAACATGTTTATTTTACTTACAAATAGGTATAATGTTTTAGGAAATAATACACTTATTTAGAATTACTATTACGATAAGGGAAAAAGTGTGTCACTATATCATGATATAGAATGACATACTGAAAATTACTGTCAAATTTAATGAGCCTCAATAGGGAACAATTAAAACCAAATATTGTTTGCTTTAATTATAATATACCAGTATTCGATTACCAGTCAGATGAATAAGAACCAACTTTGTGCCATTTTGTCTTGATTCTTTGTGGTCGAAGTACCGTTGCTGTCTTTGATATTCAAAAGATGAGTAAATTACACTTGTTATCAGCTAATAGTCTAAAGTCTAATAATGACATAAATAATTCATCAAAACGGATAATCCAATCATGAATAATCGAATCCAAAGATTTTTTCTCATTGTAACATTTGGCTTTCAAAATAAAGAACACGTATACATGTTTCGCTCACATCAGTACCGCACCCGTAAACCTTTAATTTATGTCTCAATAAAGCAGGAGGGTCGCGTAATGTTTTATTTCCTGAAATTTAATGAGGGAGAATAATGTTATATTATCTGCCCAAAATTACACAATTATGGGCAGATATTATAACACTACTGTCTTACATTAAATGATCAGGACCATACTTTTGTGTTATTTCAATAAAAATGGCGACTTCTTATACTCATTTAATTAAGAACATTTGAAGACAATCAAAGCCTCTTTAAAGATGCAATATCTTTTTTGAAATGAAGAAAAACACTTTGTAGTCTACTTATTTAGGTCTCTAACTACATAATAATACCTAATAGAAGGCACGGGTTCTATTAATTATTGATATAGATATTAAAATATTTCTTTACTCGACTTAACTGGAACTACTTTTTCTTTGATCGCAAATCAAATGAAACAAGACGTGTTTTGCAGCCGAATGCTAGCTTTAGTATTATTCATAAATATGCAAACAAAGGCCAGCTTAACAACCAATAAAATGTAACTGTGCCATTTTTATAACGTAAATAGCAAAGGAAATTATGATTTTACCGGTTGAACGTGAAATGCTCTTTACTAACTGATAGAAAATGGAAAAATATTCACTGGTTGAAAGTTCGTCGGTTCAATGCAGAAAGACCCGTTTTCTCTTTATGCCCGATATTATATCTCAGTGGATTTACCGCATAATCGAAAAACTAAAGCTTACTGATTTTTCACATTATATGTGTAAATATGTATCTTAAGTATATATTTGCTCTTATCTAAATCATATTTTGATAAACTTTGCTGCTGTTTTTTCAAAGTCGCATGTATTTATTTAACTGTATGCTTGAATGAACTTAAATGATTTACGTCATAAGAAATTTCGTATGGAGTTACATTTAATTACTTAATAACTGAAGTATATACTACAAAGAAGATAATACTGAAGTAAATCTCTCAAACCGAGTCAAAGTAACGCTAAATCTCCATGGATATTCCTTACAACAACGCAAATTATTATCTGAACCTACATCGTAGTCACTGAGTTTCAAAGTTTACTGAATCGTACTTCGATCGGACTGTGATCTCTTGACCAAGATTACTCGACCCTATTGGAGCTTTCCTTTGATCTTCTTACATTTTCAATAAATAAAGTAACTGCAAAAATACGAAAATAAAAAAAGTTACCCGACCATAGACACATTCCTGTATTTTTCTTTCCACGATTCTTAATACAAATGTAAAATTAAAAAATATAATTGAATTGAAATTATTTCCTCCATTATTGTTTTCCATAGTCTTTTCTTTACCCTCGGGCACAACGAATAATCGTTTGATCATCTCTTTCGTTAAAATTAATTAATTAAAGGAAAAAGGGCTGAGATTTTTGCTCATTAAGTCATCTTCTGTTTCGCTTCCATAACTGTAATTTAAGTTGCTTCTGGGCGTTATAATTGAGTTAAAAAAAGGATAAACGTTTATCAAAAGGTTATTTATAACAAATAGCCTTGAAAAATACTATACAAATAGAAGCTCTAAGATCATGAATAATATTAACACTAATTAAGGTTAAAAGAATATAATTAAATTAAAAATTAATAAAATTAACTTGAACTAAACATACTTTACGAATAGGGTTACGCGAAAAATTATGAAAAATCTTAAGATCATAGTCGTAAGTTAGATTTTTGTCACACTAAATTTAGTAAATTAAACAAATCGATGTTGATAAAAAATACTCATAAACTAAGTAGTAATAATTTTTTATAGTTTTACTAGTTTAAGCTAAAGATAAGGCTTTTCATATTGTTAAAAAAAGGGTTTTATAAATGAGGAGAAAAAACATCTTAGTAACATGAGCGCTGACAAATAAATAGAAATTAATTTTGGCAGCTGAGTCAAAGCGCTATAATTATAAGAGGTTGTAAATAATGAAGAAATGCAGCATCAGCGAAAAGCACAAATACGAGAATGGTGCGTAGATGTGATTAAATCATTAACAAACTAGCAAAGTTATTACGTCTATTTATAGTATAACTATTTATAAGTTCCAACACAAAATTAACATTGCCAGCACAGACACAACACAACGGAAGTACTTTCCTGTTCTGAATTGGATGTTCCTTAAAAAGTATTTTAATAAAACTTTAATTTTATTCTAAAGTATACGGAATAAAATATTGGGTAGTATAAACGTGAGATAATTTTGTAAGTTACGTCATACATTACGAGACGCTGTAATAATGCTTCATGGAAATCAGCCCAATTCTGTGAAAAAAAATTATCATATGTAAAGTCTGCGAAAAGAAAAGTGTGATTCTTATATGAATTTCCTTAGAAGAAACCTCAACTTGTAAACAACATTTAGATAATACATGGTTACGTCAAACACCGGGAGATTGTTTCTCGATCGTTTCGTCGACTAGGTAGGAAATAAAGTTCGAATTTCAAGCCAGCACCAAGGTTTCATTCCATGGATTCATCTTACTTTATTTCTACATTCAATATTCTTTTAGGTATACAATTGAAAAGATAATACTCAACTCTTAAAGTTGTTTTTCTTTTGTTACATTATATTCTTTATTATTTATTATATAATCTATGTACCTATATATCAACTTTTTTGCCTCTACTAATTCAGTATAAATATAGAAGTTCCTGGCAGTTTGTTGGTTTGTTTGTTCCTTTAAACAGTTCAACAATTTTATTTATTAATCCTATAATGATGATATAAGATGGTACTATTACCGTCTTTTTTAATTAAATAAATTCTAACACATTTCTTTCATCATCGTCACCTAAGACTTGCTGGATGGAAGATCCCCCGAAAAACTAAAGCAAGGCAATCTTCTAGGCAACCGCGTCACATCCTAGATCGCATCGTCGCTTGCCACCAGACGAGATAGCGGTCAAGCGCTTTTCTATTCACGATAAAGAAAATGGGGGAGTGTTCGGTGTAAGATGCTGAGCAAACATACTACCGACCAATCTAAATACAAATAAGACAATTCCGTGATTTTTTATCTTTAAGTTAGACGCATAATGCTACGTTTCTATTTAATTGTTCTTAAGTCATCATCATCGTAAAACCTTAGGCAATAAACGTCAAATTTTGGACGAAAGCCTTCTAAAAATGTGGGAGCTTTGCCTATAATCTCCACGCTTGATAGGCCGAATGGCGATCGCAGTAAAAGACCGTAATTCCGAAAACACTGCAGTACATTTTTGGTCTACAGGAGATATACCTACGGTATTCAAATATCATTGAATGCCCTTTACAACACCCTTGACTGAGAATTTATTGGTGCTATTGTACTCTGCCAAACAACACATGGTTTAAATCTCTTCGTCTCGTATTTATGGAAACCTTTCTCACCATAGCAGGTTAGATTTAATTCTTTAACTTTTTCATTGAAATGAAACAATTTTAACGGATGCCTAAAACGCATTCCGAATCCTTTTCATTAGTAATGTTCACAGTACGACTTTCTCTAATGTAAACGTCCTGTCTCTTTTAAATTCTTTAAATATTTCCACAAACGTTTAAATTTCTTCTTGTCGTTTCGTATTAAAAGTCCTCCAGATATAAAACTGCCAAACAAATACACTCCCAAGTAAATCACGCGTGCTGAACTTCTCACATTTCTATTTACCCTTCATATATTAAGGTTGGCTTTGAACCCCGTAAATCTTCTACAAAGGAAACGAAAACGGTTTTAGAGTAGAAGCAAAATGCGATAAGTCACGGTGGCCTACGCGGTGACCCTTACCAGACGGACTTTTTGACATATCGCTTTGATAGTTTATTTACAAAGCTACAAGCAGAAATCCTCAAGTGGAATCGCACGAGTATTAACAAATCAAATGTAACGAAATCCTTTCTTCCCAAATGACCTTCTTTCCCACATTCTGATACGACACAGCGAAAATTCTTTCATTTTAAACTTTTCTATTAACAAATATAGGTAAACCGATTAATAAACTGCAATCGTCACATGTAACAACATAGCAAAGCTACATGTTAAACTCCAATATGTTACTCCTGAAATACGATAATGACAAACGGACCGGTCGCTATTAATTCAGCTGCCGTTGGCAGAACGTTTAAAATTATTCCGCGAAGAGATGAGTGCGCCCTCAAAGTGCTCGCCAGTGGATTAATACCGATCACCGATTTCGTTCGCAAATAAAAACAAAGACATAAACTCTATCCAAAAATACTCGAAGCCTATTCTATTTCAGGTATTTAGTTCTTACACTTTCGCACCTTTAAATAACTTTTACCGGAATAATGACACTTTTTTATATTTAATCCTGACGTTTTGTGATTAAAGCTCCTGTAAAAGAGTCGAGACGTCAGGATTAAAAAAATAAACACGGTGAAAGTGGTTTTGTTCAAATCTATTTCATATCTCCAACCTTGTATAATTCACTACTGTATTTCTATAAACATTTAATAATACTACAAATATACATTGCAAACGAGATTAAAACTTCTAAAACTATAATGAAATGATTTATATTAATTATTATAACTATCGATCATTGAATATTGAGTTTATATTTAAAAATAATATTAATTCTAAAGAAAACCATGATATATAGCCGTCTTTACGAGTTTCATATTATTACATAAATAGTAAACAAAAAATACTAACCAAGTTATCAACATATACACATGACAATTTACCTGAAACTACAAATATACATATCACTTTAATTACAATAACAATAACTACCTAATCATAAAATAATATTTAAAATCTTAAATTAACCTAAAACTAAAAACCTGATAAAAAAATAAATCACGTATGTCAGCAACTGAATGCACATATATCCCATATATCTTCGAGTTGATTCTTCTACCTAACATATCATAGCATTTGACTGATCGCAAGCAGCGACCATTTTCTTTATTTCATTGTTGCTTGCCACATTTTTCACCGACGACGCGTGTATAATACGAAGACTGATGATTCATTTATCATTGAAGTTATCGAAAAATCCTGCATATACAAGAACAGAATTGAACGTTAAAAATTAAAAATGTATTATCCACCTTACATTTTCAGGTCAAACTTGTAAATAATCTGCAGCCGCATGTTCAACATATTAAAGCCTTTTTGCTGTATATACTTTAAATGTATTTTATAAGTTAATTTGTTACTTGACCAATATTTAGCTAGCTTCTCAGATATTGCGGATTTATAACCAAGATACATGATGTGCGTTAACTTTGAAAACTACACTATGAAAGCAGTTTATACTTCCATCATTTTAACCTAGCACTATTCAAACACAACACAATGTTAACCTAAAGACCTACGCTAAAGACATAATTTTATATCCTATTGTTATAAACCTCTCCATTTCTTGCTTTTTAAATATAATAACACCTCCCTAATCCTTACATTACTAACTTGTTACTATATTTCCCAGGTCTCACTGCGCAGTCCGAAAGTAAGCCAGAAATTGAACTAAGCATGTACTAGTACCTCAAAAACCCATCTTAAATACCTTACATTTTAATTCCATTTAGAATTCACTATCATTACTTTGAGCGTAGTTAAAACTTTCTTAATAGAACACATACATCTATAGAATACATGTCACATTGATGTATGCATTTCATTGTAACAACTCGTTAGTATTGACTTTGTTCAGTAATACTATTTAGCGATACAGGTTGCAAAGAAGTATGTTTTAGTTTGATTAAACTTTTATCTATTTCTCGCCTGCTATAGACAGTTTACTTTATTTTTCCTTAAGCACATTTCGTAAACTGAGCGGTACTAAACATTAGGATAAAAATATAAAAAAAAACCTAACTTAAAATGTAATAATGTACTCCATTGAAGTATTATTACATATTTTCTGAGAAATGTGCTTAAAATGAAGATGAAAATCTATTAATTTTTTTCAATTATATCTCTAATTGATCGAACACTGATTCCTTTCCAAAGTTAAAATCAGCAAAAAGACTCCAAATAAACGCTTAAAGTTTAATTACTTACCCTTTATAATTAATGATGTAAATGATAATTCACTTGGTTAAATGTCTGAAAAGTTTTTTGATAAATTAAAGTCCACGAAATGAAATTATTGTGTCATAAAAAAATTGAAGTTAGTCCGATCCAAAAAATGAATCTGTGTTCGTAATAATTACTTACTTTAAATTAATACACAACTAAACCTGTATAGACTGTTTTATGCCTTACACCCAACACACACACTAGAAATACATATTAGAACTTTCGCATGACGTAGTTTGGTAACAGATGACGTCACTTCGTTCTTATCACACGAACTGTCTCCTTAGTCGTTTTTTAGCATTTTTTATAGAATCTGTTCACAGTTCGGGGATGTAACTGCGATTTTAAGTAATTGATTGGTAAGTACTATTTTTAACTAAAAATAACAATTTACTTAAAGAGTAAGAAGCCTTAAGAATGTATCCTTACTTCGGTACAATGGTACAAGTTAGCTTTGAAATCGTATCATTGAAACTGACCTCAAGTATTCTGACTTCAATACTCAAAGTAAACTTTAAGGCTGTGGGCAGTCTTCATTGTTTCACGCTTGGAAACTTTTGGTCCGTTATCAATAGACTAGAAATAGTACATTATACCATATATAATGCTTTAATTTTATAACAAGTCGTAAAGGGAAAATAATTAAGCTTTTAGATAATTAAATGTTTTATTATATGAAAATATCTACATTTAAAAATGATACATTGTTTATATTATATTACGGATATGACTAATCAGTCACAAAGAAAAATTTATATAATTCAAAATATTTACCTTGAGTTTACTTAACAAGAAAGTTGCTTGAATATAAGTTAATTTAAACAGAAATGCCAATGAATAAAGATTTTAACTTAAAAAACTCGGTGAAAAGAAAACATATATTTTGCAAACTTTTTCGGAAATACCAGTTTTTGAAGTCATTGAAATTGGAACGAATTTAACTTTGGGTAAATTCTTTGAATTACATTGTATTGGATTTTTTCTAAGTCTTCCTACAAAAAGTTTATTCGATAAAACTGGGGAACGCTAGAATGTTATAAAAACAAGTGAATTGTTTCTAAGATCCTTTAGAAAAACCTGATTCCGTTATATTATGCGTACATTAACTTAATAACAAAAAAGGCGTTACTATTTTTTTAATAAACTGAAAGAAGAATTAAATAAGATAATACAAAAAACTGATAACAAAGTTACCTTAGTAGCAATAAAATATAATGTGCTGATATTTTTATTATAATTACTACAATTTTAGGAATTTTTAATATTAAAAAAAATATTATTCATCGAAGCATTCCTCTTTCAAATGTTCGTAATTTCGAAAATAAGAATTTATTCGTCTCAAGTTTCTTTGCGTCGTGAAAACGAAGGAAAAAGCGTCTTTATCTCACCATTGGAATCTCTTAGCGATGGGGCGTTGACGAAAATGTTTAAGCAGCCTAGGGCTGACGCGGATATACAAACATCATAAGTGTCCAAAAGATCAGGGTTTTTGAATTATATTTTATCTAAGGGATACTTTTATTGAGTTTCGAGTAAGAGACATTTTTTTTTTTATTTCGGTCAAATCGTAATCCTTTATTATCCTGCAACAAGGTAGAAAACAAATCAGTATAACTTTTGCCATACTTCTGAAAGGATTCAATAGTAAAGAGTGTTATTATAAAATCCTTATGAATGCAAAAGCAGAGAGTGTTTCGTCGATTTACATATACGAGAACGTTTTATACGAATGTTATTAGATATTTTATATAATTTTAATACGACAATAAAATGTTTAAAATCTACCTTAGACAACCCTATTATGTAAATCAAAGTAATTATTTATTCTTCAAAAAAAATCCTTTGTATTTCGCATTCTAAAAACTCTTTCATGCCAACTAAGAAGGGAAATTTCAACGGTAACGCTCATTGATGTTTCAAATTTTGTCTTATCATAGAAATTAAAGTTTGTAAAAAAATAAGTGAAGAAAAGAAATCTTACACCTTATTAGAACATGAATAATATAATAGTATACACAGTCATACTATATAACCATTACTTAAGTAAATAAATTGGTGACATAAATATTTTCTATATTTTAATCTTTTGGGGTCGTTTAGCCAGTGCACGCCGATAAATCAAATTAGCTAGCTCTAAAGCTCTAACCGAAAATAAATTGCTTCAATCATCAATTTAGTAATATAACTTCTTATGCTAGACAGATTGTCCCCTTATATTAAGTGTAGGGACACCCAAGCTTATGAGCAAACTAACTCTATACTATTAGCGTAAACAATGAGTTGAGAATTATACCCATATTTTCACCAACCGCCACCATTGACACTGTCTATACAATTTGAAAAAAAATTCTCAAGATAGTCATAGCATGCTGCAACATTTTTTTAACCAGCGGTATAATTTTTTAAGTATAAATCATATAACGAAGATATAAGCTGACTTTAGTTTTAAGTAAAACGAGATATGCGCCCTGTTTTTTAAAGACTAATATTTCGGTCCAGTTGCATGCGCCATCGACACAAAAGTCAAGGAACAATGAAAGTTTTTGCGGGTGGGTGTTATGGGCAGACGTGATGTGATGAAGGGTAGACCGATACGTTTGTAAGTGACCATGAAAGTTTAACAAATGCTGATTACAACTCATATAAGCGAGCGTGGGAAGACGAAAAATGGAAAAGGCTATTTACACGTCATAAATTGGGAGGTATAACTGACCGCGTATAAATAAAACTAAAGAATGCGGTTATTATGAACTTAAAATTAACTTATTACGGAAAAATAAACAAATTTTATTTGGTACTTTATTGAAAACGAGTTTTAACACGTTTGATTTATTAGTTAGGTATCATTTTAGTTCGTTTAAAAGGGTTAATAAATTCAATTATTTAACATTCTGTAACAAACTAAAAGTTTCACTGCTCTCCCGAGTCACAGCCCTAACAGTGGCGGTTTATTAAGCAAATTCCACAGCTTTGCACAATGCCCGACAAAAGTAGGGTAATCCCCGTGAAACTTGATAAAATATTATTTTTGTACGGCTCCGTAAGAGATTTTTAGTCGAGAACCGTTGTTTTGCGAATTGCACTTTTGAACAAATGCTGGCTATTGCAAATAAAGAAATGTCCAAAACATTGTTTAAAAGTTATTTATTGATAAAGTAAATACTTAAATATTGTGTAGTACCAACGTATCCTTATCAACCTAAGCTCCGTATGAGTCATACGAGTATTACATTATATAATTATATTGCATATCTATTCATGAATATAAAATAATCAAAAATAAATTTAATCATGAACCACTATTAAGTCAGAGCAATACGGTATAAAAATAATGCATTTTAGTACAGACTATTTAAATATATAGTTAAAACTTCTAAAGAAGTCAAATAAACGGAAGGCTGGTTTGTACCTTGCCCAGAAAATAAGTTTAGTCAATACGCTATCAATCTTCAGGGTATATTACCTACGAGCAAAGATTTAGGGGATATTTATATAGTTAAGTTTAGTGGCTAGAGGTTTATTTTTAATTTTGTTAAAATTACCTTTTTAACCTTTAGGTTTTTCCATAACGTATAGGTTATAATCAAATTAAACTCCGAACGTATTCTGATATCCACTTGGTCCACGGAGTATATTCGCCGCTGCCTAAATTTATAAAAAAAAATCTGGAACTCTTTACATTGTTTTGTACAAAATAGTTTCTACTAACTTTTTAGACTTATGTATCGTCCTTAAATATTGGTATAAAATTTTAAAAAAAAATAGTTTTCTTTTTCAAATACTTGGAATTGAATTTTTGTACAAAACGTGATGCAGCGTTAACTTTTTTGTAAGTATCTCCTTGTTTCTTTATGTATGACAGCAAATCAAGCTTAATGGAATAAATCTTTAAGCGTGGATTCAAAAGGTTAACCAAATTCTATAATTTACACATGAGCTTTTTAAGGTGTCTACGATTGCTCCTCACGCAATAAGTATGCATAGCACCATTAAGGTATAATGTTTAAGGGGCCGTGTGAGTCAGAATACTAACAACACCGAACAAAACAACAAAAAATAAAACAATATATCTGACCTTGCGACCATTGTTAATTGCAGTGTGGCACGAAAACCCTACAATCTAGTCGTTAGGCCATTGTGTAAAATAACCCATCGTATTGAGAAAACAAGTAAGTTAAGGACTAAACTCCAAAAACTCCGTTATCTCACACATATTTATAATTAATACATCTTTAAATAAGGGATTCCGCAGGATACCACACGGTTATAAGTATCTTCATATTATATGCGTTAAATAAAATCTATAGTCCTAAACAAATGGTAAATCGAATGTTTATTCCAATCTATTTTCAATTTTACGTTCACCATTTTTTTTGTTTACAAAACAAATATTAGGCGTTTAACATTTCACAGTTTAGACGATTTATTGATTAAAAGGTGATGTGGGGATAAAAAATTTACGACTATCCCTCATCGCGTAGAAAACAGAACTACGTTTTTTACGGCTAATCGATGTATAAAACGTGCAGCTAATATCTAAACGTGTGTGTGAGCGTGTGTGTGTGTGTGTGTGTGTGTATGTGTGTGAGTGTATGTGTGATTGTGTGTGTGTGTGTGTGTGTGTGTGTGTCTATGTATTGGTGAAGGAGATAAATACATGATTTAACGTTTCATTTGACAAGGGACTCGACATCATCATAACTGAGGCTTAAAAGCCACTTGTCCAAAACAGCTTTAAACTTGCGCTGAGGTAGATTATAAATATTTAATGTATTATTAATTCTCTTTTATAATATAGAGCTAAGGTATAAATAATAAAGTCTAGCCAAAACTGTTCTACACTTTTCTACTTACAAGACTCTATTGGACAATATCTTATTTAAAGTAAATTTTGGATCTTACTCGCAAGAAGCATGCTTGCGGGAGATAAGATTAATTACAAATAATCCACGAACAGAAAGAATCTTCTATAACTGCTTAGTGGGAAACCGGACAGGTTTATATGCCATTACTTTCAATACTGCCCGTTGAACTCGTTCTAGCTGTAGGAGACACGTCTTTCCCGTGGCACCCCAGACAGTAATGCAATATGTCAGTAATGACTGCGCCAAAGAGTAGTAGATAGATTTAAGTGTGCAAACATCAGCACTGCCTCTCAGTCTGAAAATGAAGATTAGTTTTCTGATTCGTGCTGATATGGATTTTACATGCTCCTTCCATGATATAACACTATCAACAATAGTATTTGACGTGGCTAACCCGTGCGACAGTAATACGGTTGTGTACAGTGCAAGAAGTTTGACCAATAGATGGTAGTGAGTTATTAATAATTAATAAAAAAAAAAAAGTTTTCGGCTGTAATTTGGTGCACCTCTTCAGTTTATAAAAATTCATCAAAACTTTTTGTTGACTTTACAAAATTGATAGCTACCTACCTTTTCCTGTTCCTCTAGTTGTCCAATTGCTTATCAGTTGTCAGTGGCAATAAAATTATATATTGTTGAAAGCGTGTAAATTCATATGAAGTTTACTTACAGTTCCACTAGTTCATATTAACAGAAAACCTACATTTTAAATAAAAGAAAAACAAAAACAAAAATGTAGATACCTTGAAATATTTGGCATTGAGTCCATCAATGAAGGATAGCAACGTCTAAACTCCCTTAATTTGTTTTTAATAAAGGAAATACCAATAAATAAACAAATGTTAACAAAACTTACAACGGGTTTACCTATATGTCAATGAAGTATGTCGATTGTTTTCAAAGCCATTCGATTATTGATTAATTAATGAAATCTATTTCATTTTGTCTTACGATCAGCGCTGCCAGAATGTTGCTAATAGAACGGATAACGGCCGCTTGGATCTGTCAATATCACTCAACTTGCAGCAAGCCTTCAATCCATTTAGCGTAGTTGCAATGTAAACCAAACTTAATGAGGCGGAAAATTCACAAGCTCTCAACCACTTACGTTAATCTTTGATAAGTATACAAAAAAAAGCACAGTCTTTGAACTCCATTTTGGCGTTCATGTTTTATCATTTATTTTTCTAAGCGTATTGATGGACATACAAAACCATGGAAAATCATTCTTGGTTCTCTCGACAAATAGAAATATATTTGAAAATTTCTATATGCATTAAGTAAGAAGCTATTATTTTGATATTACTAAGAACAACTATTTTTTTTTATTTGGATAGCTAATTTGACTAATATAATTAATTTTTATTTAACATTACAAAGCATTAATTAATGTCGTCGGCAAAACGAGTTTACCCAACATATTATGCGTTATTATACCACATGAATCAGTCTCCTCATAACCGATGTCGCGGTATGAATGATGACCAAGACACGACATTCCCATTCACAAAGCCTTCATAGTAACTATAAATCAAAAGAACAATTCTTCTTCCCCGTATTACGTGAATAAAGCCATGCTACCCTTACAGACAAGGGGATTTCGAAAGAAATTTATTAAGCATCTGTTTATTTTATTTTATCCTAAGTAATGTTGAGCCTCAAGTTGCTCAACAGCGTATGCAGTCTGTGCGAAGGTTTTAGTAAAAAATATATATTGACTAAGCTTATCGCATTAAGTAAAAATATCCGGTTGATTTTATTCGAAAAAAAAATAATTTCTTTTGGGACTCTCCGAATATTGTTTTGAATTTAAATAAATACTCGCTGAGCGTGAACTAATTTTCAAACAGAATTTTCAGTTCAGACGACACGTGTTCCTCGCACGAGTCGCACTTATGTAGTTGGCAACCGACTTCAGAGACACTTGCCAAGTAATTTTTCTAGTTAATAATTTTCCGCGGAACGATCATAACACATGTTGAGCACAATTTAGAAATCAACCCTCTGTTTAATTTGTCTAAACTATTAATTTTAAACCCTCGTTAACCCTTCGTGATTAGTAAAGCAGTTGTTTGATAAATCCACAGATCCTTATTACATGTATCAGCCAGCGATTTTTTTTTTAATATAGACTTCTCAATCGATGGGGTATTGCGTTCTTACCAGTTGCTTAATTGTATGTGTTAATTACATTAAGTTGAGTTTATGTTAAAAAATTCCCTCCCTTAATTTTTTACCTGTGTATCAGGTCAAATAATGTTTAAATATATTATGTTCTAGAGTGGAAGTGTTGGACACGATGACCCAGTATATATTAGGACACTCAATACTAATCTCTATAATATCCCCAATTATAACTGTACACCATTAAATATTTTTCAATAAAGCGCAGGAAGAAATAGTTACTAAACCGATTTTTATATTAATGCAGGAACAAAATATTTTTGTAGCAAAATTGCTCTTACAAATAATGCGTGTATACATATCATTTAGGACAGCCAGCAAATGCAACGACTACTTTGTCTTACGTTTCTTACGTTACGTTACAGAAACGTGTAAGGTCCAGAAACAGTGTGAATATTAAAAATATATGTTTTCCAATAACATATAAAGAATATAAATATAACCCAATGAGCAGGCTCAATGTTAACAAATGATAATATAATGGGGCTAATAACGTGGCTTACTCGAACTTACGTGAACATGAGATATTCAATGTTTGGATAATCCATCCAATGGTCATCCCTTGCAAAATTTTCTTCGCAAGGGATATCTTGACTATGGTGTCACAGAGGTTCTTATGTTTATTGCTTGTACGAAATCTACTTATAAGTACCACGAAACACCGCTAGAATTCTTATGCAGTAGAAAAAGTTAACATGTCCAAAAGAATTCGAACATTGTAATGATAATGCAATTTTAAACATTGCAGTAGTAAGTATGGAACTACATATTATAATGCGGTCCATTTGTAGCACGACTGCGTCACTGTTTTACAGTGACATTGTAAAAACAACTGACGAAGTTTCATGATCGCATGTTTACAGTTTGTAATATCCACAGTTCGCAACAAAATTTAGAAAGTTACGTTTAGATTTTTTTAATTCCTTACATCGGTATACTAGAGCCATTTGGAAAGTTGTACGCCTCGAAGAGCGCTGGCGAATATAGAAGACGCTGGAAAAGTTCTTACACGGTCAGTTGTATATTAGCTGTTTGTGTGTAAAGTTAAGTCTTGTTGATTTTGACTGTGTTGATTATGTGAGTGTTAAATATGGTCAAGAATAAAGAGAACGCCGCCAGTTATTAAGTTCGAGCTGTAATTTAATTTTAACCATTCCAATCGAATTTTTAACCATAGTTCTATAGTCCTTGGCTTAGTCAGGAAAGAGAAACAGATGAAGAAATGAACAAAGCTGTGTCTATGTACCATACTGGCAAGAATACAGAAACTCGTCAGACGTTACGATGAATGCTTATATTTTGGAGATGACTACGTAGAGAAGTAGTTGAACACAATATCTTTTTAACAAATAAACGTTAATATTTGCCAATATTTCACTAGTTTTATTTATATTCCCAAATAGGAACTACTTTTCTAATGGCCTCGTATTATTAGATAATTCATTAAAAACACCAACTTAAAATAATGTAGATACAAACATACAGACTGATTTAATTAGTACGTTAAACTGGTACTATTTTTATGTAATTTCCAAAAAATCAAAGTATTTAATTTACTATTTAATGATACATTTTTTTTTTTTTTTTTTTTTTTTTTTTTTTTTTTTTTTTTTATTGCTGAAAGTTGGCAAACAAGCAAACTGCCCACCTGATGGTAAGTGGTAACAGTCACCTATAATACATGTGGCTCTTGTGAGATTCGCAGCAAAACTGAAACCCCCACAAGAACCACAGTGTACGTTGCCAACTTGTGACATAAGATGTAAAGTCACTGTACCCAGTAATTTCACTGCCATATCTTACCCTTCAAACCGGAACACAGCAATGCAAGCACTGCTGCTTTGCGGCAGAAATACATTTTACATAATGTTAGCTGTGGATATACATATTCTATAATATGCTGTCCCAAAATGGATGAACTTCTTTACAACATCTCTAAAACGAATAGGATAGGCGGAGCATAACCCAAAGCAGGGACTAATTTCAAATTATCCACTCCTATGAAGTAAACGATTGCTTCCGAGTGCAGCATTCCTGTTTTCAAACTAAAGTTTGTAATTTCAACAAAGAACTCTTTGTGAACAATAACCAAATATTACCCACAAATAATTATTGTTGGAGACCTTTTGTTCCGTGTACTGTACTGTTGAAACTTTGCTTGTTTAAACAATTGATCTTACTAGTAGCAAAAGATAGTTTAATCTGCACAGTATATGCTAAAATTTTGGCTATAATAAAATAAGTACACTTAGTTGACTCACAAAGCTCAGAAATTACAAAGTGGCCATTAATTTTGCTACATTGTATTTCTATTTAGCAAATTGAAAATTTGGCATAGTTACAGCGACCCAACTTAAGTTTTGCTTCATCTAATAGACCAGGTTATGATTATGTATGTGTACTCGTATATATGAATACAAGATAATTAAGAACAAAATTACTTTTATTTTTAAGTATAAGAACAACATTATTATTTATAATGGCAAAGTAATGTAATATTTATATATGGTTGTACCCATGTGTGTGTTTATCATTAATGACATAATTCTTTAGTTTTTTTAAAGGCCCTTTTACACCTTTTGTGTGTATAGTGTAAAAAATATAAAAAATTATATACACCATTAAGGTCCATTTAAGCTACCTGCTAATTATTTAAGCATAGATCTGCTAGATTTTTATATCGAAAGAAACTGTTATTAGAAAAATCTCAACCTGCCTTAGGTTTCAGGCGGGACTCGAACATTCCCTCGCTATCAGGGCGACTCTTCCAATTGGCCGAGACTGACAGACCCCTCGAACATTTCCAAGTATTTCTTAAGCTAATGCCAGGGCCATCGCTTCGTGTTCTAGATATTAATACCTACAACATTGAATGTCATACTTTTATAAGTACTAGCTAGCTAACCCAGCCACGCGTTGCTGCTATAATCCGGCTACGCGTTGCTGGTATAACTCGGCCACGCATTACTGGTATAACCCGGCCACGCGTTGTTGGTATGGTAACAAATACACAAAGTATTGTCATAATATAATGTATGATCAACATCGTTAAACAAATAATGTATTTTTCTTTCTTATTTAAGTATCTGACTGTTGGATTTTATGTTTTTCCCATACCGACACATATTTAGCAGAAGTCATTATTCCAAACAGAATACAAAGACACAAAGTTTCCAATTTGAATTAACTAAATCTTGGAGAAAGTGCAGTTCCATTCTTTACATTACATTTCACTGTCCAGTGTTCACGCTAAATTAAAGTGATGTAATCTAGTCTTTAGTTTGCGTTAACTATGGGTATCTTCCCGAGTTAATTCGAATGGCGTCAACTGAATTATTAACTGTGATTCCGCAACTTCACTGCCCCCATAAATAGGACTCGCATTAACAAACACCGACAGTGGAATGATCTTGCAACAGAAATAATAATTGAATTATTTATACTTTACTTGAAATCTTTATTCTTTTATACGATTACTATGTTTATAATGTAATATTTGGGCTCTTCAATCGAATATAAATTGAAATCAGATAATAAGCGTTTGATCGCTGGAATTCTTTAGATTATTTTAATATTTGAGATTGTAAAGAGTAAACAGAGATCAATGGGTTTGTAGTCAAATCATTCTGCCATTCTTGAAGTTAGCAACTTAAGCATGACACGGTCGTTAGATGGGTAACCAAAATGTTTATTACTTGAAACTTCTTCATAGTTTGACGAGCATTGACTCGACAGTCGTTAGCACACACTTATTCGCACTGGTCCCGTGTTATAGATTATAACATAGTCTCGCTGAGGTGTCTTCGTTCATAGATAAAGCTTGTACGCCATGATAGAGATATTAATGGACTGATGATGACGATAATTTACTTATTTTAACAATCAAACCTTGTTTTTATTTATATTTTAAAGGGTATTAGGTATGGTATATCCAAAAGGATAAAACTCCTTTTGGTATGCCATACCTAATACCAAAATCGGACATTACAATGCCTTAAAACTTTACTTCTTTACTTAAACTAGTAATTAAGTTACATAAACGTTTTGTGATTTTCCATCTAGGATCCGACAAAACACTTTGGATAATTCCTGCATCTAACAACCAAACTTTAAACGCTTTTTAACGGTTGGTCCTTAACAAGGATCCATAAAAGCTTTAAAAAATAAATGAGGCCGACACAAAACATAGACGCAATATTAAATCTGCCGTGTATGAGCATGCTTTTGAAAGGCCCTAGCACTATATAAGATTGGATAAACCGTGATCCTTGCTAGAGAACAGAGATTTATTTCTCGAATTCTACGCTCTTGACATCAGAAAAACGTTCTTATTTCAATAAAAATGAAGAAAAGGCCTCCCACTTTTCGAACTAGTGGTAGCCTCAACTCTTTACAGTTATCGTAGATATAATAAAAAACAAGATAAATTTCGAAATAGAACAATTCTATTTGTAAAATTTAATTGTTAGGAATGTGCCCGATTAAAATATTGGATGGAACGACCATTACTTTAGTTATCCTGTGGCCTCGACTCCTGTAAAAGAGTCACAGCGTCAACATTAAATATAAATAAATAAGAATTAATGCGTCGTTTCTCCATGTAAAAATTGTTAAAATTAAATCTAAATGGAAACGACAATCTAATTAAAGATTAATATATAAATTCTTGCAATAAAGTTATGAGACAGAAACGAATTGTGAAAAAAGAAAGAAAAAGTAAGTTACAACTAATTTGTACTGATTTGCTTTTTTTGTACGGTGTTGAGCTATTATTATTAAGTATTGTACATTAAATAGGTATATGTTATCATAAATAATAAATATTTTATTTTTAAAAATCCCAATGAAAAGTGCTTTAGCTCTTGCTTTTCCGGCCAACGTAAAACTATAGCTATCCAACGAAGAAACGTTACCAGCTTTGGGCACCTTTTTCAATAGGAATGGTGAGGCTGATTGTAACCTTCTTTATTGTTTTTTGTCCCCAATTTTTCTTTTGTCTGAATTGTGGTTTAGATTAGGTATATAGTTTTTATATTTATTATTTAACATAATTGTAAATATGCAAAAACTTAATAACAAATGCTGCAGTACTCATTAAACAACAATGGCCTCACACAAAATAGTGAACAATATCTGATATAAACATAGCCAAGTGGGTAATGCTAACAAGAAGTATCTGTGCGGGCTAATTCCTACGGCGCCGGTTATCTGAGCGCAGCAGGGGTTGAATTATTAACTGCGACTCCGCCAACTTCATGGCCATTATAAATAAGACCTGCATTTACAAACGCTGAAAGGGTATTATTACGTTCAATAGCCTGTTGCTTTTCCTGTTTGTGGAGTCAGTTAACTGCAATAAATGCCATAGATTTCCACCAACATAAACTCAAGTCAACTTTCAGAAAGTTCTTTTATATATTAACCGTAGATAAGGTCAGAAATTCCAATAGTAAAACCGAATTTCGTATTACTTCATAAACTCGCCTTATATTATGATTTCAAACAGAGTTTCATGATATATATTGATTATTAATTTTACATATACACATATTAAGTCTCGATTTTATTCATATTTTGCGAAACGCTGACGACAGATGGATCGTTTTGTTTTTACTAAAACATTGCATTGATGGAAGTTGATCTCTCAAACAAAAAATAAATATAAAAAAAAAAATGTTTTCACTTGTATTCCATTTCAATGTAGTTTATTAAATAAATACGTTGATATAAAACTTCTGAATTCAAATTTACAAAATATTTTAAGTAATGACTCAACAATATTGTTATGTACTTACCGGGCTCATGTCTAAATTATTTTATAAGACCTGTATTAATACCACATGAAATAAAATAAATAAATATTCTATTCCATTCTTTTCTGAATTCGTATGTTTTTTACAACTCCATTTCTGAAACAAAGTTCAATGCATTAAAAAGCTAGCTTTACAAACTACGATTATTTATTTTAACGTAGGAATTTAGTAAAGTCCTTGTTATATTTTATTCTAAGGTAAAACCAGCACCTAACAAAAGGTACTCATATTTTTTTTATCTAAACTTTAGAAACAAGTGCCATAAATTCCCTGTCAATACGAAGATAAAACAATTGATAAAACGCAAACGCAAAATGGCCGTGTAACATCTGATATTTACTGAAAAACCGCCCAGCTGCGTGCCGAGCACACGTTTCCGTATTTTGGTAGGCGTTAACTAACAACTGTTTTTATGTTTACGAGAGTAGTTTAGTGTGATAGAAAACACGCCCTTTATATACCATACCACCATAAGCCGTATTTGTATGTAGAGTTAATCACTTGACATCGAAGTTTTATTGATTAAAAGGAACTACGAAGAATATGTTTCACATAATATAATATTAAATCTTCATCGCATCAGGAGGTTGTTTCATGATCATCATGCTCGGCAGATGGGTTGAAGGTAGTAGTAGAAGACCATTCTACTACGACCTGTTACCTATTTTGTATTTTACGAGAAGTATATGATGATTTCCCCCAATATTTTTTGAGAGTGGTGAGTTGATACTATTGTACCACCACATGGCTAATATAGCAGTACCTTTTTAATTCCAAATGTATTTATGTATTGCCTATAGCCCATATAAAATTTTACAATTAACCTTAATTCTATTTTTTCTTCACTTTTTATATGCCTAAGGTAACGTTTACTAACTACTCTATGGATCTGATTATAAACAAAATAACACAATTTTATTACTAACAATAAACTATTTGAGTTGGAAATGTTTATTTGTAGATTTTTGTAAATACAGCTAGATAATAATATACTAAGGATATTAATATACTTGAGTGACTCATTGTGTCTGCTAGTCACCGGATAACAAAAATTTGCCCATTTCTTAGCATTTCTTTACACTTTGTTCGTTTTCTGAGGGTCAATTGGCTAAAAATCTTTTCAACACTTACAAAAAAGAGAATCACATGACTCCAGCATTGAGGCGTAAAACGAAGCTATGATTCATACTCGGTTTCAAACCAAATTGGGCACTTCTTTAGATATTTTTTCGTCCTTTCAAACATTCAAGTAAAGAGGTGTAATTTTAGAAATAGAATTGAAAAGCTCGTTTTCTCTGTAAAAGATGGCACCGTTTATCGTTTCAGATTTAGAATATAATTTTTTCTCTTTCAACTACACTACGTTATTAATATTATATGATTATCAATTTCGGAAGCAAAAAATGTAGAGACCAATAATATTGCTGGATCATTATTCAAAGATATATTGCTATGTAATTAAAATAATAATAATTATTTAATGTGGCATATATGAATAAATTAATTGAGATAAAATAACTCTCTTGAAACCGATAAAATATTGCTGCTGAAAATTATATAAATGTATCTTCATTGTCAAATTCTCTGAATGTCGTGTTTGTATTTCTTTTTCCTATTTTGCTGTATTTTGTACTGAGTCACTGTTTCTCTGCAAGATAATAATAATAAACAAGAACAGGAACCGTTGAGATCCAACCTGAAAACTTTAACCAAGGCACCCTTTATTTTCTACTCTAGCATCTGCTACACAAAACCAAACGTTATATACACCAAACGAAAAACTCATTTTCGGGCTTTGAATGTTCTTATTTGACTTCAATATTCGCAGCAATGTTTTCTTTATGTTTGTAATTTAGACAACCCCAAAATTCGCAATGCAAACAAGAACTAATTGAAATGCATAAATATGCAAAATGTGGTCGCCCTGGCGAGTTGCAAATAGTTTCGGTGCCTCCACTAAAGTTTTATTAATTCATCTCACTGTGGATCATAATTGTTGACTAATGATCTACCTCAGAAGTTTGAATTTCTTTTTAGTTGTCCACGAAGTTCGTATGTTCTAACTTATATAAATTCGCATAATGGGAAGCGTTTTTACGTCATCAATCTTCTAGATGAGGCACGTTTGGAAAGTTCTTACTTATTTTCATGAAATGCTGCAGTTGTTCACATTGAAAGGAGAAAAAGGCTTCGCTAACTATTATACTTCTTAATTATCGGAATTAAATTAAAACCCCTAAAGAAGACTTTCCTGAATGTCTCTAGTCCAAATGCTCTTTATCCCGACTTTAAGTCTAATTTTTCTAATATAGTCTTTTTTCCTAATATATGTGGCCTCAACGAACAAAACTTAATAACACAATTTATAATTCGTTCATACTGAAAATTAAACATTTATAACATGATGTCTTATACTGTTAATTAAAATTAATACTTTTATTATTTGGTATTCATTTGAATTTCAACAGAACCCGATATACAATGTATAGGTAACCATAAAACTATCAAACAAGCAGCATAGTGTGTGTGGAGCCAGAAGTGAAGTTAATATTCCATGATTTGTCATATGAGCTTGACAGTTTATAATATATAAGATTTACTTAAAGTTTCCCTTCCTTTTAGACAATTACATGTTCTTATAAAACCCGCCTTTGGCGGGTGGATCTTCTAGTAAGTTCGTAATATATGATTTAGAGAAAAAAAATGTTATCAATTTTTGAATATCCGTTATTATATGAGTCAATTTATTACGTAGTATGTAGTGATCACATCAGTATACTAAATTAAAAAATATCATTACTTAAATTAAAGTTTCCTTACCATTACAGTTGAATAGTCTTATACATATGCAATGGAAATTTAAAAATTGGTTTCATTCCTGTGTGTACTTGAATTGAAATGCATCGGAATTAGGCCACTGTAGTTAAAATCAAACTTCTGTAATTTTTGGCTTAGTTTACAATAATACTTACGATTTCAATATTGCAAATACCGTAATCTTTAGGTATATGCAATATATACCTGTAAAAATTCTTACATTGCAGTATTGGGCTTATTTAAATAGAATGGAAAGAAAAACTGATACCATCTCCGGTAAAAGGATATTAAAGGAGTGGCAAAAATAAGATAAGAAACCCACCAAAGATGATAATCTTAATGATTACTCGTATATTATATTTTATAATATAGTTAACAATTCTGCATGTTGCAGGAGACGCTTTTGGATTTTAGATCAGTTCAAATAACCTAATACAAATTAAAATCTATTCTTAACGTTGCACCTGGCGTAGTAACAGTTGTAGAATTGCTGCTTTGTGTTATTGTTATTGAATATTATACCCATATCCCTTGCAAACTATTACCGATTAAAAGATTCGAATAGATTTTAAGGGTAAACTGCTTTTAGACGCTTTTGTTTCTTCACAGACGTTTTTATGGACTACAATATAAAATTTAGAAGTTAAAAAACAGTTCTGTATATAGATATATACATAACATATACTGTTACATCTCATTTCAATTTGTGATGCTGTTACAATATGCAAAAGATAAAATTATAATGTTTTGCAAGCCTATAAATAAAAATACTTAATAAAGTTTGCCGGAGTTAAAAAATCTCAGGAACAGTCAGTTTTGTTTCGTATTACGTGATTCAGTGCTGCTATCCTACGAAGCCTTCATAATATCGAAATTGAGTTTTTGCCAATGTCAATCTCAACTTCAGGATGAGATTCTATAACTCTTATTTCGTGGAAAGCAAAACTGGAAAATTCTACAAAATGTGTTAGGTTTTTCTCCATGGGATAAACTCATACCACAATTTGAAATTTGCGTTGTCGGGTTAAATAGTATCATAATAAATTCGATTAATTTGCAACGCTAACTCTATAATATAACCATTAGGTACAAATGGCAATGTTTGTATATTATATTAATGAGAAACCTATAGGTACCTAAGTTAAATAAAGGTATTTATAACCTCTCGTGTGTCATTCCAATTGTAATAATTTATGTAAATACATGCAATAATTGTATTAATTTTAACAATTCACCTGCCTGAGATATTAAAACACCATCACATCAATAAGTTTAAAAAGCAACAAAAAAATCGAAATAAGCCCTTATTATGTAAATCACAATACGCGTGAGCTTTGGAGCATTTGTAACTCTCATTAAACAGACGTACGTGGCTTATGAAAATATGATGATATATTGTTACATTTGGCATGTTTATGCTTTTATATGTTTTGTTATTCGTATGTAGGGCAAAAAAATTCTGAACGTTATTTCGCATCTGGCTCCCATGAATATCCTTTAATTTTCCCTCTTCGACGCATTTTAAACAAAGAAAATGTTTGTCGTTCTTTCAGTTGTATTTGATTCCTGAAGTATAAGCTATGTTTACTCCAAAGATTTAATGTTTTTAATCAAGATAATTCAAAGATTTAAATTTAATCTTTGATTAATTTTTATGATAATAAAAAGAAAACAAATTATCTAATGCTATAATTACAATACTTGAGAGTCGTTATTCTACATTATGATTACTTTAAGGTGGCCCGTCAAGCATTAAAACGATAGGTGAAAAGGTTTATTAAAAAGTAATTCTCGACTGTCAAGGACTTTAAGTTGGATAAAAGTCCAAAATGCTCAGTCACTGTTCAATGTATACTTTTTCAGAATCGCTTTTATTTTTAAGGCAAAACAAGCTTCAAGATGCCATTTACCAAACAATATGTTATCTTAACTCAATAAATAAATTAAAGAAACGTATAGCAGAAACGGAGATTGGCTTAGCAAACTAGAAAATCTAGATTCTAATCTCGCCCCAGATAAATATTTCAGCAATTTTGTTTTTATGATTTAAAATTAATCCCATTCAGTAAAAATTAACAAAGTGAAACTAAATATCTACTAGAACCCCTATCTAAAAAGAACTAAAGATACTATATCCTTAAAACATCTGTACTTTTCCTTAAATAACGTGCCAATGTGAGTTCGAGCAAACATCCCCTTCGCGTAACTCTGAGTACACACAATGTTTTATTCACGAACTCTCAGGAGGTGCAGTGGAGCTAACAAGTCGCAACGTATCACGGTGAAGTGATTTTCTCACGATACTCACTCGCTTACTTACATTTGCTCATTTATCATGATATATCATGTTAGCATTATAGATACGTGTGATGTTGAAATAGTTTTAGAAAAATCAATTGCATTTAGAGTCGCATGAGAATAAAAAGTTATAAACCACCAAAGTTTATAAAGCCGAATAGACACCTTCTGGGTTAGCTCGTTCCATCGTGGATTCTGTCTTGGCCCCCAGACTTGATTGGGATCAAGAGCGAACCCATTCTAAATAAATAAAAAATAAAAATAAACCACCAAAGTATGTGCCAAAAGGACAGGACAAGGAAGGATGTCTTTTACTAGGGAACTTGGTAGTAAAGCACTCACAATTATGCCTATATTAAATCTATGTAGAAGAACATGCTCTTACCAGTATAATCCAACATTAGAAATCGTTTTATCTTAGTTACTAAATCAACATTACACTTTCCTATATGTAGAGGTTCGAAAAGAAGGCGAGAGCGTAGAGAAAAAGTAGTAACAAAAATAAAATATAATTCAAAGTGAAAACACCTTATCTCTTTTAAATATTTTTGTAATTAAATATGACCTGATGAGAAATTGAAGGAAACTCATCGAATACATATGCAATGAAAAATAACACAAACAAAAAAATTGTCTCGCACGAATTATGGAATAAAACGTTCAAAAGCATAAACATGGAAAATAATACAATATATCATCGCATTGGCAGATGCCATGTCTGTTTAATGAGAATTACCAATTCTCCAAAACCAGCGACGACGTATTATGATTTACATAATAAGGCCTTATTTCAATTTTTTGTTGCTTTTTAATATCCAGGGTAGATGAATTGTTAATATTAAAATGATTTCAAAAAATTGTGATTAGATGAATTATTACATTAATCACAACTTATAAAATCGTAAATACTCGTTAATCGTTAATCGTACAAACCTGTTAACTAATTATATACAAACACCGCATTTTTATATAAAATAATATATAGTCGAATGTTTTTGCAAATTGAAATAAACAAATAACATAATAATTTCTTATATTCACACCGATTAGCCTAAACCAAGGTAAGCACAGTAAGGCTTGTGTTATGGATACTAGGGTAACGGATAGACATACGTATATGATGCATAGATATGTAACATTAAATAAAAATTTTCAAGTACACATGACTCAGGTATAAATGCTCATATTTATCACACAAACCGCAACTCGCTACAGGTCCACCAAACGGTTGTAAAACAATTTTAGACTAGTCACGAAACTCGCTTAGTGTCTTGTTTCTTTTATATGTCAGTTTATATGCCTATTCAAGAGCCCTATTTACTGAATGACTTAAGTAATGGTCATCGTCGTATATATACGACCCTTCAGTAAAACATTATTCTGTTGCAATCAAGAAATAAGTTCATACATGATATGTATCATTGAGAAAATCACTGTTTTGCGAATTTTTCTATCCCCAAACCAAAAGTAAAAGATATGAATAATTTGTTTTATTATAGTTGTAATTCTATAACTTTTAATTTGTGACATTCTTCCTCCTTTTTGAAAAAATATAACTGTTATTTAAGTAGGCACATTACAACACATTTGACGATCATAAAATTCGAATTAACAAAAACGATAAATCTTCAAGTTATCTGAACAGAACATCAACAGTGATGTCAACAGTGTCGACAGTTGATGTTAATCAAACTAAATAAATAAATTTTATAGAAGGGCATAACCTGAAAGTGTGTGTACAATTATTTGAAAAATAATCTATTAGAATCGTTTGGAATACAGAGTTCTATCGATTAGATGATACAATATTGCAATAAAAGATTAATACCAAGTGTTGGATAACGCTGAATTTTGTCGGTAAAACTCTAGTTGCATAGTTATCTGCTTGCCACAAAAGCCGACAAACACACAAAAACACAAAAAGTTGCCAGCGCTGGGTTGACTCCCGCCTAAACAAATGTATTTTTTTCGATATTTCATTTAATTTAAGTGGCTGTAATTGAGTTTAATTCAAAAACATTCAAAAATATTATCACTCTTAATGTTTTCTCTCTTTGTTCAAAATTTACGCTAATATTTTAAATCGTACATTTTTGTAAACCAAAATACAACGATAATTTCAAGTTTCATATCACAGAATTATTCCGTTATTTCTCCGAGTTTATCTCTTATTTGTTTGCCAGCTTAACAGAATCGCAGCTTTGCTCGCATATTGCGAGCCACCCGGTAGTTTTGTGAGCCGTCTGGGTGAATAAAATATTCCGGCAAAGTGTTGCTCGTGGGCGCGAAGTCGAAACAATTATACGCGCAATGATAAAACAAAAAGCCAATTGAGCAAATAATTTTTACTGTTTTTATAGTATTTTAACCTTTAAGTTCATATGGTGTATAGGTACATAGATATACTATAGCAATAAAATATCCATAGTATTATCACCTCCATGTGCCATTTGGATGTAAAATGTAACATCTTTTAACCATACTTGACATAAAGTTGATAAGTTTTTTATTTTTTTGTTGTATTTTTTATCTCGTAGCCTTTGATATAATTGCTTTCGGGCGATAATGGCGCTGGTCATTGGAATAACAATGTTTTTTAAATGTTAAATATAATTTTTAATGTGACTGATACACGCTTAACCACTCTTTCCTATATTCAATTCTCTTAAATTAATATAGAACCAGCATAATTAAAAAATATTTCATTGTGCATTTTGTTTCAATAAATATTGAAACAAAAGAAAAAAAATAATTTATTAAATATGCTCAAAGGAATGTATATGAGATTAAAAAAATAAGAAATAATAGATTTTTTTTAAATGATAGGGTAATTTAATAAGTTTAATATGCCAACTATTGTTCTGGAATTTGGAATATATTTTATTTGGATTAAACGTTGTCACATATTACGACCACCAAGTATCAGATGACAGCGGTTATTTCAAATATTTAGGCTGGCACGGACCTCAATAAATACTTTGCATACTTCGTTTATTTCCCCTTTGTTACTTATTCATTTAATAAATTTCAGTCTTGAATTCGAGTTTTTTTCTTTAGTCATATAAATATAAATAGTATTAGATGAAATTGTATATTCAAACATAAATTACGAATTATTATTTGTCTATTAAAGTAATCGCTTATATTCGTTTTCCGCCTGATTTTTATTGCCATTTCACTTATCGCGTTATTTCTGTAATAATTTTTATGTTTACTTCATAAGTTTTTTTTTAAATTTAGCAGTAAACCAACGTGTTCCATATTTACCCGTATTTATGTCTGTTAAGGCATGACTTGTTTAGAGCCGGATAAGCCGTGGATTTGTTCTAGCCTGCAGATATTGCACATTATACCGATCCCGCACAGCTATTTAAAAATAAATTAACATTGGAAATAAAACGACTACAGCTGCACAGAAATTGAACCACGTATCTTCTGATAATAAGTAAAAATGCTACCAAAAGTATGTGTTAAGATAACATCATATACATTTTAACTTGTTTTGTTGTAGGTGGGGTTATTTCATACAGATTATTATTGGTCGACTAACAGTTAAAACTCGACCGAAATTACTTTATTTTATTAAGTTTAAAACATATTAAAGAGTTTTTGTTAAAGATTTTATATATCTAAAGATTTTATTATATAATCTAGGTTACTCTGCTAGGTAAATTTGGCTGTCTTTAAAAAACATATAATTTAAATAACAAATAAACACAAAAACGAAGTTTGAATTATATAAATTTTAGCTTATAACAAACCATAAATATTCTGTGCCCAGTTTGAGCACAACATTTTCAAAGTTTAACCATAAACAAAAATTGCATAGGCGTATTTAATGTGTGTCGTGCGAGTATGTCATACACGCGATTGTATGTGTAGTGTAATGTTTTCACTCCTCCGTCCACGTAATGCCTCACGTATTAATATAGATAATTATCCGTTCTAGTTACGCATAGTAATATATTATACGAAGCGTACGCTAAAACCGTTCCTTTAAAAAGGTCTCGCAAAGCAATTCGCCGTCGGCTTGCTACTAACGGATGAGAGGAAAACTAGTAAGAGACGGTAAGCGGAAAGCGGAGATGAGAGTTTAGGCCGTTCCTATAAATATATTAACCTTCAGTAAACTGTCAACTTCTGTTTTATTATTTTCTGTACCTGTCCAAAAACACACACACTTTTTTTAATAATTGGAATAAAAAGTAATTATTATTACTCAAAGATTCTAGCGTCTTACAAAAAAAATTAAGACACCTTCCCGTAATTTACTAGATTATCTTTTAAGACGAAACATATAAACAAAGTTGGATTTGAATTCACTTATAAAAAATAAAACGCTTACCATTTTTTAAATGTCGTATTTACTGGAATAACACTAAATCATCTGCAGGAAAAACAAAAGTAACCATGAAATGGAAAATTTATTTTGTCGGTTTCCAAAGCCCAACGATTGTGACAAAAAAACACCCACCTATTAATTTTCGCTGACAAATCGGTGAAAGTCGAGAGGCGTATTGCGTCGAATTTCATTACAAGTTGTAAAGTGATTTGAGTGGACGGCCGGTCGGGAACTCGCATAGTAATATTTTGTTACAATCGAAAGCCCGCATGCACGGAACGACATATTCGTTTGAATCTGTGCAGTCACATCAGCATATGTAAATAACTAACGTTGATTCAACATTTTATGGTTTTAAATACTCAAACACTGTAACATTCCAGATAGGGAATAAAAATTGGCTTTTATTTTAGCTTTTATTACTTTTACCGTGAGAACTCTATATTTACCTATAAAAGAATTATTTTAGATTTAAATGAAAAGCTTTTCTTTCAATATAAAACTATATGAAAAATATTAGTATATTTAGTAGCATTTGATAGGATTGTAAAACGACTACCATAATAAGCCCTTCTTGATAAGTTACAAGTTGTATAAGTCCATTAATAATAACTAATGGGTGAAGACATTATGGGTTATTAAAGATTAAAAAGCCTTTATTCATTAAATCCCATTTGGAGTATCGTCATTAAATATTCCAATTATAAATACGCATATCCTTGAATGTTAGATATTTGGAAACGTGTGTGTGATTATAAATTAATACATCCACACAATTTCAAGCATTACGTAGCATGTCATTTTTTTTTAATAATAAATAAATATAAAAGTAATTTCATATGGATTATTTCTCGTAATTATATTTGGTTCGATATTAAACACTATTCATATATTATGCTTTCTATGAAGTTCTTTTATATACCAGTACTTACTCAAATACTGCGTAAAGTAGAAGATCAAACGCGTTTATAATATTAATGAGATGATTAAAGCATGAGCGAACACTGCTTTGCGAAATTTCACATTAAGTCGGCAACTAGAACTACACATTCAACTAGTGAGCTTCAACTTAAATGTTAGGCTTTAACTTAAGTTATTAATTCATTAAACTAAAGGTATTCTTGTTTGCCTTCAAATATTTATTTTACCAACAATAATTCATTAATATTGGTGTTTTACAAATTTTACAATATACAAATTGTGCATTTACAAAGTGATTACAAGTGTGCATTTACAAAAAAAATTCATGATGGAATATAAAAAAAATAGGAATTCCGCTTCATTCACTGAGAGATCTATATCAGCCAATTCGCTAATTGTTTCCATGGCGCTACTACGGGCCGAATAAAAATTGAAATAAAACAGAGGCCCTCGCATCAGTTGTGAACAATGTCACAGTTCGATGCATTCACTAATAATTTACATATACAAAGTAGACGGGTAATAAACGGAAGTAGGTATGCTAGCTATTTCTTTTATTCTTTTGCACAGAATGTCTAAAAGGCTTACTTAATAACAACATAGGATATTTTATACAAAAAAATATCTTGGTATTAAATGAAGTTAGGAGAGTATGAACACACATTAAAGGCTTAGAAATTAATCAATCACAATGATGAAGACAATTTTTTTTTTATTATTAAGTCGTTATCTTCGACATTGAAAGGTTTTGTGTGTTGGTATTCAATATACGTGTAATGTACACATTACTGACGATTCAAGCTGTTTACACAGATACTGTGAAGCTGGACGCAACATGTAAGTATATTTGTTTAATTTTTAAGCTTTGAAGTTTTTTATTTATTTAATGTGTAATAACAGAGGACTATCTTAACTGTGAAATACTAGTATGAGATTTATTATTTATAAGGTATAAAATACGTGTGTAAAAAAATAACTACGCTTCAAACCCCTCCGGTGGGATCCACCATCCAAACGTGTCGAAATTTACAAACGTATTTCAACTTCTAATATGAGCGTACTACGGAGTTCTTCTACTCGGAGGCGTAGTTGTTTTTTACACACGTATTTTAGACCTTATACAAATATATTATGAATGCAAAAACAGTTAATAAAAACAAGGTTACAGGATAATATATTTTTTAATAAGTCTAATAGGAGTTTGGCAAAATAATTCAATGAACTTATATCATAAAATGAAGCAGGTATTCCGCTTCGTTTGCCTTGAAATCTATATGAGTGGTTCCGCAAATGGTTCCAATGTATGCCGTTACAGCGTGGGTGGGCAGACTGAATAAAAAGTGCAGTAAAAATCAGGCGCTTATCGCATGAACGGTAACCGTCGTTACAGTCCGATGCACTCACCAGCCAAAAAGGGTGTCCGATATTTTTTATATAAAAACTTTTAACTAGTCTTTGATTTTTTTTAATAAAAAGTTCCTAAAACTTAATTTCCTGTTACATGGTGAAATAAATGCATGGTTCGTGGTATACTTCTGTAACCGAGCCACACCTAATTGAATAATAAATGTAAGTTAAAAAGCATTTCTTTCGAATACGAGAGGATGTTCCTCTCATTGATGAAACAACGCTGGCCTACAGCGTAAAATCAGGAAGGTACTAGAAAATTTCGACGAGTGTTCACAAGGCTCGGTAGCTCAATTGGGAGAGCATTGGACAGGATTTCCAAAGGTTGCGGGTTCGATTCCCGCCTGAGAATTCACTTGTGACCCGAGTCGATTTTTTCTAGTATTTTTCTATTATAATAATTTATCTTATAAGGTCGCATTGAAAATGCATAAAAATATATCAAATTATAAAACTAAAAAGCATTTTTTCTATTTCTTACACTTAGGTGTGCTTTGATGAACAAAGGTTCTTTAGACGTTTCGCAACAGGAACAACTGTTATTGAATGGGGCTTTTCGCACGGTAATTCATCTTTTTCAAAAGGATGAGAAAAGCTGTTTTCAATTTTTTTATTGATAACAAATATTAAAGATCGTCAATAGCTACTTAACAAAGAAAAGCAAATTGATTGAGGACAAAGAAGAGAAATAGACGATAAATGGTAGCGGAATGTTTTATCTATATTTATTTTTATATTATAAAGATTTTAATGTATACAAAAACTGTTGATATAAAAAATTGAAATATTTAACTTTTAGGAGCTTGTGTGTAATAGAAACTTCATTGAACCCAGTTTAAAAAATACATGAAATTTCGTATTATTTCAAATAAAAAAATATATTTCACTATTTAATATCATTTTAGCGTTATTTATATAAGGAATATACCCTTTATAATCATAACTTTTAGTATTTACATTATAGAATGTTTTTCTTAAATACAATATGTATTAAACAGTGGTCGAAATTGTGATCTTAATACCTGCGTATCTATAAATGCGTAAGTAGCTTAGAGATTATACGTTGTACCTGGAGTTTTTAGGTCTAAAAGCCCTAAAGATGTTCATCCAGATATAATTATTATATGAATGAACAACTAATTGTCTTACAGTTGGAACTGTTAAGTATAAAGTAATAAACTCTGCTGTCCAGCACACTCGCTGAACTCATTTACTTAATCGTTCAAGTTAGT
Organism: Calamotropha paludella; assembly: GCA_927399485.1. NCBI lineage: Eukaryota > Metazoa > Arthropoda > Insecta > Lepidoptera > Crambidae > Calamotropha > Calamotropha paludella. The sequence goes on along the minus strand of OV656814.1, from coordinate 7,179,816 downwards.
TAACTTAAACCCATCCTTTCAACTTTACTAAGTTAGTGAGCTTCTGATACTGGCACTATCGGTCAGCTGACGGTTTCTACGAAGTCTATTACCGTTTGAAATGCATAAAATAATAGACCTGTTAGTGTTTAAGAATTATGCTTTTGACCTTAAATTTATATGTCATTGATTTATTTTATATTAACTTTGTTGTATAATGTTTTTGTATTTGTTATCCGGTTTCCCAGAACTACATAGGATCGGATCTCATTTGGCGGGAATATTGCAAAACATTATTTAAATCATGTTTTTATAATGTACATATATTAATAATAATTTGAATAAAACACTTTTTAGGGATTTGGCGCATATTTTATTTTATTTTTATTTAATCCCGACGTGGACGACGAGGCGCCGTGATCACAGAATGACTAAAATAATGGTTGTCATGTAAGTATAAAATACAACAATCTTAGTCATCCTATGATCACGGCTCCTCGTCGTCCACGTCGGGATTAAATAATAATAAAATAAAATATGCGCAAAATCCCTAAAAAAGTGTCTTATTCAAATGTGTAATGTGCGCGGAAGAGTAAGAACTAAATATATTAATAATTATTTTTTTTCGATATTTTCCGTTTCATGTCCGGCTGAGAATGTGCTATAGCACCAACCGGTCTCACTTAAGGGCGTCGTAAAAGAGAATGAGAGGTAATCACTATACGGTTTCCATGGACCACAAAATGGGCAACAGCGTTTTTAGTATTATGGTATTTATCTGCGATCTCCAACATGACTGTCAAACGTGTCAAACCTTCCCAGTTCTAGAACAGGTTCCCTTCCAGCAGCCGACATCATTCTATTGAAATGTTATCTGTGTGATACATAAGTAGTACTTGTATATTTCTTTAAAAATTAATTTCTTCGCAAGAGAGGGTTTCCATAATAATAACAACTTTCAGAAAATTTGGCAATGTTTTTGAAGCTTAGCAAAGTTTTACAAGCCTTGAAAGAAATAAAATACTGGATGACGCAACGTGTTGTTTAGTATAAAAACAAATAATTTATAGAATTCTTCTAAAGTGCCGTGTCTATACTATGGCTGGGGTAATGGTTATTAATAACATAAGTGTATTAAGAAATGTCTAATGTTTTTTCAGACACAAACACATTTTAGTAACGTGTTCCTTATTACTCAACTTATTAAAGAGAAACTCGTTTTATATATTTTTTCTTTTTGGAACACATCTTTGCATCCTTGCAATATTCTATTGCTGTTGGTATAGTATGACAAGTACAAAGCGACGGATAAGAGGGATTTGCTTCCTCGCATCTTGCAGTGTACCCGATCTAACTTGGGTTATAGGTGTGCTTTACGTAACTTATGTCTTGGTAAGTGCACTAGGATTGGAAGCTTTGCATTATTTATAACTATTTTATGGAAAAATAAATACAAAGCAGCGCTTTGGACAGTCTTTGTTGCGCACTTCAGATCAAAATTTATCCAACGCTGTAGGTATATCCGCTCAATCTACACTAATATTATAAAGAGGAAAGATTTGTATTTTTGTATATTGTTTATGTTTCAAAAATTTATTCACCATTGGAAAGCTACATTCACGCTGAGTAACATAGGCTATATTTAATGCTAGAAAAAATTTAAAGAATTTTGTCCACCCATGCGAAGCCGGGACGGTCCGCTATTAGAAAATAAAATTGACACTGTCAAAACCTCACCTACCAATCTACAATGAGCGTTATCCAAAGAAAATGCTTGGGAGGGACTAATAATAAACTAATTTATGTTTGTGATGAAGTATTTATTGAAAGCCATGCTTAATCTTTATCAGGTAAATCTAATTATTAATAGAATGGAATAGAAAAGAACTGAACGGAACATAATGTGTACCGCGTACATCTAATGAGTCTGTCATAAGATGTGAACCGTTTATTTAAAAATATATCAAATATTCAAGTTGATATACCAATTGTAAACAATATGGCTTCCTTAAAATATATATTCAAATAAACTGTAAATACTATTTATTACAAAGCATTGAATCATTTACGTATTAGGTATTAAGGAATGCTGTAAGCTTCCATCACAATGCGATCTTATATTCACCTTTGCCTCCATTCGTTCATACTTTATTCTTACTTTTAGAAGCTGACCTCAGTGATCCTGTAAACAGTTTTCCTGAAAAGCAGTAGAAATATCGGATAAAATACAAATATATGAAACTAAACGTGTTTCGGTACCCGATAGTGTTTAATTTTTAATGCGAATTTTTTATAACCGAAATTATCACAATGTTACACAACTCATTGTGGATTCTTGTAAACCACTTGTTGAAAAATCTGTTGAATAAATAACAATCAGGCCATATGGTAGGTCGGTTTGCATTTCATACTTTTAAACAAGGTTTTACTTTTTAGTAGGTGAAGAAAATAAAATTAATTCTTGTTTTTAAAGATTAATTGAATAACCTGAAATAGGATTTACTATTAATATATATATATATATATATATATATATATATATATATATTTGGCTTACAACAACTGTTTAACCATTGTCAGGTATTATTTTCTTTTAAAATGTTTGATGAGACAAAAAAAGGAAGTTAAATAGATTATGGCTTGGATAATATTACCACCAGTACAAACTACTATAATAACTAGTTCAGATGACAAAAGATATGCCTATGACAAACTCGCTGGCAAGTCGTAACTTTGACGTGAAACTTCAATCTTAAATCTAAAGACAGACTGCGGTCAGGGCACAATAAAACTAAATCTGAAGAAGCCCGCATCGAAGCTTACTGCTTTGTGTCCCCTCTCAGGCGATAATACCGAACTAAGGATCACATGCGTACTCAGCTTACCTAAATTCTTATGCAAATTGTTGAGGCATTCGCGAAACGGCAAAGGATTTGGGAAGCAGATGTTTACTAGAATCTGAATATCGCATACAAATATCCTTTGATACTGACAATATGATAGAATATTAGATCTCCATTCAGTTATTTTGGAAATATTATTAACTTAAGGGATTTAGATGTTTTTTATATATATAATTCCAGTTAATTAAAAACAGCATATAATAACACGCAACATTCAATGCGTACGATCAATAACAGGGGTTAAGTAAGTTTCGAAATCTCAAGAAAAAAGTTTTTTTTTTGGTCTGATATCGGTAACTAGATAAACATATGTTTCGAGAGCTTCTTTTTCTTCGGAAAGAAATTAAGCTTTTTGTGGCAACTGCATTTTCAGTCGTTAACATACATTAATCCCCATTGGACCCGCGTAATAGGTTCAAACATCCCTCTTTCTGCGATGTTTTCACCCAAAAGAAAGGCCTGTCCTCTCCAGACATCCCATGTCCTGGTATCTTGTAAAATGGAATCACTTTGATTCTCAAGTAGTCACTTATAACGAAACTAATTTCAAAATATTATTATGAGTTGCCAAATTCTGTGGCGCTACAAATAAAATTCATATTTTATCCCTAATTTGCTATTGCCCCAGTATTTAGGTTAACACTGAATTACAATATTTCGCTCGCCCTGTTTACCGAATTTCATTCATATCTTTTCAACGATTCATCGTAGCACTCAGAGAAATAAACAAAGCACAGTTCTTTCTCTATTGTGTACACTTTTAGAATATAAGAAAGCAAAAATAAAAACAAATTACATTCAATTTAAGAACTGAGTCGAAATATATTGCCATTTTAAGTCAACTTCAATTATAATTATGACATTTAAAGGGACCTTTCTTTATTTTGCTTGTTAAAATAGCTGCACAATTTAGTATATTGCCGCTTTTGTTGTGATTTTAATTTGGATAAAGACATGATAAGCCTGTATTATGGGAAGACTTGCACTTAATACGAGCGTAATGACAATGTCTGCTTTTAGCCTGACTTCCCTTAATTTGGCAGCAGGTTTTAATTAACACATTAACCGAGCAGACGCCCATAATCGTATTGCCAGGTTATTAAAGTTCAGATGAATACAGAATTAATCCATTTTCCATTGCTTATATCACATGCTTTCATCGGAGCGATTATTCTCCGTTAGATTATTTTAAGTTTGTTTATATATTGATTAAAATGTTTTTTTTTCATTTTCTCATAGGATTAGAACCAAGTACTCCTTAATATTATTTAAACAACTATATTTTTTTTATAAACTGAACACAACCATAGTTAGGATCGAAACAATATAATACTTTGAAAACATCTTGCATACGCTTGGAGTGTTACAACGAAGCTTTTGCGATGAAAGCGGTACAATTTCGGAATAAGCTGTCGTCCGGAATCCACCACTTTTCATATTTAGACTACCTAAATATCTTCTAGCACAGTCCTAAACTGGAACATGAATATGTTAAGAAATAACATAAGTTTAATCCTTTAAAAATGTTGTATTTAAAATTGTTACATATCAATATAATCGATTACGTTACATTTTTAGTTCTCTTTTCTTTGTTATCTTCTTATCTTCGTTTCCATAATGTGGCCCTTGAGTGGAAGATATCTCTCACAGAAATAATGGAAACCCGGGGCTTATATTTTATAATTGTATAACTTACTAATAAGTGTACTGTATTTTGTATCTAAACAATTAATAACATATATATCAAAATTATATAGATAGTATAATATGATAGTATGGATACTGGCGCTTGTGTGCGATTGTCTTACTTCTGCCTTGCTTTTTATCGTTCTTTATATATTTTTATCGTACTGCAAGATAGAATCGCAATTCTATTTTTCCCTGGTTACATTATATTATTTTCCCTAAGTAATAATACAAATTTACCGTCTTGTGACAAAAACATTCGATGTACTATACATACAGTATAGTATGTAGGGCAAGACTTTCCTTGCTTCCTTCCTTCAATAAAAAGAATACAGCGGACAGGATAAAAAACTTTGTCTTTTACCAATTAGCTCCATAAATAACCATGTGCTAAAATGTTAAGATAGTATCTTTCAAATAATATTAGTAACAGCAATGATTATTGGAACAACTTCTATTTATCAATAATAATTTATTGATAAATAGGAAAAAATAACCCAATCGGTTTTACACTCACTTGAATATATTATATATATTATTGTAATCATAACATTGATAGCCTTCATATCTATTAATTTTTTTAAGCAACTAAATTATAAATACGTTAAAATTATATTAAAAAATATGGTTAAATTATTCGTTGGACAAAATTAAGGTAAAGGAAGTATTCGGCCGCATTATATGTAAATTTAATCCTGACGTTTCAACACCTTTACAGGAGCCGTAATCACAAACTTAAGAATTGAATTAAATAAAAAAAAAGAGAATAAACGCGCCGTGAATCCGGTGAAAGTAGTTTTATATTTAAAAAAAACGTTTATCTCAAGCTGGAACTAAATTTTTGGCTTGTCCCTGTCCTGGCAACTGCGCAACCAATGAGATGTCGTCGTTGCTTGTCGGCAAAATCGGTCAACGCGTGAACTTTTTTGTATTCATGGCAAGATAATCTATCTCTAAGTATTATCTATACATATAAATAAAATTGGAGTGTCTATTTGTAATATTGAAATAACCGTTTTTTACTACATGCATATATACGGTACAAATACCAAAATAACATGTTTTACATTTTTTGTCTGTCTGTCTGTTTGTTCCGGCTAATCTTTGCAATGGCTGGACCGATTTTGACGGGACTTTTATTGGCAGGTAGCTGATGTAATAAGGAGTAACTTAGGCTACTTTTATTTTAGAAAAAAAACTTTTTTATTTTAGAAAAATAATATTATTGCCACAGCAACGCGTGGCTGGGTCAGCTAGTATCTTAATATAAAAACAATACACAACCATAATCTACGTAGGAATGTTCAATAGTTACCTGTTCATGTATTAGAACCAAAAAGTAATATTGCAATTTAATTAATTACCTTGGTACGTAACTCTACCTCCAAATGTAAGAGTATTGGAGCATAGAAGCAAATAATATTTTCTAAGTGATTGAATAACATAACTTTATTTGTGTTTTATTCACTTACTTGGGCGAATTGTTTGGGTAGCTTGGAAATATACAAAAACACCCCGAACTGAAATAGGAATCACGTCAACTAATTTCACTCGAATAAAAAACTTTTGAAGTACTTTTTACTTGTTTTTGGACTTTTTATTTCATATTTACTTACAAGTTCTTCAGAAATGCCAATGTTATTTTGCTAGACCGCTCAAGTTTTACGATGTTTGTCCTTTGGAAATATAAGTTACGGTGATTTCATTAAATCAACAACATTTGTTAGGAAATACGAGGCTTTTTTTGAACCTACATACCTTCACTAGCTAACGTTTATGTTTAATGTTTATAATTGATATGACGTATTAAAAAGAGATAAAGAAATTTATCAAATAGTCATATTGCACTAAGGTGTCCATTACTTAAACAATTGAAAAAATACGATTTGAAAGTTTGAAAAAAAAATATTGTGTGATAATGGCAATATTTATCGCACATAAAATATACTATACCAATACCTAGTCCGGCCATAAGTTTTGTCACAAATGAAAATACATTTTTCGTACCACTTGCTCAAAAAAGTGACATTCTATGCCACAAAAAGCGAACATAACAATAGTCATTTTTAATCTGTTAAAAACAGGGAAAGAAAATTGAACTGAATTTCATTCATCCTCTAGGGGGAGAATGAGATTTAAATTTGGAATACTTACCGAAATTTATACTGAACTACATCTGTGTTTACACCATTGAGTTTGTATATAAAGCATTACACATCTTTTTGAAAAAGGGATACGCATTTATTATGCAGTTATGATTATTAAATAAAATTACGAAAACCGACGAGGCCGTATGAGCTTGATGTAAATTAAATTAATTATTAATCTCTCTCTTTTTTGTAAAACGCATGTTTCGAATGTTTACTTTTACTTTTATTTGTCGTTATTTTTAATAAATGCTTGTCTCATATTATTATTATTGTGTTAATTTTTTCGCAAATGGTACGAAAAGTAGAGTACCTAGGTGATAAAGCTGTCTTAGTCTTGGGTGAACTTAAATCCCCCGCTACACTCAGGACTCGTCTTAAATCCCTCGCTTCGCTCGTGATTTAAGTTTTTAACACCCTCGCTACGCTCGGGAGTAAACCTAGAGTCCTTCCTTACGCTCGCGATTTAAAACGTCACCCGCGACAGAAGACACTGCTTTATCCCCTAGGTTAATAATCTACTATTATATGAAGTAATGTAATATTACTAAAACTCATATGTACATATTTATTAATGTCTCAGCAAAGAAAAAAAAATATACTTTTCGACATGGCCACCTTTGGCTTTTATGTCTTTAACCTGTCTGGCCACGAATCTATGGGTTTACGCACAGTTTCTATGGGAAATTTTGCCACTGCTTGCTCCAGAGATTTTTTAAGAGACTCGATGTCCAACTACTGTTTAGAGCAGGTCATTTCCTCTAAACTGACCATAATTTGTAGTCTTAAGGTTTGAGGTCTGGGCTAAATGAGGCCAGCTCTTATAAAGTCCGGAACGTTGGTTCCAAATCCAGGCTTGGGTAGTTCGTGTCTTGTGACAAGGTGCAGAGTCCTGCTGGAAAGTCCACGGTACATTTTTAAAAAGTATATTGCTGAAAGGTTCACTACACGGTCCAAGACCGTCTCTGGATACACGTTGGCTGAAGTTTTTACTCCTTTTTACAAAAATGTAGATTTGTGACGCCTTGATAAGACACGCTCCACCAAATCATCCCTGACGCAGGATTATGACCACGTTATAGCTTTCCGATCACTTGAGCAGCTTCTTTTGAACTGTGAGCGTACACTTTATCATTTTGCTTATTGTAGTGCTCTTCAATCGTGAAAAGTTTTTCATCGGTAAAGAGGATATTTCTGTGCCTTTCACCTGCGTATCGTGACAGAAGCCATTTTGATCGATCCACTCTCTTTAATTGTAAAGATTGGTTAAGGGTATGTCCTGTATATCGACGATAAGCATCGTACTTCGGGACTTGTTTTTAATACGCGACAGAGTCCTAGCGGGAATCTTCATTTCTCGCGATAGGATTTTTTGCTTCCTAATGGGGTTTCGACGACTTCTGGCTTTACCAGCATTAACAGCCTTTGTAATTCTAACAGCACGCGGTCGCCTCGATTTTTATGGTCTTCGACAAAGGATATGTTGTTGTATCTGTTGATAGTACGATATACGAACATACGGCTGATACCAAGATTTTGAATGACCTACGGCTTTACCCACTTTGTGCAAGGCGATCACTGCAATCCTATTTTCTTTAACACCCCATTCCATATTATTATTTGATAGTGAACACGAAAAAACATGTGAAATGGCGGAAATCGAAAGAAGTTTTTAAAATAATAAACGCATTCCAAATTCAAAATATTTAAAAAGTTGAAAAAAAGAAAAGGTTTTATGTAACATGATTTGTGGCCACACTAGTTTTATACACTTACATTATAACACGAATAACTTCGTATTCATAATCTAGATACATGTTTGAGTTTTAGAAAAATTTTGACATAAATGGATTACCTATTCATTTTTTGCTTAACTTTGTTAAATCCTCTATTTAAAAAATACTCTTTTGTACGCAGTTTGCCTTCGGCTTATTAATGAGAGACCGAAGCTTTTGACCTCCGTAAACCAAAAGAATATTGAACAAAAAGCCAAGAATGCCCAGCACAGAGATTATTTTATAAGCTTCTTTTACGTTGTACCTATTCAAGATATTTTTAAACATTGAACAAGCGTACTGGTCTGGTGTAATTACTTATAAGTCATATATATATCAAGATCATAGCTTCCTCTGATAGATAAGTAGCCGGCTAAATATAAGGCACTGGATTTATTGTCCAAATGTAACAATAAGCACGAAACTTAGTATAAAAATTTTAGACTTAAGCTCGTTTTTAAACTTCTCAGAATAAATAAAATCTTCCTGCTTTCGCAATAAATCTAGCCATAAATTTTGCCATAAATCTAGTAAAAATAAAAAAAAACCGGCCAAATGCCAGTCAGACTCGAGCACCGAGGGTTCCGCACAAATTTTTAGTTGAGTAAATAGTTCGTTCATCACAGGAAACAAGATGATTGAGCGGCAAACTTAACTTTTCCGTTGGAAAACTGTTGTACCCATACATCGGCATAGGTCGCAGTTAGTTTACCAATTGCAAGTAAGTTTATGATCGCAAAAAAAAAATATGATGCAACTAATTTCCTGATTTCTTCCTTTACTTGTGCTACATGACGTTGCTTCATGCCAAATTTCGTGATTCTAGGTCAACGGGAAATACCCTAAATTTTAATTCCCTTGAGAGTGTCGAATTATACGTTTTTCGCGGCATTAACGGCCGTATCTTTTTTCACGTTGACTTAGAAGTTTGATTTTTTCAAAGCTTCAAGGGACTGTAGACCTAAGTATATGAATTTAATTTCAACTAGATATCTCCACGCGTTCCCGAGATAAAACGTCTTGACAGACGGACGGACAACAAAATGATCCTATAAGGGTTGCATTTTTTCCGTTTGAGGTAAGGAACCCTAAAAATAACGATGTTACAAATAAAAACAAATGAAGTCTTAAAATCATTATAAAGTTAGTCGAGAATATGTATAGGTCATCGGTTCCAAGACAAATAGCTTATCAAAATATGCAAAACAGAGTCTACATTTTTCGATAACGGTAATTGTCAATTTAAAGGACGCCTAAAACCGCTAGCGACATAGATATAGATTGATTGAGTGATGGCGTGACTAATGGATCAAAAGTGCCAACCCTTATCACGCTCAAGATACCTTCAAGGGGTGTCATTTTGTTTTTTGCTGATCAAGATTCTTTAAACTAATTTAATAGCTTGTTATTAGCCTTAGAGGTTCACGAAAGCAGTCTATTCTCGAGCTTAAGAGGGTTTTAACTTAAAGGAGTTTATTGAGGCAAATCATAAAAGATAATTGTGACCAACATAAGATAAATGTTAAACGAAGCAGACATTAGCAGAATAAATTAGTGAATTACGTTTTTTTTCCTACTCACTATTACGTGAGTAACTTCTCTGAGACAAATCATTTCAATTTTTGTTATAAATTTGGAATACTGACCGCATTTTTGGGATTGGCGTAATACTAAGCGCCAAAAGACCCCTGGTTTAAATCCCGGTAGGGTAATATATGTAAGGCTAGGGGTCTGGAACGTTAAGTAGAATTACTTATTTATATATTATGTATGTTATATGGCAATAATTCGTGTAAATTGACTGGTTTGTTTATATTATCTATTTGTTTAAGTAAGTTTTATAGACATAATCCAATTATCTAAAATTTACTGATATTGAAAAATACATTTAAATGTTTTTCTTTTTGATTTCGCTTCCTATGATACTGTTCATAAACCCAACAATACGAATATTTGTGCTCACTATTTAACGCCTAAATCTTACCACCGGCAACTAGCGTCAGATAACGCAGCAAGTCATTTGTTTAGTCATCCAATAAATGATGAATCACTGCCATCAAAAATTGGCTCATAGAGTATGAGCCTTTGCGAGCGCTGAAACGAAGAGAAAAAAGATTTGTAAACTGTCAACAAGATGTTTATCGCTGGTGCGACAATTTTGTCACTACAAAACTGTCGCAAACATGTATAGATACCAATCTGCTTTGATATATTTTAGATAATATCATAATGGTATACTATATAAATACAATATTTTAAAAAATTCTACGTCAGCATCGCAACTGAATAAAAAAAGCAAAAGTACAGGTTATACCTTTTCGTGCAGAATTTGAAACAATAAATATGGCAACAGCTTTATCGATGAAGCCGCTCGTAAAAAGTGAATTATCCGCTTCGAACTCAACGGCTTCATTTCATTTTTATTGGCAAAAATAAAAATAAGGAAAATTGGGACAGGATTCAGTAAAATTAAATTTATTACTAATGAGACTTACGAAAAATCATACAAGTCATCGAAATCTTTAGGAGAAAAAAATATTTATATTAATTAAAAGTGGAATATCACGTATAAACATACGTATTATCACTTATGGTATCAAGCAGAGTAGCATAGCGCCGATCCTATACCCTTAGAGGTGTAGTAATAGGCAATCAATGATACTCGAGGTAATCACGCTAACCTTCCGTAGACATCTTTGAGGTTTGGTCTATTGCGGCATGGTTTTCTAATACGATCTCCAACCCACCTGCCTGGCGTGGAGCTTATCTCAAAATATCCTACTTTTGGAGGAAGGATTTCATCCAACAGCGAACAATGGCTAAGAAAAGGAAATAAAAATATACGTTACCGAACTAAAAAATGGTAAAAATTATAAAACGATCAACTATTGAACCGATGCTAATTATGACCTGATCTGACATTCACATTTTTGTTAAAGCCTAAATTTTAGCAAATAAACTGCTGGAGCTATTCAATAAAATTGAAGTAAAATTAAATTACGCCTACCACACTGTCGGTAAAGCATAAGAAAGTAAATAAATATTATACGACTAATAACAATATTACTAAAACACAATCAGTTTCAGTCTCTTGTATTGTCTACGCTAAAGTTTACGCTACACTGACCTATCAGAGAAACTGCTCAATAGATTGAAGTTGAACACTTGTATCGAGGCCATTTTCAATCTTTGCAAATTGTCCTCGTCCCACTTCAGATCTTAACTTAAATTGGCCCCCTATTCGCGATCGCAAGGACTTATATCTTCTTACCCCACTTTACGTCACACATCTACCCACTTCACTGCGCTGTCTCAGAGAAAAAAAGCTTTTTATACCTCCTCTTCAATATCAGAGAGAGGAAAATCTTTTTATGCCATAGAAGGACCTGCTGCTTAGCAATAATATTGGCATTTGTATACTTTCATAATTGTAGCCATTTTCGACTGTATCTCCTAAAGTGCAGCAAAAGGATTATTATTTTCATAAAATATTTGAAAAAAGATTGGCACAAAACCTCATTCTCATTATTCACAGGTGTGCTTTACCCCAGCGGTGTCATACGACGTTAATCCTGTTAGTCGGGCGAAGTCCCGGCACGTTCCAGGCGTTTTGGCAATACGTGACCGCGCAATGCGCAATGAATCTACTCATTGTAATTGTATTGAAGAGATTAGGATTTGAAGGATGGACAAAGGTCTTACTTTGGGACTGGAGAGCTCAGTAAAAAATACAAAACTAGTCCATAATTTTATAAAAAGAGACATTAATAGAAGTTTCCAATGACATTTATTTCATCCGTTAATTTATTAGAAACATTAACTGCTTATTATCTTACTTGTATTTCCACGTTTTAAACTCTTGATAAATTTTAACTGATAACATTAGTAAAAAAATGAACATTTAATACATGACGTAGACTTAAAATATACATATTTATGAACTATCTGTACTCAATACAAGCTTTTGACTTTTATTAATATATGAATAAACGAGTCAGCGCAGTAAACAGAGACATTTATAGAGCAAAGGGTATCGAGGAGAAGGTCAAAGTCAAGGTCAAAACACAATTGAACAAGCTACTTAAATTCAATATAACAATAGTTGTTAGATCGGGGTTAACCATCGCACAGCAAATATTGATTTATTTAAACTTTATTGCACACACAAAAACTATGCAAAAATGGCGGACTTAATGCCAATAAGCTTTCCCTACCAGTCAAACGGAGAGTTGGAAACAGATAGCGTTTTGGTAAGTGAAATAAGAAATGAGAATTATAGACCACAGAAAAATACATTTAAATACATAAAAATTAAATATAACAATAATAAGCTAGTTAAATGTCGATACATATATCAAAGTATATACTATATAAGTCAAATTAACTGGACGCGGTCGGAAAATTCAAAAGCAAATCGCCAATCAGTCGTTTGTTGAGTGTTGTTAGATATGCGGGCACGGAAGACAAGTGAAACACAAGCTAGTTAGCAACGCACTGTTTATTCGTAGGTAAGATCCGAGTAACCACGAGAGGGGGAAGAGGCGCGGGACGCAGCCACACGCAGATACCTAACAAGTGTTATTAATAATATGGGGTGGTAATGCATTCGAGAGTCGATAGCCAGAAGATTACAAAACTTTGAAACAAAACCAGTACGGTGAGGATAAATGATAAGAGTGTCTTTACTGAACGAAGATTAAGAGGCTCTCAAAATATCATCCATAACATTTAGCAGTGCACCAACTGTGGGATGGAAGACAATCAGATCAAAAGGTACAGAACAATGGATTTTTAAAGCAAGGCTAGAAAGAAATACTGTTGTTCAGTCCTTTAGAGAGAAAACATGTATATAGACGGAATTATGAACAGGAGTTACGGAAAAAAAGTTGTGAAAAAAAGCTTTTGGAAAGGGAATGACATTTCTATTTTTCCAAACAGCACGAAACTGATACTTTACCTCTGAGCGATAAAAGATGCAATACCAGCCAACATGGGAACAATCATGTCAAGTCTAAGTCTATCACTGCCTATGGTTTTAGAACAAACTAATTTAATACATTTTATGGCGTCGGTTCCGTGAATTTTAAAATTAAATACAGGACAATTTGATAAAAATCTGTTGAAGTAGACTTGGAGAAAAGTCCCTAATAACTAGGGCCTTGGAGAAGTGTTGGTTTAATGCTTTAAGATCTTTGGAACTTGGCAAGTTTCTGTGGTTTTACCCATTCCTATAGACCGCAAGAAACTCCAGATTTGCTGCTCTCAATTTTGAAGTAAATATATTTGCGATTGATATCTCTACACATCCGGTTAAAAATGGTGAGCATCTTTTTAAAAAGAATTATTGTTATCGAAGTTTGGTAAGATTTGTTTATCTTGTACCCTTATCAAGATTAGTCGTTGTCGGAGTCAACCAAGGCGCAGGAATATGTTTCATACCCACCGGGCAAATCGGATTTTACAATATCCTTAATTAATATATAATTGGCATATAATCGATTGGTTCATATTAATCGTGTTAAACTGCCTTTTGAATTTTCCACAGGTGGCCGCTACTACAGCGGTGCCACGTGACACTAATATTGTGAACTCTTCTCGGAATCGAGGCACGTACTTGTGCTCTCCAAACTACGTGATCACACCGCTTAATCTAATTTTGATTAAAGTGGCTTTTAATTTAATGTCGCATATATACGGACAATAGTTCATCAAACTTTTATGATGTACAATTACATTTTCTGTATGTGGCGGCTTTAACTTAATAATGAATCGAAATTTATATTTATATGGCTCCCTAAATTCTAGCAATATGTATCTTAGAGTGGGTGAACTTCAATTTTCATTTATGTAAGTAAATAGATTAATTTTAAATTTTGTAGCAGACAAATGTCAAAAATTATAAAATATGTCATATTGATCAATAAAATAGGAGATAATGATCATTTTGTCTATAACGTACACGCCACGAGGAGCTCGATTGGTCACAGATTACAGAAGTAAAACAACGTTCGCAAGGATCGGTTACAAGATGGGGCACCAACATTTTTTACCTCTAAATTCTTATCAAATAAAAATAATATCTAAGAAATGCACTTGTCAAAATTGATGAAACCGCATTGATACCATATAAGTTGTCTACACGAATCATGATTTTCCAAAAGTTATTTTGTTAGCTTCAGCGCCAGTTTCTTTATATTCTATATTTTCAAAGCACTAATACCTAGTTACTAAAACTCTTGCCAACGGCCTTAAGAAATTCTAAATACGAAACCCGTACTTCCGACATGCCGAGTCATTTGTTCTAATAAAGAGCCGTCTTCTAATACATTTTCCGTTTGACTGCTGAAACTCCTTCTTTTACTTACATATCTCACAATGCTATTACTATCCCTTTTTGTCAACAAAGGACATAAAATCTCGTTATTTATATTCGGGCAGATGAGCTCAGTACTTCTTTTGCTTTATTGCAGATTATGAATAAAATGTCAGCCTTGTGATTTAATATCTTTCAAATAATATTTTCAGTTAAGAAAAAATAGATGAAAAGTAATTTTGGCTTAATAAAGAAATAGACTACGGGTTGCTAAGTCCGAAATACGCGAAATATATTTCGTCTATTGGCTCAAATCTTATATATATGAGTTTGGGCAACCTCCATGAACTAATCACTGAAATCTACTGTAGGTGGTATGGCGCTGTTTCTGTAAGGGAGGTTACTTGCAATTTGCTGTATCCCAGTACTTGCTTAAAATGCTGAAGCTCAGCAAACAGGAGTTGTTTGACACAGATGCCACGACCAGCTGCCAGAAACAAAGATTTCGCTACCGTGGCTAACTGTTTATAACCGTTTCATTTTAATCTATGCTTTATGCTCCTTTTACCCCTTTTCATATTTCATGCAACAGCCACCTAATTATGTTGGAAAGTAAAATAAGACCTTTGTGTTTTGTTTCTTTTCAAGACATTACCATGTCATTTAAATATTTTGAACCAATCAGTACATTTGAATTTACAATTCATAAGTCCTCGCAACAAGATATGCTTAATTTTTTGGTCATATTAGTTATCATGAATTATTTTTCATAGTTTTGATTTTTATAAAGAATGAATTAAGTAGCTGACTTAATAAACCATCCAAAGAAGGAATTACATTAGTAGGTATAGGTAGCTAAAGACAGTCTAACTGTGGACAAAACTATCAAAATAAGATGCACTTGTAACACATGCACACAATTGAAGGCATAATCATAAATCTATTATAATCTTTACTGCCAAGACGAAAGAATTCCTCATGGGAAAAAACGCCAACACAGAAAAAAATGGTCATACCCCCACCACCCATTGTGATTTGATGACGATTGATGACAGCTAATTAAACCAAGGTAATCGACAAGGTGGAAGGCAAGAGCAGGGTGGCTAGCAAGAGTTGGATTAGAGAAGCCGCGGTTCGTGCTGAATGGCATGTACTTGAAGAGGCTTATGTCCAGCTGTGGGCGATGATAAGCTGATGATGATGATGATTATGATGAATACAATCTCGATAATCGAAATAATACTCGATATACAAAGAATCCATGAAAATTTTTTCTTTACCCATCTGAAGTTGGTTTCAAAAGGTGTTTCACTTTTGTAATCTAAGATCAAGTGCACTGGTCTCTGCTTCATCCAGCCTTTAGGAACAATCAATATCAAAAAAGTACAAATTCTAGCTAAGACCAATAAAAATAGGATCCTAAGATATGGTAAGGAATCTTACCTTATCTACATTCTATCTGTATCTATTTGTACTCTTTTTAGCTATATGTTATTATTCAAGTTCGAAACAATGTGCTGGAACTCAAGTTTGAAGCCGTTGAAAGTTTTGACAAACATTAAGAAAGTTAAGCAATTTCCTAGATGTGCGAAACATGATACGAGCGTAGTATAATCACTTTCTACGAAATATATAGCTGTTCTGTTTGCTATTGGTTCTTAACCTAATAATGATTTCTCAAGAAACATAGTAATAGCTATTGATAATCATCCTCCTTTATTCCACAGTATATACAATCATGAAAATGAGCCTTTCTTAATGATTTTCATGTAGCGGAATCATGTGACCTTCACTATATGTGCTCTGTGTATACTTGAAAGTCCTTACAGTCATTGGACTTTGGGAGTCATTTGATCGATTCAAAGGAAACGCGTTCTGTTGCAAGGATGTCTGATACTAACGGCTTGATATCTATTTCACAATCGCTAGCATCTCTCCTTATCACAGAAAGCTCTTCCTTTGAACCATCATCATTATTACTTTAATGATACACCTACTGCCTTCCCTATGCATGATCACACCATATTAAAAATGATGAATCACTTCTCTATAAAATCACCCTTGGTTGTCTTAAATTCATATTCGTATTCAATTCTTATTCCTCAAATAGAGCTAAGGTCAAAAGGTACATGGCTCGTTTGATAGTAGACGAAGCAAATCTGAATATTTCCTTGCCCGTTTGTTTATTCTACTTGAATAAGCTTTCCCTGAGATGCTGCCGGCACTTTGCCGCTACTACAAGCTCGTGTAGATCTTACTTTAGATTTCACTTATGAAAGAGAATATGGAAGATTCGATACTGTCCATAAGACAACTATAGTTATACAGTAATTGTCTATCATCACTACAAGATAAACTTATGATTAAATAAGACGACCGTAGCCCATCGGTTAAGATGATAACCCAAGCGAGTTGTGCGGTCCACACCGAATCTCTACGGACTTTGATCCACTCGTAAAACAAGCATTTAACTTACCACGAGGGGTTAACTGGTGAGTTAGGGATAAAAATAATATGACCTTTATGACACTCCTCAATCTCGTATTCTAAAATCGTTGGTTTAGCTTGAGACTTTAAGTATCATAATTCTTGTAGTTTTTGTTTGTGTAATTTTGAGAATTCGATTAAATCCATAACATTCGACAATTTGCAGTTATTCCGGCATCGCATAAAGTCCCACGGTGCATCAGCCCGTTTCAATATTCATTCCTATTCAACGTTTCAGCTCTTTCTTTGGCGGGAAACAATAGGCCAAACCATCTGCCATAGCTGAAACCCAGAGCATCCAGTACTGAATTATTAACTTGCTTTTCATAGCTCGCCATTGACTTGTGACTCATTCTTCAAAACAAAGTAATGGAACGTTTGAAAGATGTTGTTACCATTATTACATTGTTTATAGAGTGCAGTAATGTTAAAATTTAAAAATCAAAGTAACTTTACTAGAAAACATTTGAAAGGAGCTGAATTTATTCTTTTACTTTTCATGTTGTTATTATTATGAGTATATTATTTGTAATTTTTAAATCGTGGATTTTTCCATTTTTTTAAGATCTTGACCCTACAGCGTTCTACACTAAGCGATTTTACTTGATTTTATGTACAAATTGATTCTATTTATTATATGTGTATACTCATATTGAACACCCCGTAATAAGATGCTGAAATTGTATGTACTTTTTAAAATAATGTACAATGACCATTATTGCCTAACTTCCATAATGACATAAAAAAATAAACCATACAGCCTTTTATTTTCATTATTTTGCTATCAATACATTTTCATCAATTTTCATCTTTCAGAATCAACCTTTTTTCTGCAAATCACTGTGCTCCATGGCTGTCAATTTTAGAACACATTAATTTCACGAAGTTGGTACCGCCAGGAAGTGAAATATCCGAAAGTAATCACGAAAATCATAACATATGCAGGGTTTCCTTCGATAATTTATGAATCGAGGTTATATTGAATCCATCAAAAACCTACTTACTAAACTCACTCACTCGCAAGTGTTTCTTGTTTTAAATAAATCGTCTTTACCTCAACAAGTTGCTACAATCGCTAGAGAGAGTTATATTTCACGCGATGTTAGGCCAAATAATTTGCATAATAACCGCTCAGCGTTCATTACACGCCGATTGGCATTATTGTGGAAGCATCTATTACCATCAATAGTGCAATGGATAATGAGATTATTGTAAATCATTGAATGACAGTAAATTGTAATCGCTGAACTAATTTTTGATATTTTGTTTCATTAAGGATACCATTGATTTTTATTTAAGTATAAATAGAAATAATTAGCTTATCTTGTTTGATGGATTTGCATATAGTTGGATTTTGAGTCGAATCAATGTTGAAAACTAATTTCTCTAGTAGTTTTTCATATTGGTATAATTTTCGAAGTCTATGGCTGTTTGACTTGATGTCGTTTCATATTCAATGACAACTAACTATTTAATAACAACAGACAATCCATATAAACAACAAAAAAACGAAGTATAGGCAAAGACTATTAAACTATTACAGACATTGAAATACCGAGCTTCCCTTGTCATATATGAAAACTTTAATACCTATCCGTCCTCGGCTCGTTCATACTTAACCATTCCATATTTTTTAAACCATCATCAATTTTTTGAATAATCAATATTTCATGTTTCAATACAACGTTTTATTTCACATTAAATCTGTCTCCGATAGGAATACGTAGGTTAATGTAATAAGTTTTACTAGTAACAAATTAAGAGCATATCTAAAGAAAGGAAATTTGACAATATATAAAAAATATCATTTAAATGCTTAAATAAAACTTAATCATATAAGTTAAGGTCATGTGTTTGTCTATAATAGATTCTATGTGAAAGTTTTTGTTATTATAACAATTCAGAATGTCATCAATTTATTCAAATATTTTTCATAACCTGAACAATTTTTATAATGAATACAAATATTTAATTTATAATATACGTTCAATAAATGATAAATGACAAAGTTAGACGAATATGTATTTATACATATTAGGTCACTTAGACGTTTGGCATCGGTTTCTATTCCGATTTGATTCCATTTATAGCTGCTCGAAGTGCCACTGCCACATTGCGGTTAACCGGCCGTCAACCCGCTCAAACTATATATACTAATTCTGGTATAACACATTGTGGAGCCCAACTATACGAAGGTAATTTAGGTAATCGGTTGTCAAATAACTTAATGGATCTTCATTCTAGTGATGTAACACAATAACACAAAACGTGTAAGTATTTTTATAAAATAAATCTAAAGGAAATGTATTACATATAATAAATTATTTTTAAGATCAATAGAAACAAAATAAATTCCGGTAAAATACAGTTTCGACGTCAACACTAAACTTTACGCAAATATTAAAACGATTTGCGGACAAATGTATTGTTAATTTTTCTATTGTTAAAGCTATATATACACATAGTATACAACACAAGGTGTTGCAAAATTACCCGTAAAGAGGAAACGGGGTGCAATGGTCCCTTATAAAGAGTCAATTTACAATATTTGACAACCGTAGTATCGCGGTATAACTTACTGCCAAAATTAATACAAAAAAAATACTGTATATGCCTACCCTATTTCTATATAATTAAAGAGTAAATAACACAGAATTTTACCTAATATCAGCGGAACGACATAGAGTCAATAACAAAGTGTACATAAGCCGCTCAGATCGATATTCCAAGTCAAAGAAAATGTAAAAAGATCTGACATAGGTACTTTATGATAGGCCTCTTTCAACCTAAATTAACACTTACTTTTTCGTAACGAACAACAAATTTACAGAAACAGCACTAAAAGTGTGCTCCGCCTTGCTCAATACACAACCTCGCTCGCCGGGATGTGGCTTGTGTGGCATTTCGCACCAATGTCGTAGGTGATATTGACGCGAAAACAAATCTTACATCTCCATCTCTTAATAGTTAGGGAATCGGAGAAAAAGACTTTTTCCTTCACATAACCTTATAAGAAGAAGTCCAAGGGTGTGAGGTCCGGAGAACGAGCAGGCTTCGCCACCGGTCCCGCACGGCCGCTTTATCCTCGCGGAAAGCGACCGTTAAGATACTCTCGCACCTCGCGAGCAAAACTGCAACATGGTACATACCGAATCCTGCTGCGGCTCTACTCGCACTCGTGGTTGGCTCTTATTCAAAATGCTGCAACACAGATTCATCCTATCTGGGATCGACTGTGCTTGGACGTCCACTCCCAGTGGACCGATGAAAGGCCCCGGTGGAATGTAGGCGTCTTGACATGTTGTCAAAGCATTGGTACGAAGGTAGCTATCGCTGTCAACGGGGGCTCTGCCATCAATAAATCGTTGCCGATACAGTTTGCGAGCACAATTTAGGTTGCAGTCTTCACGGCCTACGCATAACATCATATTGTAATATTCAGAGTTAGAAAATATTGTCATTTTTCACTTTAGAAATAATGTTGGTTAATTGTAAAATATCGATCAGAAGATTTAAAATTGACAATATAACGGTTTTTTTTTCGATTTAACGTTTTTCGAAGCCATTAATTCCTCTTATTGAGTTTGCAAACTCTTTTGAATAAAAAACTTAAAATCCGTTAAAGATAACTTCAGTTCTATGCAGTGACAGCTAACTGGGGTTGACAATATTTTTCACTTTGATAATTTATTACATTTTTACGGGGTTTTTTTGTAAGACGCTGTATATATGTATATATAATTGTTCATATATAAAAAAAATGAACACTAATGCTCATAATAAGATACGTTAGGCAGTTAACTAATTGGGTATAACGATACACAATTACACTCAAAACTGTTCCACGTCAGGAGACGTGATAAATCGTTAGATTTGTACTAACAAATGCTTTAAGCATTAAACTAATGCGACAGATTCTGAAACCGACTCATTGCCCGTGGATTTTCGGCATACGAAATCTATAAATTCCAACGCACTCGTCTTTCTATTGACATTTATTTTATTGCCTGAACCGGCTCTGCACATAAGTGTGAAATAAGCCGTAAAAAAACTATTTTATAGTCTGCTTCTGTCTGATGTGTTTTATTTGGGGTATCCTATCCTTATCCTAGATATAGGTATCTACTTACCTAATCTTACTTACACAACCATTTCAAACCAAAATACAACGTGAAGTTCAAAAATTGATCTTCGTCAATGATCCTTAACGTTATGTTAAAAAAAACTCGTGACTCATATCAAAACGAAATTCGTAGCCATAAAATGTAGCAAGGTGCTACGAAATAATACCACTGCTACGAAGTAGACACAACCGAAACTTTTAGTTAAGTGCTTCACAACAGCTTTTTGTAGTAACGGACTTACTACAAAAAGCTGTTGCTCGAAACAATAAGACAATTCAGTCACGAAACCCAAGTAGTAACATCTCAAAAAGTATATGCGGAAATAAATTCTATGTTTGATAGTCAGTTTTTTGACAGTTACGCAAAAATTCTCGACTACAATTGAAAGACCAAACATTTTACGATACTTAATAATCGAATGCTGATGTTACAAGGTTTTGTAGGTAACCACTGATTATTGATAGAACTGTAAAAAAAATACTAGAAAAAATCGATTAGGCTCACAAATTCTCAGACGGGAATCAATCCCGCAACCGTTGATTGTTCGGTCCAGTGTTTGATTCTATTTTACTTATAAAATGATTATAGAAGCATTATGCGCAGCGTATTGATTAACTGATTGTTTAATAATTTATTTATTGTCTATGTTAATACAGTTACTTCTTTCCGTTTGTAGTTAATCATGATACAGGCACATGCGTCCTCAGAACAATAACTAAAGCTATAGAAGGAGCGCTAAAATAAAAACTGTATAACAGCTCTCGTATTCACTTAAAGTAATCTAACATACATGGGTAAGAGCGAAATAGACAACAATTGTAAGGTTTTATTTTCACGTCATTGTCACAAACTCTCAAAGTACAAATGTCAAATGGTTATAATTTGGTTGTATATTATACTACTAAATTAAAAGTACGTCTTTGATGAACGTGGTTTCTGAAGTAAGGCCAAATTCAATGCGGTCTTATTACAGTGGCCGAACAGCTTTGTGAGCGGCTAGCGTGAAATTATATTATTTTACAAGGAAGTTCGTGATAAAATAACAGGAAAGTGTCCATATAGACGCTTCAGACATCTTAGAGTCCGCGTCCAGGATGGCTTGTGTTGTTCCAGACTGCAAGTCTCATATATCACGAAAAGAAAATACGGATGAGGTGTTATCATTTCATCGGTGAGTTTGGTTTCTAAATTCTCATATTTTGACAATATAACAACGGTATATTCAGAAAATTGTAGTAAATTAATATTACAAATAGATTGCTCCATGAGTTTTGGTTTAAATTGTCTTATTTTCATGCCTTCTGTTTTGTATATGATAGTATGATAGTGATGTGTTCTTTGTTATCGATGTCAACATTTTTGGTTTTTACTTTTTGCTTTAGTTTTCCCAAATATGAACTTATTAGAACTGAATGGATACGCCGTATATCAAGGATCAATTGGACACCGAAAGCGCACAGTCACATTTGTTCGAAACATTTTAGACTACATTCATTTGAGCCACATGAAAACATTTGATTTCGGCGGCTGAAAGCAAATGCTATACCCACATTACATTTACAGAACATGCAATTGCTCCTTTTTTATTCCAAACATTATCTTAGTCTTGCTTTGTCATATAATTATTTCGATCCTACCAATAAATATTCAGATTTTCAATTAACATTTTGGCAGCGTGTATCCCAAATAATAATGATAGCTTATTTATAATAATATTTTTGTGTTTCAGAAACCACTATCGCATTAAGAAGGAATTATGAACCACCAAGTAAACGCCCCAAATCTATGACCACAGTTGAAACAAATACTGATTCCGATATCTCTGAACTGATATCTAATTTACAGAAAATTATTGCAGACTATAAAAAACCAAATTGGAATATTTAAAAAAAGAGTTAGAAAGGATTAAAAAGACCAGCAAGTGACGTCTTCGCAAAATAAACACTAACAAAGAGAACATTAAGGAACAACGCGAAGAAATCTCAACTCTATAACATATTGATAGAAAAATTGAAACAAGAATATATTCAAGCCGAATACGTAGCACTTTTAGAGTGTGTAAACAAAAATGACAAAAATTCGCGGCGAGAACTGAACTCAATTCCGGAAACAGTGTTTAAAAATGTTTTGATGATTGGATTAAGTTAGCGTAAGTGTATCGTTTCTGAAGGAGCATACTTTGAAGGTGATAAAATAAATTTGGATGAATAACAAACATTGTGTATATTATTGATCTTTTCCCGGTACTTACTTGACAGAGTAGTATATAAAAATATAAAAATAATAAGTAAATATGTATAAAATAATAGTTGGTTATTTAATTTAAATAGTCGATTAATTTTCTTTTTAAATTTTTCCTCTTTTTTAATCTATACCTATTAAAAATTTAATTTTGAATGCAGTGTTCACTAATGTACTGCTAGAGGTCTAACTTTTTTTTTTTTTTTTTATAGAAAATAGGCATGCGCTTGACCACCATCTCGCCTGATGGTAAGCGTCGATGTGATCTAGGATGTGACGCGCTTGCCTAAAAGGTACCTATTTACTCGTGACTTGAAGACCCCTAAATTGTATTTGTCAGGAAACACAGACTCAGGCAAAGAGTTCCACTCCTTAGCGGTACGTATCACAAAATTGGAACCAAAACGCTTAGTGCGACTCTTTGGTATATCCACCATATAACGGTGTCGCCAGTTTGTAAGTCTGGTTGTCCGATGATAAAATGGGGACGGCGGAAGAAGATTGTACAATTCAGCTGCACACTCTCCGAAATGTATCCTATAAAATACGGATAGGCTTGCTACCTTCCGTCTATGCTCAAGGCTTTTGAGCTTTTTATAGAAAAGATCTTCATTGCCGATGAGCCTCTTTGCCCTCCTCTCAATGGACTCGAGCGTCTGGAGCTGGTATCGGGCGGAACCGTCCCAAAGATGAGAACAATACTCCATACACGATCGAACTTGTGCTTGGTATAGGTTGAGCAACTGTTCCGGTGTGAAGTATTTTCTCACCTTCGCCGGAATGCCAAGTTTTTTTGAAGCCACTTGAGCCATGCTCTCAATGAAAGAGCCAAAATTGAGAGTTGGTGACAATGACATACCTAAAAGCTCAAGATGGTCAGTGATCGGCACGGATACACCTCGGAAAGTAGGAGTCAAGTTGAAAGGACTCCTTTTAGCGGAGAAAAGACACGCCTGGGTCTTTGCCGGATTGATCCCTACTAGATTCGCATCGCCCCATTCGGAGACTGCCTGCAGAGATAGGTTCATGCGGCTAACCATCGCCTCTCTATGACGCTGGATCTGTTCAGCACTGGCTCGTGCATCAGACATATTGTAGGTCTCTACAACAGTGCTGTCATCTGCGTACCCCAAAATACCGGGCAACAGCAGGTCATTTATATGCAGCAGAAAAAGTGTTGCAGAGAGAACGAAACCCTGAGGGACGCCGGCATTGATAGCCAAATGGTCAGACGAGCTGCCGTCAATGACAACTCGTATTGACCGATCTCTCAGGAAGTCCGATATCCAGACACACAAACCAGTGGGAAGACCATATGATGGAAGCTTGCCAATAAGGCCCTCATGCCACACCCTATCAAAAGCCTTCGAGATATCAAGAGAGACGGCAAGCGCCTCACCGTGCCTCTCGATGGCTTCGCTCCATATGTAAGTGGCGTATGCTAGAAGATCTCCAGTAGACCGGTTCCGGCGAAACCCATATTACCGGTCACTAAGTAGGTCATTTTCTTCTAGATACGACAGGAGCCTGTGGTTCAGTACACGTTCCATTATCTTGCAGAGAATGGACGTGACCGAGATGGGCCTGTAATTGATAGGATCAGCACGACTGCCCCTTTTAGGCACAGGTTGCACGTTGGCCAGCTACCAGGACTTTGGAACTTGTCCTTTAGCCATAGATAACCGATATAGGCGTGTCAATACCGGAGCTAACTCAGGAGCGCAAGTCCTTAGCACTATGGCTGGTATACCATCCGGACCACTGGCTTTATTCACGTCCAGTTCCCGCAATGCCTTTCTGACTTCGGTTTGTCTTATACGAATTTCAGACATAAAAGTCCCACATCTTGACAAACCGGAAGGTACAGCATTGCCAGGATCCAAACGCGAACTTTCGGCAAATAATTATAATAGAAAATCTTCTTAGAAAATCTTATAAGATCGCATTGAAAATGCATAAAATATACAAAAATTATAAATCTTTCGGCAAATAATTCGGCAAATATATCCGCCTTTTCCTTGGCCGTGTGTGCCAATGATCCGTCAGGTTTCAGCAAGGGAGGCACTGAGGAACGGCAGAAGTTACCCTCGATCGACTTAGCCAGGGACCAAAACGCTTTACTACCCGAAGGGTAAGAGGCAAGCTTCTTCCCAATGCGGCCTATGTGATCGAAGCGAGCTCTTTTTACAACCTTTTTGCAGGACTTGGCGGCTTTGTTAAAGGCTTTCTTCTTTTCGCGCGTATCAGTAGCTTTCATCAGGGATCAGGGATCGAGCTTCAACCCAGGCCAAATATGCTTTGTGTTTAGATGCCACCGCATCACGGCATTTGGCATTATACCACGGGTGAGCTTTGCCGGCAAGTGATATGTCAGAGAAGGGAACAAAATACTCCATACCCTGACGAAGCACATCGGTCACAGCATCCGCGCAAACTGAGGGGTCGCTAGAAGAAAAGCAAACCTGCTGCCAAGGATAAGATGCAAAAAAACAACGCATCTCATCCCAATCTGCTGATTTAAAACGCCAAACCCGCCGGGAGCCTTTTGGGCTTGGGTCGTTCGGAGAGTACACCGACATAGATTCCACCACACAATGGCCAGAACTGCCAAGGGGTGGCGTAACCGACAGCGAGTAACTGTCGGGATTTGACGTCAGCAGAAGGTCCAAGCAATTAGTTGTCTGTCCATCAGAGTCCGGCACTCTAGTGGCTTCCTGGACAAGTTGGGTGAGATCAAGTGTCAAAGCTAGCTTTCGCGCTTCTCGACCAGCGTGGTCGGTTTTTTCGTAAGGGAACAGCCAGTCCTTGTGGTGTGCGTTGAAATCACCAAGAGCCACCAGTTGAGCGGATGGGTATCGCTGTTGGGCAATGTCAGCCTTCTCAATAAGTTGATCGATAAGCCTGGTAGTCTCCGCGTCTCCACTATGCGAGCGATAGACACAAGCATAGATAATTTTCTCTAAACCTGTATCCACCAGAACCCAAATGATAGAAAGGGTAGGGTCTTCAAGATCACGGAGACGCAAATAACAAATGTCATCGCGTGCATACATGCAAACACCCGCATGAGCCCTAAAACAATGTTCAAGGACATAACCCGGGTAAGCCAGGTACGCCGCGTCAGTTGGACATTTTATCTGCGTCTCCGTGAGAAAGAACAGGTGCGGTTTTCTAGTCTCAAGATGGTGATGGACGGGGTCGAGATTAGAGTGCAAACCTCTAATATTAAACTTAAAATAGAAACATGTAGCCTAATATGATATACCTATACAAAGTGCAATTTTTTAACTGTACCTACCTGGTTTCTCTAGATACTGAAGACTGCAAATCTAATAAATAAATTGGTTCGGGTCCAAAATTCTACTCATGAATACTGCATTATAAAATGTTCATATTGCAGATTCTACACGTTTATTATGACACATTACCGTCCGTTCTAGTGTCATAGACATACCAACAGCATATTTTTTTTACATGTTTTTAATTTTATTTTTATCGATAGTAATATCGATGCCGTTACATCATTGACGCAAGGGAAACTAGTGACTACCTTATAAATTACGAAACAAAATTTGTAAACTTATTTCTTTCTTACACATTTACAACTGTATAAGTCAAAATAGTACGAACTAACGTATTGTGTTGTTATTTTAGGACTCCTTCTATAGCTTTAGTTATTGTTCTGAGCATGCGTCTACATAAAAAGCATGAGTTTAATCTATGCACAAAAGTAAGTGTAGGTACCTACTACTGCAGGCGCACTTGCCCCTCGAGAGTTCACGACTGAGGTGAAGTGGCAGCTGAGTAGCTCTCACTCAGCGCGCCATAGATTTCTTTACCTTAATACATCCTTTGCCCCAATCTCGTAAAAGAGTTCCAGAAAAAGTATCATAATTGACTTTACAACCATTATAAAACTGGTCGGTATTTGAAAAAAGAAAATTAAACCAGCAGCCATGAATTCGAAACTATTGTAGAAACGTCAGAAAATAGAGGTAAGAAGTTTCACAAACACAAAAAAGTGATGGTTAAATTTTTGAAGTTTACTACTTATGAATTAATTTTCATATAAAAAAAATATAAATAAAAAAAGTAGTTACATTTTTTGTGCGCAACCCATCTTGCGCTTCTATTTTGATATTTTGTCATATTATTTTCTGTGCCTGTTCAAAGACAATCGTTATTAAGGAGTACCTAAACTTCAGTCATTCGTTGGAGCTGATACGAACACTTTTCATTTAACTTAACTTTCACCTTCCTATTAATAGAATTAAATCAATATTCATTAAAAAGGAATAAGTAAAGTAATATTTAAGTTACTAACGACAACCGTTACCTTCATTATGCTGTGTATATTCTGCGTGTACCCTCTGAAGAATTAAGACTGACGTCAGTATAAAATGAAAACGTGAAAATAAACTGACCGGTGAAGTACTTAGTGGATTTGAAAATGTTGGAACTGAAGTAGGTTACTATTAAAACAAATTAAGTGAATATGCGTATATCTTGTATGGATGTCGTGAAATTGATGTTGCAAACAATGCCTAGCCAAAATGTAAAGCTTCCAGAACCAAAATGTAAATTCAGTGTGCGTGGCTATGAATATTTTCATTACATTCTCGATCCCCTAGAAAACAAGGAATGTAATTTTGATATTTTTTGACGTCCTTCATGAAGAATATTGGAAATGCATAAAAAAGGTGTAAGTTTAAAGGGCCTGGACAAAATCATAAGCAACATATTGTTACTATCATAACAAAACTTTTTTAATAAGACCGTCCTTAGAATGAGTGGCTATGGAGATATAGAACACCAAATTGAGAAATCCCCTTTTTCCATTAAATCCAACTTATGTTTCATTGTTGGATATATATGTATACCACTAAATTTTTCGATAGACATACATTCTTATTGTATGTTATTGTTCTCAACTGCGACGACCGTTTTTAACCCAAACAGTCTTTGATTCGAGTCCCGAAGGGGCAGATATTTGTATGATGAATACGATGAGCATTTGAACCAGATTCATAGGTATTTATATAAATACTAGCTTACCCGGCCACGCGTTGCTCTGTTATAAATTAAAAGGAGACTGATAACATGTCCAAGTCGGAACAAATCCAGAAATATGGATAAAAATTGTCAAAATCAGTTGAGTGGTTTCGGAGTTCATCGCAGTCAAACACATATATATCAAACATATATACATATATCTAGTGTAACTTTGCACTACGTTTACTGGTGTAAATATAAGAAATGTTTATTATTATTATATTTGGTGCTCAAAGTTTTTACCCTCATTAAACCAAATCTTACAAATCATAAGCACTATACAAGCCATGGGTACATTAGAAACATAATTTAATTATACCTGCAGCAGAATACCCAAATGAAAGCTGCTTAAAACTAATAGCGCATGAATCGTCTCACTACAAGTTCCAAGCATTTTTGAGGCCGATTCACTATGTATTCACTTTTACCAACCACGTGTCAAGAAATATATACGTAGAAACAGATTTTTTTAGCGGAACTAATGAAAAGTCACAAGTCTAATTTTTAATCTAATTGACTAAGAAAATGAACCTCGCTTACCGAAATTTAAAACACAATTTAGTAGAAAATCAACCTAAAAGTAATCTAGTAAATCAAAAAACTTAAAGAGTTAATTCGTGGGAATACTGAGATTGCGATAAATCGCAACGCAAGTAAACTAAAATTAATGAGGTCTTATTATCTTTTTACTCCTCAACAGTTTCTGAAACAGAAAAAACCTTTTTCGTCTCAGTGATCCCCTTTAACAGTATATTTTCCTAATAACATTGAAATAATATTCCATTTATTCGAATCTCTTTATATCTTAAGAGTAAAAGAAATACAAAGAATAGCATTACTTCCACGACTTTTATAGCTGAAAAATACGCACCGGCTACAATACAACCCACCTCCAAAGAATGGAGTGTAAACTATCGTCACATAGAAGTTTTATAGTCGTCATGAACTCGCCCAGATTTGGCGCAGCCGTAAATCTGACCGTTTACGACCAAACGAACGGCGAATTAGAAAAGCCTCGAAGAACGTCACGAGGCATCTATAAGAGATACCTATATAGAAAAAACGGACCGATGACGCTTCCAGATAGAACGATTACGCCTCCATCGTTGATGTTACAACGCAAAAATGGTACTAAAAAGTTTTGAGAATTTTTCATCGTAGTCTTTAGATTAACTTACTTTTTACCTATACATCAAATAAAGTGTAAATACTGATCTTAAATCTATTCAGATTTATTTTTTATTCTTTTTTAATACATTGTGCTCCGAGGGTGCTAATGGTAAGCTCTTTTATTAAATTAAGGTCGCAATAAACATGAAGCAAGCCGCTGAATGATAATGATTATAGAGCATTTTCCTCGTTGAACATCCTATCCTATATTTATAATATAATAATAATAATAATAAATCTTTATTAGTCATATATGGTACATTTCAGTGCGTGCCCTGTCTCCTGAACTAGGCATAGCCCGTATGTCAGGAGACAGTTGCTCCCCAAAGTAGAATACAAATAAATATTAAAATCAACATAAGCTACTTTGGACATGATTTGGACATTTCCCTGTAAATTAAATTCTCCTAGATTTCTTATCTATTTAATCTGAACAATTACGATAAATTCCATTTGCTGAAATCGAGATAAATTAACCATGAAGAAGGTAGAATGTCTTTCAATTAACACGACCCGTGATCCCAAGAATAATATCGCAATTTACAATCCATGTTCGCGATATAATGCTCCTTTATGAGGCCTCAGTTGTTATATGGGTAACATTCACATTACGTTGAAAGCTATGGTGCGAAGCCATTTTGGATTAATCTTTTCATTTTATATTCCATGCGAAATATTCTCAGGCTGACTTAAAAAAAGTTAAATAAAATTTATGTGTGTATAGATATCCTTAATTAGAATTTTACCTCACTACACAAACCGAAGCATATTTGATAAGAGCATTATATTCTTTTTACTCAACCAAATTGTAAACTAGTTTACAAAAGAATTTATTATTATATTGGACTTTTTTATATATGTTTTAACTTTTTTCCATATGGACCAAGTTTAATCCTCTCCGATATACTACGTACGTAAACTCCCTCGTAACAAGCATTTTAGCTTACCACGAGAGCTAAGCACGAATATTAGTAACGTTTGACTTTTTAAATATATAACAGTCAAAAGATGACTTTTATATAAATTAAGCAATTTAGGATTTGTTTTTTATTTAATTTTTTGCATTCACAATGCAATATTTCTATAAGATATAAAATACGTGTGTAAAAAACAACCACGCCTCCGAGCCATCCCATCCCATCTGAGGGCTCGGAGGCGTGGTTGTTTTTTACACACGTATTTTATATCTTATAATTTAGGATTTTTTTGGATAGAAAATTAAAATGCTAGAAGAACCTCAATGATAAAAAATAAGTTAAATCGCCTTAAGATACGTGTATGTAATCTTCGATGTTGCTATGAAAATAAATATGAAAAAACCATTTGAAATATCGAAACTACAAAAGGCATGCAATTTCGCACGATATTCTTACCATAGGGCTGTCAATTTGTCTTTTATGTATGTGTTAGCGTAAAAAATCCAATCGCAAGACCTTTACGATATTTTATAACCGTCGGAAGGTCAAGGATTGAACGACAATCTGTATATGAGATATACTTGAATGAATATTTACATGTTTTTAGGATAAGTCGATATTTTTCATAACATTTATTTCTTTGTTTCAGCATCATTATTAGGTAAATTTACTGCATATATACAAAACATTTTTCTAGGGGAGGTTCCGCCCAGCAGGGGACTTCTTTCGGTTGAGATAATGATAATACAACACATACTTCGAAAGAGAAGCAGGTTACTAACCACTAAACAACGTGTGAACAAGTGTGAATCTCTAACATAATAAATAATCTTAATATTAAAACTATTTCTAGTGCTCCA
Source organism: Calamotropha paludella (assembly GCA_927399485.1). Classification (NCBI taxonomy): domain Eukaryota; kingdom Metazoa; phylum Arthropoda; class Insecta; order Lepidoptera; family Crambidae; genus Calamotropha; species Calamotropha paludella. The sequence continues at coordinate 7,148,162 of OV656814.1, read as the reverse complement.
ATATAAAAAAAGAAACACCAATCGATATGAATTTTTTCACTATTTTGTTTACATTATTTTTAACATTTTATTTGCATTAAACACACATATTCACACAAGCACACACACATGCACGTACACACACACACACACACGCACGCGCACACGTACACACACACACACACTAGATTAAGATCGATCTTGAGTTGTTTATCTTTTGTTTTTAAAAATGTTAATTGGAAATCGTCGGTTCGGATGGGGAGAGACTGGTGATCTGTCATACAGGGTCTCCTAGTACGGACGCCAGTCTAATTTTATAATTATTTTTAGATTAAGTCAAAAACTGTACAATGTGTATTTCTATGTGAGAGAAGAAATAAAGAAATTATTATATTATATTATTTATAACGAAACTGTAAAAACGATCATCCCTATTTAGTATCGCTAAAACAGTGTTTAGTAAAAGCGCATCACTCGAGTATATTCACGCGATCGCGTGGGCGCTACTGACAATGCCACCGTTATCGGCGATAGGTGACACGCGGCAAACAATCTCTTGCTGTCACCACTTTAAACGCGCTTCTGCATAATTTGATCTTTTATCTAATTCTTTTTGCGGTTTTACGTTGGAATGAAACACTTTGATAAGATAACCAAACTGAAAGAGACTTAAAATGTCAGAATTAATAAACTTCCCCTCTTCTTTTTTTAAAATAAATAGAATGTCTGTATTTTTGTCATGAATACAATATCAAAGTGATAAAAGTTTTACCAAAACAGCAATAAAAATTTGGGGATTTTTTGAGCACTACTAACTTTATTGCATTAAGCCCTCACATGACGCTATAGTATACCGTTCAACCGATCGGAATGAACATTGATATAGACTGGTACTTGAGCACGATATATGTTGATAAGACAGCTTTGTTGTTTACTCGTCACGAGATTTTCGCATCATATAAACTTCCATACGTCTGACTAACCTGTACCTGTACTAACCTGTCACTATAAAAACACGGGGAACTTGTTTAATTTACCAACTTTGTTGTAACTCGCCTCCAAAGACAAATAGAGTAATTTTTGTCGGGATCATTAAACACGTTGAATTGTTATTATCTTCCTCTTGCTACATTTAACCCATCTGCAATAAGGGCACCACTGGTATTTTAACTTCAACGAACATTTCGTTCAAGCATTTGATTAGTGGTATGGTACTGAAAGATGGATTTTTTGCAATGTTGCTAGTATCGGAGGTGTGATGGATATTCTTTATTCTTTTTATTCTTTACTTCAGCCAGGAGACGCCAAAATGCTGCGGAATCGAAACTATCCTGTCATTTTATTCAACATGCTTTCTTCTTATGTACGAGTATATATATATATATTTTTTTCTAATACACAACAATAATTGGAATTTATTCGTTGACTGACTGATTGACATATAATACACAGCCTTAACCGCTGCTGAACCTATGGACTTGAGAACTGTGTGGAATGTTTATACAATAAAAGGGTAAAAACGTAAGTTAACAAAAGGATTTTTAAAAACCCTACCCCTAAGAAGGTGAAATAGGTAATAAACTGTTGTAAGGATATTTTATATTTTTAAATTCAACACACAAGCTCCAGGTCAAAAATTAATATACACGGATATCAGCGTTCAGAAATTAAGTATTGAGGCTTTTATAAATAAATAACTCTCGTATATTACGACGTTTTTGCCCCCCTATAACCCCTGGGTTTGTGAATAAAATTCAATACACTAACTCAGGGTATGAAAAAAGTAGACACATGATTCAGTATTTTGAAATTTTTAATCCTAAAAACGGTGAAATTTTTTATCAAAAGATTTGAATTTGTACACATTATAATTTGTCATGAAATAATTATAGAAAAATAAATCTATTCTTAAATTATTGGGCATTTCAACTTAAAGCTGCCACATTATTTTTCTAAAAATAGTTCTCTAATGTATGTAGAATAGTTAATTATAAAAGGAATGCTTGAATTTCCCTTTCATCCAATAATTTCTCGCTTCGTTGCCTTCCTATGCCACCAGATTTAAGGCAAAAATAACTAAAATACGCCTTGAATATGAGAAATTGTGCCGTCTCCAGTAAGTATCTTTATTCGGGAAGGAGGTAATAAAAATGTTATTATGACTCGGAAACAATTACTTAGCCCTAATTTGGTTTATAAACTCTTAAATTGTAATTTGGAAGTTCATTTGAAGGACTTGTGAATTCTTCGACATTCTGTTCTGAATAAGTTTGATCAATAATAGATTCCGCAACGGATTAAAAGAAATATGTATTGAGATTGCAACAACTAGTTTAAATTTTAATTGATTTATATTATTAAATAAGAATTCTATAACGGAAATTTCCTGGATTATTCTTTTTGATAGCTTGATTCAACCAAAAATAAATGCCGTATTAAGATCTGCTAAATGTAATCCTCAGCGGGTATTTTTCAAGATAAAGTCTTCAAGCTTTTAACGAAGTTTTTAATTTCGCTTTTTGCTGGCTCTCGGAATCTCGTTGTTTTAGAAACAGCTGTGAGCGTTTACTCACCATTTAAAATTTAAAGGCTTCTTAGTGTTTATTCTTTCATCGTTAGTTATGTCTTTATTATATCCGTTAACCTTGTTCAATGAAATTTATGCGTTCTACGGATATTTTAGTATACTTAACTTATTTGGGGGCTTAGCCCTAAAATAAGGTAAAATTTTAGAAAAACTCCTAAATAAAGAAGCATATTGCGGCTTTAAGAAAATTTAACCGGTGTAAAGTACTTAGCATGATATAGGTAATCATCAACTAAAAAATAATGTCGTGGTCTGCGATCTATAATGCGACCACATCTGAAACTTACGTACTTCTGAGTGAGTCGATGGTTTAATCACAATGGGCAACGTTAATTTTAATTCTGAATGTTTTAAATAATGTCGGTAGGCTGGTATTACGTACTATTGCCAAAGCTATAGCGATCTTGTGATTTCTTATTTCGTTACATTTGGTTTTTGCAAATGACTACCTACTGACCGGAATGAAAAATATTTCACATCTAAAACATTAGACTTGTAAATAATAGCAAAAAGAAATAAGAAGTGTTCACCACTCCATTCCTTACTGTCTGAACAGGATATCTCAAGTACTTAGGCGGTCTCAACAACTCAATATACATATAATAAGTAGCAAAAAATATGTTTTCCGTAAAAGAGGAAACTCTCGGGGAAAAAAGAAGTGGGAACCGCGGAAACAATTTCGACAACAATAACTTGATGCTTTTCATGCAAGCTGGATACTATCAGAAATAAGATAAAGACTGCCATATATTGGACTTTCTATGGATAGACAATTTTTACGTGATTTGCAATGAACGTCTTCTGCGTTGTACCGGGGATCTCTATCTCTTTGTAGTGTATTGTAACGTTATATGCTATATTTGAGAAAATAAAATGAAAACCATATTTTATCTGAAAACACGTTTGCATTGATATAATTAAAAAATAAATATCACATTGAAATACCGTGACCAAAAGTAAGAAGGGTGATCACGTTTAAACATTATCCACTTTTAGAAGAATTAGAAGTCTCTTTCGTTAAAGATAGAAAGAATCATTGTTGGATAACACCAGATCGCACCTGGTCGGTGAAAATGCCCAACGACGAATGCAAAAATAATTTTATCAAACCAACTTAACAGGTGCCCTAATAAACGTAATAAACATTTTAAATCAACGAATTCGAAAAAAACGATACTAGCCGGCCATCTTTTACCTCACCTTGATTATCCTACTACAATCCCAAGCCAAGATAAGTAACCAGGTAAAATTCTTTTAGGGAAGTAAGAAACTACTGCGTTATTACAACCATCCATACCCGCAACAACATGCCGAAACAAAAATGTGTTTTTATGATAAAAAAGGCAGTCATCGTATCACTTACATGACGACCACCCCTCGACCACTTAGGTTAGGTCATATAATAAAAATCAATAAAAATACAAAATGCTGTGGTTTTTAAACTGCATTAGATTATTGTAGAGACGGTCATGTTCTGCTCAATCTACTTATTCTTATTTGTGTGTTACAAAAGGGACGACGGACATATTCTGAGCGGCATAACAAAACGGAAATGGGACCGTTATTACAGTACTTCTAAAAGTTTGTGTATCCTTTTTTATTGTACCAGATGCTGCCAGTAAGAATTTTTTATCATTGTTGATAACGTTTAATGTATTTCTAGGATTGTTTATTATAATCTTAAATTAATTAACTTTATCTAATGTCCACCCAATTAAAATTAATACATTAATATACCTTTTACCTGAAGATTGATATTTTGTACTATTTTGATATCTTACCTAATTTTGAATTCTGATGACAGCTATTTACAAGCTTTTATTTACTTTCCCAATGACAGTAATGAAATCTCGCAAGTCAAATTTGACCCACTTTTTAACTTATATTTTCTTTTCTTTTCACATTGCTTATTTTGAATACTTTCTCTGTACTTGAAAAAAGCTGAAAATCAGCCTTAACGCTGCTGTTGAGAAAAGTGCCCAAAAGGTTGGCGGCGTTTCCTCGGTGAATAGTTATACTTATACGTTGGCTGAAGGAACTGCCTGCTTTTTAGTTTCTATATTTTTTTAACAGACCATGATTTTCGGGCTCCATGACCCCATAGCACCGGAAGGATCAAAATGTAACTGCTTGCAAAGGCTGCACACTTTTGAGCTTTACGACTTTCTGCAGCTGCTGGAGCAGCCCCGGCTTCCTTCTGTTTCGCTGATATATTGATATTATGATTTTCCTGGAATGACGCTGTTATGATAAATTTTCTAGGCTTCGAGTTTGCATCCTTTTGGTCTTATAGTGTCTTACAAAACAGGAAAGTACGCACATAAACAACAGCATAAAGCTAGGAACAAAAACACAGCCTACAAAAACTTTTACCCTTATGTGACACAAGACTCATATGCCGTCTAGCACTAATAAAACTTCTAAAAGCCTATTCAGATATACTGAACATTATTCCTTGTCATCGTTAGTTGGAAAGCTTTTCAGTATATGTTAAAACGAACTCTGTGGCGATTGAAACAAAAACTATATACCATAAAAAACTATTAGAAATAAAATAACAAAGTGAAAACTGAAAATCATTGCTTTAATCATAGAAATATACGCTGAGAATCCACCTTTTGCATAGCTACAGCACACATCGGTTCATCGATTTTGTTTGTAATTTAGTTATCATTTCTATTCTTAATTACATTATGTTTGGAAGGAACTATATTTTACGTCATTAATTGTATGCGTGTTGATGCGATTGAAATTGTTGTCTATCTATCTACAATCACAAAATGATTCTCTAAGGTTACATATAAGCAATAAATATACACTACATCTATATGACCTTTTTCGACGAATTAGCGATATCCAAACGCACTGTTACTGATTGCATTGTGTTACTTTGACTGGTCAGAAGATTAATTTTTAGCAAGTTAAGAATCAAGGGTAGAATAAATTTACATTTATTTTATTTAAACAGGATCAGATTAGCAAATGAATTTAAAGACCCACGAAAGTCAAGGCTAAAATTAAAGATAGGATTAAACTACAAAATCGCCGCAGCCGGCCGGGATTTAAATAGGTATGTGATTTATAGAGTTCAGTCAGTAGCATTTTTAACTATCGGTGTTTTAAGTGCGTAGGGTGTGTACGTTAAATCGCTGTATCAGCTTCTAAATGCTAATCAAATCTCCGACTACAATCTGAAAAATGCAAGTTTCTTAACTAGATCATTTAAGCGTTGGCCTAATATCAAATCAATTAGTAAACATATGCGTGAATAGTATTTTTTATGTTTATTGGACACTATCAGACAATAAAGAAGCGGGCAAAAGGTACTTTAAAAATAACTTTATATTGATTATGTAACCTATTATTCCTTAAAGATAATCAGTGACTATATTCGTGCTTAAAAATATCCCTATTTCTATTTACTATTGACAGTAAAAGAAATTACAACAACGAAAATATTAAAAAGCGATTACAAAAAGTAACATCTTATCAGTTCATTCAACAATTTCGTCTTAGTTTAAACCCTATGTTTATCTTTACATGTAGATATTTGTTATTCAATCATAAAGTCTATATTTTCTTATAATAATGTCTTTTAAATGTGACTGTAACGATATATATTTTATTTCACACACACATTAGTGATAAGCTTGGGTTAGTCAATATACTAAGTTAATACTTGATCTGGTACAAATTTAAAATACCATACTTGAACTCGTATCTCATTATCTCCCTTTATTTGCTAATTCAAGTGTCAATGGAGAGTGTTGCCTAACAATGCTGTTAATAAAATTGAAATTGCTTGTAATAAACAAAAGGGACACTGCCTTTAATCTAATTCACGAGCTTTCAATCCAGTGCTTGGCTTTATTCCAAAGGCTGTTGTGAATGTTACATTATTTAAGTTTAACGCCTGACAAACGTACTGCGTGCAATGGTTAATGTATAATTTCTACGATACTTAAATAAGTAAGGAATCTGACAATATAGGTATTTCGATTATAGGCGAGAATATAGCAGGTGTTTGACCGACTATTGTGAGGGAGTTTTGCAATCATTTTAAATAAAGTTATAATTTACGGAAAGGAGTTTTACTGATATTTGCAGCAACAAAACACGCTAGAGGACTGTACTACAGATAAGTTCTCGATTCGACCCTTTTAGAGATTTTATTATGCATTAAAATTATACTTTTAACAGGTAGGCGGTGTACTTAAAGATATCTTTTAATGATAATAATATTTTACACTGTCATGCGATTTGATTGTAACATAGTTTAAATGTGCCTCCAATCTGAGCTTAATCTGTCTGAGCAAGCTGGACTGGAAAACATATCAACTACCAGAAAATCAGTTCAGCAGTTTTGGAGATAAGCGGGCGTGGATTTATATAGTTATGCACGAATGGGTAAAAAACGATTTTGCTATATTGTTAAAAAAAATAGATTCCAATTCACATTTTAATTTTTTGCGGTAACTCATAGTTTTCGAAATACAAATCTTTGAAATTATTATTTTTCTTTAAATATTCACAATACAATTTGACGTATTGACGTTTACAGACTAATAAGATGGGTAAATTTTTCGTTCAAAAGCTTGTTGTTAAATTGTTTTGTTATAGTATTTATAACAAAACAATTCCAATAACGTTAATGTTTAGTTTTAACGTTACAACCAAAGGGTAGAACCCCTCCCTCCTGCCCCCACCCCTCTTACTCATATATTCATGCATAATTATTCTAATTTTTTACCGATTAACTCATTCAATTATGTTTAAATGCCAATAACTTTTTCTCTCTAACCCGATTTATTTACCTACAATTGTATTTGAATGAATTACAGCCTAAATGTTTTAGTTATTTAATTTGTAACGTAGGTACGTCATTCATAACGTACCAAAAGTGCTTATTTTAAAATAGAGCTTACTATATCTATGTCTATTATATCTTTGAAAAGTCGTACCTTACCCGATTAATTTAGCCCAATCTAACTAAAGCATTCATGTGTTCCGATTAAGAGTGGCCTATCATGTTATAATTTAAAAAATAGATTTATAATCTAAAAATTAAGCAGAAACTTAAAAAGCTATCAAAGTACACTTATGTTCTAAAAAGTTTTACTTTTGTGATTCAATAAAAGCAAAAAGCGATTAATACGCAAAATTTTCAATTTAGTAATTGTGAGTGTTGCAAGTCGCTTGATGCAGATTTTTCGCAGAATGGATGCGAGCGGCGGATATTAAACCTACGGCTTATTCCTTTCGTTGCCCTGCTTAGTATTAATAATGTGATGTTCGTTCAGCATATTTCTATGCAACGATCCATTAGAAATCTAAACTGTGCAACTGTGTTCGAGTAAAAAGAAATATTTATTCGATTTGTGGGTATTGCTTGAAAGCACATCCGGTATTTACCGCCATCATGTCGGTTTATTATGAGATATTGATAGCTGAATAGTATTACTTACGTTTGGCGCCATTTTGATCGCTTATGAAGATATTGATACGCTATGACTTCATAGCGTTGTCATCTTCCATGTTAACAACATCGTAGCAGAAGTTCTAGCCGGATTTAACAACTTTTTTCGATCTGATTTTATTGTGACGTTTTCGCAATGACCAACTGGGATTGTCGAAAAGAGCCCTTGAATATTGGTACAGCTAAAACCTCGCAAAAAGACCACAAAGTGAAGAAGAGGGTTCGCAACTCGAAAACCTGTGTTTGTCCCACCAACACAGTTCAACCTTTAGCGTTTCCAAAAACGCGAATCTCTGGAAATGCCCAATCCCAATAAACCTTGAACAAAAAGCAAGAGACAATTTTTCTGCACATAAAAACGACGGTTCGAACAGATTATTCTTTAATCTCAGACCCATGAAACAGCACTTCATTCCCAGGACATTTTAGTTGATATCTCACTTCCAGATGAGGAATTTGCAAAGCAAAGATTGGCTGATGAAATCATACATTTCATTAGTCTACTTCCACGTGGCAATATGTCCTACGTCTGATTTACCAAGGCGAAATCTAACAGATGATCATTCTTCCACTTAAGCTATGTTGTGCGCCCAAAAACTTTTCGATTATGTCCAATTCCGTGGCCCATATACTTCGAAGAAAAGGTAGTATAATAAAAATCGTCAGGTTACTACGAGGAGACTTGTAGTATAAGCTGACTATTTTTATTTACTAATCACTCAATGGAAGAGTTGGTTAAAGACGTATTGCGAAACTCTTACTGCAGCTGGAGTAGACTATCCACATTGAAACTAATTCAGAACTTAGTATAGACTTAACTATTCTAGTTCTTGAGTTGGTTTTAATGTCTCGATCCAAGATAATGTCAATCCATACATACATTATTTTAGAAAAGATCTTTTAATATTGCATAATTTTAATATATCTATACATATAAATAAAATTGAAGTGTCTGTTTGTAATATTGAAATAACCGTTTTTTACTACAAGTATATTAATATATATACGTTACATACACCAAAATAATATTTTTTGTCTGTCTGTCTGTCTGTTTGTTCCGGCTAATCTCTGAAATGGTTGAACCGATTTGACGGGACTTTTATTGGCAGGTAGCTGATGTAATAAGGAGTAACTTAAGCTACTTTTATTTTAGAAAAAATCTTTTACGTTAGAAAAGTAAAATTACTGTGCCACAGCAACGCGTGGCTGGGTCAGCTAGTATCTACCATCATTTGAAAGAGAAAATGGCGTTATCAACCGTTACTTTGGGCTTCCCTACAGAGAATTTAAATAAAAACTTTTTGTTCAAACATTTTCTAAAAGCGATTTCCTTACAAAAGCCAAGAAACGAAAAGAGCCTCCGTATTACCTACGATTTGATCGCCTTTTTAAGCTCCAGTACACCTTTTTGAAGCGTCTCTTTGGCTAGTTTGCATATTATTTTTAGGATCGGGACGACGAGTGCATATGTAAACAATATTAAGATTTACTATTTAATTACGGTAAATAATGAAGTTAATATTAACCTTAATGGAAATAAATGTTCAGTATTTTGGTTATGCAAAGTTTAAGAATGGAACAAAGGACAGTAGAGTACGACTATGCCTGATTTGTGTCTATGATGGGAGAAATAAAAACTGCTACTAGAACGATTATTTCAAATTGGATGAGACCAGTGTTTAAGGATGCCTGGGGATTCATTGAATTGAAGAGATAATATACCAATTGATGAGATCCTTTCACGAGGTAATTAGCGACGTGTAAATGAAGTAGCAAAATTATACTGCAAATAAATTAAGCACACAATTGACGCTGTTAATTTAAGCAATACTTTGACTGGCAATTTCCAAGGCAATTTAATGATTTGTTGAAGTATGTGTATTATTAAGGTAATTTGTTCTTTGCGCTCATGAACATTATAACATTTGAGTATTTTTTTATAATCATAGGTGAATAATAATATTTAAATAAGAATGGTTAAGAAAGATAAGGAATTGATCTTGAAATAAACATGTATTGACAGTTAGTAATAGTTAATTTTTTCATGAGTTGTCATGAAATGAAAAAGCATCTTTACGAATCCTCACACAGTATTTTACAGATGCGTCCTACATAAATCGGGATCATTATCATCGTCATTACAAGGCGTCATCACACAGATAGTCATCAGGAGCCAATAAACAAGTCGTCTCATAGGTGTTATGCATCGACACTATTATATTACAAGTTTTTAATAACAATTAAACTTATATTAAGGAGCAGACACGATGAACAGTATCACAATAAGGTCCTCTAGTTAAAGACTTTTATGAAGATACAGCATACCAATATCCTTAGGTGACTAACACGGCGCCAAACAAAAGTAAGTCAATGCGGCTATCACTATCTCAAAGGAATCCATCATGGCGATAAGTAAATAGACCGGAAGTCGGCGACCTCCTTCACAAATGCTTTGCATACTCTCTGTTTAATAATACTCGTATTTGTTTCATTGTTATTTAATACTTGTACTATTTTTTTAACATTAAAAATACCAAATACTTTTAATTTCGAAATATTTATCAAACTGTTTTTTATATAAAGAGTTTTACGCTGTTTACAATTATTCAATTTGAACAATATTTATAGTACTTTAGCAGGCTTCACTATGACAAAATAAAAGTAGATGGTATTCGTAATAATCTCTAAAAGCGTAAGCGCCTCAATAACCTTCCTGTGACTGGGCAGTTAGCCTAAAAGACATACATGTCTTTTTTAGTTTGTTTCTTTCGTTTAGCCCAAAAGGCGTGAATTCTAAATCTACATTTAGAATTTCTTACAACACATTATTCTTATTTATTAACATTTAATACACTCAACACAAAGAAATGGCAGTTATTTGTTAAAATCAATTTTATTTTTTTAAGCAGTAATCGAAAAATCCGCTGGTTGAAATATAATTCACTTTATTTATCGGGTTTCAAAAAACATATCTTGAATTACTCATTTACGTATATTCGATATATAATTTTACTATTTCGCGCCTTTCACACATTTATCATCACATGTAACACATTACATGCGCAGTGTATCCAGTACTTTTATATAAACCCCTAAGAAATCAGCGTTAAGCTCAGATTCATTGAATAAAAGCAAACTTTGGCCGCCTGGGTTATTTATGTGCAAAGTTGGCTGAATCAGTCAGACCGACTGTCGGTGTTGTGATCGGATTCAATTCCACCGTAGATTTATAGAAATCTATATAGAAAGAAAAGTTACCTGGAGTTTCTTTGTATTTAATTTTAAGATGTGTATATTTAGATATTATTACCGTCTCACTGTGATAATTTGTAACCAGCGTCTATGCAATACTGTTATTTCTATTGTAAACCCTATCAAAAAGTTATAATACTGAGACTCAATTGTTATACATATAGATAAATTACTAGTAGGTAGTAACAATAATGATATTATGTTAATAACTGTTGCCAAAAAAAATTTTTTTAATCTATTGTTTTCAATTGTTTTTCCTAAGACTATCTTTTTTAATTATTGACAGGAATTGTAACAAGGGAGATTTACATAAGGAAGGGTAATTTGCAAATTGATAATAATACTAAACTGTGATGTCAAGAATTTTCATTAGAACAAAATTAACTTGTCTCAAGAGTCATTGTGGGTATGTAGTTAACAAGAACATGAGGAGATGGCGCTAGTATTCAGCACAGAAACACTTGGAAAAATTAAACGGGTCCTTTCAGCTCGCTCCTTTTCCGCTCGGATAGTGAGAACATGAGGGTACAGATCCTGCTTGACTTCTAAGTTAAAAAACAACCTTATGAAAATTCTTTGAACATAAAGATTATCACCAAAATAATACGGTTTACAATCAAAAGCGAGTGGTTTATTTATAGCAAAGTTATTTAAATATTTTAGGTCCGCTAATCTCTCAAGAACCGATTTAATACATCATCGTCCATTAAATACAGACGTACATTAAATTTCCGATAATTTACCGGCCGTCTGTCTCTCAGGGTTGGCTCGACTATAGATTAATTAATGAGTTGAATCCGATTTCAAATTCCCCCCCGACCTGCGCGCAGAAGTTACTTAACGTTTCGGATTGATCGCGAAAGACTTCGGGATTCAATTTCACCCAAATCTCATATCGGATAATCGGACTCAGGCAACCGTGCCGGCGAGCGAATGCAATCTCCCCAGCCGTCTAGATTTGTCAGTGTTTCACACATACTCGATGGAATTCCCATTTATCCACCTCTTTCCATTGGGAAAAGAGAAAGAGGATTTGGATGCGGATTGCTGAAGTGCTGGATAAGTGGTTAAAAGATGCTGCGCAAAAGAGAATCAATTAAAAGCATAACTAAATTAAATAAAATTGGAATTTTCACAGAAACAATTGCGTCTGTTAGCAACGGAATTAGAAAAACAATTCCAATATCAAATTATTATTTGATTTCAATTTTTCAATAGCAAAACAATTGATAACCTTGTCGAGAATATATTATTTTTATTTCTTTATTCTGTCGTTAAAAATAAAATGAGGCTTTAAATTGATATTGGTAAGACTCTAAGCCATTCGCAGTAAAAATGGTCCTTTAATTTCCAAAAATACTTTTTAAAGATGTCGGGGGACCGCTAATTAAACAATTGACACCTTGTAGGTAGGCAACGTTCTAAAAACCTAAATATTTTGATTAATGTACATTGTATGAACTTATTATCATCATTTCAGCCAAAAGATGTCCACTGCTTGTTGGAATCCTCCCTAAAGAAGCCAGGGCTTAGTCATAATCTCTACGCTTAACAGACGGGTTCGGAGTTTGCAGTAAAGGACCACAATTCGGAAAACATGGCTGCTTATTTTGTGTCTACGGGTGGTTTATGGTAATTACCTACACTAAAATAAGCGCCTTTTAGGACACCTTTAAATATGATATCTTGATGCTATTCCACTTTACCCCGCAGCGAAACTGACAGAAATATGCCCTTTTTTCCTTTTTCTTTATAGTTTTAATCTTTTAAAAAGTCAAATGCTATTTAAGGGTTTAGTAACTACAAGTGTTATTTTTAAACGACTTCAGTAATGAGTTCGTGTGACTTGCCTACAGCACAACCCAAAAAAGAAAACTTGTAATCCGTTTATTACAGCTAGTGTCGATAAACATGTATAATATTAACGTGCTTACGCAAAATATTCTTTGTACAATTTCCTGCGTGTGCTGTCATGAATGTAACCGGCTTTGCAAGTCCAAGGGTGCGGACAGAAAAACTAATTTCCTGTTGCTTCCCTCTCTCCTTTCTTTGGCATTCTTGTAGAAGATCAGTAGGTTATAAACCAAACTGAATTATAAAATATGCTCTAAATACAGTTCTTGAATAAGTACAACATGGTTTAAACAAAACATATAGCGTTATTTTATAATAACGTTGTTTTATACTAACAAAACTTTAAGTATTAATTAGTTTCGTATCTGGCTGAACGAATCTTGAAAGTCTATTTAACGAAATTTATACTCAATTTTAGATAAATCATACAAGTCTTTTTCAAGACAAGTTAATCTATTTGTACACATTATAAGACTGGTCATAACTTCATAAAATCATACTAGAAAGTTTACAACTTCTTTGGGTTTCTATAGGTCTCAATTCTTTTAGCTTTTGTTAGTGTTTTCGATAGTGAAAAGATGTATGCAAGGTTTGCGACTCACTCGTGATGCTCTTGTAAGTACTTACAGTCAGGTGAACCGTATGCATAATTTAAAAATTAACTGTAGTTAAATAGAACATAACTCAATAAATAGAAACTGTAAAGGCCGTGAAAATAATCTATATATATAAAAATGAAACCCGTTTTCCGTTGTCACGACATAACATGAAAACGGCTTGACCGATTTGGCTGATTTTTTTTTGTAGTTTTCTAATACTCTGTACAAGGTTCTTACGGAAAAAAATATAAAGAAAATCTCTCAGAAAGATTGAAAAATATAACGTAACAAATGTCAACGTCATTCAATTTAAAACAAAAAATCTGTGGTAATCTGTGACACCACATCGATAACCGCGCTGACAAATGTCAACGTCATTCAATTCAAAGCTACGCTAAGGCGGTACGAAGTTCGCCGGGTCAGCTAGTGCATGTATATATCTGCCGCAAAGTCGCCAGTTTTGGCTTTATTCCACACGTGCGTCGCAGCGGACGCGACCCAGCAAATGGCAGTTTCCCGCCATTTTTCACCTCACTGCTTATGTAATAATTCTACTTTAAACTGCAGATACATAGAGTTAGTGATGTCGTACGTTATATTTAACAGAAAACTATTTTCATACTATGTCCCTACTAATTTCAATTATTACCCAATAAATATTTTCAGATATAAGTGTCACAAATGAAACACTGAACAATAGTTATCCAGAAAAGCCTTTGGTTGCTTGAAAGATTTCTATAATCTTACATTACATTCTCACTACTTCATGATATACTTACATCTGTTAACCGGTAATGCGAATCTTATAAACACCATCACCACACTACAATAAAATAACTTGGTATTTATATCAAAGCTAATCGTCCGAATCCATTAGTTACGTAATTTGTACATTTCATGGAAATTAATCTCCGAATAGCTTTAGCTATGCTAAATTACCCGAAAAATAATTTATCTCCTCTTTCGTTGAAAAGTATTCATTTAATATTTTCAATCCTTACGAAAAAGTACAGCCTCAGTCTCATAAATCTGTGGCGACAGCGTCGCATTAACTCATTCTTTTCCCTAGCGGATGGATATCTCTAAAACTGGTGAGAACTTTCCACAATGCAAGCAGTAACCGTCGCAAAAATAATCGGGAAAACTACCAGTTTAAAGGTATTTATTACAATAAATGTTCCTCGCAGTTTCTGGATCTTAAATACTATTTCGTTTCATTACCTTAAAAACTTTCGCTATGTTGGTTTGCCTTAAAGACCGATTAGACTAATGGTGGCTGATCTTAACTACAAAAACTACGGACACGTAAAAAATCCTGAATCCCGTAACTGGTAAATGTCTATATAATGAATATAAAAATAACTTCGCTAAGAAAAGAATATTAAAGTGAACTTTCTTTTGGGCAATGTCAAAAATATTATTTTGGTTGGTGCAACCATAAATCAGTTTGTCTGTATAATAGCGACTCCAAATCATGAGATCAAACCCCGATTGTTCATATAAAGTTTATCTGATGATGATAACTATTTTGAGGATCATAGTTGTATTGATACTCTTTTAAGTATTCCTTCGTTAATTTAGTGTCCATTTAAAATAATAATAATAATAATTTATTGTCCAACAATAGCACAAAAACAATAATCTTACAAACATTATTCAAAGTACAATGCTAAACAATAATACTCTGCCCCCTAGGTTAGGTAAACCTGTATTCTAGGAGACAGATCCTTCCCTCTAATATCGTATTGCATTTGCACATAGCACTATCTTGTAGCTATAAACTAAGAAGTCATCGGACGTATCAATGTGAGAATGTGTGCGTGTGTGTGTGCGTGTGCGTGTGTGTGTGTGTATGTGTGTGTGTGTTAGAGAGTGTGCGTGTACGCATGCCTGCATGTGTCTCATTGATTTGGGACTAAATATTGTAAGTATAACTTAGTTTTTTTTTTATTGCTTTTAAGTAATTTTAAATAATTGAGTTTAGTTTATTAATTAGTTAAATTTACTATTTAATATTAATATTTAAATGTATTTTGTATTTCTTTATAATTATATTTTAGAGTAAAGCTTGAAGTTGTTCGGTTTATTCATAGACTAGCAGAAGTAGCCAATCTCGTACTTTGATTTTACATTACATTTATAGAAGCACATAGGTTGGAATGAAACTAAATATTTTATTTGTATTTATAATTAATTGTTAAAATTACTAAGTGCATAAATATAGCCCAGGTTCATTTATTGTAAAAAAAATAAACTGATATAGTTTGTTTGCAATGTACACAATTTTCAGAAATATAATTAAAAGGTTGAATGAAATTACTATATTTACTTAACCGGTAATGTATAATGAAAGACTTTGTTCACTTACCTAATTATTTGTCAAAGTAAAAACACGTTACCAACATGACCACAACAGCATCCTATAGGTGCCTACACCATAAAATGAAATCCCCATAATTAATCATGAGAAAGGGTCCATCCGAAAACGTCTACAACTTTCCGAGTAATTAGCAAAGCGGATAGATATTATATTTCCATCGCCACAACTTTACCAACCCGTTAAGCGATTAGTACGAGCCAATTCCTTTCGGATTTATATCAGTATTGCCGTATAATTGATTTACTTTACCCGAGTAACGGTGTGTGAACAGCGACAAATAAGATTCGGTATTTGGCACTGAACGAATTTTCTGGTATTTAAACAGATATTAAGTAAGTAAGTTAAATAGATGCTACGATACATAGTATATTTTACGTTAAAGATGTCAAGATATGAAATAGATCGAATTCATCTGATACACATCTTATGAAAAACAGATGTTTCGTTTTAATGAGCTTAATGAGTAAATCTAAACATCTACTATCAATGTCTTACGGAATTGTACTCGTAAAGTTTGTTATCATTATAAACTACTTTTATAAAGTTTCAAACTTAAAATATAGCGTTCGTCAAACCAATACCTGCTATATAGAAAAATATAATTTCGCTTTGGTCAAAATGATGAAACAAATGATGAATCAAAAAATCGCACTCCAGATTTTGGTTTAACATCGGTGCCACAGTGAAAAACTTTACTCGTCTTGTATATACTATTATACTAATTTTATCTTTCGACATTTTTTAATTTGTTTATAAATTGATTTGACACGTGTAGAAATCGTTATTCTTCGTCAATCTTTAACAAAAAAATCAAATAAAAAAAAATCAATAACCAAAACAAAAATATAGTTTCTTTTTATTATTTTAAATATACAAAAATATGTGTATGCATTGACTTTCATGTTATTAGGACAATCAATGATAATAACTTGCAATAGTATTGTTTATGTTCTTTAAAAATCAATTTAACTAAGTAAAAAGTTATATGCAAGCATAGAATTCCATTAAAATTGCATTAAATCGACTCACGGAATAGCGGTCATTTTATTTTACGTGTATCAACTAGTTCGTGAGTAAGTTTCTTGTGAGCTAAATTCGGTATGTGTTTAGTTCACTAGAATTCTTATGATATGAATTTAAATGTGACCCGATTTCACATTTTTTAGGGAAATTCGCATAACTGCTTCCAACTTATGTCGTAAACTTTTCTATATTTTTAATATATATAGGGTTCGTATACATAATTTTAAAAATATCTACAAGCTTTACTGCGGGTATATCCAAAAATCAATAACACGAAAAAAGGGACTCTATTTTGTAATAGGTGAGGCGTAGGTAGGTATGTAGGTAGCTATATATACGCGATGAAGTCCCGTTGAGTCAAAATAATGAGTAAATAAAAAGATATGGTACCGAAAATTTAGACCAAGCTTTGGTATTAATTAGGTATAGCGAAATGATGACTTACAAGACTTCAAAGGTGTATAAAGTGCCGTAGCAAACGTTATTAGACAAATTGAAAAATATATATCAAAATCGTCTGGGCATGCGACAGTTCTTACGAAGGAGGAAGAAGAATTATTACTCAAATAGATTCACAATATGAGAGAGATGAAGTTTCCCGTTACAAAGGAGCAGTTATTGCATTATTTTGGTAAATTAGTAAAAGGACTGTCTACTGTCTACCTAACTCACTATCCTGTTCTTAATTATTAAACCTTTATTTTTTTTACTAATAAATTATCATAACTCACTATAAAAAACTTTATCCCGAAGCAAAGGCCACGAGCTCACGAACTTAGAAGCTGAGCCAAATTTTATTATGAATCAGGCTTCAAAAATGAGGTTCACAAATAAATTAATAAAAAAATAATCGATCTAAAACTACATAATTCTACATTTAATTACTGGAAAAATACCAATATTCATTACAGATAAGCTTACAAAAGATTTCATGTACGGATTAACGATGTCGAAATATGGGACATTTACCTTAATTGTATTAATGGCTAAATATTTCTTTTTACAGACGCTCTGTAAATTATGCCACAAATAATTTAAAATTCTTTCTTTCTTTCTTGCATTAAAACATTAGATATAAACAATTTGTTCTTATTTTTCTTATCACAAGTGTCTTTGTCATCAAACGCTGTCGAATTTATTAATCGTTCGCTCATTCATTTGACATACGATCCTTATTCATTTGAATGAACGCCAAGGATAATTAATATCATCAGAAAGGTCAAACCAGTACTTGTGCGCTTCGGATAGCGAAGCTTTCAGAAACAGCTCTCGAACAATAGAACAATGAAGTATAATATTGTAAACGGTTATCATTTATCGACAGTACACTGGGCCTTACCTGCACCAGAACAATGAAACCCCGAATGTTTGATTAATGGAAATCTCTACGTAACAAAAACCTTTTAGTTATTTATTGGAACCTAAGGTTTAAACATTATTTTGGAGCTTGTATAAGTATGATTAAATGAAGTATGAGCTTATTCTACTTTGATTTTCACGACCGATTTATAAACACATTAGATTTATATTATATATTTTATTATTTATAACATTTATCTGCATTAATATCAAATTCCAAATGATATCTGGCAGTAGACATAAGGCAGCGAAGTCGATTTCTGAATAGCGAGTTGGTCTGACCCACTTACGAGTATATTAATTTTTATAGTAGCTTAAAATAGTGAGGATGAAATCTAACAAACGTCAGTTTACTTTTTTAAATTCACCTTTTAAATTAACTTTTTTTTAATTATAACAAAAAAGTCTTTTTTCTTTCATTCTTCACTTAGTTTTATGTTAAATTAAATATTTATTTGCGTAATATCTTGTGGCCGAAGAACGACTTCCCTAAGCCACCGTTAACACCCAGTTACCTACTATAAATAACAGGCAAAAGATATGATAGTAAATTGCTAACCTTTTCTCTAAATATTTAATTTGATAATATTTATCAAGCGTTTTAACAATTTACAAAGTTGAAGCATTCAATATACAAAAAATATAAACTGTTATCGTAAAAAAATGTACTGTATTTGTTGCTAATAAGCTATGTGTGACATGCTTTGCAACGATTTTTTTTTGCAACTATATTTATATAAACCTGCTCTGGCATGCTTACACATTGTATTTGAATTGGATTTAAATTTCGTGAGCTTTAATTAATTAGCGCGAAACTCCAATTATTTTTCTAAAATAAAAGTATCCTAGATTACTCCTAATTACACCAGTTAACAATCAGTAAATGACTAGTCAAAATCAAATTAGCCATTTCAGAGATTAGCAAACGCAAACATAAAGAAATTTTTTTTTGTTTTATTTACTAAAATGTGAATTTAGTAAGAAGCTGATAATTTGACATTAAAAAGAGACTTTATTTTAATTTAATTGCATAGACCACTTGTTTTTCCTTATGTATTGTAAGACCTGTTCTTACATTCCACTACGTTTTAAAATTACTATTCCCTCTGCAAGATGGGATTTTTAGCCAGACAGCTTATACATTCCGAGTGGTGCTCGAGCAATCATGTATCTTGAAGTAGTGCCAACGGAGTACTGATGCTAAGCTGGAATTGAGTGGCAAATTGGCAATCCCCGCCTCTCAACTCTGAGCAAGGAAGGAGGGTTTTAATTCAACTATTTAGAAAATTTACATTCCGTTTCTGATATTTCAGTTCTTGTGATACTTTAATACGTTATCTTCATAAATTTAAACGGAGTGTTTATTTTTTCCTTTTGTTTGATTCTTATTTAAATGAGAACTGACAAAAAGCAACATAGAATCTATCATTGTAGAACCTTTATCAATATTTTTTATATATGTGTATGTTAGCCCACAGAGTATTTGTGGTATGGATCTAGTGCATGAGTTAGATAAGTTTAAACAAATTCCTGTTTCAAATTAGAAAACTAAAATAAACCAGATGATAGTCATGTGTTTTTCTGGAAAGAAATGGTGGCCAGGGCAACGCACCATAGTCACGTCCCTCAGTCATGAGGTAACGACAAAAGAAGAAAAAGGAGATCATGTGTTTAAAATCTAAAACCCTTTGACTTGGATGTTTGTAGTTTTTATTCGCACATAGTTATAGTATTGTAACAAAAGTAGGTAATAAATATTTTTCAACCATGGAGAAGAATACGTAAATAAGAAATCGTAATCATCGATTTTGACGTCCCTATAACCGGGACAGAGGTCTTCCATTAGAAAGAACGAGTCACACGGGCCACGCAGGGTTAATGCGGATTGTGGATTATAAAAGTTAATAATACCTCTGCTTAAATGCAAAAGCCTCTTGGCACGTTTTACTTTTATTGAACTTAATTTAAGATATCCAGTGCCCACAAAACCAAGTTGCACTTTCTTCAGAATAAGTTGCACGAAGTCCATTAGGACCATCTTGTGTCATTCGTATCACGCCAGTACTTTTTACCGTGGAATATTTTTCACACGCCGGATGGTTGTGACGTTAAATAATGTCACGCAAAAATGTTCCCTCGAGATGGAACTCTTTGTATGAAATTTGAACTTTTTGCCCGCTAATAATGGTTAGTGAGAACCAAGCACAAGTCTGCTTAAGTGTATTCATTCGTTTTAGAATCAGAAATTGTAGACTTTGTTTTGAGATAAATTATTGTCATGACAATTTTAACGAATAACTTTTGCTTTCCTGTTTATAAAACCAAAGAAGAATCGCTTAATTATGAAAGGGTAACAAAGTTCACAGACAGCATCATATTAACATTTTATTACTTTTTAGGCAATATTTTTACGGGTTAACTTTCTGACTAATTCAATGTTCATCGTTCAAATAAATCGGTTATGTGCTTACTTAACAAAATACAAAACTCGTATTTTGTTAAGTAAGCACATAACGGATTTATTCTAATTCAAATATTTTAACCTAATACAAAACTCGTTCAGAAACTTAAATAGGTGCGTAAAGAGAAATTATCGGCATATCTCTTAGATGACAATCAACGAGGAACTAACGCTAGATCGTAATTCCACAATACCCTTGCGGGGAGGGCCTCTTAATGAAACCTACGGATGTTGGCGACAAATTGTCAGCAATTCGACTAGTCTTAAGACTAATTGCTCTCTCCAAATTTGTCTTGAATTCACATTCCATTTCGGATGCAATTAGGGTTGATAACGAGTGATTTAGTGGGAATCGCGCACTATGTAATGGTTCATCGTATTCCATTTGTTAAATTCATAATAGCCAATTTTATATTTGCATTTCACTTTTTTCATTACATAAATTAGTTGTTTATAATTTCGGTTTTTAGTACGTTTAGTATTTGAAAAAATTAAGGGCAATATACATATATATTAAGCGGACGAGTATCGACAAACTGCGATCAGACCTATTATTTCACCAATTAGCTTGATACATAAACGTCGACCGACATCTTGAGATAGTATTTCGAACAATACTTGTGTTCTTGTTAACGACATGTCGTGATAATAGGAAAATTTGTTAACTTATTCCGTCGCCATATTATCTTCTTTTACCAAAATTGTGTTTATGTGTTTATAATTACTCCATACTTATAGAGAAAAAAATAGTTAATAGTACCAACTTTTTTTGTCCTGTGGTGTCCGACAGAGATGTTAACATCCACCCTTCACACTCAATGGTGACGTAAAAGGCGACTAATGATACTGAAGGCACCATACATCTCCCATACACCACAAAATAGGCAGCAGAGTTTTCCGAATTATGTTCTTTTACAGCGGTTTCCAATCCAAGCGTTAAGATAAATCTATACATATAATAAATAAATATTTCTTACATTCACACCAATTAGCCTTGCCTAAAGTTAGCACTGTAAGGCTTGTGTTATGGATACTAGGGTAACGGATAGACATACATATATGATACATAGATATATAATACATTGATATATAATATTCATAGATATATAATATTCATAGAAATATATATAAACACCCATGACTCAGGTACAAATGCTCGTATTCATCATAAAAACATCTGTCCCTTCCGGGATCCGAACCCAGGACCATCGGTGCGAAAGGCAAGATCACTACCGTTGCACCCAACGGTCGTAATGAAATAAGTTTGGAGTAAAGCCTCCGCTTATCTGTAGACATCTTTCAGCTTAAATGATGGCGAATATTTTTTTAGAACTAAATATGTAGCTTGGTTTTTCGATCCGTAAAACATACGATATATGAATTATATCTCTCGCATAACGGTCTTTATGAGAACGCCACGCCGTAGCCCCAGATTCGATCCCCGGCCGAATCAATGTAGAAAACTTTTCTATATTGCCTCGAGTCTGGATGTTGTGTTACCGTCGTTGTTTCTGAATTCCATAACACAAGCGATTTAGCTACTTAACTTGACTTCAAAGCAATGTATTTAATATTATTCATTGCCATGTGCCTTTGCCGACAATAATCTATACTAATATTATAAAGAAGTAAAGTTTGTGTGTTTGTATATTTGTTAAATTGTAAGGGGTAATCTCGGGATCTACTGAATCGATTTTAAAAATTCTTTCACCAATAGAAAGGCTCATTATTGCTGAGTGTCATAGGCTTTCTAGCATTCAATAGAATGCTAGAAAAAATTTAAAGAATTTTGTCCACCCGTGCGAAGCCGGGACGGGCCGCTAGTCTCTTATACAATTAACTTCTTATTTATTTCTTTTTATCATTTACTCTTATTAAATATGATTTAATATTTAACGAAGTTAGTTTATTTTCTTTACATGTAAATACTCTTATTTAATTTTAGATAATATTTATACAACTATTTAGTCTGTTTAGAAGTTAATTCTCTGGTCTGTAAATGAAGTCATTAAACTGTATAATGACGTTCTCTTTGAACCTTCAAGTGCACAAAGTAGAGAATGCAGCTTATTGTCCATCGCCTTTGTAGTTCACTTGAAATATGCTAGTCTTTAGGGTGAAGCTTAGTAATGCGACAAAATGTTGATTTAACTTCAGAGTATTCATTATGTACTGAGATGAAGCCTTGAAGACAGAGTCGAGCTCTACTCTCTAATTATAAAACGTGGATTAAATTACAACTAATGCTGTCATTTTCTTCTTTTAAGTAAATAACTTTTAAGTAAGACTGAGTAACAGTTTGAAACAGGTTTAATTTTAGTAACATTTTATATACAAAAAGCAGAAGACTGTTTAACTTTTTATCTACGTTATGGGAATCCTTATACACCAGAACCTAAGATGGTTCTGGTGTATAAGGATAACTAAGTAAACCTGAGGAAATTTTATCGAAAAGTGTTGCTTTTAGATACATATAACTGTACATGTTACTTATGACTCCATATTTTTATATACATACTTTTGAGATATGACTTACTTGTTAATTTATTATTAACTAGCTGACCCAGCCACGCGTTACTGTGTTGTAAATTAAAATAAAACCTATCCTATTTCCTAAGTAGGAATAAATCAAGCAAAATCCAAAAATCATCAAAATCATTTAAATAATTTCGGAGTTACGAATTCCATAACACAAGTGCTTTAACAACTTAAGTTATATTCAGAACAATATTTGTGATATTGTTTAATATATACACTCGAGAGCAATGAATCCGGGTCACTTAAAGAATCCTAAAAATCTCGGAAACTAAAAATGCTAGGTTAATGCAATAAATTGTATTTAATAGACAATGTAATACTCCTTAAATGAAGGTATTAAAACTTCTTAGTTATTGTAAAGTTATATCATAAAAAAATCAAATTTGAAAAAGGGCCACTTTCGAAGATGGAACTACGAAATTACAGCATTTGGTTTTGTTTTCTTTGTAATCTGTCATTTATGTGGGTACATAAACCATGTTGATAGTGCTCTATATTCATTATTCAAGCTGAAATTATGTCGCTTACGCCTGAAGAATGCACCAGAATACTTACAATGCTGGAAACCGGCCGGAGTCAGCGCGATACAGCCAGGACTGTCGGTGTGTCGCTGTCAACAGTACAAAGAGTTCTCCGACGTTACGAAGAAACTGGTTCTAACCTACGCAGACCAGGAACGGGCAGAACCAGGTATACCACAGCACGAGAAGACCGATACTTGGTGAACACCATGCTTCGAAATCGCTTTCTCACAGGAACTGAACTCACCAATCAGTTTCGACGCCTCGGAGGAAGTAACCCAAGTGCATGGACAGTAAGACGTCGGCTTGCTGAATCTAACTTAAAACCCCTTAGACCTGCAAACGGCCCTAAACTGGAGCGTGGGCATCGTATTTCAAGACTAAGATATGCCCAGAGCCACGTAAATTGGAGTATTGAAGATTGGTCAAAAGTTATGTTCTCCGACGAATCAAAATTTATGCTCTACAAGCACGATGGAAGACACAGAGTGTATCGAAGACCAGGGGAAAGATTCAAGCAAGCATGCATCGAAGAAAAAGTAGCCTACGGTGGTGGGTCTGTACTTGTGTGGGCCGGAATTTCTTCTGAAAGTCGCACAGAGCTGGTGATCATAGAAAACGGCTCTTTAACTAGCGTAAGATATGTGGAAGAAATCCTCAATGATCACGTTGGTCCATTTATGGTCAATTTAGGTGAGGATGCTATATTTATGCATGACAATGCCCGACCTCATACAGGTAGGATTGTGAATGACTACCTTCAAGAGATGAACATTACTCGTATGGAGTGGCCAGCGCGCAGCCCGGATATCAACCCGATCGAGCATGCTTGGGACGAGCTAGGCAGATGCGTAAAACAACGAAACCCTCCCCCAATCACGCTTCGTGAGCTCAAAATTGCTCTCACAGAGGAATGGGAGAATATTCCCCAAAATCGTATAAGGAACTTGGTGTACAGCATGCCAAACCGCGTAAACGCAGTAATGGAAGCACGAGGAGGCAATACGAAGTATTAAAATTCAAGAAATCGTAATAAAGTTCAAACATTTCATGTTTCCTATTTTTGTTTTAAGGAGAGATCAGCAGTTTTTTTCTTTATGTAATTTTGTGTTAATAAAATGTATGGTGACTCATATTTTTTTTACTTTCATTTAAGGAGTATTACATTGTCTATTAAATACAATTTATTGCATTAACCTATCATTTTTAGTTTCCGAGATTTTTAACATTCTTTAAGTGACCCAGATTCATTGCTCTCGCGTGTATTTGAAATTTTTTAAGATTAATTAAATGGGTTGTAAGAGTTATTTAATAAATTATAAATACGTGCAAATTAATTGTCTTGTATTAAAAGTCTAAGGAGTTAAAGTTGCCCAACAGAATTAATGAAACGACAAAGGTTATTATAAGTTATAATGCTTACGGATTAAAATATTAAACTCATATGCAGGGACATAACAGAATTTAAAATCAAACAATTCCCGGGATCGTCCGGGCAGGGGTTATTATAAAATTTAATTAGGCACACACTACAATATGAAAGCCACGCTAACAAGACTAGGGTTTTATAATTATTAACTAAATACAAACTCACCTTGGTGAATAAATTAATTTGTTTTTGCTTAATTATATACGTACAGTTTTTCACATTTTATGTAAATAATGCTAAGTGATTGCCTACCAAACTTATAAGGTCTATGTCATAAATAAAAACAAATTTTATAGAGTTTTTATTGTCTTTGATATGATCCCTATATACTCTAAAATTCAGTGTATAATAATGTATCTATTGATAGTTTATTGCACTTTATATCCACTGTATTTTACGATTTTGATTTCACAAGTATCGTAATTATCTCCAACTTCCTTCGCTACATCTAAAGTACATTTATTTGTAATAAAATTAAACTAGAAAATAAGACATAGAAACCTTATTATAAATATAAACACTTTCTTTACAGTGTAGCACAAACTAACGATATTCAATACTTATTAAAAAAACGTAAAAAAATTACGTAGTTGCGATTTAGCCAGGGAAGTAAAATAAAAAAATAAGTATAAAATAATTATTTTTGTTTATAATGGATTCTCAGATAAAATTAGTTCTTTCAAAAATCCACTCTTCGAAATATTAGGTAATAAAAAGGACAGAAAAATCCATCACTGGATTTTTACAATGAATTATAGTAGATTTAGAAAATATAATTTTTCAGCGTAATCTTCCTTTAAACTTTTTCACACTGTAACTCATATTTTTACTATATATTTTTATCTAAGTATATTAATTTATCCCGCGTCAGGACATATCGTTGTCCTATGAAAAAGAAACTTTACCTAGTATTAAAACAAATAACAGTTCATAAATGCTTTACAAATGCTTAGCCGATGTCTTTATATATATTCACAGTCAAAAGCTGCTTAATAAATATCATTACACTTTTAATTAGCACGTATCCCTTATGGAATATTCATGTAGGTAGAAAATACAGGATCGTGCCGGCCAAATCCCAAACGACTTATGAAGAAACGTTAAACTTTAAGTAGGTTTTATTCGTATACATTAAAAAGGTTCCATCAAAAGTTCTGTTCGCCGAACGTGTTGGGTAAGAGTTTCCGAGTTGGCAGCAATTCGTCGCACCTGGCGGCCGCTGTTGTTGCCGCAAACTGTCGCTCCCTGTAGTCAAATCGCACGCCCCAATAATGAGACGCAGTGCGGCAGACAAACGAGACTCACATAATAAACACTCGTTATTTTTCTACTGGTTAAATACTGGACGTATTTTTTTTTAATAAAGTCTAGAACGAGCTGTTCTTTATTATGATAACACACAAATGATGAACCTAATCGCGATTATCTAATACTGTAATAAACTAATCGTTTTTTTTATATTTACACTTGTATAACATATTCGAAATATTAAGTACTTACCTTTAAACAAAACAAACAAATATGCGCATTAAACTCCTGTAAGACAATAACATCAGTTTGTTTTTTTTAAGAGAAAAATTTCTACTTAGCTCGGTAGCTTAGCTCTATTTTCTCTCATTTACAAAAAATCCTATGGTACATTACTAATGTCGTTACTTATGATTGACTGATACTAAAGAATACTACGTTTTAATCTCTGTCTCTGTAGTTCCTTTTGATATAACTCAAATATCGTGCCTAAATATCAACCAATAAAACACGCAATTTCATAACAGGCCATCATTTGTGACCACTGAGAAACTGGACCCATAATGTATCTTACATTATGGGTTCAAATATAACCACAGAGTCCCGCATGACACCTTAGACAACTTGATTTTTTTCTTGTAATAATTATTACAAGATAAATTATAATTATATCAAAAGGAACTACAGAGACAGAGATTAAAACGTAGTATTCTTTAGTATCAGTCAATCATAAGTAACGACATTAGTAATGTACCATAGGATTTTTTGTAAATGAGAGAAAATAGAGCTAAGCTACCGAGCTAAGTAGAAATTTTTCTCTTAAAAAAAACAAACTGATGTTATTGTCTTACAGGAGTTTAATGCGCATATTTGTTTGTTTTGTTTAAAGGTAAGTACTTAATATTTCGAATATGTTATACAAGTGTAAATATAAAAAAAACGATTAGTTTATTACAGTATTAGATAATCGCGATTAGGTTCATCATTTGTGTGTTATCATAATAAAGAACAGCTCGTTCTAGACTTTATTAAAAAAAAATACGTCCAGTATTTAACCAGTAGAAAAATAACGAGTGTTTATTATGTGAGTCTCGTTTGTCTGCCGCACTGCGTCTCATTATTGGGGCGTGCGATTTGACTACAGGGAGCGACAGTTTGCGGCAACAACAGCGGCCGCCAGGTGCGACGAATTGCTGCCAACTCGGAAACTCTTACCCAACACGTTCGGCGAACAGAACTTTTGATGGAACCTTTTTAATGTATACGAATAAAACCTACTTAAAGTTTAACGTTTCTTCATAAGTCGTTTGGGATTTGGCCGGCACGATCCTGTATTTTCTACCTACATGAATATTCCATAAGGGATACGTGCTAATTAAAAGTGTAATGATATTTATTAAGCAGCTTTTGACTGTGAATATATATAAAGACATCGGCTAAGCATTTGTAAAGCATTTATGAACTGTTATTTGTTTTAATACTAGGTAAAGTTTCTTTTTCATAGGACAACGATATGTCCTGACGCGGGATAAATTAATATACTTAGATAAAAATATATAGTAAAAATATGAGTTACAGTGTGAAAAAGTTTAAAGGAAGATTACGCTGAAAAATTATATTTTCTAAATCTACTATAATTCATTGTAAAAATCCAGTGATGGATTTTTCTGTCCATTTTATTACCTAATATTTCGAAGAGTGGATTTTTGAAAGAACTAATTTTATCTGAGAATCCATTATAAACAAAAATAATTATTTTATACTTATTTTTTTATTTTACTTCCCTGGCTAAATCGCAACTACGTAATTTTTTTACGTTTTTTTAATAAGTATTGAATATCGTTAGTTTGTGCTACACTGTAAAGAAAGTGTTTATATTTATAATAAGGTTTCTATGTCTTATTTTCTAGTTTAATTTTATTACAAATAAATGTACTTTAGATGTAGCGAAGGAAGTTGGAGATAATTACGATACGTGTGAAATCAAAATCGTAAAATACAGTGGATATAAAGTGCAATAAACTATCAATAGATACATTATTATACACTGAATTTTAGAGTATGTAGGGATCATATCAAAGACAATAAAAACTCTATAAAATTTGTTTTTATTTATGACATAGACCTTATAAGTTTGGTAGGCAATCACTTAGCATTATTTACATAAAATGTGAAAAACTGTACGTATATAATTAAGCAAAAACAAATTAATTTATTCACCAAGGTGAGTTTGTATTTAGTTAATAATTATAAAACCCTAGTCTTGTTAGCGTGGCTTTCATATTGTAGTGTGTGCCTAATTAAATTTTATAATAACCCCTGCCCGGACGATCCCGGGAATTGTTTGATTTTAAATTCTGTTATGTCCCTGCATATGAGTTTAATATTTTAATCCGTAAGCATTATAACTTATAATAACCTTTGTCGTTTCATTAATTCTGTTGGGCAACTTTAACTCCTTAGACTTTTAATACAAGACAATTAATTTGCACGTATTTATAATTTATTAAATAACTCTTACAACCCATTTAATTAATCTTAATAAATTTCAAATATATATTAAACAATATCACAAATATTGTTCTGAATGTAACTTAAGTTGTTAAAGCACTTGTGTTATGGAATTCGTAACTCCGAAATTATTTAAATGATTTTGATGATTTTTGGATTTTGCTTGATTTATTCCTACTTAGGAAATTGGATAGGTTTTATTTTAATTTACAACACAGTAACGCGTGGCTAGGTCAGCTAGTTAATAATAAATTAACAAGTAAGTCATATCTCAAAAGTATATAAAAATATGGAGTCATAAGTAACATGTACAGTTATATGTATCTAAAAGCAACACTTTTCGATGAAATTTCCTCAGGTTTGCTTAGTTATCCTTATACACCAGAACCAGCTTAGGTTCTGGTGTATAAGGATTCCCATAACGTAGATAAAAAGTTAAACAGTCTTCTGCTTTTTGTATATAAAATGTTACTAAAATTAAACCTGTTTCAAACTGTTACTCAGTCTTACTTAAAAGTTATTTACTTAAAAGAAGAAAATGAATACAAAACCGTTTTAATACTATTTTACCCCGGCTACAATATTTTACCCCGGCTACAATATTTTACCCCGGCTACAATATATATATATATATATATATATATATATATTCAATCAAAAACTTGCGTTAATTATTAACCTTGCTCAGACTTGAGTTAAATCGAAGTAAAAACGCCTTAAAAATTATTATCTCCGTCAGAGGACTACTTTAACTATAGCTTTCAAAACCAAATACCGCAAAACAATAATTATTAATAATAAGCAGTGATGATACGACAACTAACCTTCGTGAAAGCTATTTAAGTTTCAAAACCGTTTATCATATTTTTTAATCAATTATCTTAATATAAAATCCAATACCTACATTCAAAACAGAAAAATCAATTTCTTGACTCTTAATTTCTACACTTTCGTGGAGAAACTTTAATATAACGCAATATTTCTACCTCACTATGCTATTGTGAAAAACATTTCAAAATAGACAAACAAAAGAAATAACTTCCCCGTCATTTAGAAGATGAATCTTAATCCAAAACTCTTTTATATTTACTTTAGCTTGATCTTTTTATCCCTTCCTAGTGTTTTTACTTTGTTCTCTCTCATAAACATGAAAGCAATTTAGACAAACTTTGGCATTACAACGAACTCTATCGATTTCTGTATTAAACCAACATCCCTTAGACTCCCGGTACGAAACGCGCAGGTGAATTCACAAGTAAGCGTTTGATAGGTAAACTGGGATTTGCTTGTTTTGTATACACAATGTGTGCCACATTTCGTGTCGAAAAAAACTGGATATGAATACGGTTTGCATTTTATATTATCAATTTTCTTGTTCTTTGTTAAAAACTTGAATACATTGTATTTCAGAAACTCGTTTACATAGAGATCACATCATGGGATGATAATGTGTTAATTCTTCCTATTAAAGGCTTTATTCCAACTGTGAGTAGCAAAAAGGCGTCTTATAACTTTGTCTCCCCCAAAGTCTATAACCGTAATATTCTTCATAGAAGTGTGTCACCCGTTTAGTAGGAACATTATTTACATTACTCGTCTAAATATATTTAATGTTTTGTTCTGAGTAACTGACTGATTGACACAAAGCTTAAACCACTTAACCTAGAGACTTCAACTTTGGAAGTTATATTTATTATATTGAGAAAACGCTCGTTAAAAATGAATTTCAGAAAATGCAAGCCCCAAGGGGGTCAAATGGGGGATAAATAAAGCAAGAACTAGAATTCAAATGCTCTTGGTAAAATATGTTAATATATGTAGGCTTCTTCGAAAATTCTATGTTTTAGGGGATAAAAAAAGGGGTTAAAACTTAATATGAACACTCTGTCGTTTTTTAAATTGGAAGCGTGAAACTAAGTTTTCATGTATTTGGATTTAAATAAATGTAGATATACTTCGTCATTTCTAGAAACAATACTAAGTGGGTGAAATAGACAAATAGCTACTAGTCATACAATAAGTGGACGGGTGCTGCAGAATATTGATCCCTAAAAGGGATAAAGTATGGAAATATTTAATGAAAAGTCTACCAATTTTAAAGAAAGAAGCGTTACGCAAACGATTACTGACGACCCACCTAAAATTTGTATTCTAATACCACCCCTTTTTAACCGAATTCAAAAGGAGGAGGTTTCTCAATTCGACCGTATATACATATGTTTTTTTTATGTTTGTTCGCGAATATCTTCGTCGTTCATGCACCGATTTTGATAATTCTTTTTTTGTTGAAAAGAATATATTTCAAAGGTGGTCCTTAATAAGGAAATCAGGGTTTGATGATGGCAGACCAGAGAAATCGAGGGGAACTTTCAAAAATCAAAAGGGCGACTAGTGCTTTATTTTTCATGAATAATAAAATTAATGCAATATATATTCAGAAAAATCATATCATAAAATGAATGAATATAATATGACATAATGATATGTGCCGGGTTTGGTAGTTCATAATAAATGTTGTATACATAAGTCAGTGATGTATGATAAAATTATTTAACAAATAATTCCCCTAACGCTTGGATCTTAGCCTCAAATTTCACCAATTAGCAACTACGAAACTAATTGGTGAAAACGATATTTAAAAAATATAATTATGTACATCATAACATAAATAGAACTAAGGTGTAAGGAAAAAGTTCTTAATTGTGCCGTAACCGGGTATTCTTACTCGGGGTGTTATCAGTCTATGGGCATTTTCTCAATGAAGTGTCAGACGCGCCGCCGTATCTTTGTTATTCATGGGTGCGGTTCGCATCCCGAGCACGTACTAGCGAGAGGCACAGACTGTCACCCGATAATATCTGTGCCTGAATTACCGTTAAGAGCACGTGATCATTTAAGAACAATGGTTATGCCTATTACAACTTCGTAACAATTTTTAGTCAAGAAAAATATCAAGGTAGCCACATAGCGAAAATGAATTAAGATAGAAACGAACTTATGCTATGAACAATGCTATGAATTGCTTTTATGTAAGCTTAAAAACGAACGAAACTTACGAAAGGAAAGCAATTTATAGTTTATTTTATTCATATTCTAGATATCTTTAAAGATAATAATTTGTAAATAAACTATATACAATTATACTTCGTAGGCAGTGCCTAGTTCAGTCATGCACCTTATTATGGGTGTTATTGACTTAAATATCGACCTTAATTATATTAGTTGACATCTGATGACTACCTATTAATCGAATGTTTTATATGTTGTGTGTATATAATAATACGCGCTTTTTATTTTTTTAATCTTTATATCGGATTTAAAAGGACTGAGTACTCCAGGAACACAATTATTTGAGAACTACATAACCGACGCGGATGCAGTACTAATCGTGAAGCGTATGTCTAAAAAAAACTTCGCTCGCTTTTCCCATATCAAAGTTTCTTTGACCTGACCGAGGGAAACAGATAGAACTTGGATGTCGTCTATCAGCCCTAGAGTCCACTAACTTCCCGCGGTGAAAGCCAACAATGACCCCGCGAGACCAACGGCAATGTGAGAGTGCATACTCAGGTTTTGAGTGGGTAGGCCTCCAATCCCCCATAGGTCACTAGGCCAGGCGGGGGAATGGAGGAGAGTCCCAATGGGTAACGCATTTTCCTAAGTATAAATAAAAAAAAGAGTCAAATACCTTGACTTGAACTTCCTTTATGAAAATAAACCAACGAATTTGAATCAAAGCCATTCAAAATCATCGGCTTCCTGAACTGTTTAAGCTACAGCAAGTAATTAATTCCTCCAAGGAAAGTCTCGAAAACCTCTCTTTCCAATATTCCTACTACTTCAGTTGTGATCATAAAGTCAAAATGGTTTTTTCCAGATTCCGAACTCGAGGAGTTGGGTGAGCAGCTGCCTCGCTACCGGCCCGACTCGATCGCAGCGCTGCGCCGAGCTACGCGGTTCACTGAGCCAGAGCTCAAGCGCCTCTACCGAGGGTTCAAAGCGGAGTGCCCCACGGGCGTGGTTAAGGAAGACACCTTCAAGATTATATACGCGCAGTTCTTTCCTCAAGGAGGTAAGTGGAAACCTAAAAACTGGTTTGTATTCGCACGGCACAAATGAAAACTGTTTGAAAATCAAATGGGCGGTGATGTATCCGAACATTAGAATAGAACTACACCTGAACAATGATAATATACAAAAATAACTGCAACGCTTACATGTTGCCACTAATACCTATTCAGCAGTGTTAACAAAACATTTTTAATATAAGTAAAATAACTAACGTTATAAGTAGTGACAGTAAAACAGAAGCACTAAATACTTTTTTACACCAATTACTGCTTAATCAGCGAATATATAAAACGATAGTTAGTTATAATATTTCGGACAAGTCGAAGCAATTGTTTAGTGCGAAGAATAACACAATTTAGAATATATTAATTAATAAAAAGAGAACAAATACTCTACATTAAATGCTTATGCTCCTCACTCAAAAATATTTCCGTTCAAGTATTTGATCCCGGGACCTAAGCAAGGCTAAAAAAGTCAAACTACATTTGGTATTATGCAAACATTGCTTTGAATTTTTAAAAATAAAAGATACATTTTTAATATAGATTATTTTTTACCAGAAACATACTTTTTTCTTGTGAAATTATGTGTTGAATAAATTAAAACAACATGTCCTTAAAAAACATATTTATTGACAATCAGAGAGCGTATGAAATCTTAATATAGTATCTTTATCACAAAATAATAAAAAAATTGGTAAACAATAATAATAGCAA
The DNA here is from genome assembly GCA_927399485.1 of Calamotropha paludella. NCBI lineage: Eukaryota > Metazoa > Arthropoda > Insecta > Lepidoptera > Crambidae > Calamotropha > Calamotropha paludella. Next base: position 7,114,158 of record OV656814.1, on the reverse strand, counting down.
TAATATTTCTTACATTCACACCAATTATCCTAGCCCAAAGTAAGCACGGTAAGACTCGTATTATAATGCATTCAATACTTACACACCTAAAAGACACTTAATAAATTTAAGGTAGCTTTGATAAATTGACAAAACGTATTCTTAGATTATAAGTAGGACAATAAGAATCGGAATATATGTATTCTATTAAAATGCCTAATTTGATTATGAGCAGCGTGATTTTAAATAAATTTGAAATCCTACTTGACTTTTATTTTCCCTTTCCTTCTTCAAGAAGCAGAAGTCGTACGAGCAGAAAGTCAAGGTAAGTTCTAAGTATTCATATTTACGTCATTTTCGTATCTCAATCGTCTTTATTACAAATAAATAGTTCACATTTATGTAAGACAAGCTACTGCCCGCGACTTCGTACGCATTGACTTTCGAATGTATCACTTGGATACGTCCTTACAGCCTGTAGATCATTTCTTGATAATCATACATGAATCTAACATTTTCTGTAAAAAAAACATTCCTTTAAGTTAACCAAGATATTAAATTATCTGTAGCCAATTTTTATCAAATCCGTTTAGCCGTTTTTGCATGATTTGGTAACAAACATCCAAACATAAACAAACATTTATATTTTTTTATTTTACTAGCTTAATTTCACGGTTTTATTCGAATGGTCTTCAGTTAGGCAAATCTTTATCGCCCTAGGAACAATTAATTTTTTTGTGATACAATGTATCCTGTGTTTTAATCAAGATTACAAACTACATCTGAGCTAAATTTTATTCAAATTTATTCAGTTATTTTTCTTAATGGAGTTAAAAGCAAACAAGCTTTCAGTTAGAAGGTTTTTTTTTAATCCGCAAGGTACTGCATAACCCTTAAATTTTATAGTTATTGATAGTGTATATACGATGTCGCGTGATAATCAAAATTATATTATAGTAGTTCGGTAAATGTACAGATAATTGAAGTTTTATGAAATATAATAATAGAAAATTTATTAGAATTTTATGGTACTTGAATATAAATTCGTACTTTTTGGAAATAAAATAACATTAAAATTTAAATGGCCTTAGTAGAAACTGTATTTTATTATTTAACACTGACAAACCTCAGCAATGTAGGTACATTGCAGCATAGTAACTTAACATCGAACTCTAAAGGAAATAAAACCTGAATTAAAAAGAAAACAATCTTGACGGCTCAAATTTCGCTCTTAAAACTTGTTACAATGTCGCTTGAAAACAATAATAAAGATTCTTCTGTACTGCATAAGGATAGCACATAAAAATGTAACAACTTACGCCAAAACATAAGTCAATATAGACAAAATTTAAGCTTTGTATGGGAAGGCTTAATTTCATCCGTTATCAATAGAAAATACCAAGGGTCAAAATGTCTCCTTCGCTAAAACTTACAAAAATTGATAACGAAAATGCTTTTTACTTATCCACTTTCGTTTATCCGATTATATAAAGGTCAAACTAAAGGTTAACCTTTACATAATCGGATAAATGAAAGATATATTTATGATGTCTACCTTAGCGTTTCATCGTAAGCGATCAAACTTGTTTGATAACGACTTAAGATCCTTGAAATTATTAATGTTATGATAACAATATGGAACTATTGTTATAAAATATGTGGACATCTTAAATTTTGTGTCACATCTTAAATCGGAAGTTGCCACATTACCTTGATTGCAATATTGCTCGAGACAGATTGTACTAGCGTCTAGCTATCGCATCTGTAAATGTTAAAATACGTACGCAGTAACGTTGTACGTACATTTCATTTACATATATGAACAACGAAAGCAAGAAAATTTCCAATTACATTATTATAAATTTATTTATTTGTGTTTTACATTTCAAGGTTTTCGCTTTTTTTTCACATCAGTCTATGCAAAATCATCAAAGAGAAACTTTCTTTTCGGGCCAAAAATGTAGCTTGGTTATTTAAATTATTTTTTGTAGGTATTAAGTTATTTGAAAATATTCATAAATCTGTACAAACACTTATTTAATATACCGTATATAATACACCTTTAAATTAGATTCCTGGAAAGATAATAAAACACAAAAAAATTTAAACTTAATCACAACTGCTTAGAAGGAAACGCAATCAGTGCGACATTGATAGGACGTACTGACATAAATAAACAGTGACAGTTGTCACTCTGACTGACGTTTTGTTGTTAGATTTGTTTATTATTAAGAATCAGAAATGGTTTTTTCTGGATGTTAATAGTACTCGGCCATAACCTTGATATTTACTTTAATTATTATTTGTATTATTTTATTTTTTATTGTAACAGTCACTAAATTTACCATTTACGTTTAAGTCATTTCCGTTGACACCAAGATATATTTTTGTTGTAAGATTTTTGTTGGCCATTTTTGATATAGTTATGTAGGGGAGAAGGAGGCACATTAGCACATTTTTCATATTTGAAGTCATAAAAAATCAACTGTAAAGAGCAATTAAAAAGACATATTTTTCTTAACTTACTTACTCCTTTGTTAATATAAAAAAAATGAAACGTTTGAATTCGTTGAAAACGTTAAAGAGAGAATAGTGTTTTTTTAAAACTCAAATTTGTTTAAATTTTCCTTCCCATAGGGGCACATTTGAATCGACATGGGGCAGTTTTGAAAAATGGGTTAAAAACCAGAAAAAAGAGATGATAGAGTAATAATTTGTCTTTATTATAATGATATTTATTGTTATTGAAATATAAAATAAATTTATACGAAACTTATAAAGTTAAATCTTGCATTACAGTAACAAAAATAAAAATTATAGTTTTTTATTGTATTTGACTTCCTCCTTGTTAACAAAAAATAATCATATAGCACAAGAGGATTAGTTTTTTGTTATTATAATTATATAATACTGCCTCAGACGCAAAATGAAACATAAAATAAACTTAATATCAAACTTCTAAACTTAATAATAATTTTTAATTTAGTCAGACTTCGACTTTGGTAACAAAAATAATCATGTTGCACAATTATTTTAAAGTAATCATCTTAGGTAGGTCCTGTCTTACCTATCCCATATGAAAAAAAGAAAAATTAAAATTAAAAGAAAACCTTTCTGCAGTTCTGGACGTGCCAGGAGCATTATTAGGTGCTGGTAGTTTCGTTACTATATCCAAAATTGTAACAGACCATCTATCAACTTTTTCAGGAAAGTAAAACACATTTCCTTTTCTCTTCAAGTAATTCACAGTAAAGGTATTTAAGTCCTTTTCGTCAATTCTAGCAACGAAAACCAAAGATGCAATTCGTTTTTCTGAAGGGCATTGAACTAGTACAAAGTCCCCAACATTCACGCTTTGACTAGTAAAAGGAATACTGTCAGCTTGTTCCAGCAGTTCTTCATCTTCATTATGACTGTCACTTGCATCTAAGTCTGAGTCGTAATTCACAGAGATGTTATTGTTATTATTGTCCGACTCAGAGCTTGATGTGAATATGGATCTCTGTTTTGATTTAGATTTAGGTTTAGGAAGCTGTTTGCCCTTAAAAAGTTGCTTGCCTTTTGCAACATGCTTCACTGTGGTAAGTGACTTCTCTTTTCTGATACGTGAACGAATAGCAGACTTTTCTAAATTCTTCATTCGAATTAAGTGTGCTGCTTTTATTGCATTTTTCTCTGGGGAGTTAGTTAAGATCCGCGAACTTCTTTTTTTTCGTCCTCTTGCGTCATCTTTACGTGGAGGAGCTTTAGGATACGGTTGTATCATTTCTGGAGTGATGAGATTAGAAACTGCCTCTGGACTGCCGCTCTGAACAGTTTCTTCTGTTCCAGGAGATACAATCTGTGGCATATGTGAAGCTACTATGGGCTGATCAATACCAGGTGTAGGGCTTTTAAGTATACTTGGACTGCCTCTCTGATCAGTTTCCTCTGGTGCGAGAGATGTAGTTTGTGGCATATGTAAACCAGTGATAACATTTGCAGCAGATATGTCAGGTTGAGGACGATTCGTGACTTCTGCACATTGGAAATCATCGTCCGCAAATGCATTACGGTTAAATGGATATATTCCTGGCCGTCTAAAGCCTGATAATATATTTATAGTCGTATGAGATGCATTGTATGCTGGAGTCACAATGGCTGGCAGATCATGTATCGTTATATTTCTACCAGGATGTTCGAGCAACCAATCATTTTCTGCTACTGAAATTTTTTGTTTAAATGGACCATTGACGGCAACATCCAAGGGTTACATCTGGTGTGTACAATGGGGAGGAAATGTGACAACAACAATACCATTATCTCGACAGTAATTAATTGCATCTAACGTACAGTGGCTTTCATGGTTGTCAAATAATAACAGTATTCTGTCATCTTTGCTACATCTTATGAATTTTTTTATGTGTTGCAGTACCTTAAGAAATAAAGGGCCGGTCATCCATCCGCTCTTTGGGCTATTTGCATAACCAACGCTTCCTGGTGGTGCACCATTAATCATAGCTTCATGAAATCGTGCCCTTGGAAATATAAAAACAGGTGGAACGGTATTACCAGTTGCATTGACTATGACGCACATTGTTATAAGCTGGCCTCTCTCTGCTGACACACATTGACCTACCTGTTTTATACCGGTGTGCGCAATCACGTTAGGTGCTTGCACCACCGTCATGATATTGGTCTCATCCAAATTAAAAATTCGGTCTGGAGTAAAGTGGGTCTTCTGCAGAGCCTTTTCGTAATTATCGTAAAACATTGACACATTATGTTTATTGAAACTTGTGGATCTTGAAGACTCGTGTTCTCAGGCTTTCGCAAAGATAAGCTTTTGTGCCTCTTCATAAATCCATTCATCCACTCTATGCCTGCCAGTTTATTTTCAGTCCATTTTATAGGACATTTATTAAGAGCTGTTGCATATTCAAAAGCTAATGATCTTGTACTTTTATAGGTAAGGCCATAGTTCATTTTTGATCTTGTCAAGAGGTAATTTTGAAGCATTTTTTCCTCGTCATTGGTAAATACCTGAGCAACAGTGTATTTACTTGAAAATAGTTCACTTCTTGGAGCTATGTTTTCTTTACATTTTTTAACTCGATAGAAGAGTGTACTCGGTGTCAGTCCATATGCATCTGCAGCTCTTCTAAGTTTCATAGTTCCATTGATGACGCATAAAACAGCATTTTGAACATCATCTTCATTAACTGTACTTTCCCGCTTCTTTTTGTATGTTCTAACCATTCTATAAATAATGAATTAAACTTAGTGATGCATTTAATTACAATTAAGTATTACATTTAGAATACATGTATTAGAGAACATTATTTTGAAGTTTGCATTTAAGCCGGGGGCGGGGCACATTTTAACGTCCCGTTCAAATCAGCCCCATTTGTTTTGATCAAATCTGCCCCATGGTCACTCGGAAGATAAAATATTACAAAAAAAATAATGTGAAATAACTGGCAAGCAAAAACTACCAGGTGGATTTAAAACTAATAAGTACTGCACATTTTTGTGAAAGAATTAATTGGAAACCTTTACTCACGTGATTGTAAATCCCTTACAAAATTTATTTTTATTTTTCACTTTGCCGGTACAAATACGACGATAGGTTATAACTTTTTTTGACAACGAAACACACGCGTTTTGTGACGTGACGTTTGTCACAGTCAGTGTTGCCAATATTAAAATGGAATTGCGGCATAGATTAACATAAAGCTGCGTATAGAAATCAACATATTCAAGTCTGCCCCTGTGCTAAGGTGCCTCCTTCTCACTACCTACCTTATAATTTTTTATAGTGATATTATTTTCAACCATAATAGATAGCATATACATCAATAAATAGTAGATTGCTGTTATGAGCTATACTTACATAGGTTTATTAAATAACTTTTAAGATCTTGTAATAAAACCATATATACATATTTAACCTTTTTTATTCATTACTTCGTTTTCTACATCTTATGGATCTTACACAATTCTAATAAAATAAGCAGTAAGGAAGCACTAATCCAGTAGGTAAGCACAGATTGTCGTGAAGCCAAGAATTATTAACAGCAGCCAAATCACCAAAGTGTCGTTAGTCCAAGTTAATACAGTCATGTCATTAGAGTTAGTGAAACGGAAATCCAAAAAGAATAGCCGATTTAAAATGTATTAAACGTCACAAACAAATAGTCAGTCAGATTTTTAATAAGTTATTCACGACTCTGGAACACTGTATTTTATTAAAGTCCGTAGGCTGATGAAATAACCAAACGCTTAGAATGATTCGCAATAGCAAGAAATATCTATTTGTGCTCTTGATCCTTAAAAATATTTAAAAGATATTTAAAACTAAATAAGTATTTTTTTCGGAATCTAAAATTTTTGTGCTATTTTTTGGTATCTTTGAACCTTAGGTACATGTTTAGTCTTAATTGTATAAAATAAAGCAAGGCTCCTTTCTCCATTCAATTTTCAGCCTAAAAACCAACAAACAGTGTGCAATATCAATTGAGAAAATTTAATAGTTTGTTGTAGGTAGACGTGCTGTTGTCCGTACAATTTAGCAAAAAGCTCGGTCCAAATTCTAATACTTACGGCAAAGATTCGTAAGACTGAACCGATTTAGTATTCCACAAGTAATCTTAACAGAATGTTAATTTGTAAAACCTTCTCCACAATGCAAATCACGCTTCGAAAAGCAGTCCGAAGCAAAACAGATTTTCAGTTCGAAATGTATTCCGTGACAAGGTAAGGCCAAAACGTCTCTTGCCCTTAGAATGTTAATAAAAGATAGACCGTACTAAAGGAATAAAATGGGGACATGAAAAACGCATCACATAATCATATAAGCCCATCAAATTGAGTGAGCCCGGGCTGGTACAGTGGATTATTGACTGCTTTACATATCCTAAAAATTTGGCTGAGTGGCGACTTTTCTGGGTAATAACATATTTCAATTACTTTACGTCGTTGAATTCTGATTCAAATACTGGAAGAAAAAAACACAGGATTTATATTTTTCAAACTAAACACTATTAGATAAATCGTTAAAACCTTGAAAAACAAAAAAAACACATTCTATATTGAATAAAACTTTGATGACAATAAGACTATGTATCAGAAAAGATCCTTCCCAAGAAACTGAGTAATATTACGAAGAATAATTGATAGGAAATGCTTTTTATTTATTAAAATGTCAAAATACTCATGTCACGGCAAGGTAAGACACGTAACAAACAAATTGCGTGTTTTATTATTAACAGGAATGTGCAAAAAAGATATTTATAAAAAAAGATAAAAGTGCTCTATTTCAACTCAAATAACTTCAAAACCACAGAATATAAAGCGACCATATCTATCTATTCGCCTGATACAAAAATCATTGTAATGAAGGATACAAATCGAAGCTTTTAATTTCCCTAAGGGACTTTTTCATATGAAAAGTGCTTACTTTTCTCATATATTTCTCATAATTTAAGTATAATTCTAAATATTGGTTTGATGTACAAAATCTTGATTGCAAATAGCATTACCAATGAGATCCTTTTAAAGTTGAGACGAAATATGTATGTAAGTATATAGTAAATAAATACAACGTAAAAGTATATTACACATCAATCTTACACAACAAAAGCTTTAAGGTTCTACTTAAAGTGTTTGAATGAGGAAAGGTCGTTTTGAAGACTTGTGAAATGACTGGCATGATGGCGCCAATATTCATTGCGCACCGCTTAAAAGCCCACGTACATTACTCATACACTCAGGTGAAAAGAGAACGCTTTTAAAATCGTACCTATGCCTTTATGTTTAACCAGTGGTGGCAGAATATGATAAATTAAGGTATTTAGTCAAAGGTCTGAAGTTTATGTGAAGAAACGTTCTGTAAAAATATAAGAGACAGAGATTGTGAAACAAAGATTGTGAGCACAAATTACGCGCCTTTTTAGAGTTTTCTCCCGTCCCGAGTTAAAAATAAATTTTCATATAAGCAGCCCGGTGTGAAAATAATATGAAGAGTAAAATTTGTGATCGAATGACAGCGATACGTTTTTTGTGTGTAACATATAGTGCGCACTTTTCACTTTTATTTTGAAGTTTAGTTTTATTATTTTCTGTGCTTGTTCAAAGACAAGCGTTCGTATGGAGTATACACACTAATATCCAGAACAACACAAATTTTAACAAGAGGAACAAAACCACCAACGTAACGTTTCCCGCTCCCGCCAAAAAGTCCAGGAGTATACTGAAATCGTGAGTCGGAGTTGACACAGACACTGTTTTCGATAAAAAAAGATGCAATATCGTTGTTTTCTATTAATGAAGCCGGTTTTGATGCCACCGAGAGGATGCTGTTTTGATAATTGACATTTTAAAAGCAAAATATTGTTTATGTCAATGATTCAATGAACTTCAGTTCAACTTTTGCTATACTTTTGACGATCTGTGGCTTGTGTACCGGTTTTCACAGTGACGCTACTCCGAGGTCCCATGGTCGATCCACGGCCAGTTCAATGAACTTTTCTATATTGACTAGGGTCTTAGTATTAAAGGTACCATCCTTGTTGTTTCTGATTTCCGTCTCACATGTTCTTTGCCTACTTAGGACTAGACTAGTGCATATTATATTTTTTAAATATGAATCGCTAACTGCAGAAACAACATGTCCACTTTTCCATTTTTTACAAGAGAGACAAAAAGCTCAATTAAAACAAAATTTTAGTTCCCTGTCAGCAGTAAACGGCTATTTCAAGACGTTGCCATTTTTTTTAGTGGGACATGATTCCTTTCTACAGTATACGATGCGTCCCGCATATATCAGCTGTTTCAGTGAAAATAACATTTTTTTGAAGAAGTTGGACATATTTCCTTTCTGCAGTTAGCGATTCATATATAAATTATATATAACTGTAACCTAAGCAACATTGTTCTTTGATGATATCAGCTGTCAATATCACTTTCTGCCGGCGTATTGTCACACCTAAGTTAGGACAGTTTTATTGGGTTTCATGAACATTATAGAACAAGCCCGTTCACATTTCAATAGACGAATGGGAGTACTTTATCTTATAGAATGCACACGCTGCTCAATTAAAATTAAACTGTTTGAAATTGATATCGAAAAATACATTGAACAGTCCCTCCTCGGGTAGAATTTGACCACACTTCTTTCTGGCAATCTCCGTAAACACTTGGCTACGGAGGCTCTTACCTATCTTATTTCGTTAATCAATAATCTCCTTTCTTTGTTTTGCCAAAGTTTCAGTTCCAGTTTCATAGCAGTCAGTTGGTTCACCATTACAGTGTTCTTAATTTAGAAATCAGATTATAAGCCTAACTTAATATGTTATTGATATTTTCATCAATAAAATGTAAAGCCTTTGAAAAGATTAACATAGTTATGAGAAAATTCTGTGCATGTAGAATTCGAAGTCCCGCATTTCTCTAGCGAGGCTCTTTAACCGTTTCGCTCCTAATGCTCTCACTCATCTTTATTTTTCAATGGAGCCTTATACTCGTATAAGCTTTTGGCAAACGCTTTTTTAATTTATCTATAAAGATTTATATTTTTATATATTTTATGCATTTTTCAATGCGATCTTTAAGATAAATCATTATAATAGAAAAATACTAGAAATTCACTTGTGACCCGAGTCGTATTTTTCTATTATAATAATTTATATCTATAAAGATGTTCAAACCAATCGTTGTGACGTAGTTACAAATAGCAAGAAAGCTTTTCGCAGAAAAACTCTATTAGAAAAACATCGCCCGTAAAAGAAATTACGAAATTCCCGTAAATAATAGATCATATTAGGTATTATTGGAGAAGCACTCGCAATCCACTGCGAATTGCCTACAAAAATCCAAATAAAAATGAATGTTGATGAAGGCAATTCGAATGAATGCAAAGAGAGCCGTTAACGAAGCCACCGAATAAAAAGTAAATGGGCACAAAGTACCTATGTAAGCGTTTACAGCCTGTGAATAGCGATCGACTCTTTCCTTCCTAACTTATATACTTGCCTACTGAACAGAGATAAATGACCAAGGATTTGTAATACGCAATTTCTGTTGAGAATGGGCCACTAAAGAGCATTTCTAACTAAAAAATAGTGAATAAATGCTTATCTATGTTTACTTACACTAAGTAATATGCAAGTTTTAAAGCAAAAAGCTTTAAAACAAAACCACTAAGCTTTTAATTATACTGTTATAAAAGTATGTACTATCGTTGAACTTAGTACATCGTAATTTGCCATTTCAAGACGCTATTTCATAAACCAACTATTTATGTCATATCATAATTTCGCCTTATAAAAATTTTGAAGCTGTAACATAATTACATAAGTTTTGGTATTTCCTGCCTGAAATTTTGGCCACCTTATGATAAATCTATTGAAAATGTAATTGCATATAGCTAGTGCGTTTTACAATTAGACGCTTTTTAGGGTCATGAGGCCCTACCACCACCTCTTATTGCGATTCAAGTTCAGCTGTTGAAGAGAGACGCCACTATAGACCACGTATAGCGGTGTCTCACTTTGACAATAGAATTTGCATCGCGTTAAGAGATCATGGTAGGCCCTCTTTTCTTTGAATGGAAAAAATAAAAGGAACTTTGCCAATCTATCAATATATCATTCTCAGGAACTTGTGGAGGTGTTTAAATATTTCAGCGGTGCCTCGAAGTTAAAAAAAAAACTTAGCTATATTTCGTAGAAATAGGATGATAACGAAAAAAGTTATCGTCAATTGACGAGTATTTTAATTTCACCGCCATGCGCTTTAAAGCATTAGTTGAATTCATAGTAAAATATACAAAGGTCGAATCGAAAGTTAACCTACAGTTTAAAATTAAATATTTATTAGAAAAAATATTATAACTGTGATGTAAAAGAAATGTTTCAGTAATTTAAACAATTTATTTCTATTTACAAGCTGCAGCACCTATCTTATAAGGAATCTGTGTAACGATATTCAAGCTTCCTGCGGAGACGGACGCACGGAAAAATTAACTAAAAAACAAAAAACAACGAAACAAAGGTATAAATATGTTTCATCAAAAGCCTTCATATTTAATGTCATGCTTATTACTCCAAAAAGGATTTAGTTTCCATACACAGTTTCAACCCTTTTACAACCTCTAAACAATAGAATTTTCTATAACGCTGATGCCTAGGTACAATATAATTATTGACTTGGAGCAGGTGTATTGATACCTTTTTCTTATATTCATAATTTCAGATTTCTATATACCAGTTTATTCCCAATTTCACCCCTTAGCGATAGAATTTTCTAATATTCTTTCTTAACGAGCCTTTTCAAAGTTTTATAAACATCTTACCAACAACCTTAGGGTATGCAATTGTCTGTCAGTCAGTCGCTCACTCACAACAAAACCTTTCATAGATTTAGATGGTTACTTACAAGAATGTTGTAATTCATTTGATTTATAGAATCTCCTAGGCCTAGGTGGCTATGAAGACTCATTATTGACACTCAATCTTAGATCTAGCTTACAAGACCTTTTCGAAAGTTTAGTTCGGTCAGTGTGGCTTGTTCATGTAGCGCGCGACTTATAGAAGAAATAGTAATGCTCTGATTGAGAATGATATTTAACTGTTGACTAATAGCATTTCGAATAAATTAAGGATACGCTTGATTTGCTTTGTAATTAGTTAGTTCATAGTAATGGTAAGAGATAAAAATGAAATTTTAAAAGTTTACTATGAAATACGAATTTTCTGATTCTGCCCTGTGGATTGGTTAGGTATTTCGGATAAAAAATGTATCAATGTGTCCCGTCACAAGAGTCGGATCCTTTTAATGGTGTGAAATATGGCATTTTTTATCGACAAATTGCCCCTCATATTTGATTTTTTTCAAAAAACCAATAATTCAAAAATACACAAAAAAGAATCTATTTGTTTTACTTTAATTATTTTTTTTATTTTTTATTCCATGACAATTGAAACATGATGGCTGTGTAACTGTTATCTACATGTTTAGCTATCAAATGACACCCTTTTAATGTTGAAAGGATATTTACATGAGCAGTGGTGGTCGAATTAGTATGAGAGCCCAGGTCTTGGTTACCAAGAAAACAAAATGGCTGCCATTTTATAACCGTAAGAGAAAAACAAAATTTGAGGGGCAATATATATATATATATATATATATATATATATATATAAATGTACTTAACAAATAGAAAACTAATTTTGTGTATGCAAACAGTCTCTCTCCATACAAAATCACGTACAAAATCGGGGTTTAGATAATGCTGTTTAAAAATCTTACTTCATTTAAATTGTGCAATGGAACTTGACTCAAAGTAACTGCTTTGCAAAGGAAAATCATCAAAGCGGAGATTTTCAGTGAATTTGGTTTAGACGTAACTGTGTTCACTTCGCGATTCAACTGATTATCAAAAATTATACCCATCCTTGTTCAAGCACACACAATTTCCAGGTAGCCCCTTCTTTCACGATGGTCATAAACAAGATTCAGGGGCAGACCCCAAAGGCTGCTTGGTGTCGAACCCTTTAATTTGTATGAATCAATCGCAATTAAATGGTTCCTCTTTATCCGTAACGAAATTTCAACTGTTGACACAAATTAACTAAGATGACTAATTTTTCTTATTATACACGTATAGGTTTTTTATTATGAAATTGTTTTACATCTTAAATGCATGGCACGCAAAATAAAAATGGTAAAAATAAGCAAGTACACAGAAATGCAAACCTTACTACCCATCTCGAGGGAAATGGATCTCATTACCTTGCAGTCGTTTAATGCCTGTAAAAGCTGCAACGTGCAGTTGCAACAAAGATATGCATTGGGTTACGACTGCCTTAGTTGCTGGTTTCAAATTTATCATAGTTAAAAGCAGCAGAACTCACATTAAAAGCAAACAATAAAATTTCTAAATGATTAGAGAATTTTGCACAAAGAACAGACTGGCTATAACTTCTTTACAATTTATTTTTAACTGTCAAAAAATAATTCAATCTTATAGACCAGCGTTTCCCAAAAGGTGTTCCGCGGAACCCTGGGGTTCCGTAGAAGCAACACAAGGGTTCCGCGTTCAGTCCGGATTTAACGCGTAATCTTTGTAATGCTTTTTTAGGAAGTAAAGACATTAAATCATACGTATAAGTGAAATTAATTATCGCTTGCGCGTATTTATAGGTATATATTATGATTTATGAAGGTACGTATGTTTTTAACAAACAGAACAATGCGCACGGGAGCTCGATCGAGCACGCTTGCCTCCTCCGTCCCGCCACCCGCGACCCGTATCGCCTGCCGGCGCCGCGCCGCGCCGCTCAGTTGAGTCTATAACTGTGACAAAAGAAAAAGTACGTGTTCTCGACTCACGTTCTCTTTTAATTCGCGTAATCTCTTTTAATACACAGGTGATATTTCAGTGCTATTGTTATTCCTGTTCTTAAAATCTTGTACTTACGATATCCGTTTTAGGTAAGTGTTTTTTATATTTGTTACCAATTACAGATAGTGCCAAAACATATAAAAACGATTTATTCATATTCATATTTTTTTTATTACAGCCTTTATTAAAAAATGTATAACTGGCTCAAAACAGGGCCTGTAATGTCCAAAATATACATCGTTGACGCTTGGGTGTTCTACTCTAGCCTTTTTAACAGCAAATGCCATCTAATTTTAATATAAACGAATCACGTCCAAAAAAGGGGTCAAATTCCAGACTGTGCCAAAGGAAGATTTGGGGAGGGACTGTCCTTTTTAGCCAACAACAAACTGCAGCTTGCCGTCATATTACGATAATAATGTTTTTTTATTTAATTCCAGGATATCGTAAATTCTGAAGGATATTGTCCTGAGCAGGATAGACAAAACACATCAACGACCAAAAGGGCTGGGCAATCTCAGGACAAAACTACTTCAAAAAAGAGAAAATATGACGAATCCTATTTGTCCTTCGGATTTATTTCCGTAGGAATGCTTGAGAATCCGGATGGTCAATTCGTTATCTGCAACAAAATCATATGTAATAGCTCTCTGGCACCTGCGAAGCTAAAACGACATCTTAATACCAACCATCTGCAATTAAAAGACAAAAGTTTAGACTTTTTCAAAAGATGCACATAAAACCAGTGTGGCTGCTTTACACGAACTGCTATGTTAAAACTGATAACGAAAATGCCACAGTAGCAACATTCCTGCTAAGTTACAGGATTGCTCGTGCTGGCAAACCACACACGATTGCAGAGACTTTAATAAAACCCTGTATGACAGAAATTGTCAAGTGTTTACTTAGCAAAGACGCAGCGAAGAAAGTTGCAGCAGTTCAGAGTTCCAATAACGGCATATCTGATCGAATCCATAAAATATCTGACCACATTGAGAATGAATTGATTTGTAGATTGAAAAGTAGTGAGATGTTTGCAATGCAACTTGACGAAAGTACAGATGCCACTGGACTATCAATACTGGTTGTTTTCGTAAGATACCCCTTCGGAGGATCTATTGAAGAGGATTTGTTTATTTGTGCTCCTTTGGAGACCAACACCTCTGGAGAGGAATTTTTAAAGTCATTTATAATTACATGAATGTATATAATATTCATTCAATCATCAACAAATGTATCGATGTATGTAGCGATGGAGCTGCCGCTTTGATTGGCAAAATGAAAGGTAACTGTAACAAGAATTGACACCTAAATGCAGTAGCAGTCACTGCGTTTTACATCGACATGCTATTGTCGTTAAAAAAATGCCACACGAGGTAAAGAATGTTCTCGATCAAGCCGTAAAAATTGTGAATTACGCTAAATCACGTCCGCTCCAATCGAGACTTTTTAAAAAGGGTGTGAAGATATAGGGAGTCAGTATCAGTCACTTCTTCTTTACACGGAAGTAAGATGGCTTTTCAAAATAGAAGTATTATCATGATTTTTTGAAATGCGCAACGAACTAATGGTATTTTTTTCCAAAGAATCTTTTTCTTCATCTTGTGGTCTGTGTGTGGTCGAGTGGTCTTGTTCAACTATTGCGGGACAAGCAATGGCTAATGAAACTGGCGTATTTGGCAGACATATTTGATAAACTGAATGTAATTTGTAAGTCATTGCAAGGAAGAAACACAAACACTTTAACAGTAAACGACAAAATCTCTTCTCTTAGAAAGAAACTTGACTTCTGGATAGAATGTGTTGAACAAAAACAGTACCAATGTTTGACTCTTTTAAACGAGGTTTTGGAAAAAAATGAGTTACAAGTAACCTCAGATATTGAAAAATGCATTTACGAACATTTGATGACCCTCAAAAAATCTCTGGAAGAGTATTTTCCTGAAAAAACCCTGCAGGACATTGAGTGGGTAGAAAATCTATTCCTAGTTCACAGGAAACCGTCGACTCTTACAGCAACAGAGTACGAGGCTTTGATAGATATCAAATGTGCTTCTTCCTTACAACAAAAGTTCAATTCAGAAAGAACTAATCTAGATGAGGTTTGGATTGGACTTAAAAACGAACATCCAGAAATCGTCGAGAAGGTCACAGTTTTGTTACCGTTTGTGACCACTTACCGGTGTGAAACTGGTTTTTCTGCTTACGCTTACATAAAAAACAAATACAGAAACCGACTGGATGCAGCTCCAGATCTTCGTATTCAGCTGTTTGACATAAAGCCTGATTTCAATGCTATTTTAACAAAAAATGTAAAAAGATATCTCTCTTCACATTAAAGTAAGTTTTACGTAAAATATTTTGATCTTTCTTTTCAAGGTAAACATGAAAGTATTCAAACCACAAGTTTATCTTTTTCATCAAAAAATAGGGTTCCGCCTAGAAAAGTATGATCAATAAGGGTTCCAGGGCGAAAAAAAATTGGGAACCGCTGTTATAGACTACTAGCTGACCCGGCCACCCGTTGCTGTGACTCAATTATTATAATTTGCATTTTTTTTTATTATATATAAAATGAAACCTATCCTATGTCCTAAGTCGGAATAAATCTGGCGTAACAAACAAAGTCATTAAAATCGGTTGAGCAATTACTAAGTTCATCGCGGCCAAACACTGAAACAGGGAATTTTTGTTTATACTTATTATTATTATATTATAGAGTATATAAGGAAAGAAGAAGGATTTTCGGCACTATTTTTTTCTTTTTTTCTTTAGTAGAACTAAAAAAATCGGTCGGAATTATCATTTCCCATCAAAATTTCCAAAAAGAAAAGAGATTCTAGCTATTTAGTCTAATTTTACCTTAATTAAAGGCCTTTGCCATAATTTTTTTTTATTGTTAAATATATAAAAATGTAAAAATTGTCACTAGCAAAAGAACGAAAAGGAGGTAGTTAACTGAGTCAATTTAGTTTTTCGGTCACTAAGGTGTTCTTTAAGTTCTAATATAGCCAATATAAATAATAAGTACAATATACACTTTCCTTGCGGTCAACCCGGCTTCGGCACTAGATTTTAAGTAATTTCTGCAACTGTGCACTACTCTGT
This sequence comes from Calamotropha paludella, assembly GCA_927399485.1. Classification (NCBI taxonomy): domain Eukaryota; kingdom Metazoa; phylum Arthropoda; class Insecta; order Lepidoptera; family Crambidae; genus Calamotropha; species Calamotropha paludella. The sequence continues at coordinate 7,097,687 of OV656814.1, read as the reverse complement.
TTGGTTATCGCCAAAATACCGCCATATAATTTGTTTCTGGGTCCTTACGTAGCTAACACGGAGAAAGCACGCAATAATATCTAATCTGTGCTTAAGAAACTGCTCTATTTTCCACTACTTTCTCTCGAGCATCAATTTTATGTTGCATGACGTTTGGCTGTCCTCTCATTACGCTACATGGTCTATTAACAAGTACGAATAGACCTCAGACAAAATTGCCTAAAAAAGTATAAATTTTTCTAGTAAAATATCCGATAAAAAACCTGTATGAAAATACTTAAAAATTTATATCAAGTGACAAAGCGAACTCACTTATTACACTTATTGATAATAGCCACCATAAAAAACTAAAAATACATCATTCAAATCCAATATAAACATTCATAAACTTTACCTAAGGTGGGTGGACCATGGAAGGCCATGCTCCTTTGAAGGCCGATTATAAAAAACTCATATTTATAGTCACGTGATGACAAATTCCTTCCACTCACACGAAGCTCCATGAAACTCAAGGACACAGACGCAGCGGCGAGTCGCTCGCGTTGCTATTTTGTCAGTGCGGTCTCTCGCTTTGTAGACTTCGGACGTCGACGTCAAAATTGTAATTCGCGCGCACAGCTAAAGGTGAGTTTTTATGTAAATAACCTATTATTATCGTATTATTTTTACTGTAAGTTGTTATATTAGGATTTTTTGTGGTACTAAAGAAAAAATATAACAATTTTGTTTGATTTTAGTTAAAATATCAATAGTGTTCCTATGAAAGCCGGTGGTTCCTTATAAGGCCAATCAAAAATTTGACGGTTGGCCTTGCTAGGGTACACGGGCCTTACCAGGAACATTTACGAATAAAATTTGAACACTAAGTTTTTACTTATTATAATAATACGTTACGGGGAAGTTGAAGCAATGTTCAATTATTATAATTTTATTATTTATAAGGATTATTCAACTTTATAATTTAGACTGAATAGTTATTTCTTTAAAATTATTCTATTACAGTTATATCTTTAAATTTCCTTTATGAGATGGTCATGTCTGTAAATGTCGCTATAAGAATAAGTCGATAATTGAACAGTTGTTTAAATTTTACACGCATTATTTCAGATTACAAGAATATCAGGATCAAAACCTAGAAAAAGGGGTAGTACATGGGATGAAGATAGTTTAAGACGTGCCATGGAAGCAGTACAAAACAATGAACTAAATACAAATGCTGCTGCGTTAAAATTCAATATTCCAAGACGCACCCTTAGAAACCATTTACTAAGTGGTAACAGTACTAAAATTATTGGGAAGACAACTATCCTTACAAAACAATTAGAAGAAGACTTATCGCAGCGAATCAAACGTTTTGCTAAACTGGGTATACCACTTACTCCTAAATTTATTCGGAAACAAGCCTTTTTATTTTGTGAGAGGTTCAAAATCAAGCATTCGTTCAATATGTCTATAAGAATGGCTGGACGCAAATGGCTTCAAATTTTTTTAATTCGAAATCCATCCATATCAAAAAGAAAACCCCAGCTAATGAATCCAGCTAGAGCCCAAAAAATGAATAAGCCCATTGTGAAACATCATTTTGAAGAAGTGAAAAAACTTTATGAAGAGTTAGACATTAATGCACATCCAGAACGCTTGTATAACATGGATGAAAAGGGATGTCGCATTACGGTTCACAAACAAAATGTAGTTTTGGCAGAAAAAGGGAACAACAGAGTACATCTTGTTGCTCCGGAGCACGCTGAGAACGTTACTATAGCAATGTGTGTAAATGCTGTCGGTAATGCCATACCTCCAATGATTATTTTTAAAGGAATTAGGTACAGATCGGAATTAGGATCAAATTTGCCACATGGAACAAAGGTGAGCATGGCACCCAAAGGCAGCATGACCAGTAGCTTGTTCGTAGAGTTCATTCAACATTTTGCTCAACATAAAGCACCCGGTAAGTGTCTCCTTATTTTTGATGGTGCAAAGTGTCATTTAACATACGAGGCTCTGGAAGAGGCAGATAAAAATAATATAGTGCTGTATTGCTTACCTTCTAACACTACGCACGAACTCCAACCTCTGGACAAATCAGTTAATCGGTCTTTCGAACATCACTGGGATGAAGAAGTGTTGAACTACCTTAGCAATTCTCTAGAGAGAACTTTAAACAAAGTTGCATTTAATAAAATTTTCTCGCGGACATGGCCGAAATGTATAACTCAACCCAATATAACAAATGGATTCAAAGCCACTGGCTTATACCCTCTTGATCCTGATGTTATACCCGAAGATGCATATGCTCCTTCAATTCTATCTCAAAGACCTTTACCGGAAACATTACAAAACGAGATCGACCAACCGCTTCTACCTGTTCAAGAATCGTCCCCTGTGTCTGAATTGTCATCTCCGTCGCTGATAGACGAAAGCAGGCCAGCTCATGCTTACATATATTCAGTTTTTCCATCAACTTCAGAAGAGAAAACCGTATCAACATCACCAAAATTTTCAGCTGCGACAGAAAATAGAAAACCAATTCTTGTTCCTTACAGTCCTTCAACTGATGCTTCTAACATGGAATTAGATAATTCGGTCAATGATCAGTGCGGCCACATTCTGCGAACTTCAGTACACCAGTTCAACGACGCAGATACGATTGATGACGCTCTACCATCTCTCTATGATAATCCGGTTCCAAGTACGTCCGGGCTACAAGAAAATTACGATTATTCTAGCCCTGAATCTGATCTTGACTTGAATCTTAGTGAATCATTTATTAAAAATAACTACATGAGTAAACTTCAAGTCTCCGAATTATACACTTCTTCTTCGTCATCTCATGAAGATCCCGATCAGAAAGAACAAATCACTCCAAAAAAACAATTAATCAGACCTAAAACAAAAGCTCAAAAAAAAAGTCATGAGATAAGTCCCTCTGGATCTTCGGATGATGACGAGCCGTTAGTTAACCTAATTCAGGAAAAATCTTTTCATACTTTTTTGCCTACTCCAAACTACGCTAAGATAAAATCTACTCGTCCACGACAAAAAGCTATTAATTATAAAGGGCAAAGAATAGTTAAAGATTTATTTAAAACTGAAGAAAAAAAAGACGAGTTGAAGCAAACGACAAGTAAGAAAAAAGGAAAATCTACAAGTAAGCGAGAACAAAAAATGAAAAATACCAATGAAAATGATTCCACAAAATTACTGAAAAGAAAAGCACAACAACAAAACAGCAAAAGAGTAAAAAAAGAAAGCAAAAGATTGAAAACAGGAAGCAAAAGATTAATAGATAAGAGAGGTGCAGAAGGTGAAGAAAAGGAATGGTACTGTCACGCATGTGGCGAGTGTAGAATCGAAGTCATGAGGCAATGCAGCGAATGTCAAAAGTGGTATCACGAGGAGTGTGTTGGTCTCACTAAAAAAGATCTCGCATTTTTATGCTCAGATTGTGATTAAAATACCCAAAGTTGTTACTTTTTTTAGTTGATAAGTTTGTTTCCGAATTTTAGTTATTACTTTCTTATATTTTCGTTTTTTAATTTTAGGTATGGTTGAGTTGAAATATTTTGACCACAAGACTGATTATGTGCCATTTATACTTTCTTTATAATTAGAGAACATAGTCTTTACCTACTGTCTATCAGGTATTTCATTAAATACTTATAAAAAAGGATCTCATAGATGATAATTGTTAGTTTGGCCTTCTTAAGAACATTTTGGCCTTACAAAGAACGGACCCATAAGAAGGCCATTACGGGTTTAAAAAAATATTAATTATTTTATTGTAAAACGCATTGGAAACTTATTTGTTATCGATATAATACTCACCACTATAATTTTTATTTAATTTCCATTAATATATTCTTAGTTATACGATGATGTTCAAGGAATGTTTGTTGAGTTTTTTAAAGAACATTATAATATGTTAGGCATTTAATTTTTCATTTAAATTAAAGAGCTTTATCTGTAGTTTTAGTAAAAGCGAATATTTTGATTATTTCAATTCTAGTTTTAAGTTGAACGACTGATTTATAATATTGGCCTTGTATGGAGCCTTGTTCCTTACAAAGCCGTTTAGAAGAGCTTTATAAAAGTTAAGTTTAAGAAAAAGTGATTACATCTAAAATAAAAATAAGTATTTTTTATGATACTCAATAAAACAAAGTGTTAATTAATGATTACTTTCTTTTATTTATCCAGTAAATGAACAAATAAAATCTGTTTATTCGTTAGAGTGGCCTTACATGGTCCACCCACCTTATATGCAAATAAAACAAATCTAATATACGAGACTAAAACGAAGTGGTTACTTCCTCTGCATAGGAGATAACGCGCTAAACAAAATTAGGCACATAAATAATCGGTTTCAAAATCGATGCCAATTTGCCTGCCTGATCCAAGAATCGGGTCACGTACAGAATTTAATTCAGGCAAAATATATTGCGGGACCAATACCGATTATTTGCAAAGGAGAAAGCTTTTATCGAAGGTACCACCAACAAAACTTTTTACTTGGTAGGTACACTAAAATAAAATAATCTTTATTACAATGACCTATGGCAAAGTCGTCCAAACGTTAATGTGTGTTTGATGTGCAGTCGACTGTACCTACTCATTTGTATTAAATGACATCGGAATTATACTAAACAATGAACAAAAGTAATTCGGTACTATATTATGAATGCTGAATAATTATTATAAAAAATTTGTTCGTTGGCTTCCAATTTTAAAGTAGTCTGTTAAAAGAAAATTGAGTCTAACAACGTATTTACACCTCATCAGTATCAGCCTATTATCTCTACTATGAAGACACAGATCTTCATGAATGAAACATTTATGAAGAAGAAGAAAAAAAACAACATTCCGTGAGGGGATTGGCCCCTAAAGCCCACGCTAGCCCAGTGTGGATTAGTGGTTAAGGTGCGAGTGACAACAAATGCAGCGAAATGAAAAACTTACATGTCGACTCGCCTGATCGCAGCACTACATACAGAAAAGTTACAATCTTCCTGAAACAGCCTTATCTCAGCATATGCTACAGTCTAGACAGCAACGCTGGTTTTCAGAAGCCATCATGCTTAATCTTTGATGAATTATTTTATATAAATATTTGAATTTGAACAATATTTTGATCTTATGACCGACTCTTGTGAAAGTTGCTTAAATTACGTAATCAAAGGCCGAACGCCGCTTAATTAGCTATCAAACACCTAGATGCTTTTTTATTTTTCACACTGAAAACGCAAGTTTCTGTATCCAACTAACATATGGTCCGGAAAAATTTAATTAGTCTACAAAAAAAGATATGTGCACAGAGTAATTCAAATTAAAAAAAAAACGAATAAAGAAAGATTTATTTGTTTTATATGTGATAGCTATAAATTGTGCACTATTGGTAAAAAATGCAAGGACTCGCATACAGTAATTGAACAAAATGCAAGTTTTCCAATTTGATTACTATAACACATTTGGTATATGTATCATTTATAGCCTCCACCCTATTGTTTATTAAAACATCTCCATTTGATCTTCTCCTTATCATTGTTTGAATCAAATTTGAATGCGAAACGGACTGCCATCAAACTTTGATTTTAACGATACATAAATAATGCTTGGCAGAACAAAGCTTACTGATGAGTACTATACTTTATTTCTGTTGATTTTTATCTCTTAAGGATTGAAAAATATCGATATTTAAAATAATCCATTACTCATAAAATGATTATATGTTAATAGTCATATCCCTAGTGCCCGTCTATCTCTCCGAGCAGAGAGCGAAATTTGTTTAAATAAAATATTCAATTAACTATTTCACAGTAATTTTGATACCACCTCCTTTTATTGATTAAATAAAAAATGTAATGTCTAAATATGGGTGACCCGTATTTCTTGACTTTATTCACTTGTAAATAAATTTCTTGGATATACTTATAATAGAAAACCAGTTACAGCATTATTCTTAGAAAAGAGTAATACGTTTAAATGTATTTTCTCATACGATATGATATGCAAAAGTAATCACTATGGTAAAAGGATCATAGCAAATGATTTGCTTGCTAAATATCTTACTAACACAGGACAATAATTATGGAAATAACAAAGGTAGATGAAAATAAGAAGTTCAACATGATTAGAACTACAACTAAATTTAAAAATCTGAGTGTAGCTCAGGGAAACCCATTGCTATTCTTGTGGTATATCAATGACTTACCAGATATTACACGATCGCATTCTTTGTGCAAATAATATCTGTGTGAAAATTAATTTGACAATAAATTAATAGTCGATTCCGTACATGAAAATATTATGAACATGAATTTAAAAACAAGAAATTTAATTTAATTTTAAACTATATACATACAATTTATCGATAAAATAGTAGGAAAATATAAATAATATTGCTGATCCTGCCAATTACAATCTCATCTTGGTAACGTCCATTTTTTGTAAGATAACTCCTTAGTGACCGACAACATGGGTTTCGCTGAAACCGGTCTACTGGAGATCTTCTACCATACCCCACTTAGGTACATACAGAGGAATGGTGATGCGCTTGCCGTCTCTCTTCATATCTCGAAGGATTTTGCCAGGATGTGGCATGAAAGCCTTATTAGCAAGCTATCGTCATATGGTCTTCCCACTGCTTTGTGTTTCTGGATATCGCACTTCCTGAGAGATCGGTCAATACAAGTTGTAATTGATGGTAGCCCGTCGTACCATTTGGCTATCAATGCCGGCGTCCCTCAGGGTTCCGAACTCTCTGCAACACTTTTTCTGCTTCATATAAATGAACTGCTTTTACCTGGAATTTTGGGGTGCGCAGGTGTCAGCACGGTTGTAGAGAGCTGTAGGTTTGATGCACAAGACATTACTAAACAGATCCAGCGTCATAGGGAGTGATGGTCCGCATGACCTCAAAAAAAACGCTTTAAAAAGAACTTGGCGAAGTTAAGAAGGTACTTCACGCCGGAACAGTTGCTCACTCTTTACCAAGCACAAGTTCGATCGTGTATGGAGTACTGTTCTCATCTTTCGGACGGTTCCACCCAATACCAGCTCCAGACGCTTGAGTCTATCAAGAGGAGGGCCAAGAAGCTCATCGGCAATGACGATCTTTTTCATAAGAAGTTTAAAAGTCTTGTACATAGAGGGAAGGTAGCTAGCGTATCTGATTTAAAGAATACATTTCAGAGAGTGTGGAGCAGAATTGCACAACCTTGTTCCACCATTTCCATTTTTAAACGGACAACAAGACTTACAAATCGTCGCCACCATTATACGGTTGACATACCAAAGAGTCGCACTTAGCGGTTTGGTTCCAACTTTGTGATGCGTATCTTTAAGGAGTGGAACTCTTTGCCTAAGTCTGTGTTTAGTGACAAATACACTTTAGGGGTCTTCAAGACACGAGTAAATAGGTATCTTCTATTCGAACGCGTCACAACGTAGATCGCATCGTAGCTTTAAAGATAAAAAAAATGTAATACAATTTCTTGGAATAATCATAGAAGACAAATCCACTTGGAAGGAACATTTCAATGAGATTTATAATGAAAGGTATTCCTTCACATATGCATTATAAAGTCTTATAAATAATACCAACGAGTCTTTCGCCATCCCAGCTTACTATGGCTATGTAAGCTTTATAATAACGTATGGGGCTATTATATGAGCCAATTCATTTCACAAGCCTTAATCACACAAAAAGCGTATATGAGAAAGCAATTTGTGACGCTAAATTATTATTGTTATTTTCAAATAACAAAAGATATTGAACTTCAAAGTTTTATATTTCTTAAAAGTTCCAGATGATTGTCAAATCTACTAAGATTGGACACAACTTTGTCGAAATGATACACTCGACAAAACTACTAAGTCTGTTTACAATAATATCAACTGTGATGCATACACCCCCGATTCCTCTCCGCCTCAATGATGCTTCACTCATTATATAGGACCTTACTGTATTCTTGTCTCAGCTTCTCTCCTTCAAAAAGAACGGATTCGATTAAAATAACGAAACGTGACCTTATTTCTTGTTTATTTTCCACATGAAGAGTATATTTTGATACATTAATACTCCAGCGGCTTGTGAAAAAACACGTTACTATATTAATTAAACCACCTTTACCGGATTAATAGCACATTTTTTAAGTTATACTTCTTTAGGCCCGTTATTAAAAAATGTTGAGAGTGAAATTTTACGATGCGCGCGCATCACTGCAACACAAAAGTTACAGTGTAAAGTTTGCCGCAAAAGCGACATAGAATTAACCAGCAGGATGAAGTTGGCCACTAATTATGAATGTGTGGGTGTGTGTGTGATTTAAAATTATATATGGTAGTTAAAAGTAATTTATATAAAATGATAATAACAATTTTATATTATATAATAACAATATAACAACTTTATTTAAAAGTAGTTTTTATTTTATAAACTTTTTAAGTGCGTTTATTGATTTGAGGTTAACTGTCGGTATGTATTATTTTTATTTGTTTGTAATATAAATTATTATTATTTTTACATTACTATTGGTTAAACAGTTTATTTTAATGGTTTTTGATTCTGTATACAGATATATAGGAAATCTGTTAATCTTTTGACGCTTCTTACTGATCACTATATAATTTATAAATTTATCTTTCATTTCACATACAAAGAACACAATTTTTATTTATCTTTTTATAGTAACGATAAAGAAGTATAACTTTTTACGCGCGTACATAAGTACACACAACGGTTTTTTTACTTTACCATAAGGACCTTAATCATTCTGTGATCACGGCGCCCGTAAAGAAGTCGGAACGTCAGGATTATATATATAAAAAGTGTGTGTATCAGCTCCGACGTACAACTAACGTTTTCTCCTTAAGAACGATTGTCTTCGAACAAGCACAGAAAATAATAAAACAAAATTTCAAAATAAAAGTAAAAGGTGCGCACGATAGGTTACGCACAAAAAACGTAACGCTGTCATTCGATCATAAAATTTTACTCTTTATATTTGTTTCATACCGGGCGCTTTAAATGGAAATTAATTCTTATGGAGTAAACTCGAATAATCCGGTAAAAGTAGTTTTATTTAAAAGCATAAGAATTAAGGGTTTTCTAATTCGTAAGTGCGTAAGTGCGAGTAGAATTTAGTTATGCGAATGTCTGTCACAAGAGCTATTGCGCTGTAACCATACTAAAAGTAGGCAATACATAAAATGACATTACAAAAGTGTTGTGACATTATCGAGGCTGGTCATACAGTCAACAGCACATTACGGTTGTGTTCCGAAATATACATCAGTATATTGCCCAGTAGTAATGACGTCACGAATCGACGCCATGCTGTGGATTTGTTCCGCAATGCTGGCCAGCGCGTTGACGCCAGAAATCGACGCCATATTTAAAATAGTGTGAGAGCGAGAGAGAGACACTTTCTTTCACTATGACCAGTACAAATTAGTGACTGATTTGATTACGACTGACCAGTACACTGGTAAGTATTTCGGAATACAGGTCTACAGACCAACGTAGGTCTGTAGACTTGTTATTCAACAACAAATTTAGTTTCAAAGAAAAATTATAGAAACATCTGAAAGGAATCATATAATATAATACATAAATAATAATAATACTATACAATACTAATAATGTTAATAATGAAGAAATTACATATTACACGGCCACATTTTAACAATCCTTATGTTTGGCAGAAAAAATCCCTTGCGAGCGATTATCAGCGGCGATAAACAAAATATACAGTTTTCGGCCAGGACACGTTTGCTAACTTCAGTTGCCCTGACACAATCCGCCATTTTGCTTATTATCGCTCAGCGATCGCCATTTTGCTTACAAGCGCTCGCAAGCGTTTTTTTTCCGCCAAACACAAGGAATGTATGTGTTAATGTTTACCACACCTTAACATACATTACGCTACACACACTCAGTTCCGTTTTTTTCATTTTCCTGTTTTGTTGTATATGAAGACCGCTTATTGGCTGTATGTGTTATTTGTGAATAAATAAAATAAAATGCATATACAAAACCTTTTAAAGTAATTTTAACCAACACGATTTAGCTGAAAAACTAACTTGTGCTATCATGTTTTGGCTGTTTTTTGTCAAATGCCAGTCTAAAACACAAATCTTTAATTAAATGATTTCTTTCGCACATGAAGTAGGTACTTTGTAAAAAAGAAAAAAGGGATATTCTGATATGGTTTTAAAGCCCGCATTCTTATTCGGAGAAGTATACATAGGTTATATTTTATAGTTATATCGTTTAATAGCCGTCACCCACCCGCTTCGCTGGGCTAATAATATTATATAGTTACTGTTGGACTGACATCTTCAGTTTTAGGTTAAATACACAAAAATAGTAACTGAAACTTCATAGCGAAATGAACAGTAAATTTTTTTTTAGGCTTCAGTAAATGTGTGGGGTTTTACTAAAACCTCCCCGTGGACTTCTTGAGAGAGCAGGAAAAGATAATTTCTGCTGCTTTGTTACGCTTGCCAACACTCTTGTATGTTCACAAACATTAAGGATTAATAATCATTTTTACGCACTAATATCCACAAATTTCAACAAAAGAAACAAAACCACCGACGTGACGTTTCCCGCTCCCGTCAAAAAGTCCTAATAATAATTTATATTATAAACAAATAAAAAGAACCGACAGTCAACCTCGAATCAATAAATGCACTTAAAAAAGTTTATAATATAAAAACCACTTTTAAATAAAATTGTTATAATGTTATTATATAATATAAAATTGTTATTATAATATTATTTAAATTATTCTTAACTCAGAACAATAACTAAAGCATAGAAACCTTGCTAAAATAGCTACTGAATTCAATATATTTGACTCACTTTGACCTTAGGCAGACTTTAATTAGTTAGAAAGAGACAGGTAATAGTAAGATGTTTCGAAAATTCGTAGGTGGTCACTAGTTTCTGTTTCTGCTAGTGATGTTCTTCTCATGACTCGCCTAGTTTCAACGTCGATATATTATGAATTAATATATTCTTAATAGTTACAATTTTTTTTTATTACGATACTATGAATTAAATATATTCTTAATACTAAAATGTTTTTATTACGAGAAATACAACATAAATCATAAAGGGTACATTTTCTCATGAAACTTATCCTTGAAAGCTGCTGTGCCCTATGGTATGGCCAGGCTAGCCAGTCAAGAGACTAAAAGCGGACGTTGATATGCTATTAAAAAAGACGAGTAAAGGGGCTTTTGAGGGATGTAAGGGTTTTTGCTGCTTATGACGACTAATTTAAACATCTGTCACGACAAATTACTCAAGAATAGCTTTGAAAAGTTGATATTAAATAAATAAAAAATATTTCAATATTATTCCCTTTTCAGTCCTATCTGAGGATTGAAAAATCTGGCGTACTAAGTCAAAAAATGCACTATTAAATTTACGGGTGTTTCCCGTTGGCTAGATTGATGAAATTTTTTCATTCAAGAGATTCACAAATTGAATGAAAAGGTAATGGGAGACATATTGAAAAACAAAATCAAAACAATCAAAATATTCTTTAATCAAATATGATTGAAACATCTTTTGAATCATTCAATTTTTTTATCTACCACCCATTCGTACATCTTTTAGCTGATAAGAAAAATGGGCGCAAGAAACTTATCAGCTTTATCAGAAGTAACAATAATTATGTCGCTACGATACATAATAATATCTTTACATGAATTGTTATACAAAATAACATTACATTATAACGTGTTATATCTACAAATTAACACCAGGCATTGGCATTATTGAAATAATCTTATGAAAAGGCAAATCAGTAACACTTTGTGAATTTTTTTTGTAAGAAGTTATACATTTCCCCATAAATGAGCTTTTAGCTTTATAGATTTTAGACGATTGTATATTTTCAACTAAAACAACAGAAAAAATGTAACATTAAATCTTCTTATGATAACCATGCTATCATTCGCTTAAGTACCAAGCGTTGCATTTGTTTGGCACTTTAAATAAGAAGGAGGTTCTGCAATATATGGACACGTGAAAAAATTACAACAGTAGTATATATAACGAAGTTTAAAGGAAAACTATCAGAGTTGAGTACTAAGTACAAACAAAAAAGTTATAGACGACCAACTTATAAAATGTACTCGGAAAAGTAAAATTTCATTGAAAATTAAGTATACTGAATATAAATTTATGAACCACGCGAAGTTAATGAGGAGAATATAAAATCATTGCAGCTTCGACGATCGTTTGGTGCAACGGTAGCGATCCTGCCATTCGCACCAATGGTCCTGGGTTCGAATCCCGGAAGGGGCAGATGTTTTTATGATGAATTCGAGCATTTGTACCTGAGTCATGGATGTTTATATATATTTCTATGAGTATTACATATCTATGTATCATATATGTATGTCTATCCGTTACCCTAGTATCCATAACACAAGCCTTACAGAGCTTACTTTGGGCTAGGCTAATTGGTGTGAATGTTAGAAATATTTATTTATTTATTTATTTATTTATTAATAAAAATAATAATGCCTAATTTAATAGCAACGTGTTGTGAGGTGTGAGTGTGAACTCAAAGTTGGCATTTGCAACTACGGAACTCTACACTGCGCGTGGCCTGACACGCACTTGGCCGGTTTTTTATGTTAGTTACCTCATAGCTCTGTCATTTATTAATCGATTTGGAAATTTCTTTTTGTGTGCGAGACGGTATACTTTCCGACTGGTCCCATTGTCACTAAGTCATGATTATGATGACGAAAGCCCAGAAAAATCGAAGGAAAAATTTAAATTTCATAGGCACGTTTCAACGTGTTTCATGTATTTTTCTGAAGAGGTATAGTACCATTGATGGTACTATCTAATGGTACCACGGAAAACAAACGATTTATTTGCATTTAGTAGTCATCCTATTATGTTACTGAGCTATTGATGGAAGGTTTCTGATAAGTAAGGACGCATACTTCTATTCATCAAAGTGATTCAGGTGAGCTGATAGTGGAACGTAAGAAAAAGAAAGATTATTCGGGAATAATTCTTTCAATACTGTTTAGAGCGAAAGACGTTTTAAGTTAATCTGGTGTCTGTTGAACTTGGGTCAAATTTTAATACGCATGTATGAAATTTACTAAAAAGATTGAAATATTTTACTGTCAAAAAATAAAACCGACGTCAAAAACACCAAAACGTCATAAATAATATAAGAATACGTACAACATCACATTTTTATATTGAAGTCGGTGCTAAGCAATGATCACCTGGAAAGCCAAGGCGTAAGTTAAAATTTGGCACTTACTTCAATATAAAAATGTGATGTTGTATGTTTCTTATATTATATATGACTTTTAGATGTTTTCGAAGTCGGTTTTATATGTTTTTATATTATTGCCCTTTAAATAAAATTGTTTTTGTAAGAAAACTCCGGACTTTTTCATAAGTTTGATTCTCCTGTTTTGTTAGATAATGAATTCTTATTTTCAAATAAATCTGACATATGGATTTAATCAACAGGTTTCTATGGTTTTGTTCAAAATCTTGCTCTAAGCAATGCTGTAATAGAGTTTTGAATACGTTTGATTCTACATACGTGGAAAATACTTTGTGTATCATAGTTATCATAATATCTTTTCGACCCAACTGTGCACCAGCCTTATAAATTTGCTCCCGTATAACCTTCTCTGTAGTTTTACAGATGTTCTGTACTGATTTTGATGGTATTACTAAACCACCTCGATCTTTAACTTTAATTAATGATGGTTTAAAATTTCCATTATCACATAGATTTTCCAAACAAATTTCACATTTTAAAGTTTTTCTCAACTTTCTGACAACAAAGCCTGCAATGTAATGAACCACGTCAATTGAATATTCAGTAAGCTGAGATGATGCTATGTAATTATGGTCCAATTCGACATTGCTTAAATAAGGACTTATCTCTATCCGCTCATCGCTCACAATGTGTACATTTCCACTGCTTTTATTTATCGCGTCTATACATTTTGAAGGATTATAATTTAACACTGAGATCTTCTCAAGTGGAACGCAATTGCCATTGGATCCATCTTTGAATTGAGCGTGCACCAAAAGTCTTTTGTATGCAGCTTGGAACATACGTGCCGAAGGGTTATTATTATAACCGCATTTGGATCTTATGGCACCAAAAAACAGTTCCAAATGGTCTTGTGATAACTTATATGTACATAAGTATTGCAAGGAATTGTTTTCTACGATGTCTTGATAGATTTTCAATAAAGACTTCATGCACATTATGAAACCATTAAAACCAGTTTTTCGATTTGAATTAACGATATAAGTGCCATTCATAAGCTTCAAATTTTGGATATAAAAAATAGCAGCCTTAAAAAAGATCTGGGTTTCTTCAATGTTAAAAATTGTTAGGGCCCTTTTCCACCCTTTGGCACGCATGTTTCTACTATTGAAAATGTCAAATAAATTATTGAAAACTCTAATGAATTTAATTGTTCCGCTACAGTCTTCAAATCCTAGAATACTATTTTCAAGACAATACTGCAGGGAATCTGCAACTGAGTTGCTAAATAATTGGGTCGCTAGACGGACTTTCATTTTTTGTTTAATATAATACACATGATCTCTTCTAAGTTTATTACCTAAATGTAAACCTTCATTTTCTTGGAGCTCTAAAAGCAGCTCTATATGTTCCCAAGATATTGTTTGGTTATCTATATCTATAATTCTTTTCTTTTCACCAATTGCATTTCTAACTAATTTTATGTTATGGCAGGGGTCTGGCCATAAACATATAACTGAACCAGCACAGTGAAATACATTCATGTCTTGATCGGGGTCTGAGTACATTTCAAATCCTAAATGAGTGCACATTGCAATATTATTTGCCGCCCCATCAAATGTCAAGGACACAACTTTCACGCCACATTCCTGTAAGAGATGAATGCCTTGCTGTACAAGCATTGATTTTTGTTGAGCAGTGATAGACTTGATAAAAAAATATCCAATAGGAATTTTCCATGTGTCATTTAGGCAAGTAACCATGAAAGTCAAAGCTTGCGTAGCAAGGGGCACTAAATCGGAATCGAAGTCGCAACCAAAATTTACATACCCATGATATTTGTTATTATAATTATCCCATTCTACAGTTTTTCTAATAGCCATTTCATCAATAGCCAAAGCACAAAATAAAGTTTTATTTGGGTACTGTTCTACTCTGGAACGGATTGCATCGAATGATTCCGTTGTAAAACCGGGACTACAATCGAGGGATCTGTACCAAGAGGAAATGGTTTTAGGATGTGGTAATGTATTTTGAAAATGTTCCCTAATAAATGTATATGCTTTTGGCGAAAGATAATTTAATGTTACAGCAAATTTCTTAATTTCCAGACTGTACTCCTTTGACAAAGTGTCACCTAATTGCTTTTGCAAAAACCTTTTGACTATATCATTTTTGTTAATGTTATCTATCATAGTTATGTACTCCGTTTCAATATTTTCTTGCTTCAATTTTTTCATCAAAATGCTATAAAGATCTTCATTTCTTTTCCCTAATCGTGATATTCGTTTAAATAGGGTGTTGATTTTTTGAAGGCGGCGTTTTGATATCTTTTTCACTCTTTGAAGCTCCTTCTCTAATATTTTAATTCTTCTTAGAAAAAACAATTCAGATCTGGATTCCTAAAATAAATATTTAAAAATTAAATACTAGGTTATTTTTTAATTATTACAAAAATTTTGTGTGCTTATTTAGACAAGCAAACTGAACAACTTTCACTATGGGACCAAGTTTGAAATCGCAAAAATAAATCAGCTGTTCCCTACAAATAGTCAACATTAACTGAACCTAGATTTCAAACTTGGTCCCATAGTGAAAAATGTTCAGTTTGCTTGACTGCACAAGCACAAAAAATTTTTTTACTAACTAAAAAATACACTATATTATAATTTTCATAACACAATATTTTAGTTAAAAGATTTCTTTTATCTATACTAATATTATAAAGCTGAAGAGTTTGTTTGTTTGTTTGTTTGCTTGAACGCGCTAATCTCAGGAACTACTGATTCAAATTGAAAAATTCATTTTGTGTTGGATAGTCCATTTATCGAGGAAGGCTTTAGGCTTTATAGCATCACGCTACGACTAATAGGAGCTGAGTATCAATGACAAATGTTGCAAAAACGGGTAAAAAATATACGGCGAAACGAAGTTCGCTGGCACAGCTAGTATTAAATAACTTGACTTACCTGACTTTGGTGCGAAATAATATTGCAAGATGTGATTTGTGCAGATTCATAACTATGGGAGGATGTAATAGGTCCTTGTTCAGAAACCTCCATTGGTACCTGCAATTAAGCTTTGTCATAAGTATAAACATAAATTTGGTGTTGACTATTTTCTTACTGGGATACTCAAAGAATTGGGCAACAGTTTCTGGACAATTATTTTTCACCATATTCAATATTTTACCAGTCTTTCCGTTAGGTGTGTGTCATATTGCTGATGACACGTAGCACCTCCTTGAAAATTATGAACTGCACCATGCCCTTCTTCGCAGACCTCCATAAGTTGCAGTAACATATTTAAATAGTTTTAATTTGAATGGGATACTATTTATTACAAAGAAATAAAATAATCTAAGCATAATGTGATATCGTACCATTTCTTGTGCTTCATCCATAATAAATAACGTAGGAATTGCATCTTTTCTAAGACGTCTCCATTTCGTAGCTCGACTACAAAGAAATGAAAAGTAAAATGCTTGGAGCAAATGTGATTATGTTTTTTTGGGGTCCAATTTCCATACCCATTCATTTCGTTTAACATCATCTTTAGGAAATCTGTAAAATAAAAAATATCGATAAAATTTTACCTGCCCTATGCCTGATCAAGATAACCTTATAATAATTTTCGAATAACCGCTATAACATAAGCTGCAATCAATGTTACGTATTGTTTTTCTACAAAATGATTCAGAGATATTTCATATGTATTAATATTCACTTAAAAGCTCATATTCAAATAACAATATAATAAAACATACCGATGAAAGGTCAAAAGATCTTGATTATTTTCTTTTCGCCACGAATGTAACTTGCAGCCCCGAACCACACCAGACATTTTACTAGAGTGTACACAAACAATCACTATTTATAAATTGCTAAAAATGTATTTCAATCTAATAACATTAATATCAATAAAATATCACCAAATATAATTAGCCACGGGAAACATAAACAAAGAATACGCGAACAATTCAAATAGTTCAAACTCGGATGGTCTATCTTTGAGACTAGGTACTATAGAATTTAGCCGTGTTATATTTTTAACCAAATTACCAATTTTAACCAAATGAGAATTCATCTTGTGACCTCCTTGTGATATGCTAGAAAGACAAATATTACTCATCTCTTACACTTACACAGTTTTGTGCCGTATGATAGAAAGAGACAAATAACACACAATGAATTCTTATTTTATCCTTCCTTCTATGCTTTAGTTATTGTTCTGAGATTCTTAACCACCGTTTATATTTTAAAATCGCACACATACACACACACATATTCATAAGTATTTGAGTAACTACCTTGAGCCAATTAGCGGCCCTCCTGCTGGTTTATTCTATGTCGCTTTTGCGGGCAACTTCAACCTGTTACTTTTGTGTTACAGTGATGCGCGCACATCTTAAAATTTCATTTTTTCATAACGCGCCTTAAAAACTTCAATAAAAAAGGATCTATTCAAAAAAATAAGTAGCCTAAAACCATCTATAGATTTTCCCGCATCGATTGGTCCTGGTCCCACGCCGCGCCGATAGGTTCAGTAGTTTTGACAGAAGTCTTATAACTTTTCGATGTCAATTTTGGTGGCAGTGTAGTATAGTGTTCCAACTTTTACATACATATAATAGAAAAAGAAAACACTTTTCTTTATTTTAAATGTGAAGTGGAGATATAATGTGGCTAAGAATGAGGGACTTATAGTCTTGGTTAGATTTGTGATAAAGAGGTACTTTTAAAGATACGATATATGATTTGACGCTGCTTTTTATTTCTACATACGATAGGTGCCTATATACGCACGAGTATTTTAAAGTGAAAAAATCTTTTATAATGTTTTAATAGCAGAATTTCATACAACCTATATGTATTTATAAAAAAATACCAAATTCAATCTTTAAATGTATTTTTTATATCCTTCTGGTTTTTATGTAAAAATCAGACCTTTAGATCCCTAAATTATTATAAAAAAGGCCACTTTTTGCAATCAAACATAGTTATACAAAACAATTCATTAGGATTTTCAAATATATGGACCGTAATCGTTGTTTATTCCCCATTCGATTTTTGAGATAAAGTTCAACGCACAAAAGAAAAACAATATCAACTGAGAAAATTTTATAGTTTATGATAAACTGGCATACTGTTGTCCGTACATTTAACATTAACTGTTATTATATTCTTTGCGCACAAAACCATAAAAAGAAACAAAATTAAACAAGAAACTATATTATATCGAGATAGTTTTACAACACTAGTCACTTCCGCAAAACTAACGATATGCCCAACTCTAATAACGGTTATAGTTTCTTTTTTTAGGTTGTCACCGTAGTCATAAAACTACTTATTATATTATTTCTTCACGACATGTTATCTCATTCAAAGTAACGCATTATTTAAACGTGGATCTTATTACTTCATTATTCTTCCTATGATTTATCAAGAAAATTCATACATGCTAATATTAAGTCCCTGATAGGGTTGCGCCTTATCACAAGCTTCAAATTCAATTTTGCTTAGTCATATAATACAATAACAAAACGCTCCATAGATCATAAATTTCATAATTATCTTTTAGAATTGAGAAGTAATCTGTAAAGTATTTGATAGTTCCCATCACTTAGTTCTTATAAGTGATTTGATATTAATGTGAATTCACGTCTGGATTTTAAGAAATGTGGGTTATAAAAATCATTACTTGAACAACAAAACGCACCAGTAACAACACTACGCAGAAGCGCGCCATTTGCGCCGCTTTTACTGCGCAGTTGGTAGCTCCGAACTGTTTCCTCCAAGCCGTGACCGGACGCCATTACCACGCCACCGGACTACGAATCTGTCATTAGTGTGTCTTTATTGATAAAATCCGATAATTAATCTAGCTTATTCTGGTAATTGTGGTAGGAATTATCTAAAATAAAGTTTCTTCAAAATGTCTGACGAGAAAAAGGTACGTAGATTATTGTAGTATCAGTGTTACACAGTTACAACTCTTCGACATGGCGTTTCTCTTGAAATGTGGTTATTCCTTCATAGATCGAAAGTGAATTTAATATCTCTTAATGTTTTCTCAAGTTCACGCTGTTTCTATTTATTTTACAGGGAGAAAGCGAACACATCAACTTGAAAGTGTTAGGTCAAGATAATGCTATTGTGCAGTTCAAAATAAAGAAACACACACCTCTCAGAAAGTTGATGAATGCATATTGTGATAGAGCGGTAAGCATATTTCGCTGTTGTTCTTCTTGTGTTGTAACCCACGCATTCATGAATTCGACCAACGATGCAATATAATCTTGCGATAGTCTATAACAAAAACATTAATTTTATTAACCATTTCCTCTTCTACTTAAAGCGTTTTTTCTGTTCCAATATTACTAGCTAAATTTCCGTAAAGATAATCTCAGTCTAAACTATGAATTGTAACGTTAGTGCTCTAATGTTTACAAAGTACCTTCCATAGTTTAATTATATTTGCTTAATCTTTTACGATGCTTACAACCTACCCTGTTATTTCTATGAATGTAGCCTATTTTTTCTAATTTCGTTTTATGCACAAACCACAAGACCAATATGTCTATGTAGCTATTGCCTCAAATCACCAACATTATTTCTGATCACATCTTCATGTTTATTAAATTACATCATCATCAGCCTAAACATCATTGATTCATGTTTTTAAATATTAAATGCATGCTACGCCTAAATTTATGGATATAAAACATTAGTGGTATAAGTATACCAAGAGCTAGAAATATGTTAAGAACGTTTATAACCACATTTCTGTTTAGACTGCTGACCTATGGCTTTAATGTATGATATCTATCAATTAACTAATGGACACATTAGCTATCTAATTATTTGAATCACAACCACGCTACTGCTCATAGTGTAAGCATGGAGAAAATAATAAAAAATCTTGTGTTAAATCCTTTATTTAACTCAGTCTAAATATATTTTACCAGCAAATGGTAATGGACAGGCTAAATGTATGGCTATAGAAGTAACAACTATTGTAATACAAATATGCTCTTATGAAAGAGTGCATTATAAAAGTACTTACATTTATCCTCAATGCTGTGCTAACTTTTCTGATTTATTTGATGGTTCTATCTAAATTAGGTAACTACAGTACCTTAAAAGTTAGCTGCGAACACCAATACTTTTTGTTGTAGAAAAACTAGACTAGGTAATAGCCATAGTATCAAATAGTTGTGCTTATGGCAATAGCCCACTTTGACATAAAGGTTCAATAACATGATGGGAAAGATGTAATCCTTACCATCGATTACATAAATCAATATGTAACAGGCAAATGTGAAAAAAAAACTTTGTTTTTTTATAGTCAGTAGTGTTGACATACCTTTTTAGGGTTCCATACCCAAAGGTTAAAAACAGGACCCTATTACTAAAACTTCACTGTCTCCCGTCCGTCCGTCAGTCACCAGACTGTATCTCAAGAACTGTAATAGCTAGACTCATTGAGACAAGACAGGTTGAAGTTTTCACAAATTATGTATTTCTGTTGCCGCCATAACAACAAATACTAAAAATCAAATATGTAGCTATTTAATGGGGACTCCCATACAACAAACGTGATTTTTTACCCCCTTTTTTTTTGCTTGGCAGGCACTTGAAATATTCACAAAATACTCTGTTGTGTTTTACTTTAATATTAAAATAAAAAAAATATTTAAGGGGCTCCCATACAACAAACATGATTTATTTACTTATCTAAAAGTTTGTACAGAACCCTTTGTGCGTGACCTGACTCGTTTCATTATTTTAAGATAAAATCAACTAAGAATAACAGAAAAAACATTATTAAAGTACAGTTTGAAGTAAACCCAGAAATAGCTTACTCTGATGGACAGGCGATAGAATGAGAGCCTTGTTAAGAGCTAAAAGAAATACTGACCAAATTAATGACTCAGGAAAAACTCTAAAATATACATATGAATAAATCATACTGTTCTTGGGCAGATTATAACATTTTAGTAGCTTTAAGCTGAAGTCAAAATACATTTACTCAATCTCTTATATAAGCAATTTTAGGATGGCAGGGTTTTATTCAAGAGGGAAAATTTATCCTGTTTTCTTTTACTAAATTAACAGTAAACAGAGAAAGTTTATTTAGGATGATAAGGACAATTAAAAGTTATTTTAAATACAAGTTGAGAACAATCATATAGACCATTTACCAACTTGTACAGAAGTATTTAATTAAAAATTTTATATCTTAAATCGTGGCTATAATATATATATTGAGGCAAGGTATAAATATATATATTTATTTTAAATTGCCCAATAATTTGCCACTATGCAAACACCAATAAAAAAAACCTTTTGTTTTAATTTATTTCTGCCCAATTTTGAATATTCCAATCCTAAGCTCTAATTTATCGGATTATCAAAAAATATCATTTCGCACCAACAAATCAAAACAGATAAATTAATTCTAGTTTTTTTACCCCAATTACCCCCCTATACTGTGTTAAATTGTTCAGCCTGTTTTTGATAGTAATGCAAACAAATTTCAATGCTTGATTTCAGGGTCTATCAATGCAAGTAGTGCGATTCAGATTTGATGGCCAGCCTATCAATGAAAATGACACACCAACATCACTGGAAATGGAAGAAGGTGACACAATAGAGGTGTACCAGCAGCAGACTGGTGGAGCGCGTTTAGTGTAATTTATAGTATAAGGAACTGTCCATTTCGCATGGGAAAATCTTTGTGGTGTGCCCATCTCAAATAATTTACATTTAAGTTAAATTTAATAAAGATGTTGGTAACTGAAAGACTATAAGAGAAAATTTCAGGACATGATATTTTTATAAGCCTATGACTTGAAATTTTCATCTTAGTTTGGAAAATGTGGTAAGCCAAATACAAGTAAAAAAATTCCATTGTGATAACTTTTAGTTGACACATCAAGTATTTTTTGATGCTGAGGTACTAATGCATTTCATATTTTCTGTATGTGATGACATAATTTATTGGACTTCTGTCCATATCAATTATTGAAGTCTGTAACCACTAATGTACCTATCTTCTGAAATAAAGTAAATGTAATGATAATTTTGTGTGTTCTCTTAAAACTATCCTACAAATGTTTTGTTTGGCTGGTTTAACTGATCAGCAGGTGGAAGTGCAACTAAAATATGTAATACTTAAAAACAATTAAAGGGAAACTTAGATTTTGTAACATTTTTTTTCAAATAAATTTGTTTACAGTTTACAAAAATAAAGATTGGTAAATGAAAGTACAAAATGTAACAATTTATTTATGACACTAAACATGATATTTCCATCGATTCAATACAAAGCTACAGTTTATGATGTAATATAAAAATATAATAAATAGGTATGTAATGGAAAATCGGAAGTTATGTCTCGGAGATTAATGAATCTTATTCACCCTCATGTCAGTAACATTGCTACAAATGCACAATTCATATAATTGTGAAATCATGACGTACATACTACGTACTTTTAGCGTAATGGTGGTGCGCTTTTTAATTACACAAAGTACTTTGCTTTTGTATCGTTACAACCGCGAGACAGTTTATGCAGGTGTGCAAAGGTCTACAGTCTCCGTGAATACATTACAGTCTGGTCTACGAATTGTGTCTGACTCACTGACATATCGCAACAAAGGGGCGCATCAACGACACCTTCGAAAAATATGGGGTGTAAAGGTTTTTGGGGTCCAGACTGGACTTATCTTATTAAATAATTTAAATTATGAATAATTACTAGATTCGAATACAATCAATGTATTCAAAATTATGAACTCACTTATTTTCCTGTACAATTGCTTTTAGATATAAAAACCTAACTACCGCAACTATTAAATAAAAAATATACTTCTATGAAAATGCAATATAGACCATGCCCATCGTCATTAGTTTGAGAACAAGAAACGGATATTTTTGGTCTCTGTTCGTCGTATTTGACGCGAAGTAACTTGAGCAATACACTTCGAGGCCCCACTGTGAACTTGACTCGTTCTAGATCATGCAAACGATATACTTATGCGAGACAGTTGCAAGATCTAGGTAACACAATATATTTTATATGTAAGTATAATTTTGTGTGGTTTCCATCTAATTATGGCACCAACTGGTAATTTATTTAGCTATCTATGTGTGACCTGCTGGCTACATTCAACTACAGTTACACAAATAGGATTTCTGCGTATATCCTAACAGCTTGCTAATTCGATGACATCATCAGGATTATCGCAATGTATGGATGACGTCATCAGTAAACTTAGTATTTATATTATGTATGAATGAATAATAAATGCTTGTTATAATGGGTAAAAATAGAAGTATTATAATCTAATCAATTGGTGTTTCCTTTGTTCCTAATTCCTTTGTAATCTATTGATATACTTAGGTGAGTATTATCAATGCCGGATTTACCTCAGGCCCCAAGCAATAACTGATTTTTGAGGCCCTCGTTTTAATATAATCCCCCCCCCCTCTTCTTTTTAAATAACAAAAAACAGATAAATTTTGCAAAATCAACATATTATTTGAACCACCTCCGTTACAACTTCTTTCTACTTTTTTCAGTGGCAAATTGCAAATTGATAAATAATATCATCAAAGTCAAGTTCTCGAAGCTTGTCTTTTTCGATAAACAGTAGGCTTAAATCACTGCCTTTTTCTTAGCCCATCGATGAGCGTAAATAATTTTTGACGCGTTTCAAGGCGCTGAACAATCTTTCGCCTGTACTATTTGTTAGAAATAGCCGGATTCAACATTCGGAAACGCAGAAAACAATTCATCTTTGAAAATGATTTGATACAAATCAACGAATGTCTTACGAGACTCGTTACCTTTTTAATTTTTAATATTTTTAATTATTTTTACATTTTCAAATGTTTCAAGAATTTTTCAAATTTTGTGGCCCGTCTCCATGCGGGGCCCCAAGCAATTGCTTCCTGTTAAATCCGCCACTGAGTATTATCTATTCTATGCAGCAATTTCTTTTTTTTGTCTGGTAGAGATCGCTCTAAGCGATAAGACCGCCTATTGTAGCACCCTTTCGTTCTATATATATATATTTTTTTTTTTTTTTTTTTTTTTTTCCCCACGGACGCGAGGTAGGGAGGTGGTGAATCCTACATGGATACATCGGCCGGCCGAGAGGTTATGTCAGACTCGTACTGACTAAACACCACCTGAAGTAGGTGCCATTAGCCGGGAAGGCTATACAGGCTTTATAGAAGCGATCGCTCTCGGGACTGAGAGTCGACGCAGCGCCGCGCTAACTAAGTTAGCGCCTGCGCGAGAGAACGGGCCACGCCCCTATTGGACGCGGTCCGTGTCCTAATGTAATATACGAGTTGCGGAAGGCCGCTCGTAATTTGAGATAAAACAAAAGATAGATGATACATGGGATTACGCGTGAATTAAGTACGATTTGGGATCGAGAAATATACTATGATTTAAACTGCATTGTTCGGACAAGGGAGCGGGACTGGGTCCGCTATCAAGTACGAACAATGCCAAAAACAAATATAAACTAGGTTCGACGATTTCATGGACGAAACCTATTTGTCGCAACGGCACCGGCGCCGTATCACGAGCGAGGGAGATGGCAATAGAGCTCAGAAGGAGACAGACTATTGCGTAAACGCGGACTGTTAAGTGTGTTGGGATTTAAGATTCCAACGCACTCAGCAGATGCGAGTGCTCACAGAGCGCTATGAGCCTCGCTTGAGCTGAGCCAGCTTGCCGCAGCTTGCTGGCTAGGACGGAAATTTCGCGCACGTCTATGCCTTCTAAGGCTGACCGGAGGGTCGTTAAGTCGTCCGCGAGATTGAAGTTAGTAGGCGCGCCGGCGCCTTTAGGTGGGCCCCCACGTGGGCTGGGAGTAGGAGGCACCGGGGCCCTGGCGGGGCCCCAGTGGGGTACGGAAGGAGGAGCCGGCGCTGGGGCCCTGAGGGGGCCCCGCGCTTGTTTGGGGACAGCTGGGGCCTTTGAGGGGCCCCGGGCGGGGGTGGCGGTTGGTTTCCTCGCCGGAAGGGCGGGGAAGTTTTCCGCTGTAGGAGGAGGTGGAGCGCGCCACGACCTTTGCGGGGCCGCGGTACGAGACTTGGGACTGGTTTTGGGCTTTGGCGCGCGGGGACAACCCCGGTAATTTGCTGTGTGACCGACTTGGTTACACAGCACACACGCCGGTGGGGAGGTGGACTCGCGGGTGCGAGTGCACTCGTGGGTAGGGTGGGGTATAAGGCACTTAACGCACCTATACGGAGCCCTGCAATTGACCGCGGCGTGGCCATACAGTTGACACCGGTGACACTGTATGGGCATCGCTCTTCGATGTGGCTTTTCAGCCCTAATGCCGGAGAGCCCACAGACGGTGAGCTCTTCGCGGAAGATGTTGCTGGCACTCGCACCAGGCGCCATCTTGACTAACGCGAGCGGGTAGGATTTCCCTGACTTCGCGTACATCTTATGGACTGCTTCCACGGGGAAGCCCTGTTTAACTAGGTCCTCGAGGACCATTTCGTTGGGGAGTTCGAAAGGAACCCCCCTAAGGATGCCTACCTGCTTCCGCTCCTCGGGGAGCGTGAAGGTGTGGTACGCGATTTCGTTTTTCGCGAGGTAGGCGGTTAAGCCGCGGAAACTGTTAACGTCCGCGACGATGATTTTAATTGATTCCGCGGTATTAGACGCGCGAAGGTACTGCCACCCGTTGGTGGTGCAAGCGAGAGACACCTGACCCCATTTTGCCTTATCGCGAAGGTCAATGGGCGGTGGTCTGGGAGCGCGGCGGCCTTCCGGCGGAGCCGCGGAGCTAGCCGCTGAAGGCGGCGTAGTCGTAGCGTGCGCACGCGGGCGCGGGCGCGGGGACGCGGGGGACGGTTTATCCGACGCGGGCGGGGAGGGGGTATTGCGAAGCTTAGTGCGACGCTTTTTGCGGTTCGATACCGGCGTGAAGTCGTTATCCGACTCCACGACGGTGGATCGATTAGAAGAATGAGCGGAGTCGGACTCCGTCTCGTAATCGTCGTCTGAGGCCGGCGCGGAGCGCTCAGACGCGGTGCGTTTCGTTGACGATGACGACGCGGCGGCGACGTGCGTAGTGACGACGTCCATGATCTCGTCGAACTTCTGGGACGAGGATTCCGGTGAGGCCGGCTTGGCGGTCGCGATGACTGCTTTTACGGCTTGAAGAGCTTGAGGGGACGGGTGAAGCCCATGGGCTTTCATCACCTCGGTGATTCGCCCGAGGAGGTCGGCCATTGCGGCTGGAGTGATGACTCGCTGCGCCCCCCTGCCGTGGGGCAGGAGGGAGGGACGGGGGACAGTTATCCCTAGTGGATAACCGTCAAGTCCTTCGCCCTAGAGCTCCGGACCTCCGGTGTTCCCAAGGCCAGAAGGGCCTTGGAGAGCGCACCGGGACACGCTCAGGCTAGCTTCGTTGGCACCGTTAGGTATTCACTAGCCTCAAACGCGAGGGCTGGAGTAGCGAAGTAGGCCTCCCGCCGTGAAAACGGCGTTCGGGGCTTCGTGCCAGCAGCCCTTAGCGATGCCGAAAACGTACGGCTGACGTAACTGACGTATGTACACCTTCCTGTTCCCTAAAGAAACAAAGAAGTCGACCAAAAACCGAACACGAACCGTCGCGAGAGCACGCAGTTACGAGAAGGCTCGCAACTAGCGGCTGCCAATCCGCACTGGAGCGCGAACGAGCGAGACGGCGAGTGAGTTTAAGCGGACGGGCGCACACTAGGGGGCGCTGTAGTCGGAGCGGAGCAGAGAACACTGGATGCGACTGTGGCGGCCGACGTGCCGAACCGGAATCCCGTTCTATATATATATTGTGCTTAGCTATTTGTATATCTGTGTGTGTAACAATAAAGTATTTTTCATTCATTCATTCATTCAATTTCTTCAAGAAATGGTTATTCGGTCATAATAGGTACTACTTCAGACATAGGCAAACTGATAATTACATTGAAAAAATACAGAACAGATATTAAAAACAATAGAGAAAGGCATTTAAAAGCACCAGAAAGCACGGAAATGCAGTTATAACAGGTAGATACATTATAATGGAAACGTCAGGATTGAATCTAATAATCAAGAATAAACACGACGTTTATCGGGTTATAGTGTTTAGAAATGTTTTATTTAAATGTGTGATGGTCATGTTTGTATCTTTGAAAACTTACATTCAGCCGTCTGATAAGTCAACATTGCTATATCTAAGTGATTACTCAATAGTATTAACGTTTTGAATTAGTTTTAGCCGCACCATAAGGGTTGGTCTACTTTGTGGGTTGGTTAGGTTTAGATTTTTCGCCAGCGGTGCCCTGAAGTCCGGTTAGTCTATCCTATCTATTGGCTCTCAAGAACTCCCCCAGAAACTATATATATATCAATTTATTTCTTCAACTAAATCCAAACACCAATAAGTTTAAGCGATGCTTACTCCTCATAGATTATAAGTAGTAAGTATATGATATAAATTAACTAATATAAGTGTTTTTCTTTGCAGCAAACACTGCACAGTATGCTCACTACGTTTTCAACACATTGGACCAAGATAGAAGTGGCCTGTTAAGTTTTGAGGTGAGATTTATTGTTTGCGTTATAAGTTTCATACTCAGGTGTTAGTACTGTAAAGTATCGTCGAGTGTGACAAGTAGGCATACCTTCATTTAAAATTCATTCTTTGCTTCAAATATCATTGTGTCAATTTATCAGATTTTTGAAGTAAAACTTCTTTACTCACGCTTGATTTGGGGAGTAAGCCGAGGCTAACGGAAGTTGAGAGGGAGATATGTTAGTGAAGACAGAAAGAGCGAGAGTTTCGTATATTACTATAGGGGCAAGAGAGAGGTGCACACATTTTCTTTTTCTCATAACCAGTTACTTCAGTCGTGTGGTCTAAAGCACGCTCATTTTTTTTAATTACCTATTTATTTAAGTAACAAAAAGTTACATTTATTATTTATTTTAGTTTCATAGTTGTTTGTTTATGTATATAGTTTAAATTTTTTTTTTCTATTTCGTGACACCAGCAATACTGAGTGCAATAACATAACTATTTTATACTTCGATGCCAGGTAGTATCCTTGGAAATTTAGATCTCCCGCCGCTTTTATTTTTTCTTCCTCCATACCTATTTATCCGCCGACCGACGTAAACTATGATATGATATGATCAAGATTCAAGGTTTTCCGCATACGACCAAATTTATGATTAATTTTTTCTGACTCTTATTACCTATTTATGAGCGATATAAGGCACACGGCCGATCATTCATGACAGATCCGTAAATTCATGACGTGCACTTCCTTGGAGAAGTACCGACAAAGTTATGTGGAACGGTCGCTGTTTCACACTCTTAATCTTAAGTCCATGCGCGCAATTGTTTTTTGTGACTTATCAAAGGCTTTTGACTGTGTCATGAAGTGGGATGAAAAAATGACTCGTCATGCATGTTACATGAAATAAATTTAAATTTTTAATTAAAACTCTGTTATGCAAAAAAGGCTTATTACAGTGTTAAAGATTTTTTGAATGATAAAGCAGCGTGGACCTAAAAGAAATGAATAGCTCGTTCTCTGAATCGTTTTGTAATATACGCAATTTGTAAGACATTTGGCGATTTTATAAGAGTTTTGGCACATGAGTTTCTTGTCCGATTCTTCTCATGTTAGCCCCTACGTTCGGAATCGGGTCGCTCGTGGCGATTACATGCGCGGCATCAACTCCGCGGATGTACCTGCCGCTAGCGCACGGGCTATCTTTATTATAAAAGAATATTTTATTGATTTTGTAAAATTGACGATTTTAAGTGCCCGCAAGGGCCTATGAAATAAAGTTATTTTGATTTTGATTTTTTGATTTCAATTCCTGTCCATATCTAAAATGTGTCATTTAGGTATGTAGGTAAGTAAAATAATGTAGTGGTGATTCCTAAAACGGGTCCCACAAGTCCCACCGGTGATGTGAAGTATAGTGGGGGGTTTTTAGTGCGTATGCCCGTCAGCCTTTTAATGACGGGTGAGTCCTACATAACCCCACCGTCTACCCAAGGTGGGCCATGCGTAAAGCATTTCCCCAACTGTTTTATACAGAGAACCACCAACCAGATCCACTAGTAGGTCTTTGAATAATAGTGTCTTCAAGGACCTAATAGAAGGTCTCTTAAAACAAGAGTGTCTCCAAAGGCCCACGCCACAGACTGTGTAATTCCATATTAGTTTCCATTTCAGTAAGTCCATGTCTATATCGACCTGTCACATACGCTAGGTACCTATTCTTGAAAGGACTGCATTGAAATAACTATTATAACTGGAAATTTTGTAAATCCCAAGACCTCTCAATTATCACACTCTGAAACAGCAGCAGTTTAGAGAGATGTACGTAACATCACAGTTTCCTTCATTGTTAATAAAAAGTATCATTAAAAATAAACTGTTTCAAAAAAGTGAAAATGCAACATCCGACATGAGTTTGAATAAATCCCCAATTGATTTGGTGCATAGATAATTGTTCTCAATTAATACTTCATGAATCGTGTTTGCGATAAGAAAATGTATTCTTTATTCTTCAGGAATTTGTGATGGGGTTGTCGATACTGTCACGAGGAACATTAGAAGAGAAACTGCGATGGACGTTCTCCTTGTATGATATTAACGGAGACGGGTGTATTACAAAGGAAGAAATGACGGAAATAGTGTCAGCGATATACGACCTAATGGGCAAGATAGTGGAGCCTATGGTTGACGACGACGTAGTGCGCGAGAAAGTCGAAAGACTGTTTCAGGTAATGTCACTAGTATAGTATAGTCTTGTTTAGCGCGGTGTGATTTGATTCATTTTTTTTTACTTCCTGGATTTCCTGGATGAAAACACCGTAGGAAGAATGAGCCACAGCCATCACACGGCCACATTGCACTCGCTAACGACTGCTAATACAGTCAAGAACAACACCTTAATGTGCCTTCGTCCATTTAACTCCGCAATCATAGGCCGGACGGCTAACCGCTGCACCATACGCCATACAGCTCCTCAGTGCTTTAATTAGATGATAGCAATTTAGACATTACCACCTGCAAGATGACACCACCATCCATCCTTATTCTCCTTAACCTTATGCTTAGTACATTAAGTTCAGAACTAACGAAGACTACTACAAATTAGCCCGAGTAGGTCCTCGGGCTATTATTAGTAGTACTTAAGTCTATTATTCTGTTGCTACTCAGGAGCTCAATTTAACACTTATTTTAGGTATCTTCCTTCTTTTTTTAGGTATGTAGCATTTGACTTTGATTTTTCTAAAAGCAGACAAATAAGATGCTTATACAAATCATATTCATAGATTTATGGTGTATTATTTGGAACTTGTTTGATGAGGCATTTTGTTATCTTCCAGAAGATGGATCTCAACCGAGACGGTGTCCTGACATTAGACGAATTTTTGGACTGCTGTTTACGAGACGAAGAGATCACCAGATCTATGGGCGTATTCGACAGCAACTTCTGACGACCTGCAGCCGGAGTGCGCGCTTTACCGAGTCGTGCTCCGTAACGAAAAGTTTCTTTTGCCTCATTTATAATACCAACAATTTTCACCATCCCTTGTTTATCTACTCTATACCACTACCACTATCTGGTATAAAAACAAAGCGGAACACTTGTTTTCAACGCCTCTATTTAGAAATTTTAATGAAAATGGTGTAAACGGGCTACAGGTTTTACAAGCACTCTTACAAAATACCTACTTATATTCTTAAATAAATTTTTCATCCTAAGTATTGAAGTTTTGAAGTGGTAGAATTGAATTTGCAATCTACAAAGACATTAACAACTATGCTGTTAATTTGTACGTACTTCTAGTCCTACTAAAATTACTTATCTTATTGTTTACAATTCCTATTAGGTATCGCAGTAAATGAAGGACTAAGTTTGCCCCTTATTTATTTTATTTAACAATTAAGAATAGTAACCAGGATGGTAAGTTCTTAACTGTAGATAGACAAATTAACAAATTCAAAAAGTATCTTAAAATAAGGTCCATGTTCGTGGAAAGCGTTTTTTTGGTTTTAACCTTGTTCTAAACTACTTCTTCATAGTTGAAAATTGTATCATGAATAGCTTTCTACTTCGTATTACTAGGATTACACAGGAGCAAAGTTTTAAATGATAACCCTTTAGTAGTTAATTTCGAATTTTGAAACCGTAGTTTTCTTGGAAGTGAATGGTTGGGTAGGCATAATTTCCATTCCAAATTCTAATAGGCTTATCTTACAATAACAACAGTCATACAGTAATTCAAATTAAATACTAATAATAACGTAATATTCTTCCATTTTGGTTGATTATTTTTATTGAGCTAGGATGTCTTTAATGTCTTCTTCCCTTAACACTCGTTTTCATATGTATTAATGTAATCTAATCTTGTACCAACTGATACTACTTGGTTGAATTCCACTTCCCACTAATTTAACTTCTTTTTAAAAAGTTCCGGCCATTTTTTATAGATGTTTAGAATATAACATTTGTTTTAGGGGTTTATAGATAAGCCAATGATGATGGTTGAGATATTTGTACTTACAAATAATTTTAGGCATCGACTCGATATGATAAGCCGTTTCGTTAACAGATTTTCACCATGTCCTTTCGCTTGTATATTACAAATATTAATTATATTATAGTTTAACACTGTTTAGTACCTTTGTAATGGTTTAAATTATTATTTAACCCACGAAGGCCTAAGATTCTGAAGAAACATTTCATAGAAATAAAAGTATGCACCCTAATTAAACAGGTCAGATCACTGCCAATACACAAGCGATATCTAGAAAACTTTCAAATAAGTATTAAATACTTAAACTTGAAGTCGGTATAGTCAACAATCTCGACGAAACATTAAACTAACTTTGTCGTGGTGACAATAATTTGAAAATATCTTTCATGTTGTAATGTCTCTGAAATTATATTTTATTTAGTAAAAATAATATTTTTACATAGTTCCAGAAGTTATTTAGGTACTTACCCTAACACGTCACATCTTTTTTCAATCGTAGATTGATATTCATAACGGAAATATTTTCTAAGATATTATTAACATACATGTAAATAATTGATTGTACATACATAAAAGTTAATATAGATTTTAAATGTGTATATTTTCATAGTGAATGTTAAACGGAACCAAATAAATAGAATGCATATTAAATTAATCCAAATAAGATGTTCAAAGTCGTGCAAGATAACAAACCCTACAGTTGACGTAAATGTGATAAATTGATGTTATTGAACTATTAAACGTACTCTTTTATTTTTAAAAGTATATGTGACTATTCTTCATACCAGTACAGTAGACTTTAAATTTGTTATACCAAATGACATATTTTGTTGTGAATCTTTAAGCATCATAATTCGTCGAGCTTACATAGATAAGAAAATTGTGTACCTATGTAATTTACGTCTTCCTAATCTTAAGTTTCTTCTGGAACAGTGCCCTATAGGATTTTTTTTATGTCACACTTCTTAGTACTCGATCAACTGCCCCAAATTATTTCAAGCAATCAGTCTAATGTCTACATTGCTAAGTCTGCTTTATGAACGGAAAAACCTCAGCACGACCCTAGTGCACCATGAGTCGCAATGACCTAAAAGTGCTTTCCGGAGCACAAGTCCCCAAGACATCCATGCAATTATTAACTTTTTGTAGTATTGCTAACTTCCACAATTTCAGATCGAGCCCTCTAAATCTTTGTATTTGTGTCAAAGAGCGTCGTTGTGTTGCCATATATTAACGTTGGGCTCCTGCGTCATCGAGCTTTTGTGTCAAAAGCACCAGCCTGGTACGTCCATAAGTGCGTGAAACGCCCCTGCGCCATCCAGATTATGTTGCCGATATGCAGTACACAACATTGGCAATGTTAACTTGGTGCTGGACATGGCGAGCTTATCCTATCGTATCATTTTGCAAACCTTTTCGGTTGGTCGAGCGCTATTGAGGATTAAGTTTTCACAGACGCAGACATTTTTATTTATTCATAAAAATGTATTGCTGTTCAGATGGATATCTAGTATTCTGGCTCTAATTTCTTACGCGTAGATATTAGCTATTTGAGTATGTGTAAGTACTATTTGTGTAATACATTTTTGTTTGTGTAATCTAGAAAAGTGTACCTATAGCAGATGCAGATGCCTGTATGAACAGCTGTATTTTAAACTGTAGCTAAGTATCGAAATAAAAGTCTTATGAAATTAGATAATTTAGAAAAATGGACGTGCTAATAAAAATCGTTATTACTGAAAAAAATATAGAATATATGCTAAATCAATCACTCATTATTTTCTTAACAAATAAGGATGAATATTATTGATGTTGCGTTGGTTAGTTATCTCATGAGAAATGATATGAAATATGTATTTATATTTATCAATATTGGATGGTAAATTAGTGCCAAATCATACTTCCGAAATGTTCTTCTCCCTATTTCATTCCAGTAAGGGCAGAATGTGCTTCGCTATTTGAAAAGTGTCATTATTTTATAGCGTTAATAATTTATTTAATGCAGAGGTTTAATAGGCCTATTAGGAAATTTATAAATATGGATTGTCTTTAGGTCTATGTATGTACTAGTATGAAATCTACAGGTACTTGATGTTAGTTAATTTAGAGTAGACGGATTTGTCCTATAGGACATAAATGTTAATGTTATTGTCTTAACCAGGTCTATTTTAAATCCATAGTGCCTGTTTTGTACTTACTAACCATGTGAAACAGTAAATGCGCTTTAATGAAATGCAACTTAGTAACTCGTCGATAGCTAATCAAACTCTTACCATGCGACTAGGCAGCAAACCAGTCTTGCACCTACTATGCCGTACCTCTGATATATGTCAATGAATAAGTAAAACTGCACCAGAAAACTATAAACTTGCTCAAGGGGTGCTCAAAAACTATAAATTTGCTTTTGTTCAGTAGGTGAAATAAGTTCTTTTTTTCACATCACGGCGACGTTTTGTCATGTTCAGGTTTTCATTTGCTATACATACACAGCTTGAGGTAATAACTAACATGACAAGCTGCTCTTGTATACTAGAGTAGATTTGTTATTCCTATTTTCCCTTCTCTGCGATCACATGGTATTATCCAACAATAGCTAAATTTATTTTAAAACTTAAATTAAATAGGAAGTCGAACTAAATTCCATTCAAATCTTTGCTATCCGATTATTATATAGGTATGTACAATAGTACGAACAACAGGTCAACCTACCAATGTCTAATTTTCTCAATTAATATTAAACTTATATATATATATATATATTATGATTTAGACTTTAGGCGGGAAATCGAATAAAGAAATTTAAAAGTTTTGTATAGGTTGATGTGCTGTTTAATGTTTTAGATTCACAGTCCAACCAGAGGGTAACAATTTATTAAAACCTAGTCCAACCAATGACCACATAGTCATGGAGACTTTTCTAAAGTCCAAATGATGCTAAAGTTATTTGTTCTTTTTAAAAGCAAAACAGGTACCATTGATTTTTAATGACTACAAATAATAAAACCTAATTTTTTTCTAGTAATAAACTACCCACATATCAGTCATGTGACATTTTCAATAAAATCATACCATTGATTGAGCATACCACATCAATATTACGTAACTCTATTGCATAAGTTCCAATATAAGTACCTACTTAAATATTAGTAATTGTTTATTAATGTATTTGCTGCGCCGTGATCCAAGATGATTTGAATATATCCAATGTTTTGCGTGAAATTAAGTATTTATCATTTATATTCGAAACGAAAACTGTATTTAGGTAATTTAATATCAAATGTTTATTTACAAATCGTATGTGTATTTTATAGAAAAATAAATAAATCGAAACATGCAGTCTTTTCTTATAATGCATAGTTAAGAGTTGTACCTTATTATTTTTCTAGAGGCTATAATTTACAAAGTAAATTGGCATTTTGTATAGAAGGAATATAAAGTAGTTCTTTTTTGTAAATATAATTTAATCCAAAGTATATATATTATCTATGCACTTTTGTCATCTCATAGATAATTCATTGATCCCTTTACTAAAAAAAACCATGGGGGCGACAAACTTAGATATTCCTTGTAAAAATAAATTCTTACAAGGAAAAAATCCGAAAAAAATGGTAATCTGTTGGAGTAAGATCCGGGAGTACGGTGGATGTCGCAGTCATTCCAATGGCAGCTCCTCTAGTTTGGCTGCCGTCTGTTGTGCAGTGTGGTCTAGCGTTATCTTGAAGCAGCAGTGGCCTAGAGCGATTAACCAACCTCGCTTGTTTACCAGCTAAGTCTTCCATCATGGTTTGAATTTGCTGACAATAGAATTAAGAATGCTGTTGTGAACGACATTGGCACTAGTCCCACAAATATAATTTTGCTGAGTCAAGTTTCGCCACTTTTCATGTTTTCCATGGTGGGTATTGAGCGACGCCAGTAAAAACACGCTGTAATTTCGTAGTTATGAATTCAATAGAGTTAAGGAGCAATGGACTAGATTTTTGGACACCTAGCTAAATCAAGGTGAAGTAGCGTTTGACTCGCTTATCGCATTGGTATCAAAAAACTCTCGCGCGTCTACCGCGCTTTTAAAAACGTGTATAAAGTATATATTTATATATCAACTAGGTGTCCCGGCCACGCGTTGCTGTGCCGACTGCAGTGCCATCTGCCGGACTGATTTGTGAATCTAAACCATTCTCAGATCCCCTTGAACACACAAAAAAATTCATTCAAATCGGTCCAACCGTTTAGGAAGAGTTCAGTGACATAAACACTCACAGAAGAATTATATATATAAAGATAAGTAAATATGAATGAAATTATGGTATGACCATGAAGAATCATTCTGCAGAATAATAATTATCAATGGAATATTAGTGTGGTTATGTTGTTTGACATTTTATAAAGAATTCTTTTACATAACGGTTTCTTCAAATTATTTTAAGTATTTTGGTTGTAATAGAAAAGTTTCAGAATCCACTTTTAGTGAAAAACTACTTGAGTCCCTAATTAGGTCTCTAAATTAATTTGGTATCTCAATTTTTTATTTATTTAGGCAAAGACTGATAAATATATTGAAAATTAACATTTTAGTAAGTTATTTAAAAGGTGCAAGTATAAAAATTTGTAATATTTATACTAAGAATTTATTAAATACAAATTTCGTGACACACAAAATAAAGTTTGTTTGTTTTCATGCTTAAGATAACAATATTTAGTTCATATGAACTATTTGAAATACATATAAAGATATTGCCTTTTATTTAAAGGTAAAGATTCAAAAATGAAAAATGGCAAATTTAAGCATAACTAGTTACAATATTGTGATCCAAAAAGGCGGATTTGTCTCCCTATAATTAATACAACCACACCATTTATAATTTGAGCAAGAATATTTCTAACTTCTAATATTAAGTCACGCTTTACAAGCTTAAAAATTGTATGAGGCACACACATTATAACATTAATACAAATACATGAAAGTTATATTCAAACATAAGTAATAAAATCATACAAGAATACTTCAAAAGGATCTTAATGCTCTAGACACTTTGATGTTACTTAATTCATGATATGATGCTATGATTTTATGTAAAATTAATGAAATACATAATATATTTAAACTAATCAAAAATCTATGCATAATAAGAAATAAGTCATATTTTATTCGGTTTCATGTTAATAATTATAAACTATACAAATAGAAAATTAAGAGGATTACTAGATTGTGACCTAAACCTTAAAAAAGTATTTCCTAAAAAATACAATAGTATTTCTGTATAATTAAGAGAGCTAATTTAATTTCTCAAAGTCTGGTGGTTTATATGGCAATATCATTAACTTCAATCTCATAACTCGATAATATTAACTACTTAATTACATATACTATGCAACATTCAACAAAGATCAATTACTTCTATTCGAGATCTTTCTTAATAATATTATGTAATATCTCTGCAATTATACATCCATAAACGATATGTACATCTCTAATCTAGTATATCCTCTAAGTTATAAAGCACATAACCCAATACTAATTTTGTGCTCAATTGTCCATTGAGGGCCCCCACCATGAGTGTAAAAGAGTAGAAGGGCGACTGCATGTATGAGTGCGTAAACTCATTGTAAGTCTATTGTAATGCACATGGGTTAAAGGACCTTAGGTATGATGACCGATGGTACTTTTTTGCAGTATCTTGTCCAAGCAGCTCCATAACGCCTGTTGCAACGTGCGTGGTCCCGCCAAGCACGGTGTAGAAGCACTAATATCGTAAGAAGTGCGGGAGCGGCTGCTACGTAGTGCTGTGACGCAAGCCCAGGTAGGGCTAGAGCAACATGCATCAAGATATCACCAATATAGTTTGGATGACGCAATACACCCCAAAGGTTCCCCACTAACAATTTCTTCCCATGGAATGTGGGCATAGAGTCCAAATCTGCAGACAAAAAAAGTTTTGTTATGACTAAATTATTTTTAGTTCAAGCATAAAGATCAGAAGAAATAAAGTAAAAAAAATACTAAGTAAAACTTAAGTTTAACAGGTTTCATTGTCAACATTTTATGATTATAAATGGTGAAATACCAGGTGTCCTCAAGAATATGATGTTGCTGCCTTTAAACATTTTAACCCTACCAACATCCAATATTAAACTGTTCCATATCATACCTCACTTTTGGTTCTTATGTTAACCACACAATTAAATATTTAGATGCAGGGTAATTAAAATGTATTCAAGACTATTTAGTTGTTCATAAAAATCAATAAACCGACTGCACGATTACCCAAAGCATAACAGAGTTTAGTGTGTATTGAATATTTGATTAACAACTTACTTGCCACATTTGGATGAAGAGGATTTTGTCTGAAGTCATATTTAATATTATTACTATTAAGCATTATCAAGAATCCCAGCACATATAGTACAGAAGCGGAAATTAAAATGTTAGTTGACAATACTAATTGAGTATCTGCCACAAACTTAGATATTGTTGTAAAAAAGAATGGGTATAAAGCACTGGACACAGTCTGCAGGTATCCTACACCTTCGGATTGCCAAAAAAATGTTGTGGTGACCTTGTGCTCCATCAATATGAAATTAAAAATATATATCAGTTGAAAACTGCAATACAAGAGAATTGTTGGCCGAATTTTCAATTTGCTTGGTAAATCATTTAGCCCATCCAATGATATATCTTCACTTTTTAAGTTCTGAAGCTGACAGCCTTGTGGAAAGATGAATATAATCAATATTAACTGAAAAAGAAATATTAAAATATATAAATAATAAAATTACCATAATTTAAATATTAAAATAATGGTTTTATAACCACATCACAAAATATGATAAAACTCTGATTAATACTTCAGAAGTCAAACAAAGAACTTGTAAAACTTATAACAAACACTGAGATATATTTTATCTTTTTACACTTATATGCTTGGATTGCATTGAGCTGTGGAAACTTGATAATAAATGCAAAAAATACTTACAGTGTTTATATTACACACTCTAGATATCCAAAGTTTAATATCCAATTTCTTGATGAATGGGTGTATTTCTCTACCCAAAAAAAAATCATACAATGTGTACCCAGTATTTCCATAGTAATTCAATGCACCATTGTCAACTTTCTTGCTCTTCACATATAAAACAATACTCAATATAGCAGTGAAAAGGTATGAGATTGCAGCCAATTTTATATAATCATTCAACAATGTCTCTATATCAAATAATTTTAAATAATGTAGTAAAACTATTAAAATCGCTGTAATAAGACTTGCAAAAGATGCATTGAAGCAGAATTTAGTTCCAGTTCCATCCAATCTATCAACTTTCTTTCCAAAAAGGGGTGTGATTGCAATTATACCCTGAAGCATATACTGACTGATAACTATAGTGAATGCTGGTAAACTAAACCATAACCCAAGTGACTTTAAGACAGAAGGATTAATTACATCTTTGAGCGAACATGACTTTGTACAAGATATTAGGATTGAAAACACTGTCAATGGTATCAATAAAATAAGTAATGTTGTTCCAATTCTTCCTCCGAATTCCCATTTGCTACTGGAGAGAATAAGCTTACTTTCACTACTCCGTAGTGGTGTTGCTAGTTTTCTTGTTACTGGCTTTGATTTCTCTGATATAAGTTCGTCAGTTGAGTGTTCCTCATCTGAGAAAGTATCAATAGACTGGCTGACTGATTTACTAATAGATTTGCTCAACGATTTGCTCATGCTTCGTCTGATATCAGGCACATTTTCCATAAAATCTCTCAGTCTACTAGATCGTCGCGCAGGTATTTCTTCAACTGATTTACGATTTTTCAGGCCGTAAACATCATTGAAATCCAAGCCGTTAACTTTGTCAATTGGGATAAGATCATTACCAGTAGTACTTGTAACATCCCTGATGGAATACTCAATACGTTTGGATCGGGTGGTGCGATAAGTATCCAGTTTTGAAGACAGATCCTCCAACTTTAATTTTACAGACACATCAGTTTTGATACCAGGGCGCTTTGTAGGTGACTTCTTTGTGACATTTTCAGACGATTCTTTAGTAGCTCTTGATGGAGACTTACGCGCGGGAAACTGAGATAGCGGTTTACGACTTGGCGATTTCCGTGACGGTGATTTTCGGGACGAACGTGCAGGTGATGAACTTTTCTGTGATGGAGAACTTTTAGGCGTTGGTGATGTTTTACGTGTTCTAGCGGGAGAACGTGGAGGTGATACACCCTTTCGAATCTTTGGAGGACTAGACTCTATTACACTAGCTCTCACACGACCGCTTCTCGTAGACATGCTGGAATAAAATTACACCAAACGTTAGCACACTCGTATTTGTTGTAGCTAAAATTACCACCCGTGAAGATAATTACTTCGCTGTGAAAATGTCAACGTAGTGTCATAGATATCACTTTTTATGTCTTTTAAAACGCAGCAATCGAAGTTCGACTTAATAAAAAGCACACCACAACAAAACAATCTTGATTTTCAATAATCACAACAACACACGCAAGCGCACGATACACGCTACGCTATAAACGAACGAAGCCAAGCGTCAACGACGCTAGAATACTTTTTAAAACGCGTCCTACGATTGGTTAAAAATAGACATCAAAGTTTATAGTCTATGTCCAGTGGGTCGACACTGCCTTGAAACGAATCCTCGGGAAATTAGTTTATTTAAAATACTTTCTTATTGTTTGTAGTTAAGGTCTCTATTTCATTGAAGAGGTTTCGTCAAGACCTGAAACATGATTAATACCAACCTAAAATAACGAACATTCTAACATCTTAATGATGGCGGTACTGGAAAAAATGGCCGATATCTCATAATGAGATTCTCATTATCTGACGTTTGGTTTTGAGATAAGTTATTCAAAAGTTCAAACTGATGAATATTCGCTATTTCACTTTATGTGTGATTTGGAGACCATTGCACCTATTTTATTTTGTGCTTTTCCTGTTTTACTTGTCTTGTGTTGTGCAGAGATTGTTGTGTAAATATTATTTTCTCCGTCTCTGTTAATAACCTAATATCATACCGGTAATCTCGCTTTTCTTGCGTGTAAATTAGTGAGAAACTGAAGGTAACATGGAAGTTAAGCTTTACAGAAAGTGTACGATTTGTGGTATGCAACAGTTACCCAAGTCGGGCATACTTTTTGCAAGTTTTCCCTTCGACCCTGATCGGTAAGTCTAAACTGGGTAGTAACTATCTATCTAAACTTTCTTAAATTACTGTAGTTCAGTCATATCATATATATTTTTAGTAACAAGTTACCCATTCAACCCACATGATTGACAAATTATTGATTTGAAAGCAAGCTTTATATTTGTCTAATATTATTGTCATTCTAACTTTCATGTAAATAATGAACAATTATTTTCATTGTCTAAGTCATATTCTTTATAGAAAGAACGTAATAGAAATTGACGAACTTTTTTTCAGATGCCGATTGTGGGTTAAGGCATCAGGCATGGAAGACTTTGCTTATGTGCCAATTGAGAAATTACACCAAAATAAGTTTATTTGTGGTACTCACTTTTCCAGTGAATGCTTCAACAAAAAGGAAATCGGTTGCTTAACTCTGCTGTGCCAACTGAAAAACTTACTAGACCATATTTATCTGATGACATTTTAACCGAGTTTCCTTTGCATGTGAAAACATATTATGAAAAGAAGTCAGGTTAGTAACAATTGAAAAATTCAGTATATATGTATATATATATATAAATCTGATCATTATAAATCACAATGGTGCTAAAGAAGTTCCACTCCAAAAACTAAATAATCATTTTTAAGATTATCCCCATTGTCTTCACATTTTTTATAGAAAATGTAATGTGAATGTAATAACTGTTATTAGAGTTATTAATAATAAGTTATTGTTATCCATATTTAGCAGGTGTGCTAGCATAATAGTATCTATAAAAATTATTCTAAATTTAATTTTTCAGGTGAACTAATTGGTAGTTCCAAGTTGGCAGTTAAAACTATCACTGCAGAAAATGAAGAAAAGGATAAAACG
The DNA here is from genome assembly GCA_927399485.1 of Calamotropha paludella. Lineage (NCBI taxonomy): Eukaryota > Metazoa > Arthropoda > Insecta > Lepidoptera > Crambidae > Calamotropha > Calamotropha paludella. The sequence continues at coordinate 7,055,812 of OV656814.1, read as the reverse complement.
TTACAAGGTATATATAAATAATTATTTCAAATCTGTATGTCCTTCTTTAAGTAAAGAACGGGTTCATTGATTGCAATTTGTAAGATCATGTGATTGTGCAAATGATAGCCCATATATCGACGGCGAAGTACCAATAACTCCTAATTGCTAAATTCAAAATAATACACAAGCTAAATAAAATGTTTAATTTCTTGACAAGTTAAAAATTGTTTAAAAATTTGTTTATTTATTTTTTAACTTGAAGCGCTTGCAACTGAAACTATGCTTAGGAAATTTCATTAAAACATGCAAAAAAGTTTTTATAATGTTTGATATTCCTCATCTTTTTAAATCAGTCCGAAATAATTTTTTCCAAGCTGGTGTTATGGAATATAAAGGGAAAAAGGCCAAATGGCAATATTTAAAAGAAGCGGAAGAGAGAAATAGGAACTTTTTAAACTTTAAGAAAATCAATCAAACAGTTGTTAACCCAACATATAAAACTAAAATGCGTGTTTAATTTGCAGCTCACGCATTAAGCAACACAATGGCTGCAGTCTTGAACATGATGGCGTGGAACAATTCTCATTCAGAAGAAATCATGGACACTGCTTTTGTTGTTGAAGAAATGGACAAACTTTTCGACTGCACTAATGGACCAGCGTCACCAAAAGATGTAAAAAAAGGAATTTGAGAAAATGTATCAAAAAAGACTAAACATGAGGAATCTTGGAATTATTATTTAAAGTATATTCCCATAATAACATTTTTGAAGTCAGATTCCCAATTACGTTTAAAAAATGTACGTTGCATTAAGGGTATGGAAATATCTTTGAAATCATTAAACTTTTTAATGATTTGGAATCTTTTGAATGAAAAAGCAAATTTTAAATATTTGAATTTACGCCAACTTAACCAAGATTCCTTAGAAAATCTATTCGGGAACATTAGACAGCACAGCGCAACAAACAGAAATCCAACCTGTACTCATTTTAATGCAGCTTTAAAATCTAGTATAATATCTGGTTTAACAGACCCACACATCCGTGGCTCGAATTGTGAAACTGATTATAATAAGTTGCTCATAAGTCATCAAGAATTATATAAAAATGCGAAGTGTGCATCTGACCAGAAAGCTATACAACAGAAACGGAATTCCAACATTGACACTGATGTTTGTTACCCTGTGCTGTCTTTGCCTGACGAATCGGAAATTGAATATATTGAAAGTTCTTTTTGTAACTTTGAACAACAACCAATTGTATATGTTAGTGGATATTTAGCTGCAAGAGTTCTTGATAAATTTAACTGTGAAGATTGTAAGCTTTCTTTCAAAGAAGAAAATCCAAATCTAGATGATCCATTATATAAATTTATTTCTCTTAAAGAATGGTGGCAAGATAAGATATCATTAACTTATCGTGTATTGTAGTTAATGAAGCAAAGCAGATGTACGAAACTAAAATTTTGCCTGATTTACACCAACAGCATATTGCTCAATATTGTACCTTGCAACTAAGCATCTTCTGCAATATGAAGTGGTTTTAATGCGATATTCATTCGAAATTAGTAAATGAATATTTATTTAACTTTTTAAGTAAATTGTTCATTAGAAAATCATGTAAAGTTATCAATGATGACTTTGTTAAATCTGAGAGCGATACTACAGACAAAATTAAAAAAGTACAACAACAAAATAAATAAAAGTAATTATATTATACATAGTATTAATTTTTGTACACAATATGGCAGACGGAAGATCGATCATAGATTTTAGAATAATTATATTATGTACAATATCCTTATTCGTATCTTTCTGTCTTCCATGTTCTTACCTTACCTCTTATCTGAAATTATTTTCTAAAGCCGGTCCACGAAATGGAGGTTATCGATATGGAGCTACAACACTATTTTCGATAATTAGTCGATAAGTCTGCCATCACTAAGGTGCCAAATAGTCAAGTTGGCCAAACTGGCTCAGAGGCTGGCAAGTTAATGTTATGATATTGGTATTAGTTCCGGTACAGTTCGAGTGAGCTCAGCCTGAAGTACTAGAGTGCCGTCTCTTAAAACGTAGTGATTACATACTCTTTGGTCTATGTCCACAACCCAACCGGAAGTATGTTTTTTACTCTGGTTCTTTTACGTTGTTATGTTGGCAATCATAAATTTTCATATGGCCTAGTAATGTAAAAACACAGATATGACGTGATTTTTGGCGGGAGCAGTAAGCATCACTTTAGCAATTTTTTGTCAAAAAAGGAATGTTGCGGATGCATTTTTTTCACATCTGCGGATGCGGATGCGGGTTTTAAGAGGCTCACATCACACAAAAAACTTAAGTGTTGGTTTGGTAGGTTAAAAGAAACAGATATATTTATCCTTTCTTTATTTAATAATAAAGTAGTGAGTGAATCACTATTACTGATTAATTATTTTAGTAATTAAATTTAAATATTGGAGCATTATATTTAATAAAGAGTAGAATGGCCGCATTTTAGGACTCCAGTCTGTTTCGCAAGGGTTCCTTCGCTACTAAATAACTTCACTTGGAAGACTGGCTGGTGGCGCTGATTGGCGATGCAAAGATTATGCGCGCAATATGCAAAGATTATTATATTTTATTCGACTGTTATAACAAGTATACTAACTCAATATGTTTAAATAATTTTCAAAAATTCTAAAAAAAAAATAAAGTTATGAAAAGAAAATTAATTTCATTGTAAAAAAGCGTGGGGTGCTTTTTATATCAAATTTCTATACTAACTGTATGTGTACAAATAACTACTAATTATATATTTACAACAATCAATATCGAGCACCCCACGCTTTTTTACAATGAAATTAATTTTCTTTTCATAACTTTATTTTTATTTTATATTTTTTGAAAATTATTTAAGCATACCTTTGAGTGAGAATTGTGATTTCTGTAGGAAAAAAAGGAAAAATGAATAACATAATTATTTTGTTATTCATTTTTCTTTTTTTCCAACAGAAATCACCATTCCACTCCGTAATTATTCTTCTCCAGAAACCATTGGTTTTGTGTATCCTGAAGACGCTCTAATTACATGACAACATAATTATTATCTCGTCCAACAATAAACCACATAAATCTGATTTATTGGAAGGGAGCGAACGAAGTGACCGAAGCTCCCTTGGATCAGCTTCAATGGCGCAATGTCTGTTATGCCATAACTCCCTGAGTTCTTAACCGATTTTAATATTTTTTGTGTATGTCAAATTCGGACTCCGTCACAATCTGGTCCTAAACCTGTTGATTCGATTCGGTTAAGGACCACATTGTGACGGAGTCCAAATTTTGAAATTCCCATCGAAAAATAAATTTTTCTTTTTTTTTTAGGTAATAGGCTCCGCTTCAATATATGGTGCTAGCGTAGCTTTTTGCTTAGCGCCTGCATCGCCTCGTATTTAAGAAATAAATTATCCCGTGACGTAAATTGTATCGAAAACTGTCAGTGTCGTTCTTAGACAGCTTCACAATTTTGACGCTTGAGGCGCTAGTTAGAATCTTTGCATCGCCAATAAGAATTTGCATGCCATTTTAGATAACAGTTTGAACGCGCTTTGATTAACACTCCACCATTTAAGAGGACTCTCATTTAAATTACTTCGCTTTTTATTGCGGAAAATAAGTAACTCCTTCTTGAGAATTGCGTCAGGGCTGACAATTTCTGGTGTTTCCTGACTCTCCTCATCGTCACTTGATGAATCGAGCATCATGGCAAGATGACTAATTAAACATGACTGACGTATTGTACCTGAGGTCCCTGGTAGTTCCGTATCTGTTTCCATGGAATCTGTCAATCTCATTTTCTTCGCTCTTTCGGTACTTGGCGATATTGTTCTGGAAGTCAAGATGTCTTCGGTGTTTCTGCTAATCTTCAATATATCATCTTTAATCTTTTCCTCGGTCGACACGTGCCACTTGCCGGCCCCTCCCCTTTCTTTCTTGTCGCGACCTGCTACACATCCGCATCGATTTATACGGATGCGGATATCTCAATCGATGCGGATGCGGATGCGAAGATTCGCAATATTTCTAGTCCATAATCTCAGACTCCATACATGTTTTACATACTATATGAGGGACCCAGTACTTGTCACGGATACATATCCAAAGGGAATCCAAAATAATCAAAATATACCTGTTTTATGAACTCCGACACACTTAGTCTCAATTTTTGAGTGTATATTCACCACAAATGTTGATTGAGACCGTTTTTATAGATATTTCTCAACTTTGAAAATGTCAAACAAAAAACTTTTTTTAAAAACAGCTCGGTATATTTTAAGTTAAGTGACACTATTACAAACATATCGCACTATTTCCTAACTTTTCAGGAGCGTGAAAAAACTGTCCTATATTTTTATTATGAGTTCTAGAAATATATTTTAAAGAGAAAATAGTAGCTCACAGTTTCCTTCAACTACACGTGTTTTTTAATTTAGGGACAGCTTGATGTACTTCGAGATAATCTAAACAAATACTGTTTCTTCTGTATTCCACGAAACACAAAGAATATTTGCAGGGGTAAGGACAATTATTCCTTTTTCGTTATGTATTTTGAAATATATTAACTAATTTAACTCTACTTACGGCTTTATACTCTCTTTAATTTCATAGTAATCTAGCGTTGTAAGTATAATCACGGCGTTATTTAACGGACAATCCGTTTTTGTACATAGAGTTACGTATTCCTAGGGTGCTATTTATTTTAGTTTAGTAAGTGTACTTATAAAAATAGCTTTTATGATGCAGAAAATAACCGGATATTTAATTTGTATCTTGTAATACCAACTTCTTACAGTAAATAGTCTATTATGTGCGTGTATGTAAGTCAATACTATAAATATAAAGACAAATTAATTCAGAGAGAATGACAACAAACAGGGTTATTATTAAATTATTATTATTTTTAAAGAAATTTTCATCACATGCATAATCAACTAAATTCAAGAAGTGTTCAAAATAGTGACATTTTCATTATTTTTAGCTTAACTTCGGAATCGGACTCGGTGGCAGCAGATTGAGTACTTAAGCTCTTAAAAACCGTCTGATAGTATGGCGGTATGTGATTATCTTAACAAAGACTCATCAAGTCTTTGTTCAATTTTTTAGATATCGGTAGCGGCGCATCGTATAATTGCACTAATGCCTGATGTGTTTTTGAAGTCTCGCTGTGTGCAGTTCTTTTTCTTCTCACAAGTCTTCTGCTGCCCTTTGTGTCTTCAATTATTGTTGTCTCATCATCGAATTCGTATTTAATTTGCAATTTCCCCGGACATTGAGGATCTGTCAAAATCTCTTGAACTTTACTCCACCTCACTTTCTTTCCGAAGTCATCTTTTTCCCAATTCTTATTATTAGCTACAAGCTTTTTGAAATCGAAAATAATATCTTGTATCATTTCTTTGACATTGTGTTTTGACCTTGTAAGTACCTTGGCATTTCGAATGATTGCATAAATTTCTTCTGGCACATAGATTACGTAGTTCTTTTTGCTTTTTTCAATGCAGGAGTGCATCGAATCATCTTAATTTCTGTTAAAATCTGTTATTTTAACAGAAATTAAGATGATTCGATTTCATCATCATTTTATACTCTGTTAATTACAGATAAGTATAAGTAAGTAATAAGTATAAGTATATAATAAGTACAGACATTAATGTTATTGTCTGTACTTATTGCTGTAAAATGTGTAAAAATTAAAGTATTATTAATTAATGATAGTCAACTGTAACCCTAAAATATCTGTACCCCTTAAATAAACATTTATCTTGAAAATATATAGATGAATAATAACCACCTGTATTTGAAAAAGATGCCTGTTGACTATTCCCGGCTGTCAAACAAAGATTGCTTAAAATTTGTATACGTTTTCCGTCATCCTTAAAAGCTGTAATAATAGAAGCAAAATATTTTTTTATTTAAAATACATTTTTCTATATAAAATAAATATCCATGAATACGGACCTTTTGAGGTAACAGTCTCGTTTTCACGGGAGCAAGATGGCATTGCCATTCCATCTTTTCATCATACTTTTTTCTTTATACGACACTAAAAATTGTTTATTTTTTACATAATTTTATTTACACGAACATATTCTTTTTTTCTTATAGAAAGCAAATATTAAAGATTACCCAACATCAGGTATGAAATGTTTCGTAGAATAAAGAAGTAACTGCAACTACACTTTACGCATTTTGAAATTTTGCTGGGTGAAAAGTATATTACAATAATTACACATACTATCAGCTAAAAGTTTCGTAGAAAAAATAAGTAATTAGAATTACACAATATTTCTAGATTGTAAAATGCAGGAACAGCTGTTTAAGTATATTTGCGTTGAATTTTTTTTGTAAATCTTCCTTTAAAATTTACATAAACATAATTATGACTTTATGAAACTGGATAACTGTAAAGCAAATAAATGTAAATATATATACCTCTATTTTCTGCTGGCATTATATGTTTTCTAAAGTCGCAAAATTTTAGTATTTTTGCATTAATTCCTCTATTTTTGTCGATAGCTTCACGAGATTTTGACACAAGGTGTAAACCATGATGCTCGCTTTATTCACGCAATAAAAAATTTTGGACGCAAGTGTATTTACGTCTTTTTTACAGGAGTAGTGCGATATGTCTGGTAGCTGTTTCTCAAAAAATAGAGCTGCTAAAGAAAAAATAAGGGTAGATTTGATATCAGCGACAACAAATTAGTAAACAACAGGCATAAAATTTTATGCGACAAAAAAAAGTAAGTTGAGTGACGTCAAGGTCTGTATATCATCATATTTGCTAGCGTTCTGTTGTTTAATGTAGTCAATAGTAGTTTTTAGCTGCAATTTACTACAAATTATGAGTTAAGGGTACCGTGTCTGGTGGTAAGGGTACCCCCACCCCTCAACTTCACCCCCGAGGGGCGCCCCTCACCTCCCGCGACACATCTCGTTAAGCAAATCAAAATTGATTACGGTCATATCGTTTCAACCTCATAACAACTAATAATTTATTTTTTATTTTTGGTGAAAATATATATTTGTTATGTGTTTTAATGCAAATTGCTTTCCATAATCCATAGCAATAAACATTTTTTTCATATTGCCAAACAGTCTATATCGCAGTGATTTTTACTGACATAATTTTGACATAATTGCCATAACGGTTTTATTAATCGCAACCATAAATGAACAATTTAACAGTATTAATTAAGTTAAATTAAGTTTGAGCTAACAAAAGATGACAAGAAATAACAAAAGATATTAGTTAGGTCTTTTTTTTAGATTTGCAGTCATAATAAAAAAAAACAATCATTAACTAATGTATCTTATTTCAAGTATAATATAATGGACTGGAAGATGGAGTTGAGTTGATTATAGGTATCAATATTAGAACCGCATTCTGTAGAAAGCTTTGAACTCAAAAAGCTTTGAAATCATGATTCTGATTATTGCTGTGAATCCCTGTGAATGTGGAATAAATGGATCATAAAAAGCTTTGTAACTAATTTTTGTTTTTTGACAAAATTCAATTGTTTTTTATGATTAAAAATCATTATTACTAGTCAATGATAATCTGTTGTCATAACACCAGCTTCATTCCCGATTCATTAATCGGAAACATGATATTTTGAACAAATGTTAGGTCGGCCAAGCATGAGATCTTTGGCGGGAGCTCGAAGCGTCACGGTCATGTCATGGTTTTGGTGAATTAATCAATCACTATAATATTATAAGAGTTTGTGAACGAAGGTTTCAATAAACCTTTCTGAAACCTGGAAAATTTCACTGTTTATTCATTAATCTCCTCTCTCGGACGCCAATGCTAGTGGTCGTGTACAGTCGGCCAAGAAACTGGTGTACCACCCTAAGGCTGAATGTCGCTTGCAGTTTACAGAGCAATAAAGATTTGTTTTGCTTGCACCTTGATCTGACAACATTGCTATCTTGTGATATTGACGTTTGTCACAGTTGTCACCTTATGCATTGATATTATTAGACACTAGCAAAGAGTACATTATTAGATACTGAAAGTCACTAGGTGCTAGAAACTAAATCAAAACTAGTTTGGTTGAACAAAAAAATTTCAGCAATGGTCAAGTTAGCAGGCATTGACGAAGATATTTATAATGCAGTTAAATAAAAACTAACACGGGAAATAACAGAAATTACTAAAATATATTTGACAAAATGTCAAATGTCAGATTTCTTTATATAAAGAATTTGGTTGACTATTTAAATAGTTTGTATTATTTTTGATTAGAAACATTGAAATTTTCGTGGCAGTAATTAATGTCTTATTCATTAAATAATAAAGGTTAAAATGTCATGCACTTTTATGTGACCTATGACGAATAAATATTTATCAATTAGCTTTACGTCATTACTATGCATGTCTTCAGCTAAGTCTTATTAGACTTCTTCTTCAAGGTTCTATTGAACCTTGTTGTAATTTTCGATGACTAGCAAACTAAATCAAAAGTGGTGCACCACTTTCTTGGCCGACCGTACAAGAGAATCTGTATTAGAATTAATAAATTTTAAATAAATTAAAAGTGAAAAAAATTGTGGTTCCCGTGGATTTGAACCGGTGATTTGTGATCTTTGGTACCAAGCAGTCTCCGGCTCGGCTGTCGAAGCGATAACTCCGGGCGGCAAAATAAGTGACCAGTACCGGTTCCTACGGTGCGCTACGATCCAGCGCAGTTGCTACGGCTTCGATTGCTACGGGGAAGCTACGGACAATCACTGCTCTACGAGTTTGTTTTTTGAAGACAAATTTCAACTTTATTAGTATGGAGCATACTGATATGTCTTTCTGTGATAACGACACAACAACAGTCGACACTACTCCGCCAAACTATGTATTTTCGCGCGAAAGAGGTGTCACTACGGATGATTTTAAGACGTTCAAGGAGGAAATTAAGCACATGATTACATCTTTATGGAAAAAGCAGCAAAACGATATAAAATCCATCCCTTCAACCTTGAAGGATATAAAACAAAGCAATCTGAATATTGAAAATTCCATTTCGTTTCTCACTGCGCAAAACGAAGAATTGGGCAAAAAAGTTTCACAGTTGGAAAATAAGGCAAAACAGGACAGAGACTACGTTACGTTGTTAGAGGAAAAAATAGAAAACTTACAGATGGCGTCACGCAAGTCCAATTTTGAAATTAAAAATGTGCCTCGTAAGCCCAGCGAGACGAAAGAAGACTTAGTCGACATGGTGTTAAAACTATCATCTACCATAGGAAGTTCTCTTTGCAAAGCTGACATTAAGGATGTCTACAGAGTCCGTGGCAAAAGAAATGTCTCTCCAAACACTCCGATCGTCGTCGAGACGGCTTCGACCCTCACCAGGACAGATGTTCTCAAGTTGAGTAAGAACTATAACACAACAAAACAAAATAAATTGTGTGCTAGACATCTGGGACATCGAGCATCAGAAGACACCCCCATATTCGTGACGGAGCAGCTAACTGCTAAAGGAGCACGACTTCACTTCCTGGCAAGAGACCTGGTCAGAGCTGGTAAATATAAATTCTGCTGGACGGCGTATGGTCGTGTTTACGTGCGCAAATCAGAGCAATCCCCGATCATAACCATCAAATCGGAAGCTCAGGTGCACCAACTACTCAATAGTGATTGACTATGTACCAGTCATTTAAAAAGTCATGCGTTGGGCGTTTTTAGTTTATTGATTTTTAGATTTAGTTTGATGATTTTATCCACATTTGTTTCTTCAATTGTTTACTTATTTTCTAATATGGTTACACAAACTTCACTTGATCTTTTTTTCCATGTTAAGTTTTTATTGCACATAAGTGTAATAAATAAAATTAATGTACATAATTATAGTAACATCCAAACTTTTTCTACTGTGGTGCGTTTTAAAGTAACCAGAATTTTAAACATTCTATGCTATTACGCTTTAATTTGTTTTTGTGTGTGTGTCCCAATAACTACACTGCTCGTAACAAACTTCAATACATATATTGGTCTCTGTCATATTTCAACTGATTCTCCTCATTGTAATCAATATCTCATACGTTCTTATATACAATGCTGCTATAAAATGTACAAATTTGGAAATATAACAAAAATATTATACTTATGCAAAAACTTATTATACCACTTAATCTATAAGATGCTACGTGCCGCTAAAAATTATAACAATATTTTTTATGTATCAACTGTAATGCATTCCTTACTATTATTTACAATGTTTGTACAAAATTTCAGATGTCACGTAAAGATTACTGATACTTGTATACGTTACATTATAATCAACAATGGATGACACCTTTAACATAGTAGACGACATTGATAATTCTGAAATCACCGATGTCGAGGCTTGTGATATTGAAGACTTACACAAGATTACAAGATTGAAAGCTAATGACCTCACATTAATTTGTCAAAATATCAGAAGTGTGTATCATAATTTTGATGATTTGCTCTTATCACTCACACATCTCAAGTTTGATCCAGATCTGGTAATTTTGAGTGAGTGCTGGACCACTGAAGGCAAACCAATACCTGGCCTGTCAAATTATAGCACGCATTATAGTACCCGTTACTCGAATCAGAATGATGGTGTAATTGCCTATATTAAAAATGATATCTCAGTGAACGTTATAGAAGTTATACTAGATGATACATCTTGTTTACAAATTGAAACTTCTCATTACACTATTCTAGCTATTTATAGATCACCTTCGATCCATAATGTGGACAAATTTATCAGTTCCCTAAATGCTCACCTGTTATTAATCACCTATTCTCATAAATGCGTCATAGTTGTAGGTGACATAAATATCAACTTAATTAATGACACAGACGATCCAAGTCATGTGAGGAACAATCGACTGGATTATCTAAACATGCTGAGCACTCACGGGATCTTACCAGGACACACTTTGCCTACTAGGGACAAAAACTGCCTGGATCACGTGATGCTCAAGTTGGAGAGAGGCAGATCACGGGCTAAAGTTGCAGTACTTAACACATCTATAACAGACCACAGTATGACTTTCTTACATCTCACAAATGTGAATATTAAATCTAAAGCTCGCAAAATCTTGTCTGCTACGGATTTTACTGGAGCTTTGTCTAGTCTGCTGAGCAAGAATCTTTCTGAACTACTCCATTTTGATGACCCGGAGGTGATAACTGAACGTCTTATATCTAAAATTACAGATGCTTTAAATGAAAATACTTGCGAGAAAACAGTTCCAAAGAGTAAGCGGGTTATCAAACCCTGGATGACACAAGGCATTTTACGCTGCATCAGAAACAGGAACAAAATGCAAAAGAGATTACGCTCCAACCCCAATGACGAGGTCCTCAGTGTCACTTACAGAAGGTATCGAAATTTCTGCTATAAACTTATAAAAAAGCTGAAACAGGACTATGAAAGGCAACTACTAGAAAAATCTATGAAAAATTCAAAGTCCCTCTGGCGTAACATAAAGAATATCACCCACTTAAATAAAGACCATACGGACAGTGACAAGCTTTTAAAGACAAAATCTACCCCAAAAGAGTCTATTCACTATGTTAATACATTTTTTGCAAACATAGGAGAGAACCTTGCCAACAGCATCATTCCACTAAGTTCAGCACAATCCTTGTCTCTATCCCACCATTTAGATGAGATACAGCTAACATCTTTTGTCCTTATGGACACTGATCCATATGAGGTGCATACAGAACTTATGAACCTTAAATCGGACAGTGCTCCTGGCTGGGACAGGATTCCAGTTAGTTTCCTGAAACTAGCTAGTGCTATGTTGGTTCCATACATCACCCATTTGGTAAACACTTGTTTTAAAAAAGGTATATTCCCATCACAACTAAAACTAGCTGTTGTTACTCCGGTCCACAAGAGCGGGAGCAGAGATGACGCAAATAATTATAGACCTATTTCAGTTTTGCCTTCATTGTCCAAATTGATTGAAAAGCTAATAAATAAAAGAGTCGTTGGGTATTTAAACAAATTTGGGATCTTGTCTGACTCACAATATGGCTTTCAGTCAGGTAAGTCAACCCAAGATGCAGTATTGGCACTGACGACACTAATAGCGGATCGGTTGGATAATGGAGGTAAATGTCTTGCTGTATTCTTAGACATAAAAAAGGCATTTGACACCGTCTCTGTACCCGTTCTTGTGCAAAAGTTGGAATGCGTCGGAATAAGAGGTATGCCCTTAAAATTACTTGAGAACTACCTAAGCGGAAGAAGGCAGAGAGTACGGATAGGGCAGTTTATGAGTGAAGATGTTAACCTGACTTGTGGAGTGCCACAAGGTTCTGTATTGGGGCCTACACTGTTTCTCATCTACATAAATGCTCTATGTAAATTAAATATCAGGAACACCAAGGTTTTCTCTTATGCCGACGATACAGCCATGGTTGTCTCGGGCAGCTCCTGGGAAGACATTAAGATAGACGCAGAAGCCGCGATTGTTACTACTGCTCTTTGGTTAAGGCAAAATTTACTCACGGTAAACACAGCCAAAACTAACTTTATGTGTTTTACCATTAATAGTAGAACACAACCGCACATCAACTATAACCTTAAGGTTCATAGTTGCGACCGCACTCATAACAATTGCATCTGTCCTATCATATCCAGAGTTGCCTGCACCAAATACCTGGGTGTCATGATTGATGACCGATTATCGTGGCACACTCAAAAAGAGTTAACAGCTAGCAGAATCAGGAAGATGATATGGGTCTTCAAAAATCTTAGATATTCAGCTAGCATAGATCTTCTTACTAAAGTCTATGTTGCTCTTGCACAGTCGGTCACAATTTATTGCATTCCTGTTTGGGGTGGGGCATCAAAAATAAAATTTCTTGAAGCAGAACGTGCACAGAGACTACTCCTCAAAGTCATGTACTTCAAAAAGCTCAAATTCTCAACACATGCTCTTTATTCTTTGGCGGATGTACTGACTGTTAGACAGTTGTATATACTGCATATTGTTTTAAATAAACACAAAAAACTATCAATAAATTATGAAATATTAAGAAAAGAAGAAATTATAATGTTGTTAAAGTTAATAAATACAAAACCCATTTTGCGATGCATCAATACACTAATCAATCTTCACACATTTACAATAAAATAAATAAAATTCTTGAAATTTATACTAAGTCAAACTTTGAATGTAAGAAATTTGTAACTAATTATCTTAAGAAATTGAGCTATGACGAAACGGAGAACATAATAGAAAATCTATATAAATAAATGAAAACATCAAATAGTATTAGTATATATGGTTGGTAGTTATTGTAGTGTTACTGAAATTATAATTTTAGTTATCACAAAATTGTACGCTTGCAGGTAGCTTTCACTGTTCAAATTAACATTAAATTTGTAATTTTTAAAAAACGAAAAGCTATACCTGCTTCAATAGTATTGTATACACTTAGAATAATTAAATTAAATTAATCATTATTAAGTAGGTAGTTAATCCTTACCTTAATTTGTTAAGGGAGAGTGGCTGCTCCTGGCACAAGTGTCAAGTCACTTAAAAGGAGCAAGTCAACCTCTGTTTGTTGTTTACTTGTCTAATTTATGGAAATAAAAATTTTTTCATTTTTCATTTCAATCATCTATCATTCATAGATCCAATTTCATCATCATCTAATGAAGAAAAAATAGCTAGAGACTAGGCTGTATAGGTTTTATACCGTTGCCTGCCCTTATGGGAAACTTAAGAAAAAAAGAAACTGTCATGCACGTGTTTAATTTAATGTTGTTTAGATTAGTGAGATATGATAAAAAGGTGTCTTTTTTTGCTTTAGATACCCGTAATATTTCTTTTTTCAGTATTGATGATGAGCCCGAATGTTGCATAGCACCGAACATGTCACTATTATATGCTGTTTATATACCTGTCTATGAATGCTCAAATGCATCCGAGCTTTATTACCTAATTTTCGTTGTAAACTAGTAAACAAACTAATTTAATCATATAACTGGAAATTGAAGAAGTTTTTTTTACTATTATTAAAAATATTACATACAGTCATATAATTTTTTGCTGTTGTAAGTATAATTGCAGATTAAATTTATTTAATTACTAATGGACTTTGTTTTGTATGTAATGTTTTCATCCGATTGCAACTTTTGTTTTGAACAAAGTAAAAAAAAATGTGTTTTATACCAGAAACAAATAACTCCATTAATATTATTTAAAATAGGATACCTGTGTTAGTTACAATGAAAGAGAAAAAAAAATAACTGCTTTAATCTGCCAGTCAGCCACATTAGTGGATGCATCTTTGAATTTTGTTACATGCGCTCATGAGTGTAGGCAGAGTTCACAGATTCCTAATCTCTAAAATCCTGACATACATCTCTCACTTTTATCAGACTTTTCATACAAGCTCAAATGGTTAAGGGCACTTTTAACCTGGCCCTTTTTCAGGTCATCTATTTGGTCCCCAAAAGTTCCCATTGGTATGCCTTTACATATTTTCCCGTGCATATTTGCCTCATATACTTGTCAATCTTCTTTGTCACTATATTTTCTTCCACACCACACTGCTCCCTTTCACAAAATTCCACATTTTATGCATCAAAGACAATCCAGCTATACATTTTGATGCTCTCATTTCCACTATATTAATCATACATTTTATTTCTTCTGCCACACCCAAGATTCATTTCCATACATTAGAGTTGGTACCAACACCCCTCTATGCACAGCCAGTTGAGCCTTTTCTATTTAATATTGACGAATTTTTTTACCAATAACAATCTCTTTGTAGAGGCAATCAACTAGGTAATTTAAAGTCACTACATATTTTTGTCCATGGTTGCATGTTTTTAGTTCTCTGTAAGCAGAGTTAATAATTCCATTTAGGTAAAAAATCACCTATTTTGTGTACCTAACCTACAAAATACTTAATTTTATCACCAAAAACAGATAATTACAGAGTTGAAATAAAAAAAAACAATTACTATTGTGAAAGCTTTTATTGATTTGACTATCCATAGTGCCTCTAGAGTTTGATAAATTATCGTACAAGCAAGTCTTGATAATTAATAGTGCCAGTTATTTTATGACTTGGAGAACCGACATGTTCATTTAAGACTAATTAAATAAATTAACATATAACCTTGTAATAGACTAGCCAAGGTGATTATCTTTAAATGCAAAGAATAATGCAAGAAAAAAGTGGAACAAACTATTCTGACCAAAAACTAGAAACCTTGTGTAAATGTAAATCTAATTTAAAGGAAACAGCACAATAGCAAATAAAGAAGAAATTCTTAAAAATATAACAGTATACCCAACAACAAATAACAAAAAAGCATTCACCAAAAACACCTATGAAAAAGAAATATCTAAAACATTATAAATTCTTTGTCTTCTTCACCAATATTTTTCAAGGGATTTAACCAAATCCATAGGATCTGTGTTTGGTCCATGTCGTTCTACTGGTACTCCATTTTTGTCAACAATAAATTTGGTGAAATTCCATTTAATAAAACTACCCAAAGTTCCTCCTTGTTTGTGCTAAAAAATGAGTTTCAAGTAAATATTAATATTGAATATATATTGAAATATTAATATGGCCTAGTTATGGTGTTGGTAAAGCAGGAACATTTTAAGTAATTTTTACTAGGGAAAAAATATAAGTTATCATTCTAGAATATTCTAGGGGTATTGATTCAGAATATATGACCTCTGAAAATGATCATAATTCTAATACAAGTACTCCAGTGGTAATTGACTGTACACCTGCCCATTTCAAGGTTGCATATTTTATAAGCAATGGAACACTATGGAAGTTTTATTGATCAATATTTTTGTTTTGATTAGTATAACATTTGTTAATTCAGATAAATTTAATCAAGATATTGTTATTTATATGTAGATAATTATCTGAAGTGATATTACTTCTTGATATAAGAAAAACAGAAATCAACTGTACATGGTATTACAAAATATGAAATTTCTCACCTTCAAAAATTTCCACAGTGGACTGGCAGAATCACCATTTACATCAACCTTTTCAAACAAGTCAAACTTAACTTTTCGTTCTGCAGCAAAACATACAATTTCCTCTGGGTTTCCTGGTTCTTGCCCAGCAAATTGATTGCAGGGGAATGCAAGAATTCCTAAACCTGAAAAGATATGATTATGACAAATTACTACTGTATACGGAATTGTGTTATTACTTACCATAAGTTATAATTATAAATACCTTTGCTTTCGGCATACTGTTCATACAATTCGTTAAGCTGCTTGTAATTATTTGCTGTCAATCCACATTGCGACGCGACATTAACAATGATGCAAACATGACCTTTGTAAACATCGAGCTTTATATCTTCGCCTTTAATGTTCTTTACAGTGAATTCATGGATTGAGTTAACGAGCTTATAGTCCGGATTATTAGCGGCCATTTTTCTGAAATTTTTCAACAACTTTAAGTAGAATGGGAATTTGGACCGATAAGCTTTGCCGATAAGTAATTAGGTATATCAAAGACAAGTAAATGACATAAAAATCAAAAACAAACGTCAAAAAAGTTTAATCGACAATAGGTAATTGTTACTTAAACACAAAAAATGTCAAACCAGCGATGCTTATTTAACTTACATTGTACTTAATTGTGCTCGTGATAAACAAAATAAGTTGCCAACAATAGGCACAGTTAACTTATATAGGGTTTGGAAACCGATTGTCATGATTTCATTTCTAGAAGAAAATGTCGATAAAGAAACTTGATAACGCTAAAAGTTACGTTCGTCTGAATAATAGTTATTCCCATGAAGTAACTTTTTGAAATAAAATTCATAATTTTATTTCAAAAAGTTACTTCATTCATAAACATATTATTTAAATTAACAGAACTTAAATAAATTTGTTCCTTTTTATTCCTGCTTAGCAGTAATCACTATGTTTGATTTTTAGCAAATAGGATAAGTTGTTTTGAACGCACCCTTTTTAACAAGAAGCAAAAGCTCGCGTCGTATCATGACATCATTACCATTGGTCCATAGAATACATCTAGGTCCAAGAACGTCAACTTCATACAAAAAAATTGCAAACATGGAAACTCACTAGCGCTCCAGTTTGTTCCACCAGAACTAAAATAGGGCGCGAATTTTAAATACTATTTAATTTCTTGGTTAGGTACAAAAATTAATGTAGTTTCTATTTCGCAACCAATTTTACATAAAATTGGTTGCGAAATAAAAACTACATATAGGGGTACATACCAAGCTAGGTACAGTCAAAATTAGCTGCAGAACAAAAACTGCAATATTGAAAAAAGAAATAAAACAAGATTTTAAAATTTACATGTGTTTTAATAAATTATTTTGTTCATGAGAGTTTTTTTGGAGGCTTCCTCAACAAACTCTAAGTTCTTTAATCTGCAGAAACGTTTTAGGCATACATTACATTTCATTAAAAAACAATTTCATTTTTTTGAAAATCTTCAAATGCAAACTATTTTCGGATAAATTTGTAAGAAATGGTTGCCTCTTTTTTTATCTGCTGTATTTCCATTGACAGCACCAAAGAGCTTGTCCATGTTGGAAGCTATAATTCCTGTGCCAATAGCTTCTTGAGGTAAGGACTCTGAAAATAATCCAAACTTATGAATTAAATCAACTAACTAATAACAACTCCAGTACAAAAATGATTGTGCTATCCTGTATTAGGGATTTAAGGAATGATTCAAAATCTTACCCGTGTTACTTCTACTTGGTGGTTTGCTTTTAATTGTTCCTCTGGTAACTGGGACAGTATATTTTCAGCTCCAGTTGGTATAGCAAATTTATGCAAACTTTTCATATCACCTAATGCTGTGCATATAGCCTTGACAATGATTCTTCAGTGGACCAATCTTGATTAAGAAAACAGGATGTGGCCCATACTTTAGCCCTAAAACAAAACAAGTATTATGCATCATATTTTTATTCAACCCAATTTTTGTGATTGCCAGTAATGTCAAAAATACCTGTATACCTGGGAATATCAATTTTATGCCAAATTATAGTTAAACACAAAATATAGGGTTTGAAACAAACACACCAGCGACAGCCCATTGTTGTTCAATGGGAGGTGGGGTGAGTTGATTTGGCAGTATCATAAAATTATGTAGTATAGATAGGTACTTACTTGAGTGACCCATGCATTGACGGGCGAGGAAATCTATGAAAGTTTTAGGGAGTATCTTCTTTAGAAGTTATGCCGCACTTACAGCATTTTTTTTCGCAACCATTGCAAAAAAGTTCTACTTCTTCTTTTGGATTAATAGCTCTGTTGCGCTTTTCGCACAATTCTGCCAATTTCGCGTAAGAGGCCAATACACAGTCAGGGATTTAAAGAAAAACAATGATGATAACAATTGCGTAAAAACAGGTAGCCATTTTATTTCTTTTTTTTTATTCCTTTAATTTTAGGGAAAGCAAAGAGGTGATCATATACAGCCACAAAGTTAAAGGTAACATTTTTTTCCGAATAGGGCATACTCAAAAGAGCCTTTGGATTGCAAGTGGATTAAAATGGGGCCTCATATATTGAACACCTATCGGGCAGACTTAATTCTGCAGCATTTGACTAACGTTATGAAGAAACTATAATTAAGGATTTGGCTGTATGGAGGCCGTGGTCTTGTCATTATTCTTATTGTCAGATACATTGCTCTATCTCTTTCTTTCACATAAACCCATCTCTATTGGCAAATCGTTCCATATGTTTGCATTGGCTCCTAAGGAAGTTGACCCCCCCTGCATTGGTCAGTATACTGATATGTATTTCGGAACACAAACCATATCACCCTATCTTAAGAAATAATGTGAATCTCTGTGACTTCTTGATAACTTCACTGTTATTTTGCTTTAGTCACTATTAGTCCGGATGAATCCGGTCGAGAGCGGACTCCGTGCGTTTTGGGTAATATTTTTTACCTTTCGTAATTATCTTCGTTTTTGTTTATAGTTTAAAATTGAGTATTTTAGTTTTTTTTCGAAAATTGATCATTTTTGTAGTTTTTACATTTTTTATACACCAGCACAATCTCCCAATACTTTGTCTTTTACATATGTGATGTAGCATATTGTAAACAATAATGTAATATCAATATTAAAGTGTTGGTCTAGTGCGGTCATATGTTGCGCGAACGTATACGTAAGTGGTAACAGCTGCAGTTATCTGGTATTTAGGACACAACAGGTACTTAAAAAAAAAAGAACTCAAATGATCAATTACAGTGACTACAGCTTAGACGCCACTATGTCACAGTGATCTGATAATAATAGCGAAAACTCAGATTAATCGTTCTTACTATTTTTATAACTAACTAGCGGTCCCTCCCAGCTTCGCACGGGTGAACAAAATTCTTTAAATTTCTTCTATTATTAAATGGTATCCATTAGCGCCATCTAGCGTCCGGTAGAGGAACTACTTGCGGTTAACGCGTTGCTATGGTAACGTTATTGATACAATGGAAAAAGAGCGGGAAGAAGATCGTACAGACAAACACACAATACACTGTGATCTTAGATTATAGATTAACACGTTACGACGCGGTACTCCAGTCCACTATGACACTAACAATCTTCATACAAATGTTTCGTACACCTATACCCGTACTGTTTTTCACAGTGTACACGTGTTTTTGACACTAGGAACACAAGCCTCCTTTACCGAATGACAGTAAGACTGCTCTCTATGACACTCTAATGTAAATTCGACGGTTGTTGCCGTAGTAATTTTTAGATTAATTTTCGTGAAAACGGCGATATCCGTACTGTCATAATATGAATTCCACCTTTACTTTATATGCCGTTACCGCGGCGTAACGTGTTAATGATAATGTAACTTGCTTACCTTAATAACGATTATTTCTTGTCACATACATATTAAAGTATTTGACTTTATTTGGCTTTTATCTTAATTACAATTACCCTTAGTTAATATGTACATGAATGAAAACCAAAAATTATTCAGGGGAAAATATAGGTACCTATGTTATTGACACAGATTGACACCCATTCTTTGGGATTTTTTTAAATATTGGTTTTAATTTTTAATATAAGTCTGGCAACAATGAATTTTAGTAAATGTCAAAGATTGTTTGCAAATGGCTGCTACCTGTTCAATTCAATAGTTAGTTGCTAACAAATAGTGTATTTCTCTAACCTCTGTATCAACAATGACGAGCTTAATCAATAAAATAGAGCTTTTAATCAAAAGAGAAAAGACTACGCCCGAGAAAAAGCAGAAAGATGATGCAAATAAATCTTCCAGTGAGATCCTTTCTGAACTCTTCGGTGCTTTTAATGCAGATCCACCAAAAATCGATGAAGTTTCTTCGAAAAAGTCGAAGAAAAGTAAGAAGAAACACAAGAAAGAAAAAAAGAAACGTAGTCGGAGCAACAGTAGCAGCAGTGATTCCGGCGATAGTGATTATTCACACAAGCGTAAAAAAAGAAAAAAAAGTAAATCGAAGAAAAGGAAAGACCACGATCGTTCACCTTCCCATCGCCGTTCGAGAACTCCTCTGTTAGTTAAACTTGATCCAGAAAAAAAAATAAAAAGCGAAAAACATAAATCAGAATCGGAAGAAGTGAAGAAAATTAAAGAGGAAACCAATTCTCAGATCAAAAAGGAAATAAAAAAAGAGCACAGTGACGAAAAGATATGCATTAAAAGTGAGGTAAAAGACCTAATCGATGCTAGTCTTATCCCCATGCCCGAGTCTCCTAAACATCAATTGGAAGAAAGTGATTTACGACTCAAGCTAGACAGTAAGAAGAATGAGGAAAGTGATAAGTCCAAAGGCAAAATTCAAATAAAAAACTTGAAGTTCAGTACTGTTTTTGAAGAAACTGTGAAAAAAGCTGAGGAAGAAGCAAGAAAAAAAGCTGAAAAATATGAAGAAGGTGAATACACAGACTCATCTAGTGAATCGGTTAAAGAAGTGGTTGATAGTACACCATTTCCCAAAAGTTCTGACCCTGGTGGAATACTCAAGCAACAAGCAGCAGAAGAAATCAAAGCGTAGGTTTCTTTTTTATAGTTCTTTCAAAAATAGAAATGCTTAAATTTATTTTATGAACAAAGTATATACACATCTTGTTTTCTATTCATATTCTAACACTAAAGGTAACTGATTTCTTTTTTTACAATAACATAATAATAATTTTATAATATAAATGTTATTGTAATGATTATCAGATTACCTGAAGAAGAAAAGAGCAGTTTAAAGAAATGTAGTGTAAAGCAAACTGATAGTTCTCACAAATCTTCAAAGAAGAGAAAAGACAAAAGTAAAGAAAGAGCCAGCAGCAAATCACATAGAAGGTAAATATATTTGTAATTCAGTTTAATATATACAATGGTAGACATATAATTAGAAACACTTCTAATGGGTTTTAACATTTTACAAGATGCTTTCCCCATAACATTTTTTATTTGGAAATGAAACAATAGTATAAAATTTGTTTTATGACTTTGTCAATGTCAGTTCTTTAATATTGTGATATGGATTCAAGCAATTTCATAAAGTTTTTGAGTAGAATTAAATTCTATGCTTCAATAAAAGCTTTGTCATTGATTGTCATACCAGGAGTATTAAATAAACGGGGGCCTAATTTTATTAGGTATATCACATCTTATAATAAGGCTCCACATCACTTCATTAAATTGCCTTTAAACAAATTAAAAGAAGTTATTGAAAAACACTTGAGCAATGGCTGTTTATTACAGAATAAATGTGTGAATTGAATGGAATACATATTTAAGAGACAAAAGTTGTGAAGTTTTTTCCATTCCTTTAATAAGTACACTGCAGTTAGTAGTTTAGGTAGCACTACACTGCAATAAATATTTCTGGTAATTTTTTTGCTGAACTCAAAACTTTCAAGCGGTTCTAAAGATTTTTGTCTGTTCTAAGTCTCCTGATGTAGGACTTATGAAGCCATTAAAGCATAGTTCTTGACATTCATGCATTAAGCATTGTTAATGCTCATACTAAGTAAAAACATTTTATCTTTATCTTATCTGATTTTCTTAAGTCTAGTCCATCTCTTCCTATTCTTAGAAATAGTAATCACAATGGGTCCCCGTATCAAGTCGGAAAATGCATATATTATCTGTATAATGCTGTTCCTTTAACTGGTTTAGGTACGATACTTTTTTAAATCATTGAAATCGGTCTACTGGTTGCGAAGATATTACACATTTTGTACAAGCCGAAAGTGGGGCGGCCGAATAGCTTATGTGACGTCACGATTACCTTTCCACCCGCGCGCGCGTTCTACGCCATTCATTTATTAAGATTCCCTCGATCTGCGCGGGTGGTGTTGTGGTTTTGCAGTTTTTAAGTGAAATAAGTAGGTACTGTATAATACCGAAATGTACTAATACTTCAATTAGTACACCTGAAAAACTGTTTTTCAATGTGCCAAAGGACTCAAATGTGCGCAAAAAATGGTGTACTGTTATGAAGAGGGATGACAAAATTCCGCTTTCGTGCCAAGCTTCAAGATTTTGTTGCGAGGATCCTTTTTTATGTAAATAACTCCCCACCAACCATTATCTTGTATACAACACAACAATTGTATACCAACTTTTATCATCATTACTCGTGTGGTAAACAAGTGGGAAGGTAACTTAGTAAAACTTGTTTACGAATGTTAAAAAAAATACAGGGTCGTATTATGTATATTTCAATGAGTAAATGAATGATAAAATAGTGTAGGCAGTGAAGTTTCTAATAACCCTTCCTCGGGTAAAAACCAGGGTCTTACTCAGATCTAACTACAATAAAATGTGCCGTTCCCGGGAATATTCCTCGAAGTTCCCCGGAACATAGGGGAATATTCCCGCCTTGGCGAATATATATATATATCTATCTATACATGTAATCAAACTGTAGCCAAAGTGAATTCTGTACATTGAATATTTTTTTGAATAATCGCGTTAGGAGGGCTCCATACACGCAATAGAAACCAAAAACATTGTTATTGAGTTTCTTGTCTGTCTGTCTGTTGTACGCTTTCCATGTGAAAACAGTTAGACGTATTTAAATAAAACTTTTTGCGTTCGAGTGTCCTTCTGCCTCTTAAACATAGTTTTGTACAATAATCACGCCTTGACCCCAAGTGACTAGGAAGACCACAAGTGAAGTTTGTATGGAGAAGTAAGTTTTCTTGCTGCAATCACCACGAAACTTGCTGTAAATATAGTAGGTACTAAGATTATAATAAATAAACCGGATTAAAGAAAGTAGTACCTACCTAGAAACAATACTAGTACTTAAGAAAGCGATAATAATAAAACGTGTCCAAAGAACGTAGGTACATTCCTGTCAAATGAAGTATTTAAGTCTAATTTTATTTATTGTATACATAATATTTTTTGAACAGTAAAGTTTCTACATACTCATCTTCATAATAATGTTAAAATAACGGCGTAGGTAGTTACAACAACAAACACAACTGCGCTGGCTGACTAACCTAAACCTTTTGGGTATTTTATAGGCTAGTCCAAGTACGTGTACCTACCTACTTATTATCTGCAGTTCTAATTAGGTTGATAATGAGATTTGCCTACCTCTGAGTTTCCAACCACGAATTTCAGAGCGTGTCTAGTTTAAATGATTACTAAGATAATCAAATACCATGAAGGTATCCACTTAAGGTAGATTATCGGATTGCGCTTGCCCAAAACCGATATCTACCTTATTTCACTCATTTGTTATATTATAATAACAACCTTCTAATATTAAATAAATAAAATCAGTTATTAATCGATTGGGTATAAACTGGTGACGTTACGCTCCCTGTTGGACGAATATCGCAAACAGAATAAAACCGCGCAGTGGTTCGGCGGCACGCGCTGGGTCATTGTGACGTCATCGCATGCGTTCGCGCGGTCTGTGAACCTCGTTCGGTATTTTGCTCATAACTTTGTCAATTTTGGTCGTAGAACAAAAATTTTTGCACTTTATGTTTTAGTTTCTCAATGTCTATAGAACTGCATTCATAACATAAAACGTGACTGGTCCCCATTATTGCCACGAGGAAGATATTATTGATAACATCATATGCTCTTGGAATATTTTGCATTCTAGACTTTCTTAAATTAATTTGCATTATATATGTTCTTATTTCCAGTTTTACTATTATTCCAATAATTATACATCTGACAGGTTGGTATATCATTCTCTAAAGCCTTTTGCCAAATTGTCACTCACATGTTACTTTCAGATCAAGAAGTAAATCAAAGAGGTCTCGTTCTCGATCAGCATCACGAAGACATCGCTCGAGTCGCGATTTAGATTCGCGTCGCCGTAGTCGGTCGAGACACCGGTCACGGTCGAGACACAGATCGCATTCACGGCGATCGCGATCGAGGGGACGGCCACGACATCCATCGCCGAGGCACAGAGAAAGAGAGAGAGAGAGGGAGAGGAGTAGACGTTCAAGGTATATTTTGGTATCTTATTTTAGCCATCAATCTAAGATCACGAAGACGAAAAGAGTGATACGTATCTTTTCGGTACTACGAACTACATCGTTCATATAGGTCTTAGGTTCTATCAGCTTAGTATATCTACACTAATAAGTCAATTTTTCACTGATTTTAATAATGATCAATTTATTGTTTTTACATCGAATATACACTGCCTGCTTATTAAAAAAAATTGTATGTACAATGGTCAAAATGTATAAGTTTACGTTCGTCACTTCTCACAGGAAGCTGTGAATTCTTTGTTTCATTAATTTAGAGAATTAGTGAGCTATGCAAATTAAATTGAACCGCTAATACATACAGTATTTTACAGTCTGTATTGAATTAAACGAAAGATGCATTTCCTCATAATCAACGAATAGTTCATTTTAGTATTTTGTTTGCGATCTACTCAAGTCTAGCGGCAGTGTTGCATGCTAGCTACAACAAAATGATTGTATATGATAAAAAAAAACTCTGTACATAATTTCTGCTTGTCTGTTATCCAGCTTTTTTATTTTTCATAAAAAAAACTGAAAATACATTTTCAACTAAATAAGTTAAATAATGTTCAACAGTTCCTTTATCCCTTAGTGCCATAATAGGAACAAGTAGGAAGAAGATAATTTTTTTTTGGTAAAATACCTTAGTTCCGCTTTTTTACATTTCAATTCATTAGACACATTAATCTAGCAATACTAGTTATAGTTATTTCCAACCTATACACGGAGAGTTAACGACAAAAGAAAGCTATTTCTTTTGCGCTTAAGGTACTCCTTAGGAATTCTGTGAAAGTGCAGCAGATTTATTTTAGTCAGACCCATGGGGTACCATTTCATACAAGAGTTTTTTAATTCTAAAAAACCGCAATAGATGTCACTACCATTAACATTTGTAAATTATAACATTTCACATGTTTAGAAATAAGACGAATTAAGTAGAAATATTGAGATTAAAATTAAGACTAGCATATTTTATATATACAACTTCACATCAACCTTAATTCGACTCCTAAATTTGAAGATGAGAAACACCATAAATAATCAATTGAGAATACGAAAGTATAGGCTACATGTGACTGCTTTTCAGCTATGAGGCTTACGAAGTGTTTTGCAATCGTAACGCTAGATGGCGTGTTTTTATGGAAACAATATAATTTACACCTTAAGGTTTTTGCATAAATCGATTATTTATAACCTAATAAAGGCAAGAGTTCAATTTCCAAATCACTTTTTTCAGTAAAAAACTATATGAAGAAGTAAAGTATTTAAAATTTGCGCATATAAAAAAATAACAATTTAATTTCTTCAAAAGACTTCCATCTCTCTTCTATCCAAAAAGGTTCCATATCTGTCCAGGAGATATTTGCCACTTGATAATGAATTATTGAAGGCAAAATGTCGCAATTTTATTTTATTCATAAGAGTCCTACTTTCTGAGTAATACGTATTTTTTTAAATTTTGATTTTATTTTTTTTCTCTAAATATCGGCAAAAGTGGAACCTGAATTTAGTATAGAAAGGTTCTATAAACCAAATCCCACTTTTGCGGTTTTAAGAAGTTATGATAGAATTAACATAAAGGTCAACTTTCATGATCTGGGGTGTCACAAAGATCAACTATGTGTTAAATGAAAATGTTTCATTTTTTGTTTGTTAATTGATACCGTCAATGAATTGAATAAATTAACAACACTTATAGACGAATACAATATACTTAGGGTGAGTGGGGGGAAGATGAAAAACGGGGTAACACAAAAAAGCATCAATAAAGACAGATTTTGTGTAATTTATCCAATGCAGACAACATTCATAAGACCGCCATTTTGTTACGTCCCACACCTCAGTCGGCACTTGTCGTTTTGAGGGATCGGTTGTGTGTTATGAGGGAATATCTGCGCTGTGAATTTTACGCGATCAAGTCGAGTGTTTTAATCTTACCCCGTGTCGTGTAACTTCATTTACGAGGTAGGTACGAGTTTTTTATTTGTATAAATACTTTTTATTTTGAATTGGTATTTATGTTGCTATGTCTAAATATCGCAACTTTTTGTATTTTAGGATTTGTTGTGACAATCCGTCTTTACCCGCCAATATTTGACGGGGTAAGATAAACATATAAAAGGTTCCATCTTGCCCCGTTTTCAAAACTCATACAAATGGTCACATGTTCTCAAAATGTACCTAAAAAATGTTTTGTTTTGTTACTGCCATTATATAAATTGTCAGCGGCACAATTTCAGCTAATATTATGTAAAGGTATTTATTTTTATTTTTGTATATTATAAGAGAGGCAAAAAGAGCAAGCGGGTCACCTGATGGCTAAGTGATTTTACCGCTGCCCATAGACACAAGAAACTACTACAACCAATTTTTTTTATTAATGTAGGTACGAGTATATATTAGGGCGCCCCGAAAAACGATTATTTTTTTTAAGTCTCCTATTGTATAAAAATATGTTACTTTATCATGTTTTATGAGCCGCCTCCAAAAAATAGCTCCAGAAAAAAATAATTTAAAAGGTCGCTCATACTTATGAAAATTTGTTTTTGACGATTTTAGAAATTTTCAAAAATTTTGAGCGACCCTTTAAAAAAATTTTTTTTAATTTGTTTTTTGGAGAGGGCTCATGAAACATGATAAACTAATAAATTTTATAAGGAACTTGAAAGAAAACATAGTTTTTTCAAGTTAACTATTTAATGATAAATGATTTGTGTGTGTGTGCGTATGTATATGTGTATATAGTATGTTATTATGTATCTAGTACCGAATAAATAAAAATTAAATGTATTTTGTCAATTTAGAAACACCATGCCACGTAACTACGTCCGAAAATCTCTACGTGCAACTTCCTATACTCATGAAGATGTGGCTAAAGCCGTTGAGAAAGTAAAAAGGAAGGAACTGACATTATACGGCGCGGCTAAATTTTATAAAATACCCATTGCTACTCTTCACAATCGTGTAAATAAAAAAACCGGTGTTAAAAGTGATACACTTGGTCGCCCTCCGGTATTTGATCATGAAACGGAAACGAGATTAGCAAATGGTCTAAAAGTTTTAGAAAAATGGGGTTTCGGTCTATCCAGAAAAGAGGTAATTTTATTAGTGGAACGCTATGTTCGTTTGAATAAAATACATACCCCATTTAAAGATAACATTCCAGGACCAGATTGGTTCACAAACTTCCGTAAACGACACAGGCTTTCGCTTAAAAAAGCTCAGTCTCTAGAACATTCAAGAAAAAACAACACTAATCCTTTTATTATAGATGAATACTTCACAATGTTGGAGTCAACGTTAAAGGAATTAAATTTGGTACAACGCCCACATTTAATATGGAACTTGGACGAAACATCAGTGTGTTTAGACCCTTCAAAGACAAAAATAGTTGGAAAGAAGGGGGCCCCATCTTCTCGAACTACACATGGTACTGGCAGAGAAAATATCACTGTTTTAACGGCTGTTAGTGCGAATGCCAAGAAAATAAGTCCTTTAATTATATTTAAAGGGAAATTTGTGTGGGATTCGTGGGTAGCTGAAACTGAGGGCAAATATGATTTTGAGCTTTCTTATGCCGCGAGTCAAAGAGGATGGATGGATACACAAATATTTTATAATTACATAGAAAAAGTGTTTATCCCTGCTCTTGGAAAAGAAAGACCAGTCCTTTTAGTTTACGACGGACATGGCAGTCATGTTGATCTCAATGTAGTCGAATTAGCTATTCGAAACAATATAACAATATTAAAATTACCGCCTCACACATCCCATATCCTACAACCGTTGGACGTGGCTGTATTCAAGTCTTTTAAAAGTAGATGGGACGCTAAATTAGTTGAATGGCAAAGACAAAATACAGGTGTTAAAGTGCCTAAAAGGGTATTTTCTGAGCTTTTTGCTAAAATTTGGAACGATACCAAAGACGAAATAATATTGAACGGCTTTAAAAAAGCAGGAATATACCCTTTTAACTCTAAGGTGGTCCCAATTGATAAATACGACCCTAGAGCATACAGGCGTTGGGAAGAGGCGCAAAAAAACAATCCCCACTCTTCACATCGACAGTCTCAATATCCGTCAGTAAATGATACAAAAGATTCCCTTCCACCACATGTAGATTCACAGTTTTCACACCAAGATTCGCAGTTAAATATTTTATCAACGTTAAGCCCAGTATCTTTAAAAGAACTTTGCATTAATGCTATCAATGTGCTGATGAAACATGACATGCTATTATATTATGAAAATACTTCTTTAGCTATAGAGTTCGAAAGTGTTCATCTGTTGGCGGATGTGTCAAAGAATCACGAATACGCAAGAAAATTCATAGCGTACCACAAAGAAGAATTACCTAACTGTTTGACATCAGATAATGTTAAAATTGAAAATATATCAACATCCGCAAGTAATTTGCAGAGACAAAATTCAAAAATTAATATAATTTCTAATGAGTTAGTCAGTTTTGAAGAACTACTTCTCGAAACAGTCAAACAAACCCCTCGCCTCGACACGAAGATCAAAAGAAGGCGTATAGCGTTAGGAGCGGAAGTAATCACAGAGACTATGAAAAAAAACTTAAGTGAAAAATCAACACAAAATGTACTTGAGACAAAGATAGAAATTCCAAAGAAGAAAACTCCGAAAAAAAGTCAAGTCACAAAAGGAAAACTGGGAAATATTAAAAAAAGTAGTAAAATGAAAGAAGAAAATTATATTAAAAAATATTACATAAAAAAAGAAGACCAACAGGAAAAGAAAACATCTAAAAATATACAGAGAAAAAGGAAACGGGTATTGTATAGCGAGACTGAAAGCTCCGAAAGTGAGATAGAAGTTAAAATTCTTGAATCTGATGATTCTGAGTATAAAAATATGGAAGAATTTATTGACAGATGCTTAAAAGAACAAGATGAAGATCAGGAAAATATAAATCCCTGGCCAAATACACTATTGCGGCTAGGTGAAATAACATTTTTTGACGATAAATCTAGTGAGTTAAAGAAAGATGATTGGGTTGTAGTAAAATTTACTACAACAAAAAAGAACGTCAAACATTTCGTTGGAACGATTTTGTCATATGAAAACCACATGCCTGTAATTAAATTTGTACGAAAAGTCAAAGAGACAAGGTCGGATACAATTACATCTTTCACCTATCCAGTTGTGGAAGATACAAGCGTCCTAAAAAACACGGAAGATATAGTTTGTATTCTTCCACAACCGGAAATTTCTCGTCGCGGGCAAATAAGGTTTGAGGTCGATTTAAAAAAATTCAACATTCAATAAGTTGTTTCTTGTTATTTATTTTTGTTTTTTGTTTTGTTGATTTTAAAAAATGTTTACGTTTAGTTTTAACAATTGTTTAGAGTATCTTATATTTTCACTTCTGTTTTTGTGTTTGTTTTTACGCACATAGATGTAGTAGTTAATTTTGTTTTTTATCTTCACCTCCGTGTACTCCAGATGTGCAATCGCATCAACCACGGCCGAACAAATTTTTAGGTCCCAATGTAATAGGTGGCCGCCCATTGACATCACTCGGGACTTCCAAATCCGGGGTTGTGCTAATAGGATTTAGAAAATTCAGAAAAAGCACAACACCCGACCCGGGAATCGATGCGTAGCGAACGCCACGAGTGGAGTCAAGTCAATAGTAGTTAAATCATACTCAATAACTTGATTTATGTACACGTCTACATCATAGTGCAGAAGAATGAAGCATTCTGGAAAATCCATGTCATCGTTGAGTTTTTAGTTTAGTAAGTATTAGATAGAATAAAGACTTGGTAACGGTATTTTTGCCATAAAGTGCTATTAATGGCCAATTTGCTGTATTAATGATTTGATTTTGACTTAAAGATTACAGAATATAAAGTTCCTAAATATGCCAAATTTAAGATAAGTTATTTATTGTTTATATATTGTACTAGCTGTGCCTGTAACTTGCCCTGTGCAAAATAATTATTTTTTAAAAGTAAATAATATTTCTAAGATAAAAGAGGCCTAAGTAATTTCTTACCGCATCAGCTATCTAACAATTAAAGTCCCGTCAAAATTGGCCGAGCTGTTTCAGACATGTAGCCGGAACAAATAGACATTAATTGTAAAAAATATTATGTTTGTCCATGTACCGTGTATACATCCATACGCATTTAGTATAAATCGGTTTTCATAATTTAGTTCTTACACTTCCGCGCACACTACACATTTGAATAAAACACTTTTTGTCCTGTGCTCTCGTAAAGGAGTCGAAACGTTAGGATTAATTATAAAAGTGTTTTATAAAAAAAATCGGTTTTTTAATATTACAAACAAACACTCCCTTTTTTTTATATGTATTCATTGAAGATAAATAATATTTTTTAGAAGTTTTTTTATGTTTTTCGTTATGGTATTTTTCTAAGATCTTATTAATTGGTTAGCTGTTTAATTTTGAAATATTTTTTTTTTTGCGTTTTGTGCTACATATTTTGTTGATGAAAATGGTAAAAGGTACATGAACGTAATTGTGTTTAAAATTATCTTGGCATTAACAATAAAAGATTTAATATTATTGATATCTTTCATTTTCTGTATAGTGAAAAGTTTGAGAACCTCTAGTTCAATCTTTCCCCGGCGGGGCAAGATTGAAATATAAAAAACAAATAATTTGTGTTATCTCTGTTATTTGAAGGTATTTTGATATTATAGACAGCTCTGAAGTGTCAGGACAATTAAAATTGTAGCCTACTGACCGTCAATATCGTCTAACATTAATATAAACGATTTTAGAAACTACTTCGATCTTTCCCCACTACCATTTCATCTTCCCCCCTGTTTTTTTCTTTCGATAAAAACATTGAAATTAATTTTTTTTTGCTTTCGAATAAATATAACAGGGATTTATCGATATGACATAAAAATATGGTCTTTGTACTTTATTCACTATAGATAAAATTTTGGCTTATGTTAATATGTACTGTTCTACAAGACGTCAAACACAACACTGCTCATCTCATCAAAAAACCGTTCGATCTTCCCCCCACTCACCCTACATATACTACCTACCTAATGTAGATGAGATAATGTAGGAATACTTTATGTATGTTCGACCACATCTTTAAATTTTGTACCTTACACGCCAAATGGTCGAA
Organism: Calamotropha paludella; assembly: GCA_927399485.1. NCBI lineage: Eukaryota > Metazoa > Arthropoda > Insecta > Lepidoptera > Crambidae > Calamotropha > Calamotropha paludella. The sequence goes on along the minus strand of OV656814.1, from coordinate 7,024,169 downwards.
AAAATAAACTATGTTGATTGAAATAATTTAACACACATACACACATCCTATACTTTAAACGAGCAATTCTTGCATGTACCTATATAAATATGTTGGTATGTAATTGGTTTCTCGGAAACGGGTCTAACGATTGTGATAAAACTTTATATTTAGAAATTCATTCACATTTAAAATCGATCTAGGTAAATCTCATCACCTGCCGGCACCTTTTTTGTGCACCACGTCTACTTTAACTTGACGCCAGAATTTATTTCAGGACTCAGTCGCCTTGTAATGAGGTGGATAGGCTGGGTATCCTCTCCTATTAAGATCTGCCCTTATTTGTTTACATGTCACTTAACTGTCTATCTATTATCATATTAAGAGCTTCTTTAGGCGTATAAGGTTGTGGCTTTGCCGCTTTAGAAGTAGGCTTATTGTGCCTTTCTACATCGCTCGAAAAAATACTAGTGGCGAAGGCTTTAATAATTTTACCAGTGGCTGAGATGGGCCCGGTGAGGTATAGTCTTTGGCTATGGCTCTCAGTAGGTTGGGTAAGCCCCTGCTGAGGCAATACGGTGCCATGGGTCTGTGACCCCGCGAAAAAGTAACTTCTCATACAAATCAATATAATCAGTTGATCGCATCTTTAAAAAAAATTGCATTCGATCAGAAAATAAAAGCATAGTACAAAGTCGTGGGCATAAATCGGTTAACAGGTATGTACCTATTTTTGTAACAAAAAAACTTAGAAGAAAGCAGGCATGAACTTGTGTCTAATTGGGTCTCCGAAACACACAAAACAAACAATTAACAGTTAACACCCAGACCCGAAAACGAAAATCGATGTTCTCGTTCAAAAATAATACACATATTTTAAAAATTTTCGGCGAGATCAAGTTCGGTGACAACCCTAGCATAAAAATTTAAAAATGAATAATTTCTAATTGCCGCAATAGTGGGACGTGGCTCATTTATGTATATTTCTATTTAAGTTGTAGGTTCCACTTTTTCGTTTTTAGGGAGAAAAAATAATAAATACGAAATAAAAAAAATGCTGCTCCCAAACCAATGGATTTTTAAGCTAAAGAAACGCGTTTATATGCGTGTGATTATGTCCGATTCACGCATATTTATTAAAATATATATTCTTTTATCTACTCTCACATCGTAAAATTCAAAATATTAAACTCAAAACGAGTTTATATTGACGAACTTTACAAATAAACTCGGCGTCAAAAAAATCGCACCTTATAAAAATCTTATTCAAAAATTCCTAAACCTTATATAGAGGATAGTGTTAGGTATCATTAGAAAGGTAACAAAAAGGAGCATCAAACAACAATTAAGTGCAATCTTTTTTTTAATTAAAATTATACAAAAAGCATAAAAATTTGAAAAATAATAAAAAATCTTAATTAAGTCCTAATTAATAATCGATAATTTACAAAAAAAATGTACAAAAAGTGTCTTAAAATTAACTCAAAATCTAGTGTTACCCCCCCTTGCCCTGATGACGGCTTCCATACGGTCCCTCATAGACCTCACCAACTTCAGGAGCTCTTCTTGAGGGATAAGACCCCATTCTTCAATCACCGCGGTTTGGAGTTCCTCTAGAGTCGAAGGAGCCGGATCCCGAGATCGAACCTTACGTTTAAGATGGTCCCAGAGGTGCTCTATCGGATTCAGATCAGGACTTCTCGCTGGCCACTGCATCACAGGAATTTGGGACCTCCGCAGGAAGTCGTTCACGATGGCTGCAGTGTGTGCGCGAGCGTTGTCGTGCATTAATGTGAACCCCTCGCCAAAAGATTCGGCAAAAGGGACCACATGCACATCCAGGATCTCTGTGATATAGCGGCGCGCAGTCAGCGACCCTTGTCCGCGAGCACCTCCGGTCCGGGAGACGCAGACCAGGTCGGTTTTGCCGGCAGCCGACATACCGCCCCAGAACATGCAGGATCCGCCTCCATATTCCACCGTCTCCTGGATGCAGGCTTGAGCGAAACGTTCACCCTGCCTCCGGTATACTCTTCTTCGTCGGTCGTTGCAGAAAAGACACACTCGTGTCTCGTCTGAGAAGAGAACAGCTCCCCACTGCTCAATGGTCCAATCGACGTGGTCGCGAGCAAACTGCAAGCGGGCTCGTCGGTGCGCTGCAGTCAATTTTGGACCTGTAGCAGCTCTGCGGGCTGCTATGTTCTTCTCCTTCAGTCTTCTTCTAACCGTGGATACACTCACGGTGCGTCTGCGAACTGCCTGGAGCTCCTGTTGCAGCTGAACAGCGTTTGAGAAGCGATTTCTCAAAGAGTACGACACAACGAACCGGTCGTCTCTTTCCGAAGTGCAGCGACGTCTACCGGACCCATGTCGCCGGATATAGCCACCGGTCTCTAAAAAGCGCTGGTAGACTCTACGAACCGAAAAACGGCTCAGATTCAGTTGCCGGGCGACATCACACTGCCGCACCCCTGCTTGCAGTAGTGCAACCACTTGAGCGGCCTCATCAGCTGTAGTGTCCATTTTCCAGATGTTCTTTCTTCAGTAAAATCAGTGCGTGTGTCCCCTTCAACGGTTTAATAGCGAATGACCCACATTGAACCCGTGTTGACCTCTTTATACCCACAAAGTTAGCGCAACTCGCGACTCTCCCGAGCAGCAAAATTTCCTTAGAATTTTTGTGACCCTTTATTTGTTGCTTTAGGTTTTATTTGATAATGAAAAATAATGTTTTTTTATTAAGTTAATTAAGTAACCTTTTAAATAAAATTATAATTAATACGACTGCATGTGCATATCCAGAGTTAATGCCATTTGAACGTGATTTTCTTAGAGGTGCGATTTTTTTGACGCCGAGTGTAGTATATCGTAATGAAATTAAAAAAAATTATTACAACACTATTTGTCCAACAAAATAATGTTATAATTTTTTTTTTTCATTACGTTTCGATTACAGACCATTGATATAATACTGCGCCAATGCGTATAGCAAGCACTATTTCATTTTTTTCATTTTTTATCTGTGGCTGAGCGCGCTTTGGCGCATGCGCGGTGATACCGGAAATTTTGGTGCCATAATACGTTTTCTTGCAAGTCTTTGTTGTGTTTCGCTGGATAATTATTATTGTTTATTAAAATATCTCATACTGAAAGTGAAGAAAATTTAACGCCGCCCGACATTTTAGAGACTGCGGCAGCAGTCACTCTTAATCTACTACCAGTAAAGTCATTGTATATACAAAATGTTAACACTTACAATAACCAATAAATAAACTGTATCAATCTCTATCTTTTATTTGATATATTCAATGTATGAAATTAGATAAAGTAGTGTATGAAACTGCACATAACTAGGTTTTACACTATTCTATTCACTTTCTATTCATTTTATAAAAAATATTTTAGATATCATAGGTCAAAGGTCACGATAAGTTCATGATTTTTTTTCTCAAAAAGTATTGGAGATAGACTTCTGGGAATTGAACTCATGCTTTTTTAGGGTATAAATAATATATTTATGTAAAAACCTCAATTTGTATTGTGTAATTTTTTTTGGTTCCATAAAACACTGTGCTATGTTAGACCAATCGGAAGTACATTAGTAGTCATGAAATCCTGAAACCCTTTAAGATGGTCGACATTTTATCGACGAATAAAATAACTCTCAGTCACTGAAAAGTAGGTACTTATGTACATGTGATAGTGACAAATGTTTTGTCCATCAATAAAATGCTACCATACCTATTACGGCCACGGGTGTTTTCAGTAACAACTGCACCAGTTACTATTTAAAATACCTAAATCTCGATAGGTGTGCCTCTAATATTTTATTTCCCTCAATTTCTCCGGGATCACGTCACCTGGCCCTGACCTGATAACAAAGGAATAAACTAGAATGTGTTTTTTTTCGTTTCATTTGAAACAAAAAAACAATTTTCCAAATAGGTATGATACGCGACACGTTCGTAAACCTGAGCCAAACATGAGTAAAAATACATAGTTAGAATAGCTAAGAAAGTGGTGTCCTAAAATCGTTCGCAATGTTCCGTCAATACAGTAAAAGTTCCCCATTCACGGTTTCCTTATCCGAGGGAGAAAAAATTGCAACACAGTTCCTGTATTCGCGGCCAAAAATTTCATTATTCGAGGATGAAAACAGTAAATAGAAAGAGATTCAGTCTTTTATTAAAGTAGCGGCATTATTTCAGTTCTGGTATATGCCCAGGCGGCTTTCATGAAAGATTTGACCAAGTGGACTAATGTCAATTAAAACAAACCTTACCGACACAATACAAAAGCAAGTTAAAAAAAGAATATTACCCCTCGTGGTAATAGAGTAGTTCTACGTTCGTAGTACATCGGCGAGGATCGAACTACTCATAGGTCCGCTTGGCAAGGAATACCTACATTAAATTTAAAAAGTCTGAGTGAAGGTTTATACGCAAATTAACTTTGTGATCATGAAAGCTGATCGATCTATGAAAAGGAGCCTTACTCTCAAAAGGCAAATTTATAATGCTACAGCTCAAATTGATTTTATTTTTATAAATATTCGTTTTATTTTTAACTTGTAACACATCCCCTATGATTCCATACTAATTACCATTCCATATTCACGGTTTCTATATTCGCGGAATATTTTTGGAACGTTAAACCCCGCGACCGTAAATAAAGAGATTTTAATGTACTGTTACTGACATACGAAACTTCGATTGATTACGCATCCACCAACGTCCGTGAGTAGACTATATAACGAAGCGCCATCTAACAACAACAAGCGATAACCGTATTCTTAGTGTCTCACTAGATGGCAATACGTATCGTGTTATTTGTGTTCTCACTAGTGTCATCTATCGTAAAATAGAAGGAAAGCAATATAGCCAGTTGAATAACCAGTTTTAGGGTGATACCATTTTCTTGTACTAAGTGGTGTCTCTGTATATTATCTACTTTGTGGTCAGACCCTAAAGGCCCTTAGCACAGCTTAGCGTTACCATAAGTCTGTGTAGAAATCTCCCTTTGTCTATTATTATCTTGGGTCTGGGTGGTTGTAGTACCACTATCTGATTTTTCCACACGTAATACAACTGCCTCTATGCCTATTTATTTAACAACATCAGATCACCATCGGGCGTGAAACTAGCGGATAGTGAGAAGAAGCGGTTATTGGAAGTAGCTCGACGGAATGCAATCAACATGCTGAAGAATGGCGCTGTGCCAGCCGGCGCTGCTGCCTTACCACCTCACACCAGGAACCAGGTCATGGCTGCTATACAGTCCGGAGGTAATATATGATTAACATAATTATAACTATCTTTGTGTGGCTGCTTGGTCAAACAGTAGCGCCCCTTCCTTCTGCGTCAAAGCTCCCGGGTTGGAATCCTAGTAGAGGTTTGTTTGTGTGATGATTACAAGCAACATTTGTTCCCCAGTCATTGTAGACTATACATATATTTATTTATGTATTGTTTACGTTATTTAGTACTCATTAGTACACGCTCTGTTAAGTTTGGGTGTGAAGAACTGAGTTGGCAGAACTTTACTTATTAATTTTGCCATGCAGTACTCGCATTACTGAGTACAAGCCCTTATGAAAGCATCTTACAAAAAACCAACCCATAATCCTATATGCGAGCTCAGTGCAGTTAACAAAAACTCCCAAACACAACTCAATATGCCTATTTTAAGAACTTTCATAATCAACAAACCGTCGTTGCGCGTGAAAGAGTCGCTATGTGTTTTTTACGTACGACGCAAAAAATTGATTTTCACGAAAATATATGGAACCTTCGAACTATTAATGTCACATAGCTACATTCCGAAACTCTTCAAATATTTCATTTATTACATAGCTGTTTTTACAGTATGTGTGCATTGAAATAACGATTAACACTGCATAAGAATCCGAAAATAGCTAAATAACACATAGCGATTTTTGCACGCGCAACGACGAAACATTTCCATTTTATTGTTTATCATCTTAGCGTTTTGCGCTTAAGATTTCCGAAATGATAGAAACGAGAGGTTATTACAACCTACATTAATTAAATTGATTTATTCTAACAGTCAAGTAGATTTTTCTATGAGTTATAACTCAATCTGTACCACAAGTAATATTTTTGATAATTTTTTTTTTCTATTGCAGTACAAATTTATTGGTTTCGATTTAATTATCTTTCTCTGTGTTATTTGAAAACTCCAACATGATATTATCGTTAACACCTTGTAGTTTGTGTTATGAGTGGACGAGGTTCGCATTCAATCCGCTTAATACAAAGTTTTAGTTTAAGCCGAAGACACTTTGGTTTAGAAAGTATTATTTTCTGAATTTAAAAAATATTTTTCAGGTAAATCTGTTGATGAGTTGACAGACTTTTGTAAACATTTATCAAAGAAAGAAGCGTTGGGTGAACTATCTTCAGTCTCCTCAAATGATGACGATATGAGTGAGAATGAAGATACTATTGCATTCCACCATCCATTCCTCGTAAAGGAGAAAGCGCCGATTGTGATGAATATTAGAGTGAGTTTTGTTCTTAAATATTTTTGTTATTTCTTTCATCATCATCATCATCATATCAGCCGTACGACGCCCACTGCTGGACATAGGCCTCCCCCAAGGATCTCCACAACGATCTATTTCTTTACTTTATCTTTATTGCAATAAATACAGCAATGCCTTTAGGCATTCTCTACCAGTCAAGAAGTATAAGCAAACAAGCAATGCCATAAAACAAAAAGTAATAAATAAAATAATTCCTGCCCTTCACACTGACGGTCCTAGGGTCAAATCTAATCAAAGCAGCAGATGTCTGTGTGATGAATATGAGCATTTGTATCTATGTATCATATATGTATGTCTATCCGTTACCCTAGTACACAAGCCTTACAATGTGTATTTTGGGCTAGGCAAATTGGTGTGAATGTAGGAAATATTATTATTGAATAATTTTAAATAAAACCACTGTTCTTAGTGACGCATTTAATTTCTTTTGTTTCATTTTTTATTAAATTTACACACTTATATGAAGTTTGTGCAAATTATGCGGTTGAAAATATAGGTAGGAAATATATGCTATTATAATTATATTGTATATATCTTGTGAATGTGAATAATTTCTAATTTCTAAGGCTCATCAAATGAAAATTTTCACATTAACACTAAGCAACGCATTTTATCTTCATGAATACAGTTGAATCTTAAAAGTTGTCACACCAAACAAAAACCTAACTCAAGTGAAGAAATATTATTCTATGAAATTTAAAAAAAAAGATCACAATTTTTCACAAAAAAATAAGTCTTGTGGTTTTGCTACCAATACAAATTTATACATTTTTACAATTACGCTAAATCTAACAAACACTTTTAATTTACGTAAATACATTCTTATCGGTTTGAGGGATAGTTAAAGACGAATATTATTTTAAATCTAAATTAGTTCAACTTTGCTTCCTTTCTTACAGGGTGGCGCTCCTTTACCTATTAAAACAACAACTGCAGTAGTAAATAAGGAGGAGCTTCGACTTCAATTTCCTGTGTCATCTGGATCTCAGCATCGGGAAAAAGCATCAGAATGGGTTCCCGTCTCGCCGCCTAAAAAAGATATGGTAAAAAATTATAGCTTTCGAAAGTTAATAAGGAAAAAATAAAAAAAAATTGTATCATGATTGTGTCCATATAATATATGCAACTTAATAGAAAAGATCGTTATATGTTTTTTAGTGGTAAAACGTCTTTCAAAATATTAATACAATTTTATTTCTAATTATTTGCAGCAAGTAGCAAAACTAAATTCGAAGCCTACGAAACCAGATGCAGTGGTAGAAAAACCTAAGTAAGTTTACTTGTAAATAAAACTTCATATTTTTTAATATGTTTATGTATTAATACAATTATTTTTATCATACAGAGAGCCCCTAGCGTTGCCTGCTCCACCAGCAAAGAATACACCGGCTTACCTCACAGGCTTTACTTCAGGGTCTCGTAAGTATTAAAATTGGTGATTTGTATAATAGATCCAATTCCTCCGTGGAAATCGAAGTTCACCACTCTTGATAAAATTTTTTCTAATTTATTTAAAGCTTCAGCAGTAGGACAGACAAAAAGTCCTTAAAGTATTTTACATAGAACGTGATAACAAATTTAGCAAAGAGTTTGGTTTAATTATGTCAACCATGCCTCAAATTAATACCACATATTCTGTTTATTAAAATAATCTTTATGGAATTAGTCGTATAGTCTTACAACTCTCAATATTCTTTGAATTTACTGAATGTTTCCTCAGAGCTGTCATCAGTTCCCGCAGTGCCAGCACTTCCAGCTCCTGGGCCCCAAGCTTATCCACCAGGTGTCGATCCTCCCAAAATTGTAAGTGTTTTGGACTTCAGAAGATACTTGCATGCACATTTAAAAAAATTACATTGATTACTAAAATTCTTAATGATAAATTATATTTAATAAAAAAATACATAAAATTAAAAAATGATTATTTTACGCGCTAATTTTTGATATTTTTATTGACATTCGATGTTTCATTCGAAGTTCAAGTTTCCTTGACATTTATTAGTGGTCGTTGTCGTTATATTTAAGCTACGTTTCGTTTTTGTCACATTAAGCAACGTTTAGATTTCGTCACATAGTATGACATTTTATTTCGTCACATTATGCGTAATTCTTTCTCTTCACATTATTCTCGCACTACGACAGAATTCACTGTTTCATGTGTTTTTAGATACAATGATTACTGAAAGCAATGCTATTTTCTCATTTTTACCAATTTGCAATTTGGCCAGTCTGGGTTAGCTAGTTAAGAATTGAAACCAATCCGGTTTTATTCTAAAGTTATTATTAGAGATGTGCCGACTAGTCGGCAAAGAACGCCGCCTATCCGGCTTCTTACTTTGTGTGTATTTATTAATAAAATGTATGTAGGGGCGAATTACATTAAATAAAAACCGTAAATAAAATAATAGTTTTGCTTGGATTTGCGACTGAGAGGAATATTCTGTGTTCGAACATTTTATCGCAGAACCTAACTGAGGTATCAGGGTTGGCTGTCGGTATGTAAAATGGTGGTTCATACGTGTAATATTTGCCTTTTTTCCCCTGCTCACCACAAGAAATTATTATTTGTCATTGGTTACAAACTTTACAGGAATCATTGTCCAATTGTTAAAAAAAAATCAACACGAGATTTTATTTTTAACATTATTAAATGTTAACTGAGCTCTTACACTTTCACTCAAAAATGTTTTTTTATTCAAAAGTACCGCTCTGACCCGTGCAAAATCAAAAATCAAGAAACAATGCTAAGTAATCTAAAAAACTGTAAACGACGTCAAAAAAATGTCGACGATGTCACGGAATCCTCCGAAACCGTAATCAGCTTGGCCGACTAGTAGGCCGATTAGTCGGCCACTTTACAACCGACTAATCGGGTAGTCGGCTAGTCGGCCAAAGTCATAATCGGCACATCTCAAGTATTATATATACAAGCAACATACTAAATACAAGATGTGAATATTTCCTCAGAAATAAATTTAAAATTTCTTTGTTATTGTTATATAAATTAATTTATGTCTGTAAATAATTTGTTTCACATAATCAAGTAGACGAATTTAATTTATTTCAAAGTAAATCAAACTGTAATTAAATTTACCAACTATGTATGCAAGTTGACATAGTAAAATGGTACATTCTAAGACTTGAGTACTTTTTGTCTGCAGGATGTTGCGGCGATAGTATCACAAAAAATAGCAATGATTCGCAAGGAACAAGAGGAAAATGAACTCTCAAGCACAAGAGGTGTAAGTACCACAGTGATCTGCAAATCTGTTTACATCCCGGAACCTAAAAGATGGTTATTCACAAGATTTTTTGCTTCATTTAATTTTTCCACTAAAATCTATTACAAGCGTGATTGAGCATTATTTGACGCGGAGACCTGCTGTTGCGGGTTCAATAAACTTTCGAAAGGGCCGACCTTAATTGATCCCTTAGCGCAATGCAAGTTCTATCATTAAAATGAGATAACGCTATACGCGGTCTCTTTTCAACAGTGAAACTAGTATCGCGCTATAAACCGTCATGGTAAGACGTCTGGTCTTTGGAATGGTTTTCCAAATTTTAATATCTCGAGTTCCACTCTACTTTACACTCTACTTTACAATATAGCCGAACGATTATCACCTTATGACGACAATCAACTACATAAACGGCAATTGAGCTAGGTCGCAGATAACTAAAGTCGTAGCCCTAAAGTAAACTAGGTTGCGATCTTTGGCAACCGCGATCTTTCTTTTTGTTTTTGTTCATGTGATACTCCCTGGAAATACACGGTCAGTGTGTAAATAATTAACAAAGTATAAAAAAATATAAACCAATAGTTTGATCGCAATTGTTCATTTTATGAGGGTCTTCCAGGTAGCATACTCTCCAGCAGAACTCATTGATTTTATCATTTTGTGATGATATTAAAATATCAAATCAATGCCTATAAAATGTTTATCACAATAATTAGATCAAACTTGCAGTTTTCACTAAGAAAATAAGATTTTTAATAAAAAAAACCTTTTGGCTATACAAGAGCCTATAATTACAACCACGTAAAACCACTAGGTTCTTTTCAACATTACCGAAGAATATGACCTAGTCACTTACAATTTCAGTCAATTGTAAATGGCGTAGCATTACAGCTTTGCTTTGATGATGGCTTTGATTGACCTACCAGATATGTGATAAATAAATCAGTTTTACAAATAAAATTTACTTAATTTTATAATTTATCTTATACAGTTTGGGTGGAGTGCAACAAGCTCTTCGCTCGGGGAATTCACGGGTTCGACTGGAGCACAAATACTAACGCCTAGGGAATTAGCAAGTGGTACACAAGCTTGGGCTAAGAAGGTATGCCTCTTTATATATTTACTGCGGAACTATATGAGACTTGGAATATAATTTGGCGAAAAAAGTAGACAGCCATTTCCTTGAAAAAAAACAACTTGAAATAAGTTTCCATTGTTTTGTCAGATATTAAAAGGCTTGTGACTAAGTTCTTTGATCATCACAAAGATATTCAAACTTGTTAATGCTTTAGATTAAAACCGATACTACAAGTTTTTCAACCATTTGCTACCTTTATCAATACTTACCAATGTGTAATCAATGCTCTTCTATGTAAGTTTTCAAATAATTTATTCGTATGTATATAGATTTCACCTTAATTTCATAGTATGTATGAGTTGGACTGCAGTTCTGTTATCAAGTATTATTAAAATCTTTGGATCGTTTTGTATTTTGCATAAGTCTCTCCTGAAAATCAATACTGCGCTTACTATCTAGTATGTGATTGTAGTTTTACTCACTCAGTTGAGACGCATATTCAATTGTAATTACCTAATTTTGTGTTGATTTTTCACTTCTTTTTCTCAGTTCACTTCTTGTTGCATAGTCCCACTGTTGCTATTAATTTGGTGGCAGATTGATAAATAGAAATTGAACAATTATCCTTCTTATAAATGAATGTACGAAACAAATCCTATTTTTATTATATTATGACAATACTTTGTGTGTGTGTTTGTACACACAAAGTATTTAACTACCGTTTACAGTTTAACTACCATATTGGCAGTTAAAGCCTAAGAATAACATTCAAGAACGCTAAGAACGGTCAGCTATATAGTCGTAGAACCGAAACGTTAGCGCAATTCATTTCGGTACAGTGACATCTAGTAAATATAATTAGTAATTTATTATTATAAATAACAAAACTGTTGTTCTGTTGCACAATGGTTATAATTTACGCTCCAAGTGTAATAGTTCTATCATTAAATTCTACTTTCAAACTACATATTTGTAAATTACAAAAGTGAATTGAGATTCTCAATGCACATTTACAAGAAATTTTGATAATGCTATAAATTCTTCTTAATATTGTGTATTGTTTTTCTTTAATTGTCTTAGATATGTTGAAATGATTTACTATCAAACGTCACCATATCAGTGATGTGTGGAAAGAGCTAATACTGCGTCCAATTACACGTTTTTGGGCCTTCACTCAATGTATGGACGCGTTTGTTAAAATCAGACACTGCTAAATATGTAATGAATTATGCCATCATTTGTGTGTCGCTTTTATCGCTCATGTTAACCGTTAGATTTATGACAAGATATAACTAGATTTTTCGCAACTTACCATTCAACTACTAAGTTTCCCCAAGTTGGATAAACTCTTTTTTACCCCAATTCTAATAAGTTTAATGGGCAGGCGACAAAATCTGAACTGCCACGAATATCTTTTGTGATGTTTGAAGAACATTAAAACAAAAAAGTGTAGAAGTATCAACCGAAACCAAATGTTAAAGCTATCGTATTTTAATAAATAAAAGAGTTTCATATTATTTGTTTATAAACCATAGGGTTTTAATAGGCCGATCGCTAATGAAATACTGTCTTCTAAGAGAAAACTCATAGTTAATATGAGATTTTTTAAATCCAGCATTTATTTTGGTATTCAAAATACGTGTAGCGGCAAGATATGGTTTCATTTGATACTTTAAGCCTCTTGAAATAACTTTTATTTCAGTTCAAAGCAACGTCGGTCGAGATTCGCGTACACTGATGCAGTATCGACGCTACGGTCAGAACTTATAATACGTAGCGTATTATCCTTTCTGACTGATTCTGAATATTAAAGAGGTGGTGCCAGCAATATAGGTCTTAAAGAAATTAATTCTGACTTAATACTTACTGTGATACAAACTTTATAATTGATATGAATTAGGGCGCGGTTCTTGAGAAATAGTAATCCAAGTAAAAAAACTTTTTTTTTGCACAATTTGATCCATATAGAAGTTTATATTATGATGCTATTGATCACAAATTGGGGTTGATTCTATTGATATTATTATTTAGTTTACAAACTCATAAACATAGTTGCGGCGCTAATGTACGAGTCGAACTAATAGATGGTATCTCTTCCCACTCCCCAAAAACCCTGAGATACACTACCGTCCAAAAGTTTGGAAACACCATGGTAATTGAAATAAAAACAACAATAAAACACATAAGTCATGATTTATTACTATGAAATCTTAATCAAACGTTAGATTAACATTAAGTAAGAAATATTCAGTACAATTAAGTGCAAAAATAATGTAATTTTCATTAAATATTGGCCTCATCAAAATGACCACCCTTGTTTTTAATTATTTCTTCACACATTTTATTCATTCTTTTGATTAATTTTGCGAAGTATTCGGGGTCCAGTGACTTCCATTCATTTTGTAAATGTTGCCACAACTGTGCTGAGCTCGATGGACACTGACTTTTAACTCTTCTATCAAGCTCATCCCATACTAATTCTATAGGCGAGAGATCTGGCGATTGTGATGGCCATTTCATAACTTGCAAAAATTTTTCGTTTTGTTTTTGCTGTAAGAACTCCTGACATAATTTTGATGAATGCTTTGGGTCGTTATCTTGCTGAAAAATGAAATTTCGGCCAATCAGATTCATTCCCGAAGAAATTGCATTTTCTTGCAGTATTTTCAGATAGCCTTCTTTATTCAGTTTTCCGTCAATTTTAATCAAATGACCGGGCTTATTGTTACCAAAGCACCCCCAAACCATTACACTACCACCACCATGCTTAACGGACTGCACAGTACACGCTTCTAAAGCCCGTTCGTCTTTTGATCGGCGCACAAAAACACGTCTATTAGATCCAAAAATTTGAAACTTAGACTCATCCGTCCAAAGGACTTTTTTCCAGTCTTCTTCCGTCCAGTTTTTATGTGCTTTAGCCCACTCTAGTCTATTTTTCTTATGGGTAATAGTTAGTCTTGGTTTTTTGGCTGCAACGCATCCTCTTAAGCCAGCAGACAGTAAACGTCTCTTTACAGTTGTGATTGAAACTGGCTTTTCTCGTGTTTTATTTAAAGTAGCAGCAATTTGTGGCGCAGTTAAACGTCGATCTCGTTTCGATAACACTTTAATAAACTGATCTTCCTGCTTTGTTGTGGATTTGGGACGTCCAGATCTCTTCCTGTCTCGATTTTCTCCCGTAGCTCGCTTTCGTGTAAGAGTATAATGTACACCTTTACATGAAACTCCAACCTTTTTTGCGATTTGGCGTATAGAATATCCTTCTTTGTTCAAAGTACAAATAACACTTCGCTCTTCAAGAGAAATCTGTTTCCTTTTTGCCATTTTATGCAGTTATCGACTGATGTTACTATCACATGAACCTCACAAAGTACACTGAACTCTAAACTAGATACTTAATGGAATTATATACTTATTTTAAAAAACTGATCTCTATTCAAAACAAAAACAATGTTTGTATCTATCAATTCTAAGAAATTAACAATTGGCAGTGCAGCAACTTTTGTGGTCATAAAACACGTGTGCCGGTCTTTTGTCAAAGTACGGAATAACTGATAAGAAATAAGTAGTTTTCTTCATTATTGTTATAAGCACGATTGTAAAAATAAATGAACTTTAACAAGAACGTGTATATTTAAAGATTTATTTGCGGTAATTTTTTTTATCTAATGAAAATAGGGTGTTTCCAAACTTTTGGACGGTAGTGTACTTAATTTATTTATTTATAAAAGTGTAGGTACCTCAATCAAAAGCTATAACTACTTGCAATATTTTACAAAATTAAAAACACAATATCACCAATAACAGCTATACACAACATTGTCCATTTAAGTCCATTTTGATACGGGTCATGAATATTTCCTAATATAAGTAACATGTTATTCGTTTTAGTTAGAAGGGTTCTATATCAATATTAATATAAGGGCATCATTATAACAGCATGTAAAATAATGATAAAACATCCATGGTAAAAATGTCCACCTCGAAACAACGTGAATAATACAAATGACAAAGACCATTCATACTGTCATAAAATTTATAATATGCCAAAAAAATCGCATACACAGGTGTTATCGATTGGATTAGTGTCATATTCATGACTCGGCACATTCTTTTTACTACGCCACCGCGAAATATATTTTCATCATTTCTATTAACGTTTTATTTGTTGATGAACAGTTTTGTCCCGAACAATATTTTAAACAAATTACATATTTTGAACTACTGATCAAATATACACTGTAAAAAACATTAATCAGGCAAGGCAAGAATTAGAATAACATTTTAACTATGGCTCACTACCTATTGCGTATAGTTAGGGCCTTTGCACACTATGTTTTTTGAGGTAGCGCGTTTTTTGTATTCCACAGAGCAATTTTTGCTTGTCTAATGCATTTGTATCGATATAAACGAGCGTTATCATCATGTCTGTACTGATTTAAGCGTGAGACTGAATTAAGGAAAGTTTACAAAGGTAGAACTTTGAACACCTACATAAATTAATAGTAGCTGCGTTTGATTCGCGTGAGTATCGCGTTTGTATCGTAATCGCGCGCATCGACGGCGCGTTTAAATAACGTGGTGTGCACTGGCCCTTAGTCTAGTTGTGTCGCTATAATTGCTGTGACACGGTACAAAAATGAGGTGAAGTAAATGCCAGGTGATTCTAAAGCATCGATTCATGTGTATTTATCGAGTGACCGGCCATTTATATTGTTGTCACCACCCATCCTTCAATGAAATATAGTGTAAAGAGAGAACTGGCGCAGTTCACTCCTTACACCAAAAAAAGTTATTGCGACACGGTAATGATGACTGTGATGGCACATCAACTGGTCAAACAGTCACCATTACCAGGTTTTGCATACAAATATTCACTTTTCCCCTTATTTATTGACTGACTTTTATTTATTACTGTTTCTTCTATACCATATTTTTATTACGTTATCTAATCTTTTGTTACTTTTAATATGTATATCAAAATTTTGTTTATTCATATTTTTATCTATATAGCTATATTAGTACTAACCCAATTAAATTTTTGTTTTCATTCATCGTTACTATGGAAACAAACAGTATATTATTGAAACGAATCAGTGTATAACTAACTTCACTATTTTTTGAGTCAGTCGCATCCACAAGATGTAGCGAAGCCTAGTAATTCTATGAGCTATTTATTGCATACATTTATAAACTAGTTAATAACGGTTATGGCAATAAACGCAGCTTGTAGAATAACATGGCTTTATATGGGGAATCCGTGAATATTTGTTGCAGCTTTTAAGTGATAAGGAGATGCGCGCACTGAGTTTCCACACGCTCGACCCATGATAGGGGCAATGCTTTGCGATCCACTGAGGTAAGTTTAACCGCAGAAGACGGCTATTGGTTATCAACGGTACAAGAGAATATGAATTCACTATTTGTGAAATTCACTCCGATTGGACTTAGTACTATACTGAGCCTAGTCGATGTGATTATAAGGTTTTATAATTTCTGTTATAGTTGCGTTTACAACGCTCCAAACGTACTTCAATAATTGAAAATGAAACATTGTTAACATGAGTACCATTTATTGATAAATCAGACTGCTTTTAACTAATGTCACGATAGCGTAGTGGTCGGAATAGTGAAAGGTAGCTCCGTTTCTCATCTGTGGTGGACAATTTCTTTTTCAACGTTTTGTTTTCATTTATTTTAGCGTCTTTTAGGTATAATTAATAAAATTGTGTCAGAGAGATGATTTTATGTTTACTATTATTCCTTTTTAAAGAAACTGTTTTATTTTTTTTAATACATATTATAAATTGAAAAGAGTATAGATATTTCATGATTAAACTTAAAGGGATTACCCAAAAGGTTACTATGATTAAAATTATCAGATGATTATTGTAGAAGCGCGTTCTGATTTTTTATCAAAATATAGGATCAGCTGGTGAAAGCGGCGCCCGTAGAAGGCGGGATGGGAATGCATCTCCTTCAGAAAATGGGCTGGACTCCCGGCCAAGGGCTGGGCAAAGAAGGCACGGGCACGTTGCAGCCCTTATTGCTAGAAGTGAAGCTTGACACTCGCGGCCTGCAGGCCAAAGAAGAGGTCAGTAGCAGACTGAACAAAGCCGTAAGTAATCTTCTGTACCTATTTTCAGGAGGGTACAGCCATTCTAATGACAAGTATAGATGAAAATGGAATGTTACAAATAGTTTTTAGATAATGACAAATTATTATGTTTTACTGAATTTGGTTTTTCAATTGCTGTTACATATAATATTTATAGTTATTAATAGACTACGTGCTCACTGTCGGCGAAAATGCCCGCCTACTCCTAACTCCTGGGATTAAAAAGGATATTAATAATATGTTTGATATATTATTAACATTCTTTATATAAAATACTTGGTAAATAATTAAAATGTATAGTATAGTTTTGAAATATAGAATATTTAGCTAAATAAAGGAATTCGGTTGTATTTGGTCAAGCGGCGACTTTTATAACGACAAAAAAAAATCGGCATGTCTTAAACAATTGTCGGTTTTCAGATTATCAGGGAAATTATAAGTCTCTCAATAACTTGCTATCTAAGGTATATTACGGCAATAAAAGAAGTATAACGATAACATAATAATGTAAGTAAAAGCAAAAATACCTTCATATTCTTGGGTTTATCCACATTTTTGTCAACAGTATGGAATGCGACACAATTCCCTTTATTATTTTTTAATTTAAGTAAACTAGTAATCTTGTAGCAAAAAATGATCTAAATAAACAAGTGTTTTTGTACAATTAAACGATCGAGCTGAGCTTTATCTATACATATAAATAAAATTGGAATGTTTGTTTGTAATATTGAAATAACCGTTTTCACTACATGCATATGAATATATATACGGTATATAAACCAAAATAACAATTTTTACAATTTTTGTCTGTCTGTTGGTTCCGGCTTATCTCTGAAATGGCTGTACCGATTTTGACGGGACTTTTATTGGCAAGTAGCTGATGTAATAAGGAGTAACTTAGGCTACTTTTATTTAAGTAAAATTCTTTTATTTTAGAAAAATAAAGTAATGTTGCAATGTCAAAGTACTGTCCAGCAAGGCGCGCAGCTCACGCCAACGAATCAATATCACATAGGCTGCCTAACGCGCGGGCTCAGAACGCGCGAGCGGGCTATCGCTGATTTTAAATGAAAAAAAAAATTGCAAATTATAATATCTGAGCCACGGCAACGTGAGGCGGGGTGAGCTAGTTGTTAATATAACAAAAAATGTAGTTGAGGAATTCAAAATTTTCACAGTAGTTATGAAAATTATGTGAACTTTTGTGAATCATGTGAATGTGAAATATGTGAATCTTCTGGAAGCACTGCAAATTAGTAATGCATCTTTGATGAAATTTATATGATGGAAAAATTATATGAAACTGTGTTTACTGGCCTTGCTTTATTGGTCTATCTATTCCCAGCTGTCTCAGTCTCCAGAAATAACAAGTAAATGGTCACTAATGATAGTGGACTATTGGAAAAAATAATATTTTTACACTAAAGAAGCAATTCTTAGAAAAAGTAAATAAATGTTCATCCTAATCCATGGTTGTAAAAGGCCATTCATAAGATGTTGGTAGCGATGGTCATATACTTGTGACACAAAGCATATATTTTTTTACAGTTACTACACAGTAAGAAATACTTTCTCAGGAATCGCCATATCATGTTCATGGGAACGAAAAAAAAAAGCATTATTCTAATCATTCAATTGTTACAGATAAAAAATCAACGGCAAGGCCGTGCCCGTGGTCCAGCTCCTCTAGTCGCCGGTGGCAAGCATCCAGTTTCACTACTGGGCGAGTATTGTTCGAAGCAAAAACTCGGCCCACCAGAATACAATTTATGCTTCGAGTGCGGCCCTGATCACAAGAAAAACTTTTTGTTCAAGGTAACAATTATAAAATACGGTTTCCTAATATTCCTGTCATTTTGAATTCTCCACACCGTTTAAACCACAATCGATGACGAATGTGATTATTTTCCAAAATTTCTCCCATTTGTCTCTAGTGATGACATTCGGAATGATCATTTTGTAGTTCCTTAATATCTGTAGTGGCAAACGGGAGCAATAAATTTATTCTTTCTAGGAGGCATTAGCGGTGAATATAGAGAGTAATGAGGGATGTCAAAATAGATGATCTATTATAAATTTAATAATTTAACACATTTTTTTTGACGACGGGAAATGCTTTACGAATTGCCACCGTTGGGTTGACGATAAGGTTATGTAGGCCTCGCTCATAAGTAAAAGGTTGATGGGCGTACCCACTAAAACCCCCGTTGTACCTTCGTGCTATCCTGCAGCTTTGTGGATCCCTTGGTCGTTCTCCGTCGGACGATGCTTTGGTACAATTTAGTCATCACCCAACACTGCACGGAATGGCGCCCGCGGTGGACAAACCTAACGAAGTTCACCCAACAAAATTCGACAAATCCAAAACCTTTTCTCGGGGATCGTCCTAAACTTTGTCAACCCATTTCAATGGTATTAAAAGATATTTGTATTTTGGCAGGTAAAAGTCGCAGGAGTTGAATATCAACCAGCAGTGGCTAGTGCGAACAAGAAACAAGCTAAAGCTGATGCAGCACAGTTAGCACTACAAAAACTTGGCATCCTAACTTAATTATCACAAGTTCTTTTATATAAAAAATGCAAATATTTATTGATTTTTTACTGTAATTGTTAGGCATTACATTGGATTGTTGTATAGAAATAAACACTATTCCTAATTGCATTTTTTCTACTTACAATACTTTTCCCGTGTGTAGCTGCGAAGGAAGCATTGAAAGCGCTTACCATATATCTATAATCTTGTTCTGTTACGTCTCGTAACTAATAACTTCGCAGTTCTACACTAACATGGCAAGTTATTCAGTAAAAGAGTGGCGGCGAAGAAATTTTTTATCAAATGAAATTTGGCTTTTAGTACTTCAGCTTATGGTCGAATTCGGTGTAACCAAAATAATATCTCGTATCGCCAAACGTAAGAATAAGAAGCAACACGAGGAGTCTTCACCCGTTGACATTCCAGTGGCTCAGAACGCTTCGTTAGTACGTGCTGATTCTTAGATCGTAGGGGTCCAACGCGTCATAATAGCCAAAACGCACGAATTCTCTAATCAATATCTGTTGTACAGTGTCCATATTTGCAACAACGCACTATGGGACGTTTCGCCTATTTTCTGGCCAAAAGTGGCAAAAATCAAAGTCGAAATTCGTAATGTTTAACGACTGGAAAGGTTTCTATAAACATTAGTGAGACCTGGGGAAAAATTTAAGATCATTTGTTCCACGCAAAGTATTTTTTCTGTCGCATTTTGTGTTCTAAAGTGTGTAAAAATGTACCTAGAAATCACGAAAGATTATTGCTTCTTTTATCTTTTTTTTCTCCTCCAATGTTGAAGGCGTACAAACCACTGCTTGAAATACTTGTTTAGCCTAAGTTAATGCTTGAAAATAATAAGAATAAATTAAGCTTTGGCGATTCTGGGGGAGAAAACTTTAAACTTAAATTACAGAAAAGTAATGATTTAATCAGTTTCTAATATTTAAAAGAATAGAACTTCCGAATAACAAGGCGATCTTTGGCTTGAATATTAGGTGGGACTCAACTCTTCCTAAAACCGTTTTGTAAATTACCCGATAGAACCCTATCCGGGAGATATAATATTTTAAAGAAAAAGCAATCGACTATGTGTTTCTTAAAAAGTTCGTGATTAAGCTAAGCGATATCACAGTGGGTCGTTATATAAGGGTTTTTGAGGTTGCTGATTTTGAATATGACATTAAAAATTAGAAATACAAAATGGCGGATCTAATATGGCGCCCAAAAATATGAAAAACTGCTTTTTTTGCATAAAAATGAAATGTAAGCTATTTCCAAAGGATTGTTGAGTTCGTTAAATTCTAATTTGAAATCAAAGTAAATGTATATAGAAAGTATATAGAAGAATTGCAATCGTTATGATATAAATATGTGTATTTCGTGCCATGTGGGTATGTCATCCATTCTTAACCTTTAAAATCTCCGGTAAAGGGTTTTACAGCCTACTAGTGATGATTCCTAAATGGAGAGTAAGGAAGAGCCCCTGTGCTGTTAATAAACCCTTACCCGATGAAATTTAGGATGAAAATATTAAATTAGTCGTTATAGTTAAGTTTTAACAGTCATTTTCAATTTCAAGTCTTGATAGACAATTTTTTAATTTTGTTGGGCGCCATATTGGATCCGTCATTTTGTATTTCTAATTTTTAAAGTCGTATTCAAAATCAGCGACCTCGAAAACCTCTTAGAAACCCTCCAGGTTTCATTTTTATGCGAAACAATCAATTTTTAATATCTTCGGACGCCATATTGGATCTGCCATTTTGTATTTCTAATTTTTAATGTCATATTCAAAATCAGCGACCCCAAAAACCCCAATATATAGACATTTAACTCAAGAAAACGAATCTTTGATATTTTGGCCAGAAAATAGGCGAAACGTCCCATAGTGCAACGGTCTGACTCTGAAGTAAACACTAGTATAAACATATAACTTCATTTAGTATATAATTTTTATTTCTTGCATTTTTTTCCGATGCTATGTTATAAGATAAATTATTATAATAGAAACGAATTCACTTGTGAACTCAGTCGATTTTTTCCAATATTTTTCTATTAAAATAATTTATTTCATTTAGTATAGTTGTTTGTTTAAATACGTTTACTTCCGATGCTGACCGTACATTAAAAACTTGTGAGGATATTTATTTTGATCTTTATGTGTATGAGTATCGACAAGGCGATTTTTAATATAAGAAATCCAGATACAAGTATTAGAACGCTACTGTCTCTTTCTACTTTAATTAACGATTAATAAATCAAAAGGGAGGCACAATTATATTATTACTATTTTTATGAAAAAAAGACCTTAAACTTCAATAATTTATTTAAATATTGTTCACAAAATCTTCATTTAGGTTGTCATAATAATATATAAAAACTGTTGATAAACAAGGGCGTTTAAAACCATCCTTGCTTCACCAAGCCCTGATGTCGCGGGCGCGGGAGTGGAATTAAACTCCCATACGTGCAGGCTTGTAGCATCACTGGCAACCACATATTTTGGTTGCCGACTAAACTTTTGATGTTGGTTGTGTGCAGTGCGGTTGTCATTGAGACTTTGATACAAATAAAATAGACTAGTATTAGTATAGAGCCCGAATTCGTTAAAAACGTCTTTGACGTAATTTTGGGCTCTATTTGGGTGTTCAACATGACAGTTGGCAATTTACCTTGGACATCTGTTTGTGAACTACCACGACAACATTATATAGAATAAAATAATAAATAAATTGAGATATTTTAATTGTTGCATGATGTAAGGATTGATGTGACATATTTAAGTTTTAATATGACAACATATTCAAAGGCATCTATTACAATCAAACTAGTCTAGAGCAAACATTTTTGCAAAAAATCTACCACTAAGCATAAGCTTAGCATTTTTCATATAGTTGGTGCTAGTCACTCTGCTATATCATATAATAATTATAACATTTTTTTTCCCCTCAAACATCTCCATCTTTTTTTTTATTGCAATCACAGATCTGTTCCATCTACTACTAGCCCATCGGACCACTCTTATTCCATCTTCTTTTCGGGATTTTGTTGCTTGATGCGGTAGTCAGATAACGCTGCTTTAATTGCATCTTCAGCTAACACTGAAAAAATTGTTTTAAATTTAAAAAAGACTATGTTTTGTTAGGTACATTTTTATTAATACACATTGTTACAGATCTTGCAATGTACGAGCGCGCGTGACCTTTATTAGTAGATGTAATCGTAAATACACATTTTCGTTAGTGAGTGTACACGACGGACTGGTCAGTAACGAGCGAGCCATCGTTCGAGTCACTTGTACTTATTGTTTCCACGTTGCTATTGTTCACGAAGTACGGTCAGCATGTCAAAAGTAAAAAAAAACGCAAAGTAATTCATAGCAAGGTAAGATTTTTCTATTTTCAAAAAACTTGTCCCTAGAGATCAATGTAGTTACCAACATGTAACTTATACATATATAAACTAAAAAAAAACTGTTCTTGCAGCGGAGGGCACGCAAAGGTAGATTTCAAGTTTGATAAAGTTCGGTTCGTGGTTTGAGTTGGTATTTCAAATTTTTTCTTGAAAACTAAGTCGTATCAAAAAAGTTTCAAATCAAATGTTTTTTAAATTAAAAAAACCTATGAATAAATAATATTAATTGACTGTTTCCATGGACGCACCATTATTGCCCGCGTGTACCACTTTCTTAAAGAAGAGTATAATTTTATGGGAGCAAACAATATGGATAATTGTGATTTGAGTCCTTTGGCTAATATACGGAAACGTACCATTGAAGCTACAGGGATCAGTGACCGAAGTGTAACTACAAACTTCTGCAAGCTTTACTTCACCTATGAAAAAAGTTATGAAGAAAACTTTAATTTGATTTAGACAAGATGAGCTTGAATTAACGAATTGTTGTTTGCTAACCTTACACACTGTCATTCTCATGCCTACATTGACGCATATACAGATTGGTCACTCACACAACTACGGGCACCATGCACTTGTAGATTGCAAGAACTGTAATATATTGTATTTAAATGCAAACTAGTCTGTTTTTTTTGTGAGTTATTAGTAGGCTCCGCAAAATATTGTTAACAATGAAAATTAAAGATCCTGAAAGGGCATTATCCATTCTGGTCCAAATTTTTAAAGTGCCGGCCAAAGAAAATAAATGCTATATTTTGCTAGATTATGTCCATCTGAGCAATTGTTATTATGGGGCCAATAGTGTAGGATCAAAATCTTTGGTGTATGTAAAGGTTGAAAATATATCTTTTCATACATTATTGTTGAAAAATATTTGTCTAAACTAACATGTTTATTAGTACAATGTGGTCATTGAAAGTGCTGTTATTATTATACAAAAAAGTGTATGGACAATGGATGATATCATTTAAAAAGTAATTGTGTTTATCTAATTCAGATTTTAAAATAAAGTATAAGTAGACTTAGTTCATGGCAGGCTTAAAAAGAAATTTTTCTACATATTCTTAGTTATTTACGTAATACACAACACTCAATGTCTACTAATAGAAATATGAGTCTAAAATCTTCTAACTTACTAGAGCAATGTAGCTTCACAGGAGGTAGAGAGAGCTCTTTAGCAATATCTGTATTCTTCAATGTAAGTGCTTCATCAACTGTTTTTCCTTTTACCCATTCGGTAGCCAAAGAACTGGAGGCAATAGCAGAACCACATCCAAATGTTTTGAATTTAGCATCAATAATCTTCCCATTTTCATCAACTTTGATCTGAAGTTTCATTACGTCGCCACAAGCTGGTGCACCAACTAATCCAGTTCCAACATTTTTATCCTTTTTATCTAATGATCCCACATTACGGGGATTTTCATAGTGGTCAATCACCTAAATTAGAAATTATAGATAATTAACGTTTAATAATACAAAAAGAGGAAAATATAGTGTATCTCCAGTTTATACAGTTATAAGATCAAAATAAGTGTTATAAATTAAATAATATGATAGAATATGTATTCGGAAGCTATTATGAAACCAATGGTTAAGAAAAAGTGTTTTCAAAATAAACCATTGCACAATTAGTAGAAACTTACGTTGGCGTGATACGACGCAGTTTGAACAACCTCCAAACTCAAATTCTTCAAACTAACACTTCTACGCAGATTTGAAAGCAAAACCGACATATTAGATTTGTTACTTTTGGTTTACTGATTTACTTATTCGCAGTAAATTTGGTTGAACTCAATACGCAGTTTATCACACAGACACAGACTAAGTTAGTACACCAATCAATATAGGTCTCAGAACAATAACTAAAGCTAATATAGGTATCCACTTAGTTCGTCTGTGATGTGACTTTTTGTTGTCAAGTTTCCCATTATGGACGCCAAAGGGTACAAAGCTCAAAGCGCCTCATTTTTTTTAATTAGGTAGAGCTAATTTATGATAGAAGAATAATTGAAATAACTCCTTTATTTCCTAGGTTTCAGTAAAGGTGCGGGAATTGACAGACTCCTCCGTGGTCATTTTTTTTTGGTGAAACCTAATGAGACCAATTCCGGTATTCTGTTAATTTGCCAATACTCATGCATATACAAGAACAATTAATGGTTAATAATCCATCATCATTCAACACATTTATATCTATCACAACACTTTTTACAAGAATACGACTAATGTGACGCTTCCCGCTCCCGCCAAATAGTCCCAAACTCGCGATGTTACTTAATAACAGTCGTATCATACAACCAGGACTGAGTACTCAAGAAAGCATGTCATACAAAATACACACCACAATTTTGGAACCATAAGTTTATTTTATATGCTATATTACTATAGATTACTCGAGGAAAAACGTGTCGAAACGTGTAAAATTCGCAAAATTAAAATTATTTATATGAATTGAACATGATTGATATTGAACATAAAACGTCCGTTTATGGATTTAATACATGCCATAGACTACATAGAAAACAAGTTCCGAGTGTGCAGATTTTAATGAAAAATAAACTATTTTGTAATATTTTGAATAAGATTATATAATCTTGGATACGTGTCTTTTTTCTTCGATAATGAATAATGACGAGAGCTCATTTATGAATGATAGATGTTTAATAAACGAACAATCAAATACCCATAAATTTTTCCTATGGGGTAAGACAAAGGGTACAAAGTCCAAACTGTAATATCTTTCTTAATTTAATGAAGATTTAGGATTGATGTATGGTGAATGAAAATAACATAAACCTGTTACCTCGGTTACCCATTCTAACTTTACTTAAAATATATTAGTCTGTCGGTCATTTGGCTGTAAACTCTTAAACTTTTTCAGACCAATCTTGCACCACTCGTGTTGCATTATCAAAGTTCAAAATATTTTATTCGCAACACTTGTGTTGCTTCAGAATATTTTGTTGCTTATTAATAATTATTAAAATATTTTCATTCTCAATTAGGCCATTTTTTTACTAGACTATATATGTTACTAATTAGTTTTATTGAGGCAGTTATTAATATCAGTCTTTTAATATCCAGGCTTTTTGTCTTTTCAACCCACCTGCCAAGCGAGGAGAATATGGCAGAGTCATTCCGTACCGGGAAGCTTCCGTCCAGCAGTGGATGAACTTCGGCTGTGATGATTTTTTCACTTATTTTATAAAGGATATTTATAATGCAATTAACACATTTTTATTATTCCCGTTAACCCCTCGGGAAAGCTATAGACCGTGGACCCATTCGCATGTGTTACGAATGGGTCCACGTTCGTCGTACATCGGCAAGAATCGAACACGGTCCGTTTGGGTTGAAGATGTCAATCTCAGCCCATGGGCTACGGCCGAAGTACTGCTGCCGTTGTGTTTTTAACTTTTAATGGCCTAGTACGACCTATTTAGTTAATTTACTTACAAGTTTAGTTATTGAGGTCATAAAGCATCTTATTTTATTTGTAAAAAGTAAATAATAATATCAATTAGACTAAGAAATTGCTAAGTATACAATTAAATATCATAAAATTCGGAAAATTTTATAAAAAAAAATAAAAGTGTAATATCTCGAAAATGGTTAGGTTTAGGGTAAGAAAATAATGTGTTTCATAGCAGTATCAGTTATAATATGATTCATTTCTTTTATGTCTTTTGGTAGCTTGTTGTAAATACTCGGAGCAATACCGTAAGAATACAGTAAGATAGGATTTGATAAATGCAATAATATTTCCCCGAATGCCATATTTATCTAGTTTGTCTAACAATATTTGACGATCCACTAAATCAAAAGCTTTTGTCATGCCCATATAAATATGCCTAAATTCGATGCGTTTCCCCAGTGAGAATCCCAGCGTTCCATCTCCCTTCAAGCTTTAGCTTGTAGCATCAAGCTTCTTGATGCTATATGAAATAGAAGTGAGCGGAATTCAGTTTTAGATTTTATAACATAGTTTCTTAGTTGTAACTCGTCTAAAAACGTGTAGTAAAGATAACTCTATATGTTAAAAAAAAATTAGAGGCTTTTTGCATATCCAACACTGAGGTGTCACCCTAGTTCAAACCACGTTCGTTAAACTAGTGTTCTAAGTTTCCTTATATTTTCCTCTTGAAAAATTACGCAACTTTCCAGCACCCTTTTTAATGTTAAATCTGAAAGTTCTTGACGTTAGCTTTTTCGAATGAGCATTCTTTTTTCATTATAGTTGTAGCTCATATTTTTTCTTAGTTGATGGCCAAATAAGAATTTGTTTTACATTCTTTTTACTTAGAGTATTGCGTATTATGAATAAGTTAAATAGAAAAGTTGAAAAAATCTTAGTCGTAAATAAAACCCTCACCTTTCATTATTCGCTTTGTAGACTTTTACGCGCAACCGTAATAAAAATTGAATACGAAATTAAATAGCAGTTTTGTGTATTTAAATTAAAGTTGAACAATTTGAATGAATTCAAATCGAGCAGTCATAATACTGCTAGCCTTATTGAATTTCAGAACTCTTCGTAATAAAAAAAATCGTAATAGAAAAAGTTGAGGGATTAAAATAATAGTGAAATAAAAGTCATTGTTCAATAGTTTTGTTTTATTTGTTTCCAATACCTTTGCAAGGTAAGTAAGTGATAAACTGATAAACAGAACGGACACTACATTCTTTATATTGCCGCAGAAGTTTAAAATATACTGCTTCTATCATTCACTGCAACCAATAGGACGGAACATGTGTCCTTCATATTTTTATTATGGTTAGTGTTCGGGAAAAATGCTCTTAAATTTAATAATTTTAAGAAATCACAAACTACTTATTCGACTCGTAGGTATTCACCTACATAGGAAGTAGGAAAGCTTATAGCATGATGTTGAATGATGATCCCAATTGAGCAGATGTCAACATAACGTACTTGGGTCAAAATTATTAATCATCAGATCTTTTAGAACCGAAGTCATCTGCTTATTCAGAATCGCTGATGATAAAAAAATACGTAAACGTACTTAGAGGTGATCGTTATCCTAGGAGATAGTTCTCATGTATCTCGCGACTAGACAAGCACATTTTATAACTTTATTTCTGCCGATAGTAAACAATTTGGCCATAATTTCTTTATAAAACAACAGGTTTCAGTAAAACGAATAGATGGAAGCTCCCTGTATTGAGCAAAATTTGACATCGCTAACTGCCAATTTTACCTTAATCCGTCACCAAATAAAAATTGAGAAGAAAACACTAAGCAACTAGTTCAATGCATAAAAATTATAATTAATAAATTTCGGTTTATTTATTATCAAAATGAATTATAAAATGAATGGCCTATTGTTAACATGCAATGTGTTTTTATCAATTTAGTTGTGAGTCGTGCTGAAGGAATCATAATAGTTTTAAGGTATTATTTTTCAGTTATTCTTCAGCATTCAAACCAGTCTTTATACAGATTTATAAAGTTAAAAAATCAAGGTACAAAGTGTCTAATGTAAGCAATAAATATATCACACAATAGTAATACCTTGCTAAATTAAATAGAACTTAATTAAATTAATATCTAAGCATCATGGCATACGCATAGCAAATCTCAAATAGATAGTTGTAATAGTTTGTAAAATATACTTCCGTATTAAAATACCTACCTATCTACATTTCGTATGAAATTTCAAGTGACTTTTTTCATTCTAACGAACAAACTACTAATCGATTTATAAAAATCCAGTCTATTCAAAAATAGTAAAGCTGAAAACTGACCGTAGCTATAAGTGTATAAAATATATTCACGATATAATCTGATTATAATATTAGGTTTCTGTTTATAAAATTACGACATGGGGTAGTTGCGATTTCTACAGTCACTTTTCAGTGTTACTCTTTTCCCTCCCTAATCGCCAAGAGCACATTTTCTCTGTCAGCTTTTCCACCCAAGAAAATCATTATGAGTTCTGTATGTTTTGAAAATAATATCGGCTGATATATCATTTTGGAATTTCTAAATTTCTGAGGATGTAACAAAAAGTTTATTGCATTAGTCAGGATAACGTTAAAGTGCTATATTTTTCGAATTGTGCAAACTGGGGAGTGCGTTACGGCAACCTTTCTTTCTCACACGGCTTTCGCATGTTAACATTCAACATGCTTATCACTAAACGTTTTATCACACAGGTCATAACGGGTCCCAAAATTTCATAAACCATGAGACAGAATAGTTTCCGAACGATCAACGAGTGGTAATGAAGCGTTCGCCTAAATGAGAGGCTAACGATGCCAAGAGCACGACGAAACCTTTTCAGTATTATCTTTAATGTCAAGCTCTTTGTCTCTTTGTTCACAAGTTCTCGATTTCAGTACAGACAATATTGTGTATTGATATTTATCTGGATATTTTGTCAGTTAACTTTTTTTTTGTACAATTTTTCAAGGTCTTGATGTTGATTGATGTCCTTAAACAGGTTCGGAACAGATCTTGGCACGTTAGAATTGTTGAGATCAGTGACTAGGCTTGCGCCAGAGAACGCAGCTCGCGGCGACTGCTCTCAGGTCTGTATAAGCAGAGAAAAACGCTTAGCAATAATTTCGGCAACATTAACAATCAATGAAGTTCGTTGTCATGACTAAGATCTGAAAAGTTTTAGAAACGCTATTGGCAGACTGAATATGATTTAAGGTAGGTAGTTACAGACCGAGAGCGGCGGCCGCTATTCTTAAAGCTACTACTAAAATTCTCTAAGCGATCAAAGATCGCAAGCTAGATTGATTTCAAAAGTCTTAAAAAAATAAAATCTGCTAGTGATCAACTTTAACGCGTTAGCGGGGACGCAGAACGGCGCGTACAGTTCTGAAACGTCTCTCGAAGCCAAGTTTTGTGTAGAGAGAGCGGGACGCGTCGTTCTCCGGACGAATCACGACGAAGGGTTTGTAACCGCGGGCGGCAACCTCCTTGGTAAGGCGTCGGGCAAGATAAATGCCATATCCTTTTCTGCGAAATTCGGGACGCGTCTGCATCGAAAACATCGCGCCGTAATAGGACTGCACCATCCAAGCGGCAAGTTCGCCCTCCACGAAAATGCCATAGGCCGGCAGTTCAGCAACTAGCTTCTCGAACACTTCGCGACATTCGATGTCACTGGCCGGGTACAAGTCGTACACAGCCTTCATGTGTTCCGGCTGCAGTCGAACTAGCTCCACGTCCGGTGGCAATCTGTAAGAAAATAGTTCATATTTACCATTCCAATAAAGGTTTACCGACCAAATGACCATGAACAATACAAGTAGTTCAAATGGCTAAATTCAGTAATAAAAAATACGACAATCGAGTGATATTTCTTTTATTTTTTGACAGTTTTTTTACTGAAATCGACGTATTTGCGGCGGCGCCGGCGTTAATTAAAATATATTGACATTCGTTCAATTGCTAATACTTAATTAAAGTAATGTAAGCAATTTTCTTAATTTAGTTTTGACGCAATAGAATATTTCGAGCAACGACATCCTCAATATTTGTTTATTTCATCACAATTTTTTTTTATCTATATACGGGGTATACTACACTTTAATTTGATTGATGTCGCTATTCGGAAATGTCACATACTGATTTTATACAAAATTAAAAAACATAAATTTTATACCTTATACCAAAATCTAAAGCTTCAGTACTTACCCATCAGTGGTGGCCTCCTTAGGAGGATTATCACAGACGTACACATCTCCAGTGATCTTGTCGTGCGCCTCATAGTGCTTTTCAAAGCGGTTCACAATCGCCTCGTGGGTGAAGTTCAGGTACAAGGGTTGAGTGAGGTCGATGAGAATGTCCTCTGAGGTCACCAGGTCAACTAGCTCCGCGCGCTCCGATGGACAGAATACCGTTACACTTTCGTATGGAAGGCTGTTTGGCTGAAAAATATAAAATGATTAATGATTCCGCGATATCAGGTTTATTTAACGTAAGGTCTTCCATCAAATATATGGCATCAAATCATCGCATCAGTCGATTCAAATATTCTATGTCCTGCTTCCACACTCTGTCGAACTATCGGACCTTGAAATAAAAAGCTCATTAAAGGACAGATAGCGCGTCCACTTTCCCGTTTTTATTTCCATTTATTTTGACAATCGGTTTGGCTGAATGGGAGTGACTACCTTCGAACTCAAACGGGTTAAACTCCCAAAAGGGGCAGATATTGGTTAGATGAATAAAAGCATTTCTAGCTGAGTCGTTGGTATTCATCTATATTTCTATGAATATTACTTATTTATATACCTATCATATATAAATATATGTCCACTCGTTACCCTAGAATCCATAAACAAGCCTTATAGTTAGTGCTTATATCGGGACAGGATAATTGGTTTCAAAATATTGTTATTATTACATATCAGACCTCGTCGATACTTTATCCGAATATAAGCGCAATAATAATTTGACTGGCGTTTTAGGTTGCCACAGGAAGACCACGGCTCTGAAATCGGAATCCTGTTATTTCGTAGATATTCAAAGTTATCTCAACCAAAAGACTCATAAGCGAATTAATGCGCCATTTATCTATTAATATCTAAGGGTTTTATACCTACAGGTGTAATTTTTTCTTAAGATTGACTTCATCATCAGCTTCAACATATTAATATCCCCCCCAATAATTTAAGGAGAATGGGCAATAATCCATCACGTTAGCCCAATGCGGAATGATAGTGTTAACGACTATAGATGCAGCCGAGACAAAGAAAGCAAAGCAAGCAAAGCCGTAGCAAAGAGGAGAAGCTCGAGATGAGAGCTGTAAGTTGTGTAAAACCGAATCCCACTATCTGATATTTTATTTTAATCATGTTTATTGTTTCTTATGAATGAAATTCTTTTTTTATTTTAATAATTATTTATAAAACTACTTATTAGGTATCTTTTTGACTAACTGTAAAAGGCCTATAGTGTTAATAAGGATATATTTGGACAAGTTATAACGAATAAAATGAACAGTTGCATGAACATTATTAAAAGTAATTAAAGCTAATTTATTTTCTAATCCATTTGTTTTATATGGTAAGGTTATTCAAATGTATAATTTGAATAACCTTACCATATAAAACAACTAAATTAACTTCTGAGTTAACCATGTCAATATTACAATAATAATCTTTTTGTCCAAACTTCTAATCAGGAAATGATTACGTGTGTATTTTTTACCTGCGACTGGTGGCACGATATCATTGTGTTACGAACACACAAAGCGCGAACAAACAAGCGCGGCACTACATAGAAGTATAGTCTCGAAAACCGGGTACATGCGCGAACTTTCCAGACACGGCCGAACACGTTCGCGCGAGTCGGGTACGTTCCAGAAAGGAACGTACTGGAATGGTCTGGGGCTCGTCTCGGCCCATATAAATAACCGCAGAGAGGCGAGAAGTGAAAACCAGTGATCAAGAGTGATACTAGTGAAACCTACGACTTGGCTACGACCTAGGACATCGTTAGTGCTTAGTGATTGGACCTAGTGCTTTGTGTTGGACCTAGTGCTTCGTGAATAAAGTCTTCAAAAGAGTCAGCAGGTCTTTCTCTCCGAATCAGCGAACCCTAGCACGCAACAACTGGTGTCAGAAGTGCGATTTGGAGATGCCATTGACTCCGAGAGAGGACTTCAAGGAGGACTTCAAGGAGGGCGTCAGGAGGGCACAAGGAGCTGCGGAGGCCCACTGAGGACCAAGCTCCGCCCACTGTGGGTGGAGTCCCGCCCACTGGCCCCGCCCACCAACCACGCCCCTCAGGCTCCGCCCACTTTGGCTCAAGCCCCGCCCACTGACTCCGCCCACCTTGCCACGCCCACCAGACAGGCCACGCCCGCCAGACAAGCCACGCCTACCAGCGGCACCGAAGCTTCTACAGCCCCTCAAGTGGCTCTTCAATTAGGAAGTTTAATTGAATTATTGGAACTGCAAACGGCTGAAATTCGGGCAATAAAGGAATCACAAGAACGCAAGCTCGGCGCTTTGCAAGAGTCACAAGAACGCAAGCTCGGCGCTTTGCAAGAGTCACAAGAACGCAAGCTCAGCGCTTTGCAAGAGTCACAACAGTCACAAGAACGCAAGCTGACTACGATTCAAGAGCAACAAGAAAAAGCGCTTCAAGCTATAAATGATGTTAGTGACACGGTGATTAAGCTTCGTGGAGATGTCGACATAGTGGAAGAACGAGTTACCGGGTTAGGATTGGATGTTGAAAATGTGAAAACCGGCCTCACTGAACTACAAAAGAAAGTAGTACGCCTTGAAACCACGGGAGTTGCAATGTCAAGTGGAACTACTGGAGTGGCGCTAGGACCAAGAGTGAAAGTCCCGCCATACGACGGTACTACTTCTTGGAACGCTTATCGTCAGCAATTTCAGACTGTTGCTACTGCCAACGGATGGACGGAAGAACAATGCCTGACTGCTCTCACTGTTGCGCTCAGAGGGCAAGCTTTGTCGGTCCTGGAAGCACTGCCACATACAGGAAATGGGTTCCAAGACCTGATGGAGGCACTTGAATCCAGGTACGGGGAACGACACCTGGAGCACGTGTTCCGTGCCCAACTGCGTGACAGAGTCCAACGCTCAGGAGAAGGACTGCAACAATGGGCGTTGGAAATTGAAAAACTCGTCAGGAAGGCACATCCAGGAGCCGATACCAAGATGGTAGACACGAATATTGTTCAAGCATTTGTCGACGGAATCCAAGACCCAGAGGTCAGAGCTGCAGTGAGGCTTCGTCACCATACCTCGCTAAGGGAAGCATTGGCGCATGCTTTGGAGGTCGAGGCTGTTCGCCATGACATACGGCAGACCCATAAGATCCGCGAGGTCTCTGAGGAAGTCAATGAGGTTAAGGCTCCTGCGAGGAAAAGTTTTGGACCCATGTGCTACAAATGCGGCGAGAGGGGCCATCTTCAGCTCAACTGCCCTCAGAAGGAGACCCAGATGGCAAGGATGAAAAGGATCGAAGAACAAATAGAGGAGCTGAAGAAGCAAGGGGCTTCGTCCCCTGCCCGGGCTCAGGGAAACAGGACTAAGGGGCGACTACTGGCTGACGCAGAGGAAGCCCCGATAACTGTTATCTCCCAGGCATGCAGCGGGAATAGTCTTGCGATTCAGGGGACTATTAACGGGACGGATTGCAAAATGACTCTAGACACAGGAGCCTCTAGAACAATAGTGAACCCAAATCTAGTAAAAGCCGCAAGAGGACACAAGAGGAGAATTAACTGTCGGCTTCTTACTGCCTCCGGTCAGCCAATACCCGTCCTGGGAGAAATGTCAGTTACGATGTATGTAGGGGGGTCCTCATACTCTCATAACGTTATCGTGGCTGAGATTATGGATGATTGCATCTTGGGTTTGGATTTTATGAAGAAACACAACTGCAGAATAAATGTCGCTGACGGAGTTTTCAAGTGTGGTGAAGAAGAAATCTTCATTCTTGGAGGCGCCTGCGGGAAAGTCGCATGTGCAAAGAAAGTCACTATACCTGGACGAGCGGAAGCTCGGGTGCTGGTGAAACTGCCGCCAGCTGAAAAGAAAAGGTCAAACAGATGCGTATTGATCGAAGACGCACCTACCAAGACATCGGCGCAGAAACTAATGACGGCTAGAACCCTTGTTAATGGAGCAGTAACGCTGTGGTCAAGGTTTTGAATCTTGATGATCGCGAGATTTGCTTGAACAAAGGTGACGTCATTGGAAAGTGCGAGGAAGTTGTCTGGATGAAAAAGTGTAGTTCGACGCCCGGCGCAGACCCAGCAAACAGTAACAACTACGGATTAGTGGCTGAGCTACTCGATGACTGCAAGAGTAATCTGACTTATTCGCAGCGCATGAAAGCTAAGAAGTTTTTACAACGTTATGCGAATATCTTCTCCAGTCAAGAAGGGGACCTAGGAAGAACATCGATGGTTCAGCACAGGATAGATACCGGAAGCGAGAGACCAATTCGTCAACGAGCAAGACGGATACCAATTGCAAAGGAAAAAGAAGTTGAAGGCCTTTTGGAGGACATGAGAAGGAATAAGATTATTGAACCGTCTGCAAGTCCGTGGTGCTCACCTGTTGTATTGGTGAAGAAGAAAGATGGTAGCACGAGATTTTGTGTGGACTATAGGCGTCTCAATGACGTCACTAAGAAGGACAGTTACCCGTTACCTCGAATCAACGACACCTTGGATACCTTGAGTGGCATGAAATGGTTTTCGACCCTCGACCTGAAATCTGGATACTGGCAGGTGGAAATTCATCCGAAAGACAAGGAGAAGACAGCTTTCTCGCCCGGTAAAGGTTTATGGCAATTTAACGTCATGCCCTTCGGATTGTGCAACGCACCTGCCACATTTGAGCGACTCATGGAGTGTGTACTGGCAGGCTTAGTTGGAGAGGCTTGCTTAGTCTACTTAGTATCGTCATCATTGTCGGCCGTGACTTCGATGACCATTTGCGGAACCTGGAGCGAGTTTTCACCAAAATAGAGGGAGCCAATTTAAAGTTGAACCCGAAAAAGTGTCGTTTATTCAGGAATAAGGCCAATTATCTCGGCCATGTTATCTCCAGTGATGGCATCCAGACAGACCCGGAGAAACTGGAAGCAGTTCAAAAATGGCCTACCCCTAAGAACAAAACCGAAGTGCGGGCATTCCTCGGCCTATGCTCATACTACCGGCGTTTTGTTAAGGGCTTCTCAGAGATAGCCAAGCCATTACATCGGCTGACAGAAGATAAACGACAATTTAGTTGGGATGGGACTTGTGAAGAATCTTTTCAGAAACTGAAGAAACATCTGTGTGAAACACCAATCCTGGGGTATCCACAAACTGAAGGCCAGTTCATAGTCGACACGGATGCAAGCAACACGGCCATTGGAGGGGTGTTATCTCAAAAACAGAGTGAAAGAGAAGTTGTTATTTCAGCAAATCTTTATCCAAGCCAGAGAGAAACTACTGTGTGACAAGAAGAGAACTCTTGGCTGTTGTAAAGACGCTACAACATTTCAACAAATATCTTATCGGCAGTTTTTACTGCGAACTGATCACGCAGCCTTGAAGTGGCTACTGCAATTCAAGAACCCAGAAGGTCAAGTAGCTCGATGGATTGAACAGCTCCAGGAGTATGACTTCAAGACGGAACACCGCAGCGGAAAGACGCATGGAAATGCCGACGCACTCTCACGAAGGCCGTGTTCGGAAGACTGCAAACATTGTGTTAAGCAGGAATCTAATGAAGCGACATTAAAGCTAACGAGAACAAGTCCTTTGGGTCTCTGGGAGAATGATGCTATGAGGGAGGCTCAAGAGAGAGATGAAGACCTTCGGCACATCATCACTTGGAAGAAACGGGGTGACGTAAAACCAATCTGGAGTGAGGTTGCACCCACTGGCGCTGGCACTAAGGCGTACTGGGCGCAATGGGACAGTCTGATACTACAAAACGGAATACTCTACCGGAAATGGGAGAAGACTAACGGCAGAGAGTTTCATCTTCAGATAATTGTCCCAAGAACGAGAGTACCAGATGTTCTCCGTGAAATACATGATGGAGTATCAGGAGGTCATCTAGGTGTCAAGAGGACGTTAACAAAAGTACGAGAACGATTCTACTGGTTGCATTGTCGAGATGATGTACAGGATTAGTGCCGCAAATGTACTACTTGCGCTGCTGTAAAAGGACCACAGACCAGGTGCCGTGGGAAAATGCGGTTGTATAACGTCGGTGCACCGTGGGAACGAATTGCAGTTGACATAGCTGGGCCATTTCCTGCAACGGAATCGGGAAACAAGTATTTTATGGTCGTCATTGACTACTTCACCAAATGGCCCGAAGTGTTCGCCATACCAAACCAAGAAGCTACAACAGTCGCTTCTAAGTTAGTCGAAGAAGTGATATGTCGCTTTGGTGTGCCTCTAGAAATCCATTCGGATCAGGGCAGGAACTTCGAATCGCAAGTATTCCAGGAAGTGTGCAGAATTTTGGGCATGCATAAGACGAGGACCACCGCATACCACCCACAGTCTGATGGAATGGTTGAGAGATTTAACCAGACCCTTGAGAGGCATTTGGCGAAATTGGTAGACGACATACAAAAGGATTGGGACAAGTATATACCACTCTTCCTTCTGTCGTACCGCACCGCCGAGCATGAGAGCATAAAAGCTACCCCGGCGTATGTCAATTACGGTAGAGAACTACGAATACCAGTCGATCTATTGACAGGAGGGTCACCGGAGGAACCAAACACCGTACAAGATTATGTCTGCGATTTAAGGGAAAAAATGCGCTATATACACGCCTTGGTCCAGGAAAATGGGTTACAGTCAAGTGAGAAAATGAAAACCAGATACGACCGGAAATCGAACACGAGCGGCTTCGAGGAAGGGTCACTGGTGTGGCTACATAACCCAACTCGCCGGAAAGGGAAATCTCCAAAGTTGCAGACCAAATGGGACGGTCCATACAAAGTGGTTACCCGACTGAATGATGTGACTTATAGGATTAAAAAACAACCAAGAGGGACATTCACAGTGGTACACATAGACCGTCTGGCACGCTACCATGGCAGTAACAACTATGCTCGGGACGAGCATCGCTAAGAGGGGAGTAGTGTTACGAACACACAAAGCGCAAACAAACAAGCGCGGCACTACATAGAAGTATAGTCTCGAAAACCGGGTACATGCGCGAACTTTCCAGACACGGCCGAACACGTTCGCGCGAGTCGGGTACGTTCCAGAAAGGAACGTACTGGAATGGTCTGGGGCTCGTCTCGGCCCATATAAATAACCGCAGAGAGGCGAGCCAGTCAGTTCAGTTTGAGCTACCTTCGAGGCGACTTCGAAGTGAAAACCAGTGATCAAGAGTGATACTAGTGAAACCTACGACTTGGCTACGACCTAGGACATCGTTAGTGCTTAGTGATTGGACCTAGTGCTTTGTGTTGGACATAGTGCTTCGTGAATAAAGTCTTCAAAAGAGTCAGCAGGTCTTTCTCTCCGAATCAGCGAACCCTAGCACGAAACAATTGAAATGCTTATAATTAAGTGATTTGCCTAGTAAAAGACGCGTTAGAAATTAACATTAGCGATGAAGCCTAGCAATAATTCAGGGCAAAGCATTTGGTTATTTAAGTTTTAAATAAGCTGCAAAGATCAAATTGGGAACTACTTTTTTTCAGAGTGGAGATAATGAGTAATCGACATCGCATATGAAGAATTTGAACGGTAAGTTTAGTAATTTAGGAATTTCATTCTTATTTAACCAGTCCAGGCTCTTAAGACTGACGGGGTTCTCTCTGTTTTTTGCTGAAAGTCTAGTCAAGGCTCAAATGAACGCCGGCGTTCTCACGCGCTATTTATGAGGCACTAGACAACTAGACATATTACGTTCTGCCCGAGTTTTGAGCGGTTCAAGTGCGTTGATCAAATGAATATTGTGATAGTTATTATTATTATTATTGATAGTTAGTTTTTATTGTGTATCAAAAACACATCTCCTTAACATAATTTAACAAAATTTTTATTGTGTCGTTATGTCAAAACGTCTTAATATTAGAATAATCATAGTAAGTTAATCATAATCAAGTAGCGCCATCGAGCTCTTTAAAAAGTTACATACTAAGATATAATATTACTTTGTTATTTTTTTGTTTTGTTATTAAAGTCGTTATAATTTTTTTGTTGTTATTGAAAAAAATGAAATAAGTTCTAGAGAGAACCAGAGCGCTATAAATATTACCGGGGTGCTTTACTCTGAGCCGGGGTGCTTTTAAAAGGGCAACACGGAAATGTCACACTCGAGTGAAGATGAGCAGCTCTCGGCGGCTCACCGCGTCGCCATCTCTCTTAATGTTTACCAGCCTTTTACCAGAAAACATGAAAATGGAATGAAATGGAAATGTAACCGAAATTATTTTGATTAGTTCTCTGTGGTTACCGGACTTCATAAAAATGATGGATTTAATGAGCAAACCTAAGTTGAAATTTGTGACTCTGCATAAACATTCTTTTCATCATATCATTATCATTTGCGACTTTATTACATAATACTTGTAGTTGGTATTTTATTTAATTTTGTTTTACTACTTTAATTTTAGTGAAGACTGTCTCTATACAAAAGATTTTTTTCATAATTTCGCGGTTAGATGACATAAAATGACCTAATGATCCAAAAAATGGAAAAAGGCTGGAATAAAGTTATTTCATTTTCCTTTTAAATAAAAAAAAGAATCCTGAATTTAGGTGCTAGTTTTCAACTTATCCCCTTTTGTCATTCACACGACTGTTCTCATAGATAGTTTCTAAAATAAACACCCTAGTATAAAAATAATTTTTTGCTGTGCAAACTAGTGCAAAATCAAAAATATTAGTTTATTAGAAGAAATAACAAAATATAGTATACCTTTTTATGTAGTAGATTCTATGAATTATATGAATTATGAAAATATAACCTTATCCTTTATATGAACGCACACTTGTGGCTTACAACTAATTATATTAGAAAGTCCGGGTCTTTTGTCTACGGTGTAGCAGCAGTAGCAATCCTGCCTATGCGCTGATGGTCTCGGCGCCGTAGCCCGGTAGGTAAAACATATGCATATTTTATACATATCATATGCATATCATATACTTAAGCTTATCAAAGCTTAGGTATTTTTTCTCGCGTTATGGTTGCTAACATGTTCATTTATATTATCATTTATGAATATTATTAGAAACGCATAAAATTACATTTTGTTTTCTTACATTTACTGTGCTATTTTAGGTTTAACCAAGAGTCTGTTTAGATTGTAAGTAAACGATATTGTTAAGTTATTTGGTAAAGTACAGTTCACAGTCATTTATAACAACATCTGTGTTTAAACGTGAATGTAAAAGTAGGTTTGTAACCTATACGACTGCGTAATTGGTGTAAACCTCATATTAGCGTGTCAATAAAATTGACAAAAATAATGTTTAAACAGCCATAACATAGTTTCCTTTTTGAAAAATTGTAAACGTTGTTTTCAAAATTGCTCTTGCGGTGTGGCACCGGCGAATTGTTAGGAGATACAATATTTTCTATTTGTAAATCTTATTTCCATGGCCATGACATTCTGGTGCTTGCCCTCAGCAGGACACAGACCCCATAAAGTTCATGCCCTACTTAGGGCGATTGTTCGTGTGATAATAAGGTTTGTTAATAAAAACTAGTCATGGCTGCTTGGATACTTTTTATTAGTGAATATTTAATTTTGTCGATTTTGAGGATAATAATTTCATCACGTTGTATTCTGTAAATACCTGTTGACTTTAACGCTCTGTTTAGCTCGTCTGTTACTGATTGTAAAGCACGACAATGACCGTTTGGTGCAATGGTAGCGATCCTGCCTTTCGTACCCACGGTCCTGGGTTCAAATCCCGGAAGGGGCAGATGTTTGTATGATGAATACGAGCATTTGTACCTGAGTCATGGGTGTTTATATATATTTCTATGAATATTACATATTTATGTATCATATATGTATGTCTATCCGTTACCCTAGTATCCATAACACAAGCCTTACAGTGCTTACTTTGGGCTAAGCTAATTGGTGTGAATGTAAAAAATATTAATTTTATTTTATGATGAAGATTCACTGTCATAACTTTTGTATGTATCCCTTTGCAATCGTGTATTTAGTTTTCCAAGCAAAGCAAGTAATATTTTTTGAGTGCGTTTTTAATCACATAAATAAAAAGTTCATAAGCCTACCACAAAATATAAAGTTATTATATATTTGATATTGTTGTATGGACTTTTTTCGAAAAATTGAGGAAATTTCCTTGTGCATGGTGTATAGGAATGGAATTTACTTACAGTGCTAGTGCAGCCTGGGAAGTGCGCACAGATCGGGTCCTCGGGCCAATTCTTCGCTACATAAAAATGGAAGTCCCACACCTTGTTGTTTAGATATGTTTGAATCGTCTGATGAAACTGTTAAAAAGAGATATATAAAGGTATAACAGTTCACATAATATTATAAAACCTTTTTTTAATATCTTATACATCTTAAAAATCCGAAGCTAAGCAAATGAGAGAAAATAGTATGTTTTGTCATAACAGTTTATGACAGACTGAACAGACAGACCTGACAGAAAAGATAAATTATTATACAAAATTTACATACTAAGAGTATATAAACGAAACCATTTACCCTATAAACACAGTTAAAGTATGGATCT
Organism: Calamotropha paludella; assembly: GCA_927399485.1. Classification (NCBI taxonomy): domain Eukaryota; kingdom Metazoa; phylum Arthropoda; class Insecta; order Lepidoptera; family Crambidae; genus Calamotropha; species Calamotropha paludella. Next base: position 6,983,022 of record OV656814.1, on the reverse strand, counting down.
TCTAGTTCAATAATAAATAACTTTACAGCCAAATTTATTACAAGACAAATACGATACGATAGCATTATATCTGAATAGAAATGTAAAATTATACCTTTAGAGATTCAGGCATATACTGCACTAAGAAATCTGCCACAGCTGGGAGCTCTTCTTCGGTTACCAATCGAAAGTTTTTCCCCTCGGGCACGATTTCCATCTCTGTAAAGAAAAATACGACGTTTCAAAAAGACAAAACAATAATTTAAAAATTATAGTGTTATTTCTGCATGTGTTTAGAGCAATTTAAATTGTTGTTAAAGGTTCATTTCAAGTACGAGATGTATTGTCAATTCGTGCTTGGTTTATCGATTAGGTCAATACATAGAGCGACTTCTTCGAATTGCAAGATATTTTTTCCCCTGCGTGCATTTTAATTTTATAATTACCGGATTGTTATGCCTGTATAATCAAAACCTAATAAATGTATATGTAAGTAGTGTAAAATGAAATGTCATAAATATAAAATAGGTAACTGTGAAGTATTTATTTCCTTTTTGATGTTATTCAATACTCAGTAAAGGTAAAAAAAGCAAAAGAAAATATTATTCGCTATATTTTAACCCCAAATTCCATCGTATATTTATACTTATGTTTTTTTTCTTTAAAAGGTGTCTGTTTCCATTAACATTCTTTACGTTACGTCAACCTAACGTGCTGTTTTTCACTGTGTAATAATTATAAAAACATATCAAGAAAATAAAATTGTATATCCACTACTAAAATATTTTTTTGTACCTTACACTTTTGACTTTAATTTTTTCATTAATATGATAAATAAATTGCAGCTTTATAAAATAATGGAGGTTGTACTGTACGTGTTACATACGATATCCTACATCGGGTCAAGGCTAAACCGTTTTGCTGCATGCACAGACGCAGTGCGATGCAAATGGCTATTGGAACTGTTAATGTTATCTTTATATTGATTCTTTTGTTTTATACAAATACACTCGAGAGCAATGAATCCGGGTCACTTAAAGAATCCTAAAAATCTCGGAAACTAAAAATGCTAGGTTAATGCAATAAATTGTATTTATTAGACAATGTAATACTCCTTAAATGAGGGTATTAAAACATCTTAGTTATTGTAAAGTTATATCATAAAAAAATCAAATTTGAAAAAGGGCCACTTTCGAAGATGGAACTACGAAATTACAGCATTTGGTTTTGCTTTTTTTTGTAATCTGTCATTTATGTGGGTACATAAACCATGTTGATAGTGCTCTATATTCATTATTCAAGCTGAAATTATGTCGCTTACGCCTGAAGAATGCACCAGAATACTTACAATGCTGGAAACCGGCCGGAGTCAGCGCGATACAGCCAGGACTGTCGGTGTGTCGCTGTCAACAGTACAAAGAGTTCTCCGACGTTACGAAGAAACTGGTTCTAACCTACGCAGACCAGGAACGGGCAGAACCAGGTGTACCACAGCACGAGAAGACCGATACTTGGTGAACACCATGCTTCTGCACCATGCATGCTTCGAAATCGCTTTCTCACAGGAACTGAACTCACCAATCAGTTTCGACGCCTCGGAGGAAGTAACCCAAGTGCATGGACAGTAAGACGTCGGCTTGCTGAATCTAACTTAAAACCCCTTAGACCTGCAAACGGCCCTAAACTGGAGCGTGGGCATCGTATTTCAAGACTAAGATATGCCCAGAGCCACGTAAATTGGAGTATTGAAGATTGGTCAAAAGTTATGTTCTCCGACGAATCAAAATTTATGCTCTACAAGCACGATGGAAGACACAGAGTGTATTGAAGACCAGGGGAAAGATTCAAGCAAGCATGCATCGAAGAAAAAGTAGCCTACGGTGGTGGGTCTGTACTTGTGTGGGCCGGAATTTCTTCTGAAAGTCGCACAGAGCTGGTGATCATAGAAAACGGCTCTTAAACTAGCGTAAGATATGTGGAAGAAATCCTCAATGATCACGTTGGTCCATTTATGGTCAATTTAGGTGAGGATGCTATATTTATGCATGACAATGCCCGACCTCATACAGGTAGGATTGTGAATGACTACCTTCAAGAGATGAACATTACTCGTATGGAGTGGCCAGCGCGCAGCCCGGATATCAACCCGATCGAGCATGCTTGGGACGAGCTAGGCAGATGCGTAAAACAACGAAACCCTCCCCCAATCACGCTTCGTGAGCTCAAAATTGCTCTCACAGAGGAATGGGAGAATATTCCCCAAAATCGTATAAGGAACTTGGTGTACAGCATGCCAAACCGCGTAAACGCAGTAATGGAAGCACGAGGAGGCAATACGAAGTATTAAAATTCAAGAAAATCGTAATAAAGTTCAAACATTTCATGTTTCCTATTTTTGTTTTAAGGAGAGATCAGCAGTTTTTTTCTTTATGTAATTTTGTGTTAATAAAATGTATGGTGACTCATATTTTTTTTACTTTCATTTAAGGAGTATTACATTGTCTATTAAATACAATTGATTGCATTAACCTATCATTTTTAGTTTCCGAGATTTTTAAGATTCTTTAAGTGACCCGGATTCATTGCTCTCGAGTGTATATAACTTTGCGTTTAAAATTAATTTCCATCACTTTTTATTTACCAATTAAGGAATATATGTATTGTTCCATTGAACAGCTTGACTGAAAGAAAATACTTTCTAATAAGAAATGAATTTGTATTCGAAAATATTTAATATACAACAGTAATAAATTGTAATTTTTTAAAACCAATATTAATAGACTAAGGTAAATATTAATGTAAACCTAATAATTGTGATGATATAATTTCGAAAAATTAACATAACCTACATAGTAAGGTTAATTATAGAAATATATACATTTTATTCTAATTAATTGAGCGAAATTCCATTTTTTTGTAAAACTTTCACGTTTAACATTCTTTTATTTGGAATACCTTAATAATATACAGGAACTGCGATTATGAAACTCTATGTATAATAAATTTCAAGATAAATATCGGAGTGAATCAAATTGAAATTTAATGAATAATAATTTTAAAAGTAAATAACAATTGTACAGTCTAATTATGAATACATGGACATATTGTAAGATGACACGTTAGAGTGCTTCATATTAACAGTGGATATTGATAATTACGCCTGACGAACCTTTTTCAAACTCAGCACATTCCTGTGTGCATTATGAACTGTAACTTGTAGATTGTGAGATTCATAAACAATTTTAGTCGTAGAACTTCAAAGCCCCAGCAGTTTCACATTCGTCTCGCGTCTCGCACTCTAAATACATGCACAATTGATTGGTCGTACCAATAAATTTGGTTAAGTATATTTACGGACTTCAGTTCCGTAATACCTTCTAATAGATTTTTTAGGTGAAGTCATAGAGAATATTATAGACAGATATTCACACTGATACAATGTCATGTATTTTTTTAAAATAATATATACTGCTACACTAAATTTAACTAACCCACGTTTTATAATAAAGGGGAATATTTACCCCCAAATTGGCAACTTACTGCGTTCAGTGTTTGTGTCAATATTTTGAAAACCCTTTACGTCGTTGCAATGAATAATTGGATTTTTTGATGTGGTGTGGATTGTATTGCTGTTTCATTTAGTTTCTGAAAATCATTTAAAAAGTGTGTTATGACCCTAAAGCATGTAATTTCCTTAACATTTGTTATAAAGGAAATACAAGGTTCTGAGAATACCGTTCAACAGGAAATGTTGGCTTTCAAAAGCTAATAGTAATATCCGCTGGAAATGCGCATTGGATTATGTCAGAACAGTGTTATGTACAACAATAGTAAAATATCATTTTCGATGTCTGAATGGTTCCACAATGTCATGGATAAATGTTTGTAGTAAGAAACTGCTACAAAATAAACTTCAGTTTTGTTTTTTGCTTCGTAATAAAATTCGAATAACCAAATTTTACTTTATCCAATGTAGGATGAACTTTTGACAGTTGATACCTATATAGAGGGTATAAAGTTGCTATTGCAATGTCAAGCCAAACATAAGGAAACAAACGCAACCTTAGTACGTAGCAATAAGGAAGTGACACCTGTCAAAGTATCATCATATCACTATCCTACATTGGACAAAGTATAGTAGGTATGTTAATTTATTTCAATTCCTTTTCACATCACAAACTTTAAGCATTTCGTCTATTTTATTCGTGGTATTTCATATTTAATAAAGTGGTTCTTCCTATCGTTAGGTTATTAATAAATTGGCGTGATACGTTTCAGCAAGGAGTTAATAAATGTTATGTAAAAGTTTTAGCTACGATCGTCTACGGTTTTACGTAGTTGCTATAACGCTACAGAACTTTTGTTAGATTTTAACACGTAGCCGCAGATTATTGAGCGAAGCTCTCTTTTAGGCAACTCACACTTGTTTCCCTCCTGCTACTTAACCATTTAACCGATTCGAACGAATTTTGGCATGAACATACATGATTATAATCTGACGGACATAGGCTATGTAAAAAAAATATAGACTTTACCATGGACGAATAATCACCGAAAGAAAAATTCAAAAGCTGATCACAGCCAAACCGCCGATACTACATTGATGAAATTTGGCGCCAAAACTCACATCGTGGTCGTGACTAATGTGCAAAAAAAGTTTTTAAATCGGACATACCATCGAGGAATAATCACCCTTCAAAAATCTAATTGCTTCGCTCAGTATTTGCAAACACCAGCATGTATTAAGACCGACCTAGTATAATAGTTACTATGTTGTATTATTTTAGCAGTATGGAAATAACAATATTTTGGTAATTACGTGATGGAGCAACAGATATTTGAATAAAGAAGCTATTTCAATTATTTATACAAAAAGCCACAAAATGGCTTTTTGTATAAATAATTGAAAAAGATTAAACGATTAAAATTTTGTGTTATTTTTTAATAATTTTCTTAAATAAATGATCTATCTTCCAAAGGTTTTATTTTTTATATGACCAGTTCTTTAACTTATCTCAATTTATAATTGCAAAGCATTATTTTTTACTGAGGCTTGGGTAATTACAATATTTATGACATTATAGTTACCTTAGTCTCAATGATTTATAATAATCTTGATAAAATATATAATTATCATTTGTTTTCCTAGTAATTTTAATATTACTTAGTCAGGGTATATTCCATAGCAGAATCTATACTAAATTATAGATATTGGGATGCTCTTTCTGGATTTTAATATTATCAAACAAGTGTATATAGAACGATTCAATAGTGAGTTGGAGAGTGCAATGGTGGTGATCCTGACTCTGCAATAAAAGTTCCGAATGCGAATCCTTACAGAAGGCTAGTGTGGACAGCATAAGTAATTGTTCTACTATAATTATTAAACAAATGTGCTATTATATTATTATGTTTTCAATTTTAAAAGTGATTCCAGTTTCTGTATTTTTCGTACATAGTCTCGCATCAAAAATTGCAAAAAAACTTCCTTCCTTAACACACTATTTATTTACCACGTTTTTCTTATCTCACTTTTCTTATTTGTTTGTCTGTCCGGGCAAAATCTTGCAACTTAAATTTGAGGCACTTTCCGATAAGCTAGAAAGCTGAAACTTTTAGGATAGTTCAGAACCCGATGACAATGCACTCTAAAGCAACTTTCAACTTTCCAGATGCACTTTCAGGTCCACTTTCGGCAACTTTCACTTTTGTATGGGGCTTATCCGATTGTTGCGTAACACATGGTTACTTCGTTGAGTTAATAATTAAAAAGAATAAAATAATTATACTAGATTTAAAAAATCTAAAAATCCCACGTTTTTCAATGTCCTAAAACGAATAAAATAACCCTGCGGGGCAAAGCGAGGGGCCACTCAAAACGTGGGGGCGCATCTTTACAATAATCGGCATCAATGCATGTCATTCATCTCTTTAAAATTTCCTCTTAGTAATATGCGCCCCCACGTTTTGAGTGGCCCCTCGCTTTGCCCCGCAGGGTTATTTTATTCTTTTTAGGACATTGAAAAACGTGGGATTTTTAGATTTTTTAAATCTAGTATAATTACTTTGCGTGTTGTACTTCAATTGAATTGAAAACAAACAGCTGTAAATGGCGCATGAGAATAAATTGCAAGAACAAAGCTATCTTTATTTTGATTCAGAATTTAATATTAAATCGTAAATTTTATATATGAATACTCAGATATGATTCAGATTAGGGGTTATCCAATTATTAAAGAGTTACGTAATAAACTTAATTATTATCATTCATTTGCATATTGGGCAATTCTCCCCTCTATTAAAAGTTACAACGTGCTGCCCTCAGACGATTTCTTTTATTTTCTTTCTACAACCTCCACTCGGCCATAACTATAGACAGTAAGTTTTTATTTTCAAAATAAATAAATATGTATGATGGCAAAGAGGCACAGAGGCTAATTTCTGTGCAACAACTTTATTTCTTGCGAGCTAAGAATTGTCAATAACAGTGGCATTTAATGATTGAAAATTTGTATAAAAGGAATAATTTGTTCTCGATATTTGTCTGTTTTAGCGTATTTAGATGTTTATCATCTCATCTCATCTTACTTTCTTATTCAATCAATTAATTTATTTGAAAGAATGTGGTACAAACATAGGATAGCATATTCTGTCGATAAGTTTGACGTGCATATAATTATTATAGAATTAACAATATAAAAAGATATTATTTATTGTCATAATTATCACAAAACCTTAACACAACAATTTAAGGAAAATTGATTTATTAGTATTAAAAATAAATCAAACACTTTATGGACGCCTACAAAGCGTCTATTTTAATGTTCTTCCATTCCATGAGGAACTGGAAACCAGAAATTCCAGGAAACTGAGGAAACGGTTATTCCATTCCAGGAGCAATGTCTCCTCTAAATAGGAAATAAATGGTCGTAAAATAAAACAGTGCTTTCTATAAAAGAGAAAAATGTAGACCCATAAGGAAGTTTTCCTCATTACTTGGAAGCAGATTACGGATATTTTGTGTGGTCCAATCCGCGATAAAGTACTCTTAATTGCTTTATGCAATTCGGATATAATTACAAATAACACTACCAATGACATGAAGCTGTTATGCTTTATTAATAGTGTAATAGAATTACTGTAAATACTGTATATAATATATAAAAGGTTTTCTAGGTATAAGACATTTTTATATAAGATTACATTTTTGCAATGTGGCCTACAATCCACATAATATTTATTGCCCCTCTCGAAGTCTAACGAAATAGTAACCAATTCCATTTTTAATCTCGACCAGAGCCAGTGAGCCAATTCAATCAAGAGTTGGATAGCACTTGGGACCGTAGCCAGTTTTGATACTTGGATTTGTGGTGATCTTTCCTTATTCATTTTATAGAGTCATTATTTTTGTGTTTTACTACCAGCAGCGTCTGATTAGTAACCATTGAAAGTAGTTTTTACTCGAATTACAAAATTTTAGAAAAATATTAATAATAAATTTTTATAAAAGACGTGTGGTGTGCCCGGCGTGGGCCCCACAACGTGGCACTCTGGTCGCGGCTATAGGAAGGGATCTCTCACTACCCAGTGTGGTAAACATCATGCCAGTTACTGAGATATCATGGGAGGCGATGGTATCCTTCTGCGAGGACTTTATCACGCGGAAGGAGTCCGCCGAACGGGCGAAAGAAGAGGATGCCTTCTCCGCAGGAGGAGGACGCAATATGCCCGCCAAATCTAGACGTAGCCGGGTCGCTGCAGTGGATGGGTTGGTCCAGAGTCAGCATCATTCCGTACAGGGTCGGGTGATGCCTCATTGTACCTAGGCATCATCCGACGGAAAAGGAGTATACATTTTCCATGCATTTTCCCTTGTAAAAAAGGGGTAAAAGATTTAAAACAGTATTAGTCTACGCGTAAGTGGCGGACATTGTTATGGGCGGAAAATTAATGACTTTGATTCATTATGCCCTATAATTAAACCGCTTCTCATGTTTTTTAATTCTCAAGATATAAGGAAAGTTATTTTTAGGTAAGCGTTGACTTTTCAACACTATTTAACTGCCTGACATCTGTAACAAGGTGAATGTTTTGTGTTGTTGAACTTCTTTACTATATAATTACACCTATTTATATTAGGGGTTAAAGTATGAAATTGCCGATTTGTACTGAAAATCTATATTGTTTATTTTTTAAATTTTTAACAAATTTATTTAATCAAAATAGTTGCCATTATTATCTATACATTGCTGCCATCTAATGGGAAGGTCATTAATGCCTTTGCGATAGAATTCCGACGATCTAGACTGCACAAACTGTGTGAAAGCATTTTGTACTGCCTCCTGGGAAGAAAACTTCTTGTCACGTAGATAATTGTCCAAATCACGAAAAAAATGGTAGTCCGTTGGAGCAAGGTCTGGTGAATACGGAGGATGACGAATGGTTTCTAACTGCAGTTCCTGAAGGGTCAAAATGGTTTCTCGTGCTGTGTGAGGTCTCGCGTTGTCGTGGAGCAATAATGGTGAAGATCGATTCATGAGTCGGGGCTGTTTTACTGCTAGTTTTGTCAACATGGTTCGGAGTTCGGCACAATAGACATCTGCCGTTATTGCTTGACCAGATCGGAGAAAACTATAGTGAATAACACCATGCTGAGACCACCAAACAGTTACCATTACCTTTTTATTGGTAAGTTTTGCTTTAGGACACTGTTGTGGCATTTGACCTGGGGTCAGCCATTGCATTTTTCTTTTCCGGTTATCATAAAGAATCCACTTTTCATCACATGTTACAATTCGATCCAATATTCCTTCATTTCTGTACCGGTTCAACAAGGCAACACAAGTTTCAACACGCGTTTCTTTCTGCAGATCAGTCAAATCATGAGGCACCCATTTTTCGTATTTTTTTATTTTATTGATTTGACGCAAGTGAGTCAATATTGTGGGTAAGGTAACGTTAAACCATGCCGCTAATTCCTGGGTACTTTGACTAGGATCGGCTTCCACTATCTCTCTTAATTCATCGTTATTTACCTGTGTGGGCGGTCTTCCTCGTGGCTCGTTCTTTAAGTCGAAATTTCCATCACGAAAGCGTTTAAACCAAAATCGCACGGTGCGTTCATTAGTAGACCCCTCTCCAAACGCAGCATTGATATTGCGGGCTGTTTCTGCCGCGTTAGTTCCGCGTCGGAACTCGTATTCAAAAATAACTCGAATTTTCGCAGTATCCATCTTTCTTGTCTAAATTGAATAACAAAAACAATTGAAAGTCGATATTCAAATGTTTTACATTTTTTAAAAAAAGAACATCATAGAAACCATTTAAAAAAAGTTTCATTCGAAAACCTCAAACCATGAAGATTCTATGTCAATTCAAAGAACCTATTGCAATAAAACGGCAATTTCATACTTTAACCCCTATTATATGTATGCTTTTATACTGTATATATGTGTATATTTACATCTTTAATTTTACCGTCCTAATTTTCGTTTACACCGTCGTCACTCACGCTTCCTTTCGGTCCTATCCATCTATACGTTGTCTGGCAGAGATCGCTTTGAGCCGTGAGACTGCCCATTGTAAGACTACTATATTTTAAAGTTTTATTAAATATATTACATATTGCAAATATATTAAGTTGATGTCAAAGACATCAATTGAAGTAATTTTAATAACAAGATTACATTTTGAAAGAAGGTTTTGCTTCTAACTTTTTTATTTCATAGTCCCTATTGGTATTTAAAGAAAATAAAATATTCTTGTTGTTTTTCTTGTAAAGGGGTTGCTCTTAGGTCGGCAGGTATTCAGAGTTTATCTTTTATGCACACTGGAGCGTGGTGCTCGGTGTCACGTCAGTATTCTAAGAAAAAATGTTGTGTAAAAATATTATGGAACTTAGGTTTCATTTTTCATTTTAATACTAAGTAATAGTGTCAATCTTTATATATATAATTCTTCTGTGAGTGTGTATGTCACTGAACTCCTCCTAAACGGCTGGACCGATTTGAATGAATTTTTTTGTGTGTGTTCAAGGGGATCTGAGAATGGTTTAGATTCACAAATCAGTCCGGCAGATGGCACTGCAGTCGGCACAGCAACGCGTGGCCGGGTCAACTAGTAATATATAAGACTATAGTTGTGCTTAAAAATAGACATGGGTAATATTTGGTGCAGTTTTCTTTATTTACCAAGAATAAATATTATTTAGTTCATACACTTCCGCGCACATTACACTTTAGAATAAAACACTTTTTTACGGATTTTGCTAAGGATTTTAATAAGGAAAATATTATTTTATTTTGGCGACTAAACCATAAGTTAATAGTTTAAGATTGTCTTAATCTTAATTAAATTTTATGTAAAAATCATCTTCACTCATAAAAACATTTATTTTTATTTATTTATAATAACATAGGAGCTAGTTGACAAATAACCATGTTAATTATTTTTTCGGTATGTCTGTAAATTGATATAGGTGGAAATAGACATAGAATAATATTATGAATGCAATTCCGAGTGATTTACATACAACATAGCCTCATTAAAATTTCACTTTTAACACGGAAAATAATTTAAAAATGAGTTGTATTTTGCATTGCAATAAAATATGAAGTCGTACTCCACGTTCGGTAAAATAATCACCCATGCCGTGCAATTTAATTGTGCATCGTTGCATAAATTTTAACCCCACAATAACGGCGAATGTGCAAAGGTTCAAGGGCGGTTGTGACGTCATATCCGCATCGTGTCCTGCGCCTTTACATAAATGCGACCGCTTTGTTCATACTATATACATGACTCTTTATTATTCCTTGTGCTTCAAGCTCAGTAGAAAACCCTCTTTTCTATTCCATAATTTTAAAGAGGGAGTTTTCTATAAGGAAATGGCTCCTTCAAGCTAAAGGAAACCACACTTAACAATATTTTACAATATATTTCTCCTTCATAAAAGCGTTGCTAAAATGTTATTATAAACACGTGTCTCACCTTTATAATCTGCATAAATAAAAAGTTGGTATCTTTCAGACCTTACAGATTATATTTCATGTAATGTTTTTTTACACGCACACCCTGCCTATGTAAAATTTATAAAAAAATATTTTGATTTACGAATTATAATATTGTAAATATATATAAATAAATTTAAGGTAAGATTAGTTTAATGTTTATAAGTTTAAGCATAGTCTACATGGCTAAAGAAATATTACAAGTAAAAGTTCAAGTTGTGAGTTGAACAGAAGTTGATTTTTTTTGGTAATTTATTCTTTAGTTATAAAACTGTAGCGGTTTAATGCATAATTAACAAAAAAAATATCATAGTGTGTATGAGTGTTGAAGTTATAACGAATGCTAATATTTGCTCACATTTTTCAAAAAATGTAGAAAAGCCTTAGCGAACCTTTCGAGTTCACCTTAGAATTTAGAACATTTAACGCGCCAGCATAATAGTATGCGTATGCGTATGCATATGCGTATGCGTATGCATACGCATATGCATACGCATAATTTGAATAAAAATAAAGTTGCGATTTTTGAAACTCACAACCTGATTATATATATCGATGGTTAAGGTATTATTCACAAGTATATTATTAACCTATCATCAACTAACTATATCGCAGATAGTATTGGATGTCTGTATGCTTATATCTGTTATACTGGCGTATTAAATGTTCTAAATTCTAAGGTGAACTTGTTATATAAATAGAGAGGTCGGTTCAAGAGTATTTACAGTTATATAAACAGTTCGTTATTGCGTGTGGGAGAAATAGGGATTAAGCTACCTATGACCTTTTAGTGTTTATTCATTTAGTATCAAAGCTTTACAACTGTCAATTGTTTTTTAAAGATATAATTAGCGTTTTATATAAGGTTTAATGTTGACCCTATGATGTTGACGATATTAATCAAAAATAAGCTCATGTTTGCAATATTATTTAAATAAATTGTTTCCTTTTGCTTTTTTATTGTTAAACTATGTGTTTAAAATAAAGTAGAAGTTTTTAAAGAAACATTTTGTAGATGACAACTGATGCAAAGCCAAAGGAAAGTTCTTCCACCGGGGTAGGTGATCTGTGCAAGGGGACCGAGGTGCGACCGGTGTAGGACGAAATTTGTTTAGATTAAAACTGTTGCCATACCAATACTTGGGTTGGGAATCCTTGCTCTGAGGTTTATTTATCACATAAGCGCACAAAACTACTAATGGGGCTTCCATTACTAGTTTTGTGCGCTTATATGCAGTGCGCTTTTATATAAACGGATTCCCCTCTGATGACAGAAGTAGTCTCTGCATGCAAAGAGAGATGCCAAAGCAAGTTTTGGAGAGCGTCCGACTGCCTTGGTATCGATGAATACAACCGCTACCCCGTTGCAGTTATTAGCACGAGGTACATCGAGTAGTTTTTAGTGGGTAGGCCTTCAATACTACATCGGGCAGCAGGCAGTGTTGGGGAATGGAGGAGAGTCCCACACAACTAATAAAAAAGGTTCCTTTATCAATGCGTTTTCTTGGAGCTAGCGACATCTGTGATAGAAAGTGTCTATCATGCTTCTTTGTGTACCGAGTGATATTATGCGCAGCGGTGTATAAATGTCGTTTTTACAATTTAATTTTCAAAGAATAAACTAGGCGATGCAGTCGCTAAGCATAAAGCTACGCTAGCATCATATATTGGAGCGGAGCGTAATACCTAAATTTTTTATTTTATTTTGATGGGATTTTTTGGGAATTTTAAAATTCGGGTTCCGTCACAATGTGATCTTAGACCTGTTGATTCGATTTCACACAAAAAATATTAAAATCGGTTAAGAACTCGGGAAGTTATGGCGTAACAGACATTTTGTCATTGAAGCTGATCCATGGGAGCTCCAATAATTTTTAATATTATTTAAATATACTCTTATATCTACTCTTCTCGTATAAAGATATAATTTAAATAAAAGTTGGATATGCCCAAAGTATTATATTCCAAAATTTCAATCATTTATTTCTTTCCAAACTAACCAGAAATAAATCTTAACAAGGAGTATGACTGCTTTAAAATTAATAATCTACACATTTCTACGTTTGTTTTCCATCTGTGTTATTTTAAAATATAATATCTAAGGTAGACTAATTAATTCCGATCGTGACATTTATTTCCTTCATTTAACACAACACAAACATTATGTTATGTGAGTTATACTTTTAAAACTATTATTGTGCACCATTTACACACTCTTGGCAAAATATGGCTTAATCTAATTGCTCATTGGTTCAGCAAAGGATCGATTACGAAACACCTTTTTTCCATTTCGAAGCCTTAGGCGGCCATTTAGCAGCCATGATTAATATACTTTAATTTATTACTACACGACTAATTACATTACAATAATAAAAAAAATTGACATAAATAGATTTTCTTATTAAGAATGTTTTGTTTTGTAATGAAAACAACGGAAGGTTGAATTTTCAGCAGCAAAAGAAAGCATTTAAAACTTTCGTTCTTCGCTTTTTGTATCTTTTACAAACGTCTTTCGTTCAAATATTCATTGTTAGATGAGCCTTTGTTTTGTATACATTTTGTGAGGTGTTTTAAAACTTTTGAAATATTTAAAAAGAATCTACTTAAGCGTCCTACTTTCATTGTATACTGAAACAATCCTCGAACCATTATTATTTATTAAGATATTATTACTATAGCCGTCTTGTTGCTTAGACGTATTTACTTGTATTCCAGTTACCACGTTTTTATTTTTGAATTAATTATATTGTTTTTTATTCTAACACACCATAGATAGATAGAGTACCATAGATGAAGTGAAATGTCTTTATTTATTTACTATTATAAATATTTTGTTGTATCATAAGACCTATTATAACCTGTGATAAAACAAGTAATTAGAAAAATAAGGAAAATGACAAAAGGTTTTAAAGAAGAAATAATGTTAAGGAAAGAATCATTGGAGAACAATGAAAATGTATTCTCATCGTTTCACTTTTCGACAAAACAAATAATACGAACGCGAAAATAGTATTTTGTATTGAGGTAGAAATAGTAACAGACTGCCAGTAATGCTTTCCACTGGGGATGAATTAAGAATAATCCGTGTTTAATTTAGCGAGGTACTACATCGCAAAGGAAAGGTATTTGTCATAATATTTATTCAATAGTTATAGTTTCGACTCGGTATATAGTTATTTTAGTATTTTTTATATCTAATAGCATAGATTCTTTTCATTATTACATTTTTTTTCTTCAACACTCTCTCTAGACTCAATTCTAGAGAGTCTCTAGAGTCAATTCATAATAGTTTTTTTAATAGTAAAACTACTCAGTTAAAAGTACTAATAACATTTCTAGGTAATGAATTATTACGCGAACATTTTGACTGAATTCTTTTAATCATAAAAGTTCATAGATTTATTACATGAAATAGATTGTAACAAAATAAGAAAAGAAACATCATAAGAATATTGCAAGTGATTATTTGAAACAACTTCGCGGGTTAGCTAACCGTTAAATCCAAAAGCGAATTAAACTGTAGTACAGTTTGTTTGTGTCCATTGTTTTATTGTATTCTTCTTTATTCCTATTGTCAATGAAGTTATGCTCTATTAGGCGAAGACTCAAGGTAAAATTTATTCAATATACGGATGTCAATATTGTAATCAAGTTATACGTTAAAATGTTTACTGTATTTACGTACATTAATATTGCTTACACATACATTACTTACATTCAGACCAATCAACCTGGCCTATATAAACACTGTTAGACTTATGTTTTGGAAGCTAGAGTAACGGATAGATAGATATATATGATACATAGATGTGTAATATTTATAGAACTACTAGCTGACCCAGCCACGCGTTGCTGCGTTATAAATTAAAATAAAATCTATCCTATCTTTTTAGTTAGATCAAATAACAGATAGTTACGAAGTTTGATCAAAATCGGTTAAGTAGTTTAGGAGTCCATCGCGGACAAGCGTGTCACGTTACACGTAATTTATATATATTAAGATATGTATATAAATTCCCTTAACTATTTGCCCATTTCGGGACTTGAACCCAAGACCGTCGGTGCGTAAGGTAGTATCGCTATCGTTTCATTAAACGGTCTTCAATAACCAGTTTTAATAATTTCTTTGAGTTTAAGTCATACTGTAAAAAACTTTGTCAAAGTTTTGATTGGTTCTTGACTAGGCAGTTGAGAATATTCCATAACCACTGTTTTTATCGATTAAAAGAAAACAAGAAGATAATTTTTTGTTCTACATTTTATCAAGTTAATATTGGTTGGTTGGTTGGTTCTTGTTTGCAAAAATGGGTCCAATTAGCATTGAAAAATGATATTATTCTAAAATGACTACCTACTAAATCTGTTAATAAGTCGACAGTGTATATAATAAATAATATGAGATAACGAAAAAAGTTTGCAAATTACGATGATTCAAATGATTCAAATCGGTATCTAATGCAGAAGAGTTTATGATAAGTAGGGTCTTACTAAGATCTTTATGTTTTTTTATTTACAGAGCTCTTAGAAACGAGGGGTTTATTTGAGTCGCTTTGAGTTGATTGCCTGTTGAGTCTTCCGATGGCTTAAACGACAAGGCGCTTTTATAACGTTTAAATCTTTTTGGCTTCAGAAATAAACAACGATGTCAGATACATTTTTTATTTAAAGTCTGGTTTGATTCTATGTAATTTGGCTGAAGAGAATTAAAACAATGTAATATATGTATGTTAGATGATCGTTTTAAATTGAACGCTTAAATATTTGTATTTTCAAGCATATGTATGGTGTAAACTTTCAAAAATTATTAGGGTCAATTGGACCCATTTTTGCAAACAAGAACCAACCCACAGCAGGTTGGTTTCGAGAAAAGGAGACTTTTGTAAACAGAATGTACAAAATGCATACATAGTATATTAATGAATGAAGACTTGTTAACCTCATGTGGAATACTGTAGCCTATCTAGGAATATCAGATTTATAAATGTTATAAATAATAAGTGTTTAGGTACAATGTTGTATAGTTCTCAAACTGTGGGTTGGTTCTTGTTTGCAAAAATGGGTCCACTTTGGGTTACATTAACTTGATATCATTAAAGTATAATAATCTCTTGCTAAAATTGCGTAACTTCTGCTTCTTCTAACTCCGCGATAATAGCTGCTGACAGGTAACACTTGACATTCTACACTTCATTCCAAAAAGTTTAAAAGGCATAATGTACTTTATTTATTTGCTACCGGGAATGTTATACCTCCCACGTGATTGAACAGGTGACATTATATTGGCGGAGGGTGTTTGTGTGAGAATCGAATAGACAGTGATAGGGCACATCAGGGTTGTCAATTTTAAACTGAATATTAGACCATATTTTGTGATGATATGGTGGTTTAATTCATCACCATGGTGAATCTTTCATCTCACCAGATAGACGTGTAACTTGGCTGGCGGATTGCTTTATTCCATTTTATGGTCAACGGATGGTAGGTATATGGTAATTAATTCATGTATGCTTTTCTACTTTATCGGAAACCATTATTAAAACTTGATCAAGAAGGAATCTGGTGAAAAGACAAGGCTTACCAAAGTTGTTTATACTGATATATACTCAGATCGAACAAATATGGGAAAAGCTGATTGACGACGTGTATTTCAATGTACAATAAGTTTAATAAATTTTCTTTATTTGTGGCTCGCACGATTTGTGCAATAAGCCAGTGTCAAGTATGTTTAATTGAAAATTAAAACCATTAAAGTGATGCTTCGTGCTCCCGCCAAAAAGTCCGTACAATAAGTTACCAGAAAATATTACAGGGTTTCATTTTGTTACTGCATTTAATAATAAATCGTATGAATTGTTAAAAGGAAACGATTTTTATGACTTGAAAATATTTTTTGACGTAGACTTTATTATTTTGTGAACTTCTAAAGCCTCCTAGTAGATAAATTGTAAGAAACTTCACTAAAATGAGGTTAGATCTTTATCTATATTATTATTTACAATTATTACCATAATGTTATATATAATGTCAATAGATTGAATAATAACAAATTTATCTTATTTATATATCTTATTTATATCTTATAATGATACTAAAAGTCATGATATTAAAAAAAATATGATTTATATTTTTAATAAATGATTCTTTGGTATACTTAACAACTTAGTCTGTGAGGAAATAAGTTTGTTTTCCATTTAGATAAGGCTGCCTTCAAAATGGTTGAATTGTTGCCTAAAACTATTAATAAAAGTGTTATTAATAGTTACGGGCAACTGGTGCCAGAAAGGTTGACAAGATGATAAATGTTTGTGGTGTATGTTAACGGTATTCTACATAAATTCGAATCTATTAAATATTATGTTACTCTATGATGTGAAATAGTAAAAGCAAAATATCTAGCACACAATAGTATAGCATAATAAAAAAGTGTCGAGCTAAACAGTTCGCTAATATATAAATACTCCAATCTTTTATTCGAAGTGCTTTTTTCCATAGTCTTATAGTTATAGTTAATAACATAATGGGTATGGTAAACGCCATCTATAGTTATGTTGATAGTGGCTCTGATTTACTATCTTCGAATTTTAATGTGAGATGTCTTTTATTTTGCACGTACGTTGTAATCGTGATGCATTCGGCACTAAATTTATCATTAAATTAAATCAGTAAATTGATCAAATCGGACGGAAGTGGTCGCATTTTAAAAGCACATATGTAGATGGGTCGTTATTCTTTTTTACCGACAGTGAAACGACGTTTTTCTGTTTTTTTGGTTTTTGAACTATCCGTAATTCTGGTTTCTGTGTGTGAATTTAAAAGAAATTGCATTTGTGTTGTCATTAGGACGAATCAAAGTTTCCTTTGAGGCAAATACTATTTTTTTATTTAATGTTGGTTTTTTTTTTAAATATGTGACAGAGTGGCCTTTTTCTGTGGAGACCACATTTCGGTTTACCACTCTGTCACGGCATTCTACGGAAAACAAACGAAAAAATATGTTGGTTGGAGAAAATGAAAAATTATATAATATTAAAAGATAAGAAAAATATGGACGTTATTCGAATCGAATAAAAAAACCATAAATATCAATACTCCAACGAGATGCCATAATAAGACGAAGGACAGACCATTGTCGGTAAAAAAGTAGAACGACCCGGATAATCTATATTATGGATTATACTGTAGAGTACCCATGTGATGTTTCACGTAATTAACTGAGGGTGTACCTCTGATACAGCCTATATGATATATATATATATATATTATATATATATATATATATATATATATATATATATATATATATATATATATATATATATATATATGTGTGTGTGAATCGATTAATCGATTAATTGTGTGAATATATATACTCCTTATTTAATATAGCGCCAGTGGCAAATATTAAAAAAATAAAGAATTGTGACAACCCTCATCGTAACGAAAAGAAGGGACATTCTCCGAAATGATTAATTTTCTTTCTGTTGCATGATTGAAATGCTATGATGTGTAAAATAGTTAGATATACTGTAACAAGGATCATAAGGTTTCCTAGATTTATTATACATATGTTAAAGTTAAGACTAATAATTTAATAATATTTTTTGTAAACTATACTACTTACTTAATAGAAAGTATAGTGGATTTATCATATTTTTGTTATTAAAGTATTTAATTGCTCGATTTGCATATCGAAAGAGAAGGTTCAATAATAATATTTTTCAATTTTTCTGATGATTCAACATAGAGACGACTAACTAAAGCCTTTTTATACCCAAGAGCAAACTGGTTATGTTTATGAATATATTCGTTCATTCATTTTATTGTAAAAGTAGTAGTCATATTCATTCAGCAGCCTTCAAAGGCTTCACTATTACCTCGGTCGGAATTCGTTGTACCGTAATAAAGGTATGCTTTGTACGACATTGTGCTAGATACTCACAAGACTGGTTAAGCTATTTTGATATTTATTAAAACTACAGTACATAACGTAACAAAAATAGATTTCAACATAGATGATGCTCTGTTTTTCGATGAGTTGGGATGCCATGAATTGAAATTTAAGTTTTGGGTGTCTGAATTGAGTTCTGAAATTATGAAGTGACAACCCTAAGTGTTGCCGACCGCCCGTCGCCCTTGAGTCTGCGGAGCCGAACCACTGCAGTGGCCCAGCCACTTACCTACGCGTCTGCTATCGATTGTTTTTATATCGTTAATAGTGCAGATAGTTCTCAACTTTTGTCATCTTGGATCCGATGAAAATATTTTAAACGTTGTATCATAAAATACATTTACGTGACAAGTGCCTGATCATAACAAACCGCAAATTATGCGCAGTCCGATTACACAATCCGAATGCAAAATAGTGATGCAGCTGTTATTTTACTTAGTGGGTGTACTTTAGAAACAGTTTCATTGTTAGGAATGATAATTATTTGAGCAGTTACATAAACATATTTATAAGAGCATATAATATAACTGATCCATAATTATTTTTACAAAGGCAATATTATCATGAGATTTTGAATAAGCCGTGTGTTGTCTGGCTGAGTATAATAACACCAACCCTTTACTCTTAAATATGTCTTATAAAGCGGTTAACGATATTGGAGGTAAGGACACCTTCCGTAAATTATAAATGGGAGACCGTGTAGATTATGCCAAAAAGGCATTATCCGTGAAGATTTATAGTTTAGCAGTGTACGTCTTTAAATTAAGATGATGTATTTATTCCTATCCCTATTTATTTATAAATATTAGATATAAAATTAATAAAACACTTAATTTAAAAATATGATAAGCTATGGGATTGTGAGAGTCTCCTGACACAGGCCTATGAGCTTTAAAGGGAATTCCAATTCCTAGTATTGTTTTAACTTGTTTTTTTTTTAAATAAATATTTTGTATTTGTATTAACAAGTTTAAATAGAAAAAAATAACTTTTTTCTTTTTTCAATCATTTCTAACACATCAATCAACCTTTACCTTCAAAGGATACGAAATAGAATGTAAAAAAATAATTGTTATAATTATAATTAAAGAAATATGTGATAGGAAAATTAGCCTCAGGTTCTACTTGACCATTAACCTTTTCATGTGGCAAACCCAGCTCAGCTCCTTAACTGTTGGTGAATACAATAAACTCCTTCTAGTTTTTGCCTAGTACAGTCAAATAGGCACGCAACCAAAGTCTCAAAAATATGTATCTATTTGACAAAAATCAACACTATGTTATTCCTGATTTTTATTTATCGATGACGAGTACCTAATGTACATTGACTTAGGTTTACTTTGTACCCGAACCTCCACGTAGTTTTGTTTGCGCCACGCTTAAGTGTAATTTATCCCGCGTATGCGGTGAGCCAAAACCTTTTGTGACAATACGCATGGAGCTACTGGAGCACAGCGATGGAGCCACGACAGAACCCATGCTTGCTTGCTTGGTGCATTGCAAGCAATACAAGACGATTCTATGATTTTTCTTCGATGCCATCGATCAGATGGTTCATAGTAACTAAAATACTATGAAATGATTGTGTGCCATAAAGTTTAGTTAATGACAATCGCACGTGTTAGATTATTCTTTAATAAAAGAGATAATATGATTTTATGCTAATGATTAGTCGTAGTATAAAAGCATTTGTGGGTTCAACTAAATCACTGATCAGGCTTGAAGTTGAAATAAGACCAAAGTTAACTTAAAACAAATTTATAATAATTTTATAACATGAAAGTTCTGCCTTAAAGAATGGTGTCATTGAGTTTACCTCTAAACACAAGGTGGATTAAATTCTTATTAAAATGTATTTATATTTTTTAGTAATTTTCATTGATATTTGAACACGGTTTGGTGCAATAGTAGCGATCCTGCTTAACGCGGCAAAGGCCCCGAGTTCCTATCCTGGCACGAGTTTAAGTGATAAGCATAAGCTATATAAGCATAAGCATAGATGTTTCTGTATTCTATGCTACATTATTTAGTATCTATAGCATAAGCTCTGCCTAAATCAAAACTAAATTGTAAATATTACTTAACACCTCACAATTACAAATAAGGACACAGATAATAAATTTACTTGAAGTGAAAACAAGATAAATCCTTATCGTTAAAACTTGCAAATATACAGTGCGACCTGAGTTGGAAACTCTAAAGTGTTTTATAATTAAATTTTTGTTTGCAAAGGAAATGCTTGGCGTCATGAGTACTTTCCGAGCTTCATTAGAGTAATATCATTTGCTCGACGCCAGAAAAACTATGTTCAAAATGTTCACAGGCACCGTTTCACACTGTTATTTTTGTGTTAATTAGTAAACATGGCGTAAAAGAGGAAAAACATTTATTGGGAAAAAGAACGGGACAGACAATTCCTTTTAAATCTATTTCTCAAGTCAACTTAATAGTAATTAAGTTAATTGACTATATTGTTACAATGGCGTTGATGTTACTAAGGATGATTTTTAAAGAAAAATTAAGGCTTTACAAATTGAGTTATATATAATCTGCATTGTTATTAAAATATAAAAACAATAAAATGAATTCCATAAAATCATAGTGGTGAGGACAGGTAGACATGACTTATCGATATAAAAGAAAAACCGAAATAACTTGCAATCGCTTCCCATCGATTTGGTTTAGTAATTTTATATAGAAATTATGATATAAGTAGGAATATTATTTTTTTTATTATTTTTTTTATTTATTTATTTATTGATCTACCAACATTTGTTACATTTCTCACATGCATATAAATACAAATTATCATAATGAACCAAAATGTACAAACAATTACAGGTAGATACTTCATGCATTTATAATAGTTTAAAGCAATTATATAATAATAATGTAAATTAAGTCAACAGGTATATATAGGTATATCAAAAGTTAATAACAATAAGAAGTACAATAATTTTCTATAAGCATTAATCCACATAAAGGAGTATTACAAGAAATTATCTCTCAAAGTCCGACGGAGCTTGTTAGGTGGGTCGAAAAATATATCAATTATTTCGCTGAATTTATTTATAATCTTACACATTCTAGCTAATGGAGAATTGGAACCAAACACTGTTCTACGACGTGGTCCAGCCAATGGTGTAATCTTACGAACATAACGAGGATAACGAATGGGAACGTACACATTAAATTTATCTAAGATTTTAGGACAATGAATAATACCATTAATTATTTTGGAGGCAAAAACTAAATCTATAATATTCCTACGGTTGTCTAAAGAAATCATTTTAAAATGGACCAAATTGTTTTCGTATGATACACGCTTCTTGTAACTTCTAAACCCGCGTGCGTAAGACAAATGTCTTACGAATCTTTTTTGGATACGCTCGATTCTTAGAGAATGTGTAGCATAGTGAGGTCTCCAAACTACAGTACAGTATTCTAGTATACTTCTAACTAAACTGTTAAATAAAACAATTTTAATTTTAGGGCTTCGAAAGACTCTTATATTTCTCATCACAAAGCCCAGCATCCTAGATGCTCGTTTAATAATGCTTTCCATGTGGGGCACAAAAGTTAATTTTTTATCGAAGACAACCCCAAGGTCTCTAATTTGGTCTAACTGCTGTACATAATTATCTCCTATGTGATAGTTATATTCGATAATATTACATTTTCTCGCATATTGCACGAAGAAGCATTTACTAATGTTTTAGTCCATCCGGTTTAACTTGCACCATTCTGCCAATTGGTCAAGGTCATGTTGCAGCTTTATTGAGTCGCTCTCCTCCACAATCGTCCTGCACATCTTTAAATCATCCGCATACAAGTATACACTAGAACTTTTCATCAATTCCGGTATTTCATTAATAAACACATCAAATAAAATCGGTCCGAGATGTGATCCTTGGGGCACACCTGAATTTATATTTTTTAGGCCAGACTGATATCCATTCACTACCACGAAAAATGCTCGGTTACTTAGATATGATTTTAGCCAATTTAACAAATTACCATGAATGCCATAAGCAGCTAGCTTTCGAACTAATATATCATGCGGAACCCGATCAAACGCTTTGCTAAAATCGGTATATATAACGTCAACTTGTTTTCCCGCATCAAGTGCTTCAATCATTGTTTCCGTAATATGTACCAAATTAGTGCTCGTGGACCTAGATTTAACAAAACCATGTTGACTAGTGGTTAAGTAATTATTGATATGTCTCTGAATAGAAGTCCAAATAATTGATTCAAATAGTTTGGCAAATGTTGACAATATAGAGATTGGTCTGTAATTTTTTATGTAATTGTTATCACTACTCGTCTTAAGAACCGGGACGATTTTAGCTATTTTCCAATCAGTTGGGAAATGTCCAGTAGAGAGAGAAGTGTTGAAAATTATTAAAAGTGGATCAACAAGTTGTTCAGCACATCTAGCTACAAATACTGGAGGGATTCCGTCAGGACCTGCCCCTTTATAACAATTGATGGCTTTTAATTTAGTTAAAAGAGTGTCATGATCAATTATTGGCTGCACTAATTGAAAGCTATTAATTTCAATATATTTTAAAAATTCAGAATGTTCATAAATATTATCGTGCACAGTATTTTCAGTGTAAACGGATGAAAAGTGTGATGAAAATATTTCGCAAATTTCCAGGCCATCAGAAGTAACTATCGTTCCGTCAGTCATTGAGAGGGGATAGGCACTTGAGCCCCCACGTTTTGCCTTGACAAAGGACCAAAATAGTTTGGGGTTTTTTGCTATATCACTCTCTATTAGATTTATATACCTATTGTAGCAAATTGTGGTCAAATGCTTACACCTTTTACTGAGCATTTGCAATTCTAGCTCATCTCTAAGATTTTTATACTTCCTGTAGCGACGTCTAACTTTGTATTTTTCTTTTATTGTTCTAATTAGATTCCGATCAAACCAAGGCGGGTAGTTATCTTTCTTTGGCAATTTATTGGGGACAAATTTTATGACAACATCTCGAATTTTCTCGTAAAAAATTTGTAGCATATCATTTACATCCGTCAACCCATTAAGCAGCTTGACCCAATTACAACTCGACAATTCACTACAAATACCCCCATAGTCAGCCCTATAAAAATTTAACTGTACGTTTTGAGTATTATAAGGTAAACTAATATCATTCAATAGGTTAATACTTATGTCAAGAGGAGGATGGTGCCTGTCAACCCTACTGAGGGGGCACAATGCCTGGTCCACAATACAGTTCGGTATATTTGAAATAACCAAATCAAGTGTTCTATTTAAGTTCTTATTTTTTATACGACTGTGCTGTTTTAAGTCATTCACGTGTAGGAAATCTATAAATGACTGACCCATAGTGGAAAGCTCACAATTTGCAGTATCATCATCTAACAAGTCCCAATCGATAGAGAACAAATTAAAATCACCAACTATACAATGCAGACATTGTTTTTCCAGGACGCTAGTACAAGTGTTAGAAAATTTATCATAAGTTACACCTTTTACTGGAGGCGGCAAATAAATGGCACAGATGGCAATTTGATCACTAGAGTGTGATGCTGGTGCATCGAATAAAACCCACAGATCCTCCAGATCCGACTCCCATGCGTTCATACGTTTTGATTTTAAATTCCTTGAAACTGCTATTAAGACCCCCCCTCCCTCTTTCTTAGTACTATTGGTAAAACATCTATCTCTTCTATATACTACATATCTAGGATCAAAAAGTTCACTGCTTGAAACCGAAATATTTAGCCAGGTCTCAGTGATTATTATTATTTCATAGTTGTTACATAATACTTGATTATAGAAATCATGTGTTTTGGTCTTAAGACCATTACAATTTTGATAATACAATTTTAAATTGAATGTTATAAAGATCATACCACATAAAAGACAATAGAATAAAATAGGAATAAACAGAATCAATTTAAACAAGTTTTTTCAGGGTTTCCACACTTTTTACCAAAATGTAGTCACTCTCATCAGTCTTCCTCATAAAGACTCTGCCATTACGCACCCACACATATTTGAAACCACACTCTTTTGCTTTGAGCCTAGCCGCCGCGTGAATGACCTTGTTCGCTGGGGATAGGTGCTCGGTAACAAAAACAGGGGCCGTCTGTCCCGTTAATCCAAGATGTGAGGCGTTTAGTCTGTTCTTCGAGTTCGCCTTATTGTATTTAGATGCCATCGCTAAGATTTCATCGCGAATTCTAGGCGAAACTAACTGAACTATAATAGATCTTGGACGCTTGGACTCTCTATTTATCTTGGCTGTGCGTGTGCAGTTTGCGATGTCATTTACACTTAGAGAGCTACCAATGACCTTTGCCAACTTAGTTATCATCGTTATAAGATTTTCATTTCTTGACTCAGGAACACACTGAAGCTCTAAGTTACATAGGCGGGAGTGTTGTTCGATTTGATTAACTCTCTGAGACAAGGTATGTATAGTTCCTTTCAGTTCTTCATTTTCTTTCTCCAAACTAGATATTTTTAATTTAGAGACTTCATTTTCTTTCTTTATATCCTCATATTGATAATTCATGAACGTTAATGATTCTTTTATACTCGACAACTCATCCCTCATAGGTTTTATCTCCTTCTCGAAGTATCCAGTCAAGTTTTCATTAAATCTTCTAAATAGGTCATTTATTTTATTTTCCATAACACCTTCTACCACTTGACGGATATCTTCCATAGAAATGCTTACCTTTTCCGAATCAGAAAGCGGCGAACCAATGGCTACTCTTTTGTTTCCTCTTACAGTACTGACATTTCTCACTGGTGTATTTTCTTTATTTACCGTATTTGGTAATAGCTGGATGCCTTCTGGGCATGCCCATGTCGCCAGTAAATCCGGGGTAATAATTTTACGATCAATCGCCATGCACGCGTAATGATATTTTTTATTACACCTGATACAAATAATAAATTCATCACAGTTATCTTTTTCGAGAAAGCAACAGCCCCAATTTTCATCAGACATCACAAATCCACTTAAATATTATCAGCTTACAATCAAAACCCAAACCGTGTATTCTTGTCCTCTGAGATGCACGTATTGCGCGGTGTTGTCTTTGTACCTTCTGTGTTACCTTATCAGTGCCCGGCCGGGCGTACGCATCACAAACCAGCTAGGCGTATGCGATTATTACCAGTCCGCAGTGCGCGTAAGATCGCAATTAGCTTATCAGTAAGCTCAGTACACCGGCACTTACGATTATTACTCCACCGCACAATTAGAAAAAAGCAAACGTTTTCAACTCGTATTTGTATAAATAATGGTTTAAATCCAGGTTGCCCTGAAGTTTTTTTTTTATCAAAAACACATTCTTTACGCACTGTAATTATGAAATCTTAATTATTCTGACTGTGAACACTATTAAAACTATCTAAACAAAATATTAATTAGGGAATATAAGTACAGAACTGCTTCTACAACTGTGGCCAAAGACTAACTATAACATAATGTTATATTATTAGCGCTTGGGTTCTTAACATTATTATAACATAATGTTAAGAACCCAAGCGCTAAGGGAGGTAGGAAAATATAGTTTAGGAACTTAGAAAGTTAACATGCCACGAACTCACGCAATTCGTTTCTTATATCGTAATTTGGATTAGCTTGTAGAGTTCATTTCTCCCTTTCGCGGCCTGTAATTATAAGATGAATGTTATAAGCAAGGTTAATTTTTAAACCTTCAGTGATTTGCCCTTTAGCGACAGGTTTTTATAATCGAATGGATTTAAAAATATTACGAACCGAGCAGTTTTCTAGGTACCATGAACTATTTGGTTTCCATTACTTTTGACTGCTCTTCCAGAATTAATATATTATCACTAAGAAAATTTTACGTTACTTTTGATATCGGTGTTCAATGATTTTGGAATAGACGAATTCATTTTTTTAAAGAATATTAACAAAGGTTAGCTAATTGATTGTTTTACGAGAAATCGGTTCGCTTGGATTTTAATTCAAGTAGCCCTTCGCCCAGCCGAAGGGCTACTTCCGTCTCAAATATATATCTTTTATAACATATTGAATAATACCTAATACAAAATTAGATTTTTATGATTAAATTTATAGTTAATTCAAACTAGGTGGACATCGTTGCTTTAGTAATTAGTAATAATAAACCCCAAAGTCTTAACTTAAAATATAAATTTTCATACAATTTCTGTTACAATAATAATAATGATATTTCCCACAATCACACCAATTAGCCCAGCCCAAAGTAAGCACCATAAAGGCTTGTGTTATGGATACTAGGGTAATGGATAGACATACTTATACGATACATAGATATGTAATATTCATAGAAATATATGTAAATATCCATGGCTTTGGTACAAATGCTCGTATTCATCATACAAACATCTGCCCCTTCCCGGATTCGAACCCAGGACTATCGGCGCGAAAGGTAGGATCGCTACCGTTGCACCAAACGGTCGTCGAACTACAAATACAATTGTATGTTTCAATTTTTTGAGATATTTTGCAATAGACGCACTATGTATACAAAATGTGATATTCTGTAGTGCCTTCTAAAATACTAAACTTAGGGATTTAGTTTCACCACTTGCTGATGAAGTCCTTGATAGCCTATTCGGAACTTATCTGCCA
This sequence comes from Calamotropha paludella, assembly GCA_927399485.1. Lineage (NCBI taxonomy): Eukaryota > Metazoa > Arthropoda > Insecta > Lepidoptera > Crambidae > Calamotropha > Calamotropha paludella. The sequence goes on along the minus strand of OV656814.1, from coordinate 6,955,453 downwards.
GATAAACTATAAGCTTTGGTTACACAAATATTGAATAGAAATAACTGGCAGAAAAAGTTTCTGGTACCAGCAACCTTTATATTTTGGATAGCGTTAAATGGTAGATAACTATCTGAAACTTTATTAGCAAATGGTGAAACTCGCCCCAAAGCATCTAGATATAAGATTATTATATCAATAACCTACAACGCCATCATTGCTCAGTATAGGCCTCGATATATGTCGTTATTTTATACTACAACATTTATTACTTTTCTCAATAAACTTTCTTTTGTGAACAATCCTTTATAGACTCTTGTGGTTTAATGGCCAGATGTCTTTCACAATATTCATAGCCCTTTTTCCCGTTTATTGAAATCGTAAATGTAATGTTTAATATGATAAAGCAGAACCTGTATGATAACTCAAAATCTATCATTGCTAACATAGTTAGAGACGCGTAAAAGGAAAATCAGAAAGTAATATTTGCATTGGGTAAAGATCGAAGCATAAACGTTACTTTTACAACAGCATTATATTGTACTAGCGGCCCGTCCCGACATTGCACGGGTAGACAAAATTCTTTTTTTTTTTTCTAGCATTAAATATATCGGCTTAGTAGTTTTTGAGTTTATTCATTGTAAACATAGAAAAATACAAATCTTTAATCTTTTTAATATTAGTGAAGATATAGATTGAGTTATTTCATGAAGTTATTTAGAATCGGTGTGCTGGCCACTCGACCAAAAAGCGTTCAAAATTATAAACAACTATTTATTTTGATGCTTCTTCACTAATAGTGACCGTTTAAGAAATGAATAAAAAATTTATCTGCCGAATGAAATGTTAACTATAAGAGTTAAAGTATACGAGAGCATTCGCGTACTGAAAACATGTTATGATGTAAAAAATAAATCAAACTAAGTTGTTTTGTATCGTGACACGGCAGGTTTACTTTTTAATATCTGGTAGAATAAACACAACAATGGATCCAACTTTGCTGTTATAATTCTTTATTTGTTAACACATTCTATATTTTGCACTTATTTGAACTCTTTGCAATTTCGTTTCAGAAATCTGGATTACGAAAAGCTACCAAAATTATCGGAGTTACAAATATCATGTTTGCTTAAGCTTAAATTCAAATTTGTCGAGTTAAGAGTTTGCTAAGTCTTAAATACGAATTAAGACTGCTTATTACTGTTTTATGGTGTTTGTTTAGAAATATCATGTTCTAATATTTTTCCTATTTTCATACAATTATTTATAAGTATGGAAAACTACAATGTAGCAAAAAATAAATAACAGTTAAAACGGTGACATTGGACTATTCAAACATTGCAAAGTACAAACCTGTACGCAGTTCAAATACAAGCTACTAAAAAAGCTTTTTTATGGCCGTTAGGTAAATTGGTCAGCCACCCTGTATAAACTCGCACTTCGAAACTGAAGTCGCATAAACAATTGTTACGGCGAGCAAATACCTGCTTACCTCGTTCCCAGATTTATTAATAAACTGCCTCCCAACTTACTAAATAAAATTAAAGGCATATTTAAATAAGCTCAATTCTTAATAATATTATTATTTCTCTGTCGGCATTGTATTGTGTAATGAAAGCAACACTTTGTGGTTTCTTACTGTACTTTTGAATAATTTAAATTGTAAACAAACATGAAAATGTTAAGGGAATAAAAAACACCGTGTCCTTGATTTGTGTTCCTTCTTTGAACGGCTTTGTTCAAATAATTCATTACGAAATTAAGAAAATTTATTGTTATAATTCTTTTCTTTTAGGATATGAACAATGCCTCAAAAAGCTTTTAGTGACAAATAAATAATGTCGCCAACATAGTAGAGTACCACCAACATTTCGCACTCATATAATACATATACATACATATATAATACATTAATAACAATATAAACAATATTGACTTGGGAACAAATGCTACTGCTTAACACACAAACATAACTTAAGATTAATTTGACGCATAGGTAGTGTCGCCAGTTCTTGAATGTTTTCTATAATTTCATTCCATTAAAAATAATAGTTGAATTGTTTTGCCACATTGTACTCTATAATTAAACTCATAGGTTAAGAGTATTGCGAAATACTTGCTATAGTTTCCTAATTTGATATCTACTTGACCGAGCAACTTCGTAAGAAGTTCTCAATTTTCAAGTAGAGTGAAACATGAAAGTTTGACAAGCTCTCTATTCAGAGTTTCAAAGTGTTATCTGGAACTGTTATGTACAACGTTCAAATAGAATAGAAGTAAATACTTGAAATACACGTATCATCAAAATTTATTTAAAAAAACCTAAAAACCTACACAATTTTTTTATTGAAATTGGTATAACCGTTTAGGAGGACTTCGAATGTAAGTAAAATAAAGATAATTCTTTGGCAAAGTTCATTCTTAAAAAATGTACTCCTCTATGTTCCTTGATTCCAATGAACAGCTGTAGATATAAAACATGACTTATAACAACAATTGGAACTTTAGAATAATTTAAGAAAGAAAGAAAAGCAAAAAAGTTTTTTCAATAAAAAAACAAAATTGTAAGTATATAAAAACATAAGAAAGGTAAGTAAGTATATTTAACTTAATAAGAAAACTAATATTTACAAAAATACTTAGTGTATGTCGAGTAAAGACTGTCCCAAGTAGGGAAGCCTCTGGTGTCGTTCTTATTTCGTTATATGAACTTTTTCCCTTTGCTGATATACTTTTGTCTTGATATTTTTTTTAAGATATTCTTAATTACAATTTCTTGTTATTGAAAACAAACTGGGATTTTAAGTAAATAATTTCAATTTATTTCAATACAAAATTCCTTTTTTTATTGCAGTTTGTTGTAATGTAAAGGGAACAGTGGTTCTTCGTGTGTTCCAGAAGCTTTTATTTGGGTGAGAAAATCAACTTATATCTCTATTAAAATATTTAATTTTACTTCTTCGACTTCTACAATGTTAGGCAGCATAGTATAGATCAATATATTCCTCGACTGTCCTTTTTTAAAGAAATCTCAAATTGATTCTTAATTGTATAACGGGGATTTTTGTTAAATTCCAATTCAGAAGTGTAATCTATGTATAATAGGATCTCCTGTGTTTAACTTATCATTTTACATTGACTTAAAAATAGTCAAATGATGTAAAAATATGTGTAGTAAACTTGTAAGGTAAATTTTATGTTGACTTTAACGGTAGAAGTTGGCTCGAACTAAAGGCTTGGGACGGCTAAATTCTTAAACAGACTTCAAGCTGAGAATGGCGAACTACATGAGTGATTCTCTAGACCGATGGCATATAATTAATGGTACTGTCATGGGCATTAAATTGCTAATATGTTCACATGACATAACTATGTCACACTGGATCGATTGGTAATCAAGAGAAGTCCGCATAGAAAAAAAATATTTATTTAAAAAAAAGAAAAGAGAAAAAGAAAAGTGTAAAGTGACAAGTTGACAAGATTTGATTGCCACAGATGCATTGCTAAATTAGCTAACAAAATGCTAGTTATTTTACGAAACAGCTTTGTTATATAAAACTCAACAATGTTCAGCTAGATTGCTATTGCATGTTTAATAGTTCTGTAGTCACAATAAGCGTTTGTTGTAGAGAAATAGATAATGAAATAAAACATGAACAATGAATTACCGTTACCTTTTTATACAAACCAAAGACCTATTTTAAGACTAAACGTAAACGCGGAAGTTATTGTTATATCTACCTAACTTACACAAGTAATTTATTGTGACTGTATTTGTAAAAGACAGCTATAGGTGTACGTAAATTGCGGACTCGTTCGTGCTACGACTAAGTGCTACGTTCATGATCTGCTACAAGCATGTGGGGATTTTATTGAATCGAATGTTTAATACATATGCCACTTTAGAAATAAAGAAATTTCAAATAGTTAGGCATAATGACTACAAAAGATAATTGCATATTTTTATGCTTCCGTTATATCGTAGATTCAAATATTGTAGTAATCTGTCTCAATAAACATCGAGGATGAACGTATGTAATATTTTCTGTTAATATTTTAAGGAAAAACTTGACCGCTAAGTAAAAATAAACAAAAGAAAACATTATATAAAAGATAGCTTTATTGTAAAGAACTCTCTTTCCGGCAATCGTGTAAAATAAACTAGGAAATGTAACAATAGCGTTATATACAATATGACATTGGTACCAAGAAAGTTCAGCAAGAAATAAGTCCTCACTTGATCGCTAAATACCTTTTAACGATTATTGGACATAAATAAAAGCAACGAATTTTCCAAACTGATTTCAATAAAATTTTACAAGTGCAAGAAATAGTTAATTAAAGTTAAGGTGTACCGCGACAGATAGCAGGTGCTTATTATGAGTGTGGAGATACAGCAAGATAACATTTTTTTGTCTTCTCGGTATGGACATGGTCGCGTAACTCTATCGTAACGGAATTTTTGTGTTGAGTTCTCATCCCAAGTTTTTTATTGCATATTTAGCTACAAAAGATTGGGTAAATAAAGGTTTATAAGTAATAGGTTTTTCTTTTTACCGTGATCTAAGTAAATCTTTTTGTAACTTAATAAAAGAAGAAAATTATGCGTAAGGGTATGTTTGAGGAAGAGCGGTGCGGAACGAAATTTAGCGGCACATGAATCAATCAATCAAAATGCTCTAAATCTCCGCAACGCTTCAGCGGAAACTGTGTGAACGGAGCGCAAAGGTGTCTACATACCAGCAAGAGTACAAAACTAAGAATCAAGAACTAAGACTACTCAATCAAAATTACAAGATTTCTCTATTTATTCATGTTAAAAACTGGGTGTTGGGTGTAACAGTATAGATTCCTCTTCTGGGACTGGTCTAAATTTGTGATCAATAGAGCTTCGAAGTGATTTAGTCGAAAAATAGACAAGAACATTTTTTTTGCGACGAGGAGTACAGCAGACAAGGTCATTTGGAGAAATTCAGACGTTTCGTGCCATTAAAGTACAATGTGTAGGCATGTTCGACATGGAATCCGATCTATAAATAACTTATCTATATGAAAAGGTACGGCATATAGTATATCAAAGTCTTAATCGACCGTTCTTTATCAGAAATGCTTAATGTACTGTCTGTAGTTACGCTATTTTTATGCATTTTTATACAATTTTCTAGTTAATCGTTGCTTGTTATTTAGTAACAAGGAATAGTATTTCGATGATGAAACTTCACATGATTTATTAAATATCTTTATTTATAATGTTTTTTATAGTTTAATATATCTGTTTTATTTATATGTAAATAAAAAAAAATCACTTCTTCGTGCTTACTCTTAACTATAATTGGAGAAATAAAAGGTAAAACAACGCCAACTATTTTTTTTATTTTACCAGATTACTAAGTACCAAATGTTAACGTTTATTCCAAATATTAAGGCTGGTAACGACCTTAATTTTCTACCTTTCTCTCTTTTTAATTATTAAAGTTTTCTACATATCAATATAGTTTTGAAAACGGTTTAATTTATATAAATTACTTTTTTGGTTTACACTGAACATGTCTATCATTGGAACTTATTGGTTTCTAAAAAAAAGAAACGTAGAAAAACTGTGATAGTTGCCTTAAAAATTCAACGTTTTCCAGCCTTCATATCATGAAAAAAGAAAGATTAATTAAGAAAATCTTATAAAACAATATCAATATCTTCAAGTTGACCGTTAATAACCATATAAGTGCGTTAAGCAAAACATCGATCGTTTACCTTTGTTAATAATAAATATTACTTTTGTGTATAAGCACTAAGTTCAATCACTATTACGCTTTGTTGAGAGTTCTTGAAAGTATTATTATTGTGATTCTATATCGTTTTATATTCATTTTCAGTCATCAATAATAGTATAAAACGTGAATATTATATTCTTCCCAATTAGGTTAAGTGTTTTGTTCAGAAGAGGTTTCGCAGAATGCTGATATTCATTATTAATGGAAACTGTAAGAATTTTAGATTACTGTATTCTTACAGTAATCTAAAATTCTTACAGTACCTGAATTTTGAATTTAGAATATTAGTACCTGATTTAAGAAAGCAGGTACCAGTTTGCTTAAATAAATAAGTGAGAACTTCAACTTTATCTTAAGTTAGCAAGAACTGAGTTGGAACTTGGATTTACTAGTAAATTGAAATGAACTTACTGACAATTATAACTGTCTTCAGACATAGAATGCGTTTAGTTACCGACCTGATATGCTACATTGCAAATTCAACGTAGAAGCCGTAATGAGGGAAGGTCAAACACAATGCTCTACTGGCCAATTAGAGGATTACCCGCACGTTTACGGCCGCGTACAGAGAAAGAATAATACTTTTGCCTTTTGTCATAATGCAGACATATCGGTAAAGTAAGTATATAGTTAGTTACTAATGATTTGCATTGAGTCGAATGGAAAGCATTTGAGGGCGGACCTGTCATTGGAAGAAGATAATGGTAGGTGTACCTTTTGTAGGCGAGCCCTGTGTGCGAACGCCGGCGTCCGTGGCGCTTTGCCCCCGCTGATGGAGTGGAGAAGTACAAGGGTGTTGGAAGCGCCGAGGAGGGCTCCTGGCCGCGAGGGGCCGGCGTTGCTTCGCGTAGCGAGCGATGGGCGCGCGTGTGGCTCGAGGTCGATATGCCGGCGGAGTGGCCGGCGAGCCCCGCGTGACAGCCGGCCGATGCGCGCGCCTGCACCACCGCGCATGCGGTCTACCTCGCCGCAAGCGATTACTCTCAACCATCAACCATTCCCGATTTCCCGATACATGTGCTGCCTATACCATTTATACGCAGCATTAGCATAATCTCGAGGTGAGCAAACATTTTAAGCAATTTTCAAAATTACACTTAGAATTCGGTATTTATCTACTTATCATTTATTAGGAGTAATTTTGTGTCTTTGTTAACAACGTGATGTTTATATAAATATATGACAGCGACTTCACCTTTGTTATTATTTGTGCTGATTTATATTTACAGTACTTATTTAAGGAATTAAGGAATGTATGCTATGTCTCCGCAGTAATAAATTTAAAGCTCAAGTTGCATAAATTGACGGAATCAGCTGTTCGGCGCTTCGTGTCGTAGGTTATCGTTGGGACGTTATCGATTGGCGCTACTTTCACTGTTAGAGCGCGAAATGTTCTTTGTTTTGGCGCTGCTCCAGAAATGGCGTCTTGTGAATCGTCCTGTTACTAGGGAACGCGTTTAACCATAAATCAAAATGCGTCTATAGCTTACAATTCAACATAGTTTAGAAATTATTGTTTACTTGATTATGGTTTGCGTAATTTTTTTATTACGTGGTATACTCTACTATATCTCAGTTACAATAGCAGAGTTGGTGCGTGGAATGCGATAGGAAAAAAGTAAAAAAATACTCTATCATGTTAGTAATTATTTTCAATGCATAGCAATTTCTTTCGTGACCCATGAAACTACTGCACTATCTCCTTTAAATGGCATACTCTACTGAGTATTAGTAGAGTAACAGTATTTTACCTACGTCATTTGGTTTCCCATGAGAGTATCAGGGAGTGATGTTGCAACAGCAAATAATAATAAAATTAACAACTATTTTAATATTTCTGTTCATGAGTAATAAAATGAGAAAGCTTTTATGAAACAAAATTTCACTTAAGGTTTTTTACATAGTTGTACGAGTATTTCTATATTAAACTCTTTTGAGTATTCTTAGTATCTTATTTCTAAGAAAACTGGAAGAATTTTCAGTAAAACTTAATGTTAAGTAAACGTTAGGAATTTTATGATGTTAAGTAAACAACATAAGTCGTAAGTTGTAATTTACAAATCTATGTTTAAATACTACGTCATTAGTCTATTGGACAGAAAAAATAGCATGTCTTAAGTTACGAGTAAATAAAAAGAAAAGGGGAGTCACTTTTAAGATTTTCTTATTAGTGGGAATAATATTAAAATGCTATTTTAATAATTTAAAACAAAATTAACTTCATGTTTAATTTCATTCTGTCTAAAAGAGTAATGGCGTAAGTATGTAATCTACGATTTTTTAATAATAAATACTGAGTTTTGTGACATCAACTTTAATGTTGGTTTCAGAAAATTGCTTATCATTTACTCAAAATTAAGTTTGATATAAAGTAATAAAAAAAGCTGAAGCAGCTACAGTAAACTGGATGTTATCGTTGAATAGTATGTAGGAGAAAGTCGCCAATTACGTTAGTCAGAATTTAATATTGACAACTGTTTGGTGCATTAGTAGGGATACTGCCCTTCGCAGCGTTTGTCATAGGTTGCGAGTTCCGGAAGCAGCAGGGTTTTGTGTGAGGATACGAACATTCGGAACTAAGTCGTGAGAATTTATATATTTCTAAAAATTTATAGATTTTTGTATTATATAAAAATGTCTATCTCTTACCCTAGTATCCAAAACACGAGCCTTACAGTGCTTGCTCTGGGCTTGGCTCATAAGTGTGAATGTAAGCAATTTATTTTATATATTTGTCTTGGCCCCCGGGCCCGGAATCAAGAGCGAACCCATTCAAAATAAAAAAAAAAGAATCGAAAAAAAAATACTGTTCAGATACTATGTAGTCAAGAACAATACTGTTTCAGAAATACCTAAATATTGGACATTAGATAGACACATGCGATTCACGACTATAAATGATGTACAATTATTTTCTATTGTAATAAAAATTATGCCTGTAATTAAAAGCAAGTGCCTCCAACACGTACTGGGTTGGTTTTGTTTTATGTGTTAGCCGCATCAGGTCAAGGTCTATGCACAAATCTGCAGTGTGTTGTTTTATTCGGTGACGCACATACATTAAGGATTTGATATTACGAAAAAATGCAGCAAATCTGAAAAGGTCGGCTTGTCGATTAAAATTGTTTGCAATATCTTTTTAAAACATTTATTGGTAATGTATTTTAAAAACAGTAGGTACGCATTTCATTTCACCTACTTTTTAATATCATTTCGATGTAGGTATCTGTGCGTAGCTTAACTTCTATCTGTATTCTATACTAATTTTTAAATAATTTCAATTTATAAATAGTTATGAAAGTAGTTTCAATAAAATATTTGTCTATATATGAATTTTATCTAATAAATTAACTAACAAATCTACTACTAAATTCAAAACAAATTCTATATTTTAAAAATAAACAGATAATTCCTTTATTTCTTACTACAAAAACACAAACACACATTACTGGCTATTTACTAAACACCCTTATCAGGAAAGTGTATTTTCATGTTATGTGTGTACAAATTGCTAACAGCTCAGCGAAGTATTTGCCCTAAAGCAAAAAGGCTTATTTTCAGCTACAGCCATAGAAGGCAGCGCGTAAGTAAAAAAATACTTACCCATTTATTACCACAGTGAATTATCGTATAATTAAAAAAATAGGAGTTATGAATTGAAAATAAATAATCTCGGATGAATAAGTATAAGATAAATTATTTGATAAATAGTTTAGATTAATTTTCTTACTTTTTAAAATAAAGTAAATTAAAATAAAATAAAAAATATCACTAAAAGTCAGCGATCGTCGGCGGCATCCTACAGGCATCCTACGGTAAACATTATTTTTTTATTTTTCTAAATGCATAGCTTCCATTTATTTCTTTAACGGGAACACAGCAGCTTAGGCTGCTGGAGTAGATCAGCGGTTTCAAAAATAAAAGCTCTAGAGATTCAGTATATATGCTCAAGCTTGAAAAAATATTTTTTTTTTCACTGCCATCTCCCTTTTTCCATCGGACATACAGATGCACTGAGGGCGACTACCCTTTCTTGGTTGCTATTCCTACCTGTCGCAACATGCGCTTCTCAACATCTTTTATAATGCTCACAGCAAGCCCCCTACCTGCGTCTGTATTTCTGAGTCCTTATAATCCGTCCGTTTTTAAAGCCAGGGTGCATAGGCACCTTCTGGGTTAGCTCGTTCCATAGTGGTTCCTGTCCTGGCCCCCGGGTTTGAATGGGATCAAGAGCGAACCCATTAAAAAACACTGTCAAGTCTTAGGGGCGGTGGTATATTATTCTAGTACTTTTTAGCAATATACCAAAAAACCGTTCCTAAAAAATACAGCAGTCTTGTGTTTCTGAAAAGCGAATATAAGACGCTTGATCTAGGATGGAGGTTGCATAATTTTTAAATGAAACCACTTTTACAATGATTCACTACGCGTGTATTCTAGTTATTTTATCTTCAATCCTGACGTTTCGACATCTTTACAGACGTCGTGATCACAGGTGATGGTCGTCATACACGTGCTACTGTCTTCCATAATTTTAATCGGACACTTTCCTTACTACTAAATTTAAACAAATAAAATTGTTTGTTTTATTGCAAAAAATTCAATGATATCGAACGTTAATAAAGCGAAATGAGCTTTTTATGAGAATTCAAGTATACAGTAGATGCTTTGTTTAAATACGGCGTTATGTGTATTCGTGGTGAACATTGTAGCAAAATTTACAGCATCCATTCTGAACGTGTTGTAACATTCGTTGCGTTCTTGATAAAAGCCGAGGCGCATACATTATATAAGCATTAACTCTAACCTTTTCACAAAGACTTTTACTTTTATACAATGTTTTACCTGTGCTGTGTATTTTTGGTAATTTTGGCACACAAAATGGCAACTGGATGTGCCGGGTCTTTAAAAACACCGCCTAAAAGTTAATTTCTTACCTGTGCCTTGTGTAAAACTAATTATGATCTAGATTGTGCAAATGTTTCGACTGCAAGATTTTTTAATACTATGACCAGACCCCTCTTTCCCACTGGGCACTCTGGGCATATGCCCAGGGCCCCCTTGATCGATAGTGGGTCCCCTAGGTCCTGCAAGATCACTAAAGGAATAACGACATTACTGAAAAACCTTTTTAATTAGATTAAATCTAACCTCAATTAGGGACTATATTATCAACTTGCTTATTAGCTTTTGCATGCGTGAAGCGACTCTACTCTCGCCCAAAAAAGGCTATCCAATTTCAGCATGCTTGACAGCATGCGAGAGAGGCGGGGTTTGTATTATATTACAAGAACAGATAGAAAGTATTGACAAAATAGATATTACTGCGATGACAATTGAATATATTATTGAAGTATGTGCGGTAAAATTACCGACATTAAATATTCTATTAGTTAACATTCATTGGAGTAGTAAAGAGAAGGATTTATTATTTGACCAATTAAAAAAAATATTAGTATAAATAAATAAAAAGTATTCAAAGAAAAATATTATACTAGGAAGAGATTTCAAAAAGTATTCAAAGAAAAATATTATACTAGGAGGTTAAAATCTTAACACAGATCTATTTAAAAATACTGCTACGAAGAGGCATCTACTAGGTTTAATGTTGGAATATCGGCTAAACGTAACAGCACCAACACGTATTACAGTTCGTCTACATATTTAGATTTAATATTTGCTAACGTTCACAGCATGAACTTCTCCGTATATGTGACAGAGTTAGGGTTTTCTGATCATGGTGGATTTACGTTACAGTTTTGTAGAGCTAAATATCAAACAAAGGAAAAATTTGGTATACAAATAAAAGATTTTATAATTCACAAAATATAAACACTAAAGATCATTTAAGTCAAATAAATTGTTATAAAATATTTCAAAATTCTAAAGACATAAATGACAACTAAAAAAAAATCCATAATACACTAATTAAACAACTTGAATTAATTATTATAATAGAAAAATACTAGACAAAATCGACTCGGGTCACAAGTGAATCTCAGGCGGGAATCGAACCCGCAACCTTTGGAAATCCGGTCCAATGCTCTCCCAATTGAGCTACCGAGCCTTGCGAACACTCGTCGAAATTTTCTAGTACATTCCTGATTTTACGCTGTAGGCCAGCGTTGTTTCATCAATGAGAGGAACATCCTCTCGTATTCGAAAGAAACATTTTTACAAATGTTTGGTCAATCGATTAAGATGAAACAGCCATGTTAGATTTATAATTTTTATATATTTTATGCATTTTCAATGCGATCTTATCAGATAAATTATTAGAATAGAAAAATACTAGAAAAAATCGACTCGGGTCACAAGTGAATCTCAGGCGGGAATCGAACCCGCAACCTTTGGAAATCCGGTCCAATGCTCTCCCAATTGAGCTACCGAGCCTTGCGAACACTCGTCGAAATTTTCTAGTACATTCCTGATTTTACGCTGTAGGCCAGCGTTGTTTCATCAATGAGAGGAACATCCTCTCGTATTCGAAAGAAACATTTTTACAAATGTTTGGTCAATCGATTAAGATGAAACAGCCATGTTAGATTTATAATTTTTATATATTTTATGCATTTTCTATGCGATCTTATCAGATAAATTATTATAATAGAAAAATACTAGAAAAAATCGACTCGGGTCACAAGTGAATCTCAGGCGGGAATCGAACCCGCAACCTTTGGAAATCCGGTCCAATGCTCTCCCAATTGAGCTACCGAGCCTTGCGAACACTCGTCGAAATTTTCTAGTACATTCCTGATTTTACGCTGTAGGCCAGCGTTGTTTCATCAATGAGAGGAACATCCTCTCGTATTCGAAAGAAACATTTTTACAAATGTTTGGTCAATCGATTAAGATGAAACAGCCATGTTAGATTTATAATTTTTATATATTTTATGCATTTTCTATGCGATCTTATCAGATAAATTATTATAATAGAAAAATACTAGAAAAAATCGACTCGGGTCACAAGTGAATCTCAGGCGGGAATCGAACCCGCAACCTTTGGAAATCCGGTCCAATGCTCTCCCAATTGAGCTACCGAGCCTTGCGAACACTCGTCGAAATTTTCTAGTACATTCCTGATTTTACGCTGTAGGTCAGCGTTGTTTCATCAATGAGAGGAACATCCTCTCGTATTCGAAAGAAACATTTTTACAAATGTTTGGTCAATCGATTAAGATGAAACAGCCGTGTTAGATTTTTTTTTTTTTTTCTATTATAATAATTTATCTGATAAGATCGCATTGAAAATGCATAAAATATATAAAAATTATAAATCTAACATGGCTGTTTCATCTTAATCGATTGACCAAACATTTGTAAAAATGTTTCTTTCGAATACGAGAGGATGTTCCTCTCATTGATGAAACAACGCTGGCCTAAGTACAGCGTAAAATCAGGAATGTACTAGAAAATTTCGACGAGTGTTCGCAAGGCTCGGTAGCTCAATTGGGAGAGCATTGGACCGGATTTCCAAAGGTTGCGGGTTCGATTCCCGCCTGAGATTCACTTGTGACCCGAGTCGATTTTTTCTAGTATTTTTCTATTATAATAATTTATCTGATAAGATCGCATTGAAAATGCATAAAATATATAAAAATTATAAATCTAACATGGCTGTTTCATCTTAATCGATTGACCAAACATTTGTAAAAATGTTTCTTTCGAATACGAGAGGATGTTCCTCTCATTGATGAAACAACGCTGGCCTACAGCGTAAAATCAGGAATGTACTAGAAAATTTCGACGAGTGTTCGCAAGGCTCGGTAGCTCAATTGGGAGAGCATTGGACCGCATTTCCAAAGGTTGCGGGTTCGATTCCCGCCTGAGATTCACTTGTGACCCGAGTCGATTTTTTCTAGTATTTTTCTATTATAATAATTTATCTGATAAGATCGCATAGAAAATGCATAAAATATATAAAAATTATAAATCTAACATGGCTGTTTCATCTTAATCGATTGACCAAACATTTGTAAAAATGTTTCTTTCGAATACGAGAGGATGTTCCTCTCATTGATGAAACAACGCTGGCCTACAGCGTAAAATCAGGAATGTACTAGAAAATTTCGACGAGTGTTCGCAAGGCTCGGTAGCTCAATTGGGAGAGCATTGGACCGGATTTCCAAAGGTTGCGGGTTCGATTCCCGCCTGAGATTCACTTGTGACCCGAGTCGATTTCTTCTAGTATTTTTCTATTATAATAATTTATCTGATAAGATCGCATTGAAAATGCATAAAATATATAAAAATTATAAATCTAACATGGCTGTTTCATCTTAATCGATTGACCAAACATTTGTAAAAACGTTTCTTTCGAATACGAGAGGATGTTCCTCTCATTGATGAAACAACGCTGGCCTACAGCGTAAAATCAGGAATGTACTAGAAAATTTCGACGAGTGTTCGCAAGGCTCGGTAGCTCAATTGGGAGAGCATTGGACCGGATTTCCAAAGGTTGCGGGTTCGATTCCCGCCTGAGATTCACTTGTGACCCGAGTCGATTTTTTCTAGTATTTTTCTATTATAATAATTTATCTGATAAGATCGCATTGAAAATGCATAAAATATATAAAAAAAATATAAATCTAACATGGCTGTTTCATCTTAATCGATTGACCAAACATTTGTAAAAATGTTTCTTTCGAATACGAGAGGATGTTCCTCTCATTGATGAAACAACGCTGGCCTACAGCGTAAAATCAGGAATGTACTAGAAAATTTCGACGAGTGTTCGCAAGGCTCGGTAGCTCAATTGGGAGAGCATTGGACCGGATTTCCAAAGGTTGCGGGTTCGATTCCCGCCTGAGATTCACTTGTGACCCGAGTCGATTTTTTCTAGTATTTTTCTATTATAATAATTTATCTGATAAGATCGCATAGAAAATGCATAAAATATATAAAAATTATAAATCTAACATGGCTGTTTCATCTTAATCGATTGACCAAACATTTGTAAAAATGTTTCTTTCGAATACGAGAGGATGTTCCTCTCATTGATGAAACAACGCTGGCCTACAGCGTAAAATCAGGAATGTACTAGAAAATTTCGACGAGTGTTCGCAAGGCTCGGTAGCTCAATTGGGAGAGCATTGGACCGGATTTCCAAAGGTTGCGGGTTCGATTCCCGCCTGAGATTCACTTGTGACCCGAGTCGATTTCTTCTAGTATTTTTCTATTATAATAATTTATCTGATAAGATCGCATAGAAAATGCATAAAATATATAAAAATTATAAATCTAACATGGCTGTTTCATCTTAATCGATTGACCAAACATTTGTAAAAACGTTTCTTTCGAATACGAGAGGATGTTCCTCTCATTGATGAAACAACGCTGGCCTACAGCGTAAAATCAGGAATGTACTAGAAAATTTCGACGAGTGTTCGCAAGGCTCGGTAGCTCAATTGGGAGAGCATTGGACCGGATTTCCAAAGGTTGCGGGTTCGATTCCCGCCTGAGATTCACTTGTGACCCGAGTCGATTTTTTCTAGTATTTTTCTATTATAATAATTTATCTGATAAGATCGCATTGAAAATGCATAAAATATATAAAAAAATTATAAATCTAACATGGCTGTTTCATCTTAATCGATTGACCAAACATTTGTAAAAATGTTTCTTTCGAATACGAGAGGATGTTCCTCTCATTGATGAAACAACGCTGGCCTACAGCGTAAAATCAGGAATGTACTAGAAAATTTCGACGAGTGTTCGCAAGGCTCGGTAGCTCAATTGGGAGAGCATTGGACCGGATTTCCAAAGGTTGCGGGTTCGATTCCCGCCTGAGATTCACTTGTGACCCGAGTCGATTTTTTCTAGTATTTTTCTATTATAATAATTTATCTGATAAGATCGCATTGAAAATGCAAAAAATATATAAAAATTATAAATCTAACTTGAATTAAGCTGTCCAAAACTTAGAGTAAAATTCAAAACAAATAAAAAGAAGAAATGGTTGACTTTAGGTATAAAAACTTCTTGCCGGAACAAAAGACTTATAAAAATTATCGCACAAAAAAGTAAAAATAAAACTTACAAAACTTACTTTAAAACATATGAAAAACAACTTAAGAAACTAATTATACATGCAAAAAAAAAAATAATAAAAATAGAATGGTAAAATCAACAAACATTATAAAAACAATGTGGCAACTAATCAACGAGAACAGAAACAAAAAGAAAAAATCCAGAAAATGTAATATACAGTTAAAAGTAGGCTGTGGAGTAATAACTAATCCTGTAAAAGTCTACGATGCTTTCAATGATACAGGATACCCTAGCATCAAACCCTACTATAAATACTATGTACCTTAGTCCCGAAGACTGCAAAGAAATACTGAAATATACCTATAAAACATTTAAAGAATAAAAATAGTTTTGGCATAGAGGAGCTACCACTTTCCCTTATAAAAAAGTGTGCAGATGAATTGTCCTATCCACTTACATTCCTCATAAACAGGTTCTTTGATGAGGGAAGGTTCCCAGACATGCTAAAAAAAACAATAATAAAACCCATATTTAAAGAAGAAGACAAACAGATTCTAGACAACTACAGACCCATTGCACTTTTATCAAAACTTTTATCAATCTCAAAAATCTTCGAGAAAGCAATATCCGAACGTATTTATATGTTTTGCAGAAGAATGGTATTTTCGATGAAGGGCAGAATGGTTTCAGGAAAAAGCATTCTACGATATTTACTGTTTATAAATTCATGCAAGAAGTGTATGATTTAATTAACAAAATAAAATATGCCGTTATGTATATATATATATATATATATATATATATCTTATTAGATCTATTAAAAGCATATGATTTAGGGTGAGGCAAGATATCCTATTAAGTAAATTATACAGTATAGGGGTACGCGGCCAAAGTTACAAATGGATTGCCTCATATTTAAAAACCGAGAAGAATTAGTAGAGATTGAATATTAGAATGAAAATACCGTCCCAAATCGTTAACGTAAGGTCAAAAAGAAAAATTATAAACGCGTCCATCCCTCAAGGAAGCATAAAGTCATAAATTAACACTGTGTCCTTTTTGCTGACGACGTTTCTGTGCTAATCTCGTGCCAAAATAATAGAGATATAAAAGAAAAACTAAAATTAATTCTCGAACAAATCATAACTTGACTAAACAACCACAATAAAAAAATAAATATTTCTAAAACAAAACTACTAGCTTTCCATCCCTATCAAAAAGAACCTTAAATATTAATTTAAACTATTGCAATGATCTTTTGGAATCAGTGAATGAATGTTCGTCGCTGGGACTAATCATAGACTTAAACATTACATGGAAGCCTCACATAAATAGCCTAAATATGAAGTTATCTAGATTCTCATATGGCCTTCGCGAAATAAAGAAATGTACTGATGAGAAAACTGCTCTAGCTACTTACTATGCATATGCACATGCATAGCTCAACTACGGGATATTTTTTGGGGAAATAGCACAGACGCACAGAGTCTCTTTATTCAACATAAGAAACTTACAAGTCATGGCAAACGTATTCCAAACTGAAAGCCGCAAATCCATTTTCCAATTAAAAAAAATCTTAACCATTCTATGTATGTATATTTGAAATATGTAAATTTGTTAAACAAAATCCGGAATATTATACAAATAGACGAGACCTACCATCAAAATATACTCTACTCCAAAAAACAGGGAACACACTAATGCTACCAAATTCCAAATTAAAACTATATATACAGATAGCCCCTCAGTAATGGGTGTTAAATATTTAAAAAGTTGCCAACGGGGTTAATAAATATAAATAATGAAATAGAATATAATAAAAAACTGAAATATTTACTTATATCCATAGATATTATACGTTACAGGAATATTTAGATGATAAGATATAAAAATAATAATAAAAATATATATCATAATAATAATACAATATGTATATGTGACGTGTGCATGTGTGTTATGTATGTTGTTATAACATAACAACAATTGTAGTAAAATAAGATTTTTTTTACATACATATATATGAAATTGAATAGTAGTTTATGATACTGTTGCATAATAAGGGTTCTTATAACATGAGTGTGTTTTAAAAAAACGAGCCGTAGGCGAGTTTTTTTATAGTATCACACGAGTGTTATAAGACCAAGTTATGTACAGTGTCATACACTACTTTATCTACTCTCATACTATATTACGTAAAACAATGTTGCAAACAAAACCAAACTTTGTTTAAATATTGAAAAGATTTTTTAAATGTCAAATGTTGGCGCCAAGGTGCAAACATCGATTGTGAATGCGTGTTGCGTCGTCGCGGACTCGTTCATTGAAACCTTTTTAAAGTAGAGGTTCAACCTCCTTGGTCCAGCTGGAGGTTGTATAGGTGTATCGTTATGATTAAAAAGTTATATTATGATACAGGTGTCCATACAAGACCTGTATCGTAATTAAACTTTTTTTTTTATTATTTTTGGCCTGTACGTAATGTTTGTCATAAGCATATTATTGCTATACTATATATTTATAGTATAAAATAATTAATTTTATCTACTCTGATACTATAATACAAAGATTCTAAAACTGAAAACAAAATGCTTATGACAAACATTACGTACAGGCAAAAAAAAAAAAGTTTAATTACGATACAGGTCTTGTATGGACACCTGTAACATAATATAACTTTTTAATCATAACGATACACCTATACAACCTCCAGCTGGACCAAGGAGGTTGAACCTCTACTTTAAAAAGGTTTCAATGAACGAGTCCGCGACGACGCAACACCCATGCGCAAACGATGTTTGCACCTTGGCGCCAACATTTGACATTTAAAAAATCTTTTCAATATTTAAACAAAGTTTGGTTTTGTTTGCAATATTGTTTTACGTATTATAGTATGAGAGTAGATAAAGTAGTGTATGACACTGTACATAACTTGGTCTTATAACACTCGTGTGATAGTATAAAAAAACACACTCATGTTATAAGAACCCTTATTATGCAACAGTATCATAAACTACTATTTCTCTTTTAACATTGTAAGTTTAAAAATATATCATATCTCTTAATTTGTTGTGCCCCACAGGGTCCATAATGTACTTACATAAATTACTGTTTAAGAACCATATAAAACAATCATTGTGGGGAAGCAATAAAATATTGAGCATTGAACTACTCAAGCGATTCTAATGATCTTTTCTCATATTGTTGGATTAGATGCGTCTTAGAACATACGATAGGTTTTTTTTTTTCAGTTTCCGTTAAGGTTACGGAATAGCCCCTCGCTATTGGTATACGAGCGAACTCCTCCGATTTGTTTATTATAGTTGTGGTTATTTGTTTTATATTTTTGTGAAGTTTATTTGTTTTATTTTATTTAAGTTTGGTTTTTCGGATAATTAATTTATATTTGTTTAATGTTATGTAAGTTTATTTAAGTGTACTCGTTAAGTGGGGTAATTTGATTATGAGTGTGTAATTTGGATTTTTGTGTTCAAGTTTTAATAATTATTTTATTTTGTGCCATAATCAATTCTATCTCCGAGTTTAGACAGATATCCATTTCTGATAGCGCACAAGTTGGTGATGGAGGTTGGAGGTTAGGTTAGGTTAGGTAATTGGAGGGGACCTCTCACTGCCGAGCGTGGCGCGCGCTATGCTAACTAGCGTAGAGGCATAGAATGCAGCGGTCACCTTCTGCGAGGAGGTTATCTCGCAGAAGGATGCCGCCGAGAGGGAGCGCGAGGAAGACACGAATGCCAGCCTCATACGCCGAAGGTGGACCGGTGGAAGAAGGCGGCGCTATGCGCACCTTATCCCGCCCTAACCCCCGCCCACCGGGGGAGGGCCGCTCATGCTCTTCTCAGTCTGGAGAAGATGTCATAGAGTGGTCGTGTCGTTGCAAAGGAGGGTCTATCGAGACCATCTCCAATGCGGAGGCAAGGGAGTTGGGGAAGGTGCGCAAGGGCGCGTAAATCCCTTCTTCCGGTGAGGTCAGCCGACGGTGGATGGGTGATCCACCGTCGGTATTGCACCGACCTCACATGACTGGGCGGAATGCCCAATGTGTACTCAGGCATCCCCCGTTCGAGAGGGGGCCGTCAAGCTGGCTGCCGGAAGTTCCACGTGGTGAATGCCAACACGGACCCACGGAACTCAACGGCTGCAGAGAAGGTGCACCGACGGGTTTTAGTGGGTATGCCCGTCAGCCTTTTACTGACGGGTCAGTCCCACATAACCCCATCATCCACCCAACGGTGGGGTATGCGTAAAGCATTTCCCCTCTTTAAAAAAAGGTTAGGTTAGGTAAAATGTTTTTAATACAAATTATAATAAATATCGAGAAGAACTCATTTTTGGAAAATTTTAATAAAGTCAATTTTAATAAAGTCAATTTTGGAGTTAAAGTGCAACGAAATTTATCGTTGACAATTGTCATCGGGGACATTTTTCTGTCCTTCTGTGCTGTTAACAAAGTTTTTATTTATTTTATGCCTATAAAAACCAATAAAAATAAAATGAAAAAATCATTTCTTATATATAGATTATAGACACTTAACAAATTATCGTTATTAGTGATGTGCCGGATTGTCAAAAATGTAGATCCGCGGATACGGATCTAAATACGGATATTTGGTGTCAAGATCCGCAGATACGGATACGGATCTTAACTTTCTTGCACAATCGGTGTCAGTACACGCGATCTTGAGTTGAGACATGTTTCGACTTACATTGCGCGGCGGGTCTTTCTTTTGATTTGTTTTAGTTTAATGTGACATGAGTTTAAAAAAAATGTCTATATAGAAATTTAGTAGTGTAATTTGGAATTATTTTGTGATAATAAATGATGACTGGATTTTAAATCAAGAATTAATAAAAATGCTGAAGCCTTTGGAAGTTACTACAAAAAAATTGAGCTCACAAAACATGTGTATATCTGACGATTTTCCTCTAGTACGAGCATTGAATAAAATCTATGACGAGATTCAGAAAAAATTACATGTCATTGTATCCGCAGTTGTGACTTTTTCGTCTGCTTTGAAGAATGAATTAGAGTATCGTTTTTCTGAAAACGATAAAAATGTTTTGTTTCAATGTTTTGAATCGCTTAAAGAATTTTATCTATACATCTAAAATTAATAAGGTAAATAGATCCGTAAAAGATCCGCCAAAAAAGTAACGGATACGGATACGGATCTTTCTTCTGCCTCGGATATCCGCGGATACGGATCCGGATATCCGGCACATCACTAACCGTTATTAATCGATGTTTACTTTATTAAAATTTTAACAAAAGTTAAGTATCTGTTGGAAATCCATTAGCTTTATAATCTTAGTCTCTATTCTTTAACCAATTTGTGGTAGTTTTTATTATAATGTATTTTTTATAGCAGATAAAGTAAAGATGATTTTAATCCACTTCCCTACCTACTAAAATAAATGAATTTTCGCATATACAATAACTTTAATAACAAATTAACAAGTTAAACGATATTTAACAACTAACTAACTAACTAACTAACTAACAACAACAACCGCAGACAGTTTTCTTGCCCACGCCCTCTTTGCACTATATACTGAAAGTTCTGAAAGCCCCCCTGAAAGTCTAGATGGGTTATCTTATTATGCACGTTGAGAACTAGGGATCGCAATCTCGATCTCGAATTCCAAGAGATCTCGGACTTTTTGTAATTTTTTGAAATCTCGAGAATATCGATTAAGCTTTTAATCGGGATTTCGTGGCTGAGAGTGCTCTGAAAGGTCGTGTGTAACCATTACTCATTACATTACTAGGATAAAACCAACATGTCTGTCTGTCACACGCTATCTGGATGACCATCTTTTCCAATTGACAACGACACGTTAAGTCAAACCTTACGTTAAGGTCTCTGTAGTTCAATATATAGTTTTTCTTATTGATTTGTAGCTTTAGTGAAGTAAAACATATCGGTGAGCGATAATGTTCTTTTTATGCCATGTTATTTTGTTACCTTTTCTTAAATAAAAGTTTTTTTTTGTGATAGTCAAAGAGTTTGTTTTTATTAACAAATGTTACAGTAACATCCTAAGTAGTGGTATTCCAGGTTTTTGAAAAAATAATTCATTTTATCATATTTTTATTCAGTTTTAAGGGTTTTTGAAAAAATAATTAATTTCAACAAATTCGCGTAAAAATCGAAATCTCGTAAAGCACTAGATCTAGAAATATCAATCAAAATTCAAATCTCGGTTGAATATTGTATTCGCGATTGAGAAACATAGGGCTAGGCTAATTGGTGTGAATGTAAAAAATAATCTAAATATTATTTATATTTATAGAAGTGACAAGGTAATTTAATCCTTAGTTTTCATTTTCAAGAGGAAATATCATAAATGGAAGAAGTATTTACCTACGAATGAAAGAAGTAAAGACAATAGCACTTCAATTTGCTATAAGGTATCATATTCCCATCGGGATTTGGGGGAGGGCAGGCAGGGCTACTGCCCTGGGGCCTCTACGAGAGAGGAAAAAAAATATAAATGTCAACGGGTCTGTCATATTTTTTTTTCGAACAGGATTTTTAAAGGGTGGAATAGAGAATAGCTTTGCTATAAAACGGCGACGCTCTCATATACGCAATAATAGATTTTTATTTAGATTTTTCATTATAAAGTAATCAGGGACTTCTGTTGCCCCAAGGCCTCCAGACCTCCAAATATAGCCCTGTTCCCAATTTACAATAAACTCTATATACGTACCGTATAACAAAAACTATGATAGAAAGAGCATGTTATAAACCTACTGTGTCTCTTTTGGTTTCAGGGTTGCCGATCTGATGATGAACATCAAATAAGCTTAAATTAATTGGGTTTGAAGAGGAAAAATCTACGTAAAATTATATTAAATAAATGACATTTCTACTACACATTAAAGGTATGTACACATAGCTATTTATGCATATTTTGACAAAAGCGGGTATGAAATGAATTTTAAATAAAACTGACTTTTTGTTATGAAACTTGTTTTTCTTATGAAAATCTCATTTATTTAAAATTTCACCCAATGACAAGGCTAATAATAATATAACATTATCACTTCTCTCTATCTCTTTTAAAGTGACCTTGTAGTAAGACATTTTACTACATGAAAATATTAGCTTTTCTGATTGCGATATTATAGACTGCATAGTCTACACAAACCGAATGTCCATAACATTTCCATCTAATAATAGTTATAATATCGATATAAGTTTCAGCATTATTATAGACTTGCATAATATCATAATACTACAGATCTGTATTAGTACGAGCAAGCGCGTACATCGTTCCGTCAGCACTTTTTAGTTGACCTCAATCCATTAAATATTTTTTAGTAATTTATTGTACAAAAATCAGTTCGAAATCATCAACTCATCACGTCGCGGTTACTCAAAGCATTAATAAATTTTTAGCTAATTTTAGTTTGTTGATCAAATATATATCAGTTTTAATATATTATAGTTATCATTTAATAGTTCCTTCCGGAACAGTATGGACTGATTCCTCCCTAAAGTTAGATCTATAAAAGCATTGCTGTGGGAAAATTATTTTATAACTTTAACATTTCTATACATCCCATTTATTGCTTATAAAGTCAGCTTGTGCACGACACATCTGTGGCGCTAGCATCGATACATCCCAACACACGTGTTGGGATGTATCGATGCTAGCGCCACAGATGCGTAAGATCATAGGTCGTAATTATGGGAACTAAACTTGTTTTGCTAAAACTATAACATAGGATCACTTAAGGCAATATGTCAATAAATAATGTTCATTGAAAAGAAAAGTTCTCCGATTTTATTTATTTCATTGAGAAGGACAATAACGACAATATTAATAGTTTATGACCCAAATTAATAATACTTTATAATAACATTGTGTTAACAGAAACATTTATAATTTCTCTAGGAGTTAATAAAATTTGAGGTTTGTTTATTCTTTCAAATTGGGAATGGAAATACCTTCTTCCTTATCATCCGGCTATGAAAATTTATTCATGTTCTCAAATACCTAAAACAAGTTTCAGACTATCTATCATTCATAAATCTGTTCTCATCATCGAACGTTTTCCATTTAGATAAAATTGTCGGCACTGTGTCGACCATACTATAGCAAAAACCTAATGTGAACTTAGTTGACACACACTCACACACACACAAAAAGTTGACACAGTGTCGACTTTTTTTTCTAAATGGAAAACGCTCATCATCTAATTAAGAAAATTAAAAGACTTGGCTGTATAGGCTTCGTACCTTTTCCGTTCTTTTATGGGAAAACATACCAAAAAGTAAAAAATTGCCGTCAAGCTGACATTGGCACACTGACAGTTTATAAACAATCATAATTAGCCTCCTAAGTCCCAGGCGTCTTCTTAAAGAACAAAATGGCGTTTATCTTTGAGTCCTGGGTTTGACGTGGTAAGAGATGAAATTATGGCCGAATGTTCTTCACAAAGAACAAAAAAATATCATCAGTAAGTCCTGAACTTTTCGCACAGGTTTAAACTATTTTAGACTATGCCATTAATTTTTTGCTAGAACAAACATTGTTTATAATTATGGAAATATGTATTTGCACTATGTCAAATTGTATAAATTTTTGGACTTTATAAAGAACACTCGGTCTTAATACAGGTAAATTTTAAGTCAGAATACATTTCAATAAAAAATATATAATTATTTATTTTTGCATTTATTTTTATATCAAAGATGTAAAACAGTTTAAACACGACATAATCAGAAGAAACTTAACTTATCAGTTAAGTATAACAATAACATAATTTTTTTCTTGTTTGTTTTAATTGTAGTGGCACTTTTGCAAAATCACATTATTAATATTAAATAGAACTAACAGCTTGAGATCTATTCGCATAAGAAGCATAAAATAATTAACTTTATCAAAACTAATAAACATAAATTTTTTCTCCTCAGTCATTATCAATATTAATATTAAGTAATAGGCTCACAAGGGGCATAATTCAAAACACGGATAAATAAATCAGGTAGGAACTATGGTGTGGAAATCAGAAAAAACAGTTTCTTTTTGCAACACAGAGGTAAGTTACAAGCTTTACAATAGATGGTGGTCCTCATTACACATCCCTTCAGTCTGCACCTGTGTTGTGAGGTTCCCATTGCAGGTAAATGAAGGGAACCGCACTATCGGTAAGCAGTTGAGGGCACCGCTTTAACTGAAGGTCTACCTCTTTTAGAAGTGTTGGTAACTTCTTTCAGCACCTCGCACGGCTTCGCAATTGCGCTTTCAATTTCATTTTCTGAACGCAAGTAATCGTCCAATATCTTTTCTGCAATAGATTGCATGTCTTTTTTTCTCATGTCAGGAGTAACATTATAGTCGTATACCAATTTTAAAGAATTCCTTAGTAGAAAATAACGATCTCTCACCATAGTTCTTAACTATTATTGCAACAGCATATTTTTCACTCCAGTACATGCGAATTTGCGGGTAGCCGATACATCCCATAAGCATAGTTATTCCAATAAAAGCTTTGCATTCTCCCAGGGATAAATTTAAACTTTTTCCAGATTTCTCTACAGCAGTTTGGTTACTCTTTGTAACTATTGAAACTAAGCAAATCATCGTTAATGTATTCATAGAACTATTCTATCATCGACGATTTTGGTTCAGAAGGTCGATATGATGGCTGTAGTAAAGCAGGAAATTCTTTGTTGAAACTTGATCTTGTCCAAGGGATAGGACCTTGACCACTACCACTAGAAACTCTAGCTCCACCGCGGGTTCGCACACGAGAACGCACTGCACTACGACTATTCCCTTTCCCTCACGCGTACGTACCGAGCCTCGCTCTCGAACTCTTCGAGTACTGGTTAAAGATATTCGAGTCCTAACACGGCTGATGCTGGTAGAAGGAACCTCACCATCCAAACTACTAGAATCTTCATTTTCCGAACTAAAACAATCTTTGTCCACATTTTCATCGCTATGCTGGTAAGTCGCTCCATCTTCCTCAGGCTCCTGATAAGTCGGGTCCTCATCATCGTCAGCATCGTATATCTCCGAGTCATTGTGAAGCTGATCTATTTTCTTGTCTACAATGTATAAGATAATTCATTAGGTAATAGTCAAAGACACTAACATTCAAGTGTGCACCTACCCCTTAATTGGTGTTATCGAAATATGACATAAATGAAAAAGTTAAGGTACAAATGAACGTTTAACAAACTAACTAATAAGAAACAAAATTGTAAAACAGAGACCGAAAGTGATTTTAAAAGAACAAACGATTGTGGAGAATTTACTATAAAAAAACCGAACACACTTTACAAAGAACAAATTCAGTTACCACAAAATTGTTCAATTTGTAACGAATGTTATGCAAAAATAACACATAGCAGACATTATTTAAACTCTTAGTAAATAAAATAATTGTTAATTTTCACCAAAATACTAAAATTTCATTAAGATATTAATGGATTCACTCACTTTGGTAACGACGTGCTGCAATTGTCACCGGTTCCTGGCCACTGAGAACAAATATGGCGACTTGCGTTCGCTTCACTCAATACGTGTGACAGGGAGAAATATATAAATATTGAGATAACGCTGTTTCTATCAAAAATGTTACCATAAATTGAGAAAACAAATATGTACTACACATAGAACGTTCGGTCATAATGACATCTCTCATTTCGCGATTGTTAGGACTTAACGATGACTGCTATTTTGTTCTATAGTAAGGAAGTTGGGACTTTTTGACAACTAATGTTTCAGAAGCACGGGTCTTAGGAGGTTAGAAACGCTTTATCGAACTGTTTCTACTTTATTTTTATTTGCGATGTATTAAGTATTTATTTACTCATGTTCCTATGTAAAGTAAGAAGAACTTGAAATCTCTTTCCAATTTTTTTATAAATAACATGATAACAATATATACCATTGTAAAGTTTTCTGTTTCAATGCTTTATATTTCTCATATTTTTGAATTTCTTTTCAGAAAACATAAAAATATTTGGAATGTCACGATTCAGATTTGGAAGACAACACGAAGGCTATCGGCTTGTATCCAACGATGATAGTGGATTCACAGACGCTCAGTTTGAAGTACCACCGCCAAAAATTCCTTGGAAAGCAATAAGCTTGGCAGCATTTCTATTTGTAGTCGGAACAATTCTACTGATAACTGGAAGTTTAATAGTTACCGGTCATATAGACACTAAGTATTCAGATAGGTTATGGCCAATGATAGTTTTAGGAGGTATAATGTTTTTACCTGGTGCATATCATATAAGAATAGCATATTATGCCTACAAAGAATATCCTGGTTACAGTTACACTGATATACCTGAGTTTGAGTAATGTCATGTTTCTTGTTCCTACATTTGTTATAAGATTTGACAGTGTATATTTACTAAACTGACATCTTTTAGCAATAGCATCTGACATCATAGTTATAGAATAATTTTTATATATTTTGATCCATTCCTAACCAAGAGTTGCCTCATTATGTCTATAAGGGCCCATCTAAGTACATGTGAAATTTTTTGACAATTATTTGAATTTGAACCATAAAGTACATGAAAGTTATACATATCTTAATATTCAAATGGAATGATAAATGTGTTCATGTAAAGAAGAATATTGTATTAGAGCAATTGCTTAAAATATATAAAGAGCAATTGCCCATGTCAAATTACTTAAAAATAAGTGGTAAAATTCTATGAAAACTAAATAAGAGTGGTAAGAATTAATTTACTTGAAAAAAAAATTTATATCGCATGAATTTTATCTGCTTCAAGCAGTTTTGATTTAATTAAAGGTAGTCATACCATTAATTATCTGATATTAATCTCGTAAGTCCTGTTTTTTTAACATCATTTGTTATATCTGCCGGCTGTACTATGCCTACGAATCAAGATTAGTGCTTCAGACAAAGAAATGTCGGTTTTAGGCAATTTACTGTTGTCCTGTTGTCCCTATTTTTTACGGTATGTTTGTGATGTATAGCACCTCCTTAAGAAGGAAAATATTGAAAATATATTGTACTTGGGTAAGTATGTTAGGTAGTTACTCTATCTATGTAGTTAAAATGTCAGGTCTGAACCGCTATCATTAATTTGTACTTGTATACTTACAAGGTTAACAAAAAAGTTGTTGGGATATGATATACTACCTGACCAAAAAGGTCAGAAATTAGAAAAAAACTGTTTAAATATTTTTTGTTATATTCACCATATGGCTTTTGATGTATTAGTCATAGGGATATTGTATGTTAAGAAAGTAATATGTACAATCTCATCTTTCCAAAGTAAAGAATAATTATGTTTTATATAGTGTTGTTTCATTAAATTAAAAACATACTCTTGTAGGCATATTTTAATGACAGTGATCATAATTTTAATAAATAGATTGACAAAGTCACTTTACACTTGTAGAGATTTAAATCAAATTGATTCTCGATGAACAATTATACTTTTAGTCCTACCTATCTAAATTCATTGCACATGTTTATCTATTAGCCCGTTTTCCTTTTTTTGTTTGTGAAAAGCTTGTCTGAGGAAGTGGCACTGAATGCCCTGTCTTTTTTAAATGCTCAAATAATTTGTTTTTTGATGGGAAATCTGTTTGGCATACAGCACATCTAAGAAGTGCTGTACTAGAATCCTCTGTTTCACTTGTTTTTGGCCTAAGAGGTTTCCTGTCCACTGGTTTTTTTGGTTTAACATTCCTTTGCATTTTAGGAAGCATTGGCCTATCTTTTGGCAAAGCTGATTCCCCTAATGCATCATCAGTAGGTGTTGTGCTTGACACTTCATATAAATATTCAGTAGAAGTCTGTGATTGAGATCCCTTTTTTAGATTCGCCTCCTTTTTGGCTTGGATTTGACTTTTTAACATATTGAACTTTTTAGCTTTCCTACTCCGAGAAGGTCCTTCTATTTCATTGAAGCTCATCTCATCATGACTGTCATTACCTTCACTTTCTGGCATTGGAATGAATGATTTTTTCTTATTCTTTTTCTTCTTGTGACTTTTCGGTAATGCCTGAAAAAAAGTTATAAAGTATACTACAATAATATTTAACATCATTAGTATAAAACTGTACTGTTTCAAATTTGTAAAAAAGTAACCTAAACTATGATAAAAAGGACAAAGATGCAGGCAGGAGCATGCAGGTTTCTTTTGTGCACTGCACAAACAACTGTGTGTGATTTCTCAGTGCTCAGGTCTTATCTTATTTCATATGGCTTGTAAAAAGTTGATATTTATATACAACAAACAAATATGTCTACAATATTGAAAAAAATAACCTGTACTTGGTCTGAGTCATCACTAAGAGTTTCCCTTATATCATTGTCTTCATTGTCAGATGTTGAATTTTCTATTTTCTGTTTTAAATTTTCATCTTGTCCATTAACTATTTCTTCTTCAGTATCTTTAATAGGAACATTGTCTACATCATCATTTGCTGAAATATCTACATCTTCTTCTAGTGACATGTTGGCAACATTTTCTTTGTGCTTTTTGCTATTTTCATGGTTTTCAAATGATTTTATATTTTTAAACAATTTGCTGCATGCAGAGCAATAAAGATTCCTCATTGATGACTTTGATTTCATTGCAGACTTGGCTGTTGCCTTTGATGCTTCACTTGCCTGTAAATCATATATTTATTATTGGATATAATCTAGATGCACTTCGCATAAGACGCGCAGTTCATACTAGAGTTGGAGTTTAATTGTGTAAATTCTATTATAAATTTAGAAAATGATAGCATGTTATTGTGAAGTATTTTGATTTGGATAAAAAAAAAGGTATACTGAAAAAAATCTAAAGAGCTTTTTAAAATAGCCATGATCAGAATTTTCAAAAGATCAAAAGAAAAATCACTTTTCATTTATGAAGAACTGATATGCAGCCTCTCCATGGAGTCGAGAGCCGTAGCTGTGTGTTTTTAATTGTATGAAGAATTAAATATTATTAGAAACATGCATGTGAATTTAAATAATGAGAAACTACTGACAACATTTAATTACTAGAAAGTCGGCAAGGCTTAAATTAATACAAAGCCTACAAAAATTACCGATTTTTGTGTTTATCATATGTGATGATATTTAATAATATTGAAATGTAGCATTGCATTGCAATGCACAAATAAGGTAATTTAGTATTTTAAATAAAGAATGGCAAAAAATTTTAAGCAGTAAATAGGTGTGTCTTTTATAATACTTTTTAATATGTCAAATAGTTATTACAAAAATGTTAATGGTATTAATTCAACATTCTACGAGCACAAACTGTATACTGTAGATAATTTCCTATAATAAGTACCAATTATACCAGACTCATAGACATATACAGGTTTGGAATTACTTGTTTAGTCACAAATATTGTTGATATAGTACCTTGAATACAATCACAGAACATCTTATATATCATATAGAAAATAATTTCATCCTTGGGATTTATTTGCTTCATTTTGAGAAAATGTGTGTTGTTAAAAGCTTGCACCTTCTTTATATACAAATAATACATGTTTAATATACAAATAAATAAAGAATTGTTTTTAAAATCAAGTCATTGATTACTATTATATAAATTTCCCTGTTTCCCTGCATCTGCCTTTTGGGATTATACAGGTATTGCCAAACACTCTGTACAAGTCTGTTTTATTTACCTCTTCAGTCTTAGAACTCTCCTCATTACTGCTTTCCATCCCACCCTCACTAATAGTATCATCATCGGATGATAACCCAAATTCTTCTGCTAGCAGTGACTCAATTTCACTAAGTTTTTTCTGGTACTCATCACTTTGAATAAATGAAGTTTCACCTTCCTTTATTTTAGCCTCCTCTATCTCCTTTTGTCTCTGTAGTATTCTTTCTCTCCTTACTTGTTCAGCCTGAAACACACTTTAACTTATGAAGATGCTTCAAAATTCTTATCAGACAACTTGTTAAAAGAAATCACACAATATAACATAAGGTAGTGTCCAAATCATCCTAAGTTTATTACCATTTACAATTTCTAATATTTAGGATTATTATAAAGCTAATATTTTATTAATATTTGTAAACTAATAAATAAATATTCTAAAATAAAACATTTGAAAAATATTAGAGTGCAACTTGATCAATATTAAAAACATAATTATATGTATAGAATAAAATTTTAACAGGTAAATAAGAAATGTCATATAGTGCTTGGTCAAGTAGAATAGGATTGGTGCTATTCTTCCACTTTTAAATATGGCAAAACTCTGGTATACAGGAGGACTCCATCTGGGAATGATTTTTTTTTAGGCGGCGATGATGCAACAAGAAAATACTTTTTATCTTTACCTTTCTTTTATTCTCCTCAGCCTTCTCTTGAAGAAGTTTAGTATGTTCAATGACTCTTTTATCTTTTCTACGGACAAAGCTAACTAATCTTCTAATTTCCTCATTTCTTTCTTTTCTAGCTTTCTGTCTAATTTTATTGTTTTCTTTTTCCATTAACTTGATTATTCTTCTGTTATCCCCTTGTTGAATTTCATATTGATCTAACCACACATAGCCTGAAAAGCAATTTTGGTACACTTAGTCTATAGTAAGTTTACACTGCTTTCACTGTAAGTAAATATTTTTTTCAAGATTACTAAATATGAAACACAGCTAATACACTTTGGTTGAACTAAATCTCTACACTGCACTCTCAGAGTAAGTAACTTGAAGAGATAGCATTGAATCAAAAATAAGTTAAATGTTGCAGACACTTATTTTCTTTACAGATAAAGGTTAAAATGATTATGATAATATAACAAAGTAATTGGTTTCTCTAGTCACTAAGTATTCAGTACTAAACTATACAAAATATGTACTATGGATACTAAATAACAGATAATGTTGCACAATTTCTCTGGTATTTATGTATTTCCATATGTATGTATATGAATGCAGGTATTTCTTCTAGAGGTGTTCATGGCCTGCCTGCCTTGATTTTTTTGTACCCATTTAGAGATTTAACAAAAGGATTTTTTAGATATTTAATTCTGATATAAACTGTACTCTTGTACGATTCTTCTGTTTTGCAAGAGATTTATTATGTATAGAACTTATAAATAAATGAATTATTTTACAAATATATACACATAACAGGATTTACCCAGGACCTTTAGTGTATAGGCAAGATAACGACTGCTCTTGCACTAATCAGCCAACTAATGACACTCACTTTTGTTTGTTGAAAAAGCCATCCAATAAGCGTAAAACTCATGTACATCTTCATAAGGTGTGGTAGAGTTGCCAAACTTGGGCAGTTTTGAGATGTCTTCAGGATCATCTAGAAAATCTGTTTCTTCAGCAGCTAGTTTAGAGAATACCTGAAAAAATAACAATGAAAGATGCATCATAGGTTACTTTAGTGTATGAAATTTCAGGTTCCTATATCAAATTTTACAATATTGAAGGTTTATTTAAATAAATGTAAAGCCAATAAATAAATTACTAATGTTAATAACCATTATAGATTAAAATTATATAAAGAGAAAACTTTCTTACTTCAGAGTACACTCCAAAAAATCCTTGTGGATCATCACCAAAGCCTTTGTAGCAAGATGGACTGAAGTATGGGTAAACATCAAGACTGTCATCATTATAAGAACTGCCCGCACCTCTCAGCAGCTGTTCCCTATGATTGTCATACCTGGAAGCATAATCATAACAATTGCTATATAAAGTGATGTACTAAAACAATTTTGAAATATTGGAATTTAAAGTAATGTAAGGAATTACTGATTTGTAATAATATTAATCAACTCTTATACTCATAATATTAAACTATTCTAGAAAACAAAAAGTCATTTATATATTATTTTATACAATATTATTTAAATCTCAAGTTGATTTTGATACTAGTAAATGTTGGCAAAACTATTCAGTGAACAAACATTTGCTAGAATGGATTTGAGAAAAAAGAAATGACGCAAAGACGAAAACCGACTGCGCCAATTTTGACCTCTACAGTGGCGTACATATGCTAGCGAAGAAAACTAAATTTTACATTACCAGGCTCTTTCTTGAGGATCTGAAAGCACTTCATAAGCATTTTGCACTAGTTGGAACTGTTCTTTCGCTTCTTGAAGATTGTCCAAGTTTTTATCTGGATGCCATTGCAGTGCTAGACGTCTGTACGCCTTTTTAATTTCTGTCGCACTTGCTTCTCTAGCAATATTTAAGACTTCGTAGTGGCATTTCATTTTTAAACATAATATCTAAATAAAATGAGGAAATTCACAGTGTGCTCACAGCCCAAATTTTTCTTGCTTTTGTTAATAAATAACCTGGCGTCAAGTTTAAAAATAACCTACGTCAAGTTAAACACAAAAACCAAAAGCTGCATCTATTAAACCACAAATTCAAAGGAACTTTGTAATTATCATGGCTTATAAACTAAAAATAGTATCGATCTATTTTGAAGATTTCAGCCGAAACGACACGACGTCCATGCTGTTTTTATTTTTTTAATAGAGTGTTGCTATTTTATATCAATTAGAACAGATATAATGTTACCAACAATAATTTGAAATTCTGCTAAACTAGTTGGCATTTCCCGTCGTAAATCGGCCAAGATCATAATATTGATAATCAATCATCAATAAAATTCGTCATATAAAAAAGCAAAATCATTTTAGATGATTGGTTTTCAATTATTGAAATAAGATCATTTTTTATACAAAACCCCAATCATTTTTACATCGTCATGGGAGCTAAACAAGTCGAATGCTGATTATAGATTAGCATCGATTCTCCTATACGATTATTAAATCGGGTAAATTATAGTTTCCTAACAGCACAGTTTAGGTTACAACGTTAAAATAGATTTAATATCATAACTTTTTTAAAAGGCAAAACTATTTCCATCAATATTTCCGCTAGCCGTCAAAATATATTTCTCCCGTTTATGCTTGACCCTAAATTCATTAGGTGGAAAACACTATATAGATGTGTAGCGACTACGCCTAACAGTTTTCCGCACAGATGGACCTAGCCTTAAGTGTTTCGCGTTGCCATGGAGCTGTTATTCGATATATAGATTTTTCCTTGGTTTTTGTATATCGAAGTGTGAACTTGCAATTAGTGTAATTTGTATGTACCTATTATCCTTGTAAATATTAATTTAATGTCTTTGATTCGAATCCCTGAGGGTATGAAGTAGTATCCTACAGATGCTATTTTTTATCTCATTTTCCCGATTCTTTCAAAAGTTTGTAGAATGATAAGATACTGTACTCTAAAGAAAAACAAACAATAATATAAAAGGAGCTAAAAAATATTTTATCACCTCACTTATACTGACACTAGGTAATTTTTTTAAAAACAACCATGACCAGATAAAGATAGATTAACTTGCTTCTCATAATTCTACCAAAAAGTTTAATGAGACTAAGGCAGTTGCTCATTTATTTAAAATTTATTTTCGAGACAATACTCGGTGTTGGAGATCATAAAAATTATGAAAAGAGGCAAGTCACCTGGGCACGATGGGCTTAGCATCGAGCACCTGCATCATGCAAGTCATCACTTATGAGGGGTACTGGCCCTGTTATGCATATGAAATGAACAAGATGATGTATTTCTTCACGACCTTCATTATTTAACGTATTTTATTTTTGCATAAAATATTTTCTTTATTACTTTGATTGAAATGTGATCAGTACCTATGAGCTTACTATGTCAAGCATGAAAAAGATTTTTCCTAGTGCGTAATTCGGAGTGTGACTTGTTGAGAAGATGTATAAAAATTGTACAATGTGTAAAAATGAGGGCCCTAGGGACATTTTTCTCAATTTTTTCCCAATGGGTTACAGTGTTACCCATTGGGTACAAAGGGTTAAACGCCGAACCTTCGGCAGAATAAGGTACTTCGACAAAATTAGAAACAAACGTTGTAAACATTTTGTAAACAGTTTTTTACACTTTTCACCTTAAATAATTATAATTTATGCAAAAGCTTAAAAGAATAGCGGAGATAGGGCTACAAGAATTAACGGAGGTAAGTATTAACAAGCGAATTTCTCAAAAACTATACATACTAAACCTACTAAACCTTCAAAAGCACTCTTTTGAAGGCAGCCTAGATCACGCCACATGACTCGAGATTGGTCAGTTATGCACCGCGTATAGTCCGACTGAGCTGTGTACCGGACCACTTTATAACGCTAATAACGAACATTTTTAACTTTACAAATTTTTGATTCATGCTCAAAGTATAAGGCGTTTTAATTTTGTTTTTTGTTTTCCCAGAAGCATATTTCATACTTAATAATGCTACGTAGCTGTATTTACTAACTTCCAAATTATTATTTTTTTATGTTATTTAAAATCAAAAATGTACCTATGGGGCTAAAATTAACAAATCGGCGAGGTTAGTATTAATATGTTAGAACTTATCCCAGATATGGGCGCTCGTGTTAACAACTCGTTTATACTTAAACAATAATTACGTATAAACGAAAAATTATTCGAGTACCCCATTCCTTAGAGTTTTTCGAGTCAACTGTGAGAGAAGTAATGGAAAAAAATAGAGATTACAGAGATGTAGCAAAAGAATTTGAGTTCTGCTACGGTTTACCCTTGTGTGTGAAAAAAAATAAGCAAGAGCAAAGAGTTAAGTTAATGCGAAGAAAGGAAGAGATCAAAGCAATAGCTGATTACCCTTGTAAACCTAATTTAGGTTTATAAAATAACAGTTAAGGAATTATTAGCCTTTGTTCATGGTTAGCTATATAGTAATTTGTAATATTATATAAGGAAATGTGATGCATACACATCCGTATTAACTGCACTTTCATTAATGGAAAGTATTTGTTATACATGTAATTGTTATCTTTTATATTAGTTGATGTAAATAATGTTAATATCTTACCCCAGAATTGTTAATTCTAGCCCTACACATGGGGTAAAAATTAACAAACGACTTTGTTGCGAGAAAGAAAGATGTTTTAGACATCACTTATTTAATTTACGATTTAAGTTAAAAACATGTTACCTAAATAGTTACAGCATCATGTGGCGAAAAAATTTTGTCTAAATGTTTAATAATTTCGGAGGTACAACTAAAAATGTAATTGTTGTTAAATGTGGCCCGGCCT
Organism: Calamotropha paludella; assembly: GCA_927399485.1. Lineage (NCBI taxonomy): Eukaryota > Metazoa > Arthropoda > Insecta > Lepidoptera > Crambidae > Calamotropha > Calamotropha paludella. The sequence goes on along the minus strand of OV656814.1, from coordinate 6,919,588 downwards.
CCCCTACTAAAATTTTCTCCACATAATTAGCTCTCCGCAAAAAGTGACAAAGTTCCTTTGTTCCCTCGGTGGTGCAATTTGTCTGATTGAATGCAAAGATAGCAACAAATATAATTTACTCTTAAATACCTAAAAATCCAAATTTAATTATTTAAATATGTGTATAATTATCCTGTGGAGAATTCGAAAGGACAAGCTATACGAGTAAAGCGAAATCGACAACATCTTCTGGGTTAGCTCTTTCCATCGCGTATTCGGTCTTGGCCGCCGGGCTTGATAAGGATCAAGAGCTAATCCATCCTAAATAAAAATTATAAATATCTTTATTGACTTATTACTTAAATATATATTTATTACTTAAATATAATAAAAAAAAACTTTACTTACTTAGGTACCTACCTGTGTTCTGAGATAGCATTTCTATGGTAAATAAAATTTATGTAATTATACATTATTATAAATTTATTATTTTGAAAATTAGTTGTAGTTGTAATATTTACATGAGACGCATGCACTTTTCTCGTTACTAAATCTGATTGAAATTGCATCAACGTTGAAGCTAGCCAAAATCTCCCATGAAAAAGGTTACCTTGCATTTTTATAAAGCATGCAGGTACATTTTCATCCGTACTGCTCTCCTTAGCATTTTTTCATTTAATAAATAGCTTCCTCCTAACTAAATTACTGAAAAACGGGGTTGTTGCAACCTGCTTTAGAACAACTAATGGTATTCATTTATGTTAATTAAAGCCAGTATGCTTTCAGGATCAACCGTGAGCTGAAATTATGCGTTCCTTTCATCATAATTATACAGTCGTTTCATCAACGCACGATGGACTAATGTGTCGGCTAATAAAGCTTCTTTTTATAGCAGCTTTAGTCTTAGTATTGCACTCGTAACTTACATGCCTTTGAGGTTTTATTTTTATGTTTACAAGGTTTGTTATAGGTGAACTTATTTAAAACTTTTCAAACTTTACTTTCAAGTCATAGTGCCAATGCAGAAAAATCCTGGTAGTCATAATGGACCACCAATTATTAATACTAGTACATGATCACGGGAAATATCACTAAATATGACACGGGCGTAGCCAGGTTTTAGTTTCGGGGGGGGTTCAAGAAAATAAAACTACTGATAGTGCATGCAACCTTTATATTATATGAAAAATATGTAAAAAAAAGAAACAGAAGGTTTATTTGATTACATATGTACTACAGAAATAATCTTCTGTTTTTCTTTTTAAATATATCCACTACTTCATTCGCATCAATTTCTATCCCATAGTGAATATTCATGAGAGCCAAGACGTTCAGTCTGTTTTCACTCGTTGTGTTCCGCAAGTAGTTTTTAAGTCTTCGTAGGCTTGAAAAAGTCCTTCCTGGCGTAGCAGTGGAAACAGGTATGGACCATACCGTACCGTATGGTAGCCAATATTTGTAACAACGTGTTAATATTTGGATATCAATTTTGATCGCACCCAAACAGATTTTGGAGTAGGGGAGGTGATAGTCATAGCTGCTTAACACACTTCAAGATCTGCTTTGACGACAGATGTACTACTCTGTCAAGAAAGTACCGGGAAAAGATCAATAATATGCAAAATATTTGTTCTTCATCCAAATTTATTTTATCACCTTCAAAGTAAGTATGCTCCTTCAGTAACGATACACTTACGTGAACGAATAATCCAATCATCAAAACATTTTTTAAACGCTGTTTCCGGAATTCAGTTCAGTTCTCGCCGCAAATTCTCCTTTATGTCTTCTACCGATTGAAAACGGGTGCCGCGAAGTGGAAATTTGAGTTTAGAAAAAAGAAAGAAGTCAGCTGGAGCCATATCTGGTGAATATGGTGGTCGCTGGATGGTATTTGTTTAGTGTTTGGTCAAAAATTCGTTCTTAATGATGGCCTAGTGCAAAGGCGCATTATCGTGGTGCAAAATCCAAGAATTTTTTTTCGACAAATCTGGCCTTTTTCATCGAATTTGCTGTATTAAATGCCGCATAACGCTCAAATAATATTCTTTATTTACCGTTTGACCTTCCGGCAAGAATTCCGAGAGCACAACACCGCGATAGTCAAAGAAAACAATCAACATGTCTCTGACTTTTGATCGACTTTGGCGTGGTTTTTTCGATTTCGGTTCAGTTGGAAGGCGCCACTCCGAAGTTTGTTGACTAGTTTGCATGTCAAACTCGTATACCCACGTCTCGTCACCAGTAACAATGCGTTTCATGAATGTTGGGTTGGAATTGACTCGTTCTAGCATGTCCTCAGCGATCTTCATGCGATTGAATTTTTGGAGAAAATTCAGGTCTTGGGGACTAGCCGAGCGGTAACATGTTTCATACCCAAATGATTATTTAAAATGGCACGCATCGACTCGTGAGATACAAAAAGTTCGGCGGCTATCTCTCTTAAAGTTAAATGATTATTTTCAGTCACTATTTCCTTCACTTTTGCGATGTTAACTTCAGTTGCAGACGTTGATGGCCTACCAGAGCAAGGCAAATCTTCCATCACATCTCGACCGCTTTTGAACACTTTGTTCCACTCATAAGCACGTGTTTTTGATAAAGTTGATTCACCGTAAGCTTTCTGTAACATTTTCAGTGACTCCGAATACGAAATTCCATTGGTGATGCAAAGTTTCAGACAAACTCTTTGTTCGATATTTTTGTCCATTATGAAATTCGCAATATACACTCATCAACATCATATCAGCCGTACGACGCCGACTGCTGGACATAGGCCTCCCCCAAGGATCTCCACAACGATCGGTCCTGTGCTGCCCGCATCCAGCGTTTTCCCGCGACCTTAACCAGATCGTCGGTCCACCTTGTAGCGGGCCTACCCACTGAGCGACGTCCGGCACGCGGTCGCCATTCGAGAACCTTTCCGCCCCAACGGCCATCAGTTCTCCTTGCTATGTGTCCTGCCCATTCACGCTTCGATACTCCACGACATCAATATACACTAGATGTGATATAACTAAAAACAGCACTGTATTTTATATTCATAACAGATGCAACTCAAATTCCGCGCCAAAATGGAAAACAGTTGTGCCAATCTAACAACAACAAAAAAACAAAAATTTGAATTCGGAACCATAAACAAATCATCCATTCCCGATACTTTTTAACTCAATGTACTTCTTTCGGGTAGCACTGCCGAATATTGCGTATAAATAAATTGCGTCTTCAATTACAGAACTGACCGCAAAATTTAAAGGTACATACACCAGATAATGTCCCAGGCCCGCGTCGAACGCCGGAGCAATGCCTGCGGCGTGTACCCGCGCAAGGTTTAGCGTACGCCCTAAATGACGACGGGCGGCGGCGTGTGGTAGAGAGCGAATCCAAAATACACTATTAGTGTAATAATAAGTAATAAAATAAGTTATGCCGCTGGCCTCTCCTTTTTTTGATATTGTTGATGTTGATATCTTAACATTTCGGGGGGGGTTTGAACCCCCAAAACCCCCCCCTGGCTACGCCCGTGAAGTATGAAAAGTTACAGGAATTCACGGGTTTTAATACATATTCAGTATTATCACTCATAATCACAAGCCCCTGTTATTTCAATACTTTGAAGACTTAAATTTACTACAATTTATTTTTAGATTAGTACTGTTTTATTTTATATCTATTTATTTCTTAAACAATAAAGTGTTCTATTATAAACATGAATTCAAAGCGTGAATAGAGCTTCTCATCTGCTGGAATTAAATGCAATAAACTAAGAATTTCACTTAGTGATACAAAACTATTATCAGGTAAAAAGGTTATTTTGAAGAATGCATAAGTTTATAATAATTAGGAAATAGAATGGCGATAACAAATAACGTGGGGTTAGGTTAGAACTGTGTCCAAAATAAAGCGCAAGCCGACTAGGTGAATCTAATGAATTAAAATTGGCTGAACCTAGAAATTTTTGAATATTTATTATGAGTCGTATCGTTATAAATTGTAATTATTCTATCTATATCTTGACCATTATCCATACCAAGCCTAGAAGTTATGTCAACTATCTTATTGGAATACATTATATTTAGATTTTTAGTATTTTAATTTTATTTACACTAAAAATAATTTTAATCCCTTAGCCACCATAGAACCGTATTGCTTAACTGCTAGCGAATTACGACGTTCAAATTGGTTGACGAGTTACTTGTTACAATTATTTGATTAATTGTGATAAGGTTCTAGAATGGTTTGGGAACCAAATTGGTTGCTGCATTTTATTTTGGTTTTGGTTGGTTATTTGGATGTAACGTATCTATTATAATTACACATATATATTTTTTCAACAAAAAATTGTATAAAAAAGGAAATAGTATAAGGATGGGAAAAATATTTTCATAATAACTCTATCAATCGGAGTACAGACAACAAATATATAGCAAAAGTTATACATATTGTGTCTATCTTAATAGAACTAAATCAGGTAACCACTTTTTTACAATAGCATATATACTTAATAATTTCCTGCCTTCGTAGTTCACAGGTGACAGGAGTTTTATGATTAACTTTATCTACCCAAAAAATGACGCGTGAAAAGTCATTTTTTATGCCTATGCGCCTTTTGCGCTTAAAGGACTAACATTCCGCTTGAATAATCTTATTTTTTTTTCAACTCACTAGGGAACGACGCGACTGACGAACTAGCCAAAAGGGGTTCAAATATGACAGTGTATGGACCGGAACCAATACTGCCTATACCCCCGGTACAAATCAATAGCTACGTAAAAAAAACTGGTTGGTTGCCTGTAAAGTCGGTATACGGGCGAAAGTTTTACGTGACAACGACTTTGAGTGGTAAAATAATTTTAATGTGAATATTCATTCGTATAGTAGGAAGAAGGATGAAATAATAGTAACAATTTAAAACATTTATTTATACAAAGAATTATATTTAAAACATTAATTTATAGGCACGCGTCCCTTCCACTTTTTATGTCTGTCTCTCTCGCTCTTAGGCGGGCTAACCATGCCCGAGTGGAAGGGACGCGTGCCTCTCACTCGCTCTCATTGTAAGCGCATAACGTGAGCGGAGCGTAACGCAGTTTCTTGAAGTGTCACCCGGCAAACCAATTTATAAGACGTTGTCACGTCAAAAACAGAAGAAAATCACCAAGAAGAATGGAACAATAGTGTAGGCTGCAGACAAACGAAGAATGTCATTCCGGTGGCTTCGAAAAAGCTTGCTCGCAATCTCACTAGACTAAACAGGGACACAATCCGTAAAGTACTGGGTACTATAACAGGACACTGTCCTCTGAACAAACATCTATTTACTATAGGTGCGACAGACAGCCCTCTGTGCAGAGGCTGCATGGAGGCGGAAGAAACGCCACATCACGTACTCCTGGAGTGCTGGGGCGTGGCAGATCAACGGGCACAATTTCTCCAGTCTCCAAAATCATTACCGGAAGCATGTAGTAACCTGAAAAGGCTACTAGCCTTCTGGGATGGGCTGGGATGGCTGGAGTAAAAGAGGAAAAACCCAATCACGTAGAATGGCCCAATCAAGAGGCTAAGTGCGGAAAATGCCCCGTAAAACTAACTAACTAAACCCCATCTCACTAGCTCAAAGCCTTATATTAGTAATGATCTCTGAGGCTCTTAGAGCCAAGACGTTTCGCCCCTTTGGAGGGCTACTCCTCTGTATAACTGCCGCCCGATATACTTGTTTATTCCAAACGGTACTCATTTACGTATTACGACTACAAACCTAGATTGCCTTATGTACCGCTCTTGAAGATAGTAAACTTTAAAATTCTTAGTTGCTCTGAGTTATTTTTGTATAATTACTAATTGTCTTTGGTGCAAGTCGTTATGGCCCGTCACGAAGTGAGATGTGGTTCTGTATTACGAGTAGCAGCGTTTGTTTCATTTGATGCACATATCTAAGTATTAACTATTTGACCTATTTTATGCTAGTTTATGTTAAATAAGGTAATCGTTCATTTATTAATTATCCTACGAAAATTTAGAAGCAGTTCGAACTGAATTATATACTAAGGCATTTTAACGTTATGCCATTGGGATTCACTTTGTAACAGATAGCTATATGACCTTTACTCTTTTAACAACAGAAAAGAACGGATATACGTAGAAGAAAAAAAAGAAACTATAAAGAAAATTTTGTTTACTTATTATTTTACTAATTACTTTTGACACATATCCGTCTTATAGCGACGCCTTTATAAATAAGAGATAATTTTTAGCAAAACTACAGCCTTAGGGTCTTAATCATTTGTACATATACATATATATATTGATAAAAAAATATTCAATATAGCTGTTTCTCTTACACTTTTTATTTCAACAAGATATAATCCGTATATGTTCCAATAAGCACTTTTACGGTGGAACAACAGCGAATTTTTTTCGAGCAACGGAAATCATGTGATTATACCATAGGTATCTGGTATAGTGGTATCTGCATTTATTTGCTTCGGTGCATTTTGCTTGTTTTTGGAAGGCTACATATTTCTATTTTTATATATGGATATGGTCTTTCACCAAGTGACGCCTGATTATATCCAATACCATAAAAATGAGATGATATATGCTTATTTCCATCGCAACTGATGGCATTTTACAACCACGCCCTTATGGTCACGAGGCCTGTGCCTTATTAATGCCAACATGCCTTTAGTGTCCTAAGTATAAAAAGTATACCTGTGACTGTTACGTAATAGCATTCTGTAAAAATTGAGCCGTGACTTCACTGTTACTCGATCAGCGAATTCAAATCTAATTATGTCCGCTAGAGTTGTTCACTTTAGCGTGCAATAAAATTTTAATAGCAGAGGATTTTTCAATATTTGATTGTTTGACAATTATTGCATAGCCATAAATAAATTAACAAGCACAAAGAAAGTTCCAAGCTATCGTCAAAAGTCACAGTTACTTACTTAGTTCACAATAATATAGTGAAATATAGTTAGTTTAGTATTAACTTTTTCGTCTTAAAAGTTCATTTACATATTTATTTTTAAAAACCTGACATGATTTGACCGGAGTTTTTAGACCATTAATTTAATTACACCATTTACATATCTAAATTGTGTGGATCCTCATTAGGACGACCGTCAGCAATCAGTAGGTCCTTTTTTCATTCAATTTCAAAGTACATAATTAAAGTTGGACGTCAAAATATAATGTGGCGGGCCTAAACATCTTAGGCCCAATAATATTTGCGGTCAAAGTTGACTGTCGTCTCTTCCTCTTATCGTTTTATATATGAAGGTACGGATGTACCTCCTCTATTGGTCCGTCCCGTCTTTAAATCTTAAAACTTCTTTCCGGTATTTTCACCGGATTTATTTTATCGCTTTCTTCTCTTTATGCCTTTTCATTTCATACCCATATAAACGGAGTTAAAATAATATTTAATCCGCCATCTTGGTGTGGCGGCCATATTGAGAATTGCATATTGTATTGTCACCAGAACTGGTGTAAGCAAAACTTCACCCTAATCAGTGCTTGAAAAATGTTTTGCCCAGTTACGAGCGGACAACTTACATTACATATGAACAGTGCAAGCTAATGAATATAATAGAAGTTTATAAAAATTACAGTTTGTTAATGTGCTGTTGTCTGTACATTGCCAGCACCTTCTATGTGCTATTAGATTTCATGTTCGGGTCGACTTTATGCCATTGTAATAAAGTTTTTTTTTATTATTATAACTTATACCACGATGTGCTGTGAACCGTACATTTAAGTATAGTATGTTGTTACATTTCTAAATGCAAAGTGCACCTACTTTGAAAATTTGTATTTCATAAACAAAAAAACATTTAAAGCTGATTTTATTTTTTATTTAAAATTAAATAAATACTATAAAAGTCATGTATATTTTTCTTTAAAAACATTAAATGCAATAAATGGACGGTGGTGGAAACTGGTGCATTTAGTTTTGAATCCGCAACCGGGGCCTTCATCCTGTGAAATGGTTTTAAATAATTTCAGTAGAATGATTTTGCTCTGGTTACAATAAAATTAAACAAGGTCACTGTGTCCCACTATTTTAGCCTGTCTTTAAATTTGAATAAGTTTTTATTTTGTGATTTATGATCCCATTAATAATAATTGAAGAGTAAATATTAAGAGAAATTAATAAATTAAACAGTCAACCTAGTTACTCTTTCACACGACGAGTACCATAGTTGAAGTTTAAATAGGAAATAAAATATAAGTAATTGTATTTTCATCTCGTTTGTACATAACTAAATTGACTATATGATTTTATTTGACGTTAATTTGCAAAAAAGAAACAACTAACCAATTTAGAGAAATTTGCATTTTATATTAGACGTACACAAAATGCAAAATTCTGTCAATTAGCACTGAAGGAAGTGACACTGTAAGTTGATAATAGTTTTTTCCTATTGACGAGGGTAAATATTTTTTGCTGAAGTTACTCATTAAAACTTACATCACATTGAAAGTTTTTTGACATTAACGCAATAGTGACAATTTCATTAGTGATTCTCAAGTTAGGGGAATTAGTAATGGGATGATATACTGTTACATCAGATTGTACTTATTACATTGGGCTCAAGTTAACAGGCCACAAAAAGTGATGTACTTATCTATTAAAAAATAATATTAATATGTATTATTCATAACGGGATTTTTACCATATTGTTTATTTTTGACGCTCCGATATTTCGACGCAGTTGTATGCGCCATCGTCACAGAAATATCGGTGCTCCCAAAATAAAAAAAAACCTGGTAAAAATCTTGTTACGATAAATATTTATGTAAGTGATCATGAAAATTTAAAAAAAATGATGTATATGTGAATTTACTAAATGATCTTTTAAAATATTTTCTTTTCAATACATCTGATACAGATTCGCAGAAAAAGTTATTAGCATCTACCATTATGAAGATGTTTTTAGGCGAGATGATGATACCTCGGCAAACGAAAGATATATAAAAAGTATTGTGTTTACCATCATTCTACCTAATCGTAAATAAGACAAAATTTTCGTATATAAATAGTTTAGTGCTAGTAGTAAAAGAAAGCTACAGGTAATTATGAATTATTTAATTAATTGTAAAAGTAACAAAGTCAATCAAAACACATGGACTGACATAAGTAAGTCTTTAATAATTTAATAAAGAATAATTAACCAACGCGTTATACTTCATTAGGATACCGTTACAGTTATTTTTGGTTGAAATATTCCTTTTCCCTCCGCATTTGTAAAGACGAGTCTTAATAATGCAAAAAATGATAAACGTATTTAAATAATAAATACACGATTATTATCCGCATCAATTTGTACTATGGCGATGATAGCTTCAGTAAAGAACATTTTTTCTTATGTTGTAATGGGAAGGGAGTTCAATGGAGTCAAAACTTGAAACTCCAATCTGTCATTAGAGAATAGGATTAAAATTATCACAATGGCACAGCATTCGTGGTGCATCCAACGTAAAGACAGAGAACTCATAATTATTTTAAAACACAACTTTTATAAAATAAAAGCATATTTGTATTTATAATATTTGGTCATGTACGGCATCCCAATGAGAAAGCGATTTAACTAAAACACTCTTATAAACTTAGACAACTTAAAACACAAGGTAAGATGTCTACGCATTTTGAAGACTTAATCAAATACTATATTAAAGAATCAGATGAATCTGATGAAGGCTGGAGGTCCATGAAGGTGACTTCCTGGTGGATAAAAATATTTATCAATTAAATTTACAAGGTTATCATTTTCATTTTTTAATGATAATAAAGTAAACGAAACAAAGAAAAAAAATAAAAATACAAACTTGTTTTCTTCATACGAGATAATCCCACAATTTCTGCACAGCAAAGGGCTTTGAAACACATGAGCGACCACAACTGTTTTTTTCTTAATAATATGGATTAAATAACCGATTAAGAGTTTATTTATCATTCAGATAGACTTATGGCAGCAATTCTTTTATATTCTTATATTGACTATATACTTAATGGAAATATAATTTGTAATTCAATATCATTTGTTGTTTTTAAAATATATGATAAAACTCGATATAATGTCTATTACTGTTAGTAACTCATATACATATAAACATATCTAGAAATTGGGTATGAATAATGTCCGTAAATAAAAAAAATCTTCTTCAGTTTAAATTAGTACAACTATCATTAAACATAAAAGGAAAGATTATTCACAAACTTAGGTATTTTCACCTAACATTAAAACTAAAATTACCCTCAAAACATACTCTAATCTATCAGCTTTTTACAAAGCCTCGCATTAGTCTATAACTGTCGAAGACTATGTATTTCCTTCAGCATCGTCTACAATATCCTTACTGCCGTTAACACTTAAAGAACTGACGTCCCCTAAGTCTCCTTCAGAGGCGAAAAAGGATTTTATTAAACGGGAGTCTTGAGATGGGGTGGTACTTGTCGAATCGGGTGTACTTTCTTCTGATTCACAAATATTAAAGACGCAAGGGTTGCTAACCACTTCGCTATCTACTTTGCAGCGGACATTTATGTTGGTGGCAGGTGCCCGGGTGCCTACTGCAGGCTCGGGCGCCTGCTCCGGTTCCACTTTGGGCTCCAACCACTCTTCGTACAAGTCCATGCGTGGACCGAGTTCTTTTTCAGGGAACGTGCGACAGTTATCTATAATCCATTTCTGCTCGCGTAGGGACGGAGATCTGTGATGTGAAAAACAAAAAGTAATTCTCGAATCTTCAAAAAATGAATGATGAACTTAACACATTAAATACTTTCTAGGGCTGTGCGGGGCCCTATTACGAATGTTCTAATGGTGTTTGTGTGAATACGTTAAGGCGCCTTCGTATGCTATATATAAGTATCAGAGTTGAAAAAACGTTATTTCTATTCAAATAAACATATTCCGACCGGTCTACGGAACCACTAGTCCCCTAAGACTATACCGGATCGCAACATATTTTTAAATAAATAAAAATTCGTCGCATTGTAATACTATAACGAAGAACTGAGAACCTTCTAATATGGAAGTGAAAATACATTATGAAAATCGTACCTATCTCAACAATGGTTTTAAAAACGTCCTATAAACATCTACACATATCTTTTTTAATAAACCAAACTGGTGGTTGAAAGTATTAACATTTTTTTTCTTACAATAATTAATTAGTATAAGTAATTTGAAGTTTTGAAAACCGTTTCTAATTATTGTATTCATATACGCAACTAACTTCTTTTGTCTACGTTTTTAAATGAAAGTGAACCCACATTTCACTGAGAATTAGGCGACGCCTATAAACACGCCATCACGAGGAAAAGATTACATAGTTAAGTCAGACAACAGAAGACAATAATGTTATATGAAATAAGTATGCTACTATCGTACGCAAACTCGTATACTTATACGCAAAAAAATCCAATTGAGGCGTCTTTTTCGACGTCAATTAATTTGGTGTGTATTATTTTATATAATATTTGACCCACCATTTAAGTGATATATATTCTTTTAATATATAATATAACAGCTTAATAAACGCTTAATATAAAATATTATCTAATTTCATTTGCTATAACAATTAATAACTCTACAGTTAATTTTGTCTAATGTTCAAATATCATTTAATATAAAAAGTTTAGCTTCAAACCTTGATCTTAAGAAAAATTATTACTACTTGATTATTGTGAAAGCCGACTTTTTATGTAAAATCAAAGAGTATCAGAAAGGCGAGCGATATGGGCAGCGGAGCTTTAAAAACCAAATGTTTTGACACTTGGATGGGACAGATGTATGTGTGATGAATAGAAGTATTTGTATTTAAGCTATGGGACATATATTTATATATAGGACATATATTTATATATAAAAACTCCCTGTCACAGTTGATCGCGATGAACTCTAAAACTACTCAACCGATTTTGAAGATTTTTATTTTCATTTTGCTGGATTTTACCCGACTTATCATTTTAATTTATGTCACCGCAGCGCGTGGGCAGGTCAGCTAGTATATATATTCTATTAAAATTATTTATGTATTTATGTATCTATCCGTTACCATAGTATCAGCTAAGTTTGAGCTAGGTTAATTGGTGTGAATGTAAATGAATGTAAAAAATATTATTACTAGCTGACCCGGTAACGCGTTGCTATGGTAACGCATATACAATGGAAAAAGAGCGGGAAAAAGAGCGGACAGACAAACACACAAACAACAAATTTGTGTTCTTAGATTATAGTCTAGCGGCCCGTCTCGGCTTCGCACGGGTGGACAAAATTCTTTAAATTTTTTATATTATTAAATATTTTTCCATTAGCGCCATCTAGCGTCCGTTAGACGAACTACTTGCGGTTAACGCGTTGCTATGGCAACGTAAATTGATACAATGGAAAAAGAGCGGGAAAAAGAGCGGACGGAAAAACAGTGATCTTATGCTGGCACTTCACATGGCGGTAGGTACGCAAATGTTTGCCTTATTTGTCAAATGTCACCCATGTGTAGACACACACATTTGCCAATTTGGAATCATTTGGCAAACTCAACCAATGCCAAATGTTGCTTCCATCGCTAGTCGGTTTTTCGTCGCACATCAAAGGCAGAGTAAATACAGAACAGTAGGTTATCTAAGGCCGCCCGCCGAGTTATTAGCCTACTCTTGCGTTGATCCCCAGGATTGTCACTTTTACTTTTAGTTAATATTTTCGAACAAGCAGCACTTGATCTAAATTTATGTAATAAAAAGCATATTCTGATTGAATATTTGTTTGCGAAATCGTTATTGAGGCACCCGAAAAACTACAATATTTTTTTCCCCTTTTTGAAGTCATGATACTCGTAATAATTAATATTATGGTAAGTGGCCGGCGAGAGTTGACGATCGCGAGCGGTCATGTGACGTACGCGCATGCTCACAGTCGCGCGGCACAGCCCGTACTGCCGCCACCTTATTCCCCCATATATTATGCTAGCGTGTGCGTGAAATCGCGAGCCGACACGGCGCGCGGCGCGCACTCACACATTCAAACCGAGAGCGGCACGTTTGTATGAAGATATTTTACTGTTCTTTACTGTGTCAAAGGCGACCATAACCAAATGTTTGGGTCGTGTGTCCGCACTTGCTCTTGAGCGTTAGTAGCACACGCGCTGTCGACTTGTGAGGACGTGTCCTACTATCGGGAAAAAACGGAATGGAGACTTTATCGAGCTTTATCAAATGCATTGATGTTTTTAGAATTCGCAAGACAAATTCCATTATATTTTCCCTGTTCTTTCAGACCTATGGAATCAAATAAAAATATACTTGGACAATAATTCGATAACTGTGGCACAATTTAAAAACAAAAAATTGTCTTTAATAAGAGAACATGATTTTTGTAATAAATATTTAAAATCATTGGGTGTTATTCGACAAAATTTATAAAATTCTCTTAAACTTCTGCCAATATCTCTATAAACGTTTTCTTTATAGTTTCTGTGGTAATAAATATTTTTATTTTATTGCATACTTATAATAATAATATTATTTCATTTTATATTTAATTTTTTATTTTTTGTAAGATACTAGCTAATAGTAGAAGTTCAAATAGGTTTGTAAATTTCGACGCGTCTGTCAGCGTCTCGGTAGCTCAGCGGTCAGAGTACTCACCCGGATAGCGAAAGGTAGTGGGTTCGAATCCCACCTGAGGGCCCGGAGGCGTGCTTGTTTTTTACATTCGTATTTTATGTTTTATAGAAATATGGCGTTCTGTCAACAATTAGGAGAGATGTAAATGCTCTGGCAAAAATCCCATGAAGACAAAATACTGACGAAAGTAATTTCCTAAAATTTTATGACTGATACTTTAATTAACTAATAATTTTATTAAAACTAACTAACTAATTTTTAGTAGGTAGGTATGGTGGATTAACTGTAGAAAGATTCGTGACTTTTGAAATGACTACCTAAAACCAATTTTTATTGTCTATAAGCCAACATTTGCAATGACATTTGTCTAATTTGGCATTGGTTACCATGTATAGTCGTGTAGTTTGTGATATTTGCCGTAGTAGAAAAGATTTGCCAAACTAGACAAATACGCCGATGCAAATGCCTACAGCCATGTGAAGTGCCAGCATAAGATTATAGAATTGGAAAACAAGTGCCATAAAACCGAAAGTAATAACTAATTTGATACTCTACACCATTTACATATTTTCACAAAATATTTGATTCACTCTATTACATGAGATGGGATTCTTTGCTTTTTTTTAATCCATGGAGGAGGTTGGTATTTAGTTAAAAAACTATCCTTTTCATACTTTTTATGTTTGACTATTTGTTATTATCATCTTTCGTAGTATGATTTATCATTATGATGTTTAGGTACCTATAATGGAATTGACAATGCCTTTTCCCTCCTATATTTTCTCACTCACTTACCGACTTGTATGGAAGAATATAGGTATGAGTTTATTGAACTATTTGGCACTGTGATTAGAGCATTAATTTATTTATGGAAGTAATTTTAAGGATGACTTATTGAAAATAAGTTGGCCATTGGTGAAGAGACTTTATTAATTATTATAGCTAGGTAGGTAAGGCTATTGTGTTTAGTCTATACGATTTTATTTGGCTCATTTCAAACTGTAATGAATGATCATAGAAAACATCGATGTCTTTGCTCCAAATATAGTTGCGAAGACTTTTAATAAAGTTATTTTTTTGTTCTAATACTACATAATTATTATTTATTTAAATGTCGATTTAAGCTGTATTTCGATACCTTAATATTATACCTACTGATGGAGTGTCCATTCTAACATCGTATAGGGCCGACACAGCAATCAACGAGTCAATTAACACAGCCATTACGGAGTTTCGACGACTCACTAATTAAATCCAACCGGCCTTAAGCCCGGTATAGATCTTGATTTTATTTCGTTCCCATAGTGTTTTACAACATACACTTCATATTATGTATAAAGCATATGGTTCATGTTATAGCTGAATCTGGTAAACGCTATTCACAGAATAAACACAGGATATTTTCTATATAAAATAGGCATTTGGACAAACACTAGTATAGAAAGTAAGTTTCGACTTAAAATGGAGAATGCATCACACACTCCCCAAATTATTCTATGAACGTGTGTTCGGTCTATGCAAGGGTCGAATTGATATAAAATTTTAGCGAGGTTTTGTATGAAATAACTGAAACACCATTAATATTTCAACATTGTGCATTTGGTTAATGAAAAAAAACTGTGTTTAGTTGCTTGGTCCCTGCTAAAAGTCCACGAAGTCAGCCAAAACTCTTTTTTTATCAATTACGTAGCATTAAATCTGACAGTTGAACTTTCTTATTTTTATTGCTCAAAAGAATAATAAATAACTATAAAGAAAATTTTTTTTAATAAATTAAGGACTGGCCCATATTGTTTTAAGTTATTAAACTTATAACACGTAATGAATGTTGAATCCATTTGAAAAAAAATATTTATATTCTGCCCGGGTAAAATTAGCAATTCATGACAGGATTGTAAATTAATACGAATTAGTGTTAATCCTTAATTTGTGAACCGAACTTTATACCATTGTAAAATTTCGTAGTAACTGAATGAAGGCATATCTCTTAATTAGGATATTATTATAATCAACTTCCCTTCGCCCTATTTACACGGAACCTTTTCCTTATTTGACAGAATCCGGCGTTAATTAGTAGATGTTCATATCTTTTTTTTGCAAAAACAGAACCAAATTTTCTATCTTACTTCCTCAAAACATTCAAGATGCACCCCCCGCCCGACTGTAAGTAAATGCACATACACAAACAGAAAATGGATGCAAATATCTGCACTTACCAAGACAGTGACACAGTTAACTTTTATCAGGAGTAGTAGTTTCCAGCACCGAGGAGAAATTATTTGCAGCCGGTGGTGTACCATGAATAATTTGCAGAAGGAAGCTAGATTTGATTATTTTGTTTTCTAATACTTTTCTTTATAGCTTATTTTAAAGGAAAGACGTCCACAACTGGCCTCCATGCTTTGCTGGCGGGTTAGAGAACGAAGTAAAAGACCATACTTTGTAAAACGCTGTTGCCCATTTGTGCTCCAGTATAGTTAGCCTTTAACAATACCCATAAGGGTGAAAGGTTAGTTCTATTATACTTTGCCCGAGACCACAAGAGTAGGGTAATATTGGGCATTCTAAAACACTTTTCACTCCAATGATCTCACTTTCGTTCGATCACTGTCGTAAAAGTGTTTTAGAAAGCCCAATAATCGAAAGTGAATTAGAATGCCCAATCGGTTTTCCGTCAACCACAAACCTCACTTTCGTTCGATCACTGTCGTAAAAGTGTTTTAGAAAGCCCAATAATCGAAAGTGAATTAGAATGCCCAATCGGTTTTCCGTCAACCACAAACCTCATTTTCGTTCGATCACTGCCGTAAAAGTGTTTCTGAGATAGCTCAATAATCGAAAAGTGAATTAGAATTCCCAATCGGTTTGACGTCAACCAGAAACCTCATTTTCGATCGATCACTGCCGTAAAAGTGTTTTAGAAAACCCAATAATCGAAAGTGAATTAGCATGCCCAATCGGTTTTCCGTTAACCACAAACCTCATTTTCGTTCGATCACTATTGCAAAAGTGTTTCTGAGATAGCTCAATAATCGAAAAGTGAATTAGAATGCCCAATCGGTTTTCCATCAACCGCAAACCTCATTTTCGTTCGATCACTATTGCAAAAGTGTTTCTGATAGCTCAATAATCGAAAAGTGAATTAGAATGCGGTTTTACGCTGAAGTAAATTTTTCAATGCAAGGTTCGTTCCGTTCTTTGTTCAAAACCGCGTTTGTATTTAGAACGCATCGTACCGTTTTATGTTTATTCTGTATGTGTAGACTCGTAAGTAATCAGTGTTTATATATCCCTTCAGATCTCACTCTTGTTCGATCACTGTCGTAAAAGTGTTTTAGACAGCCCAATAATCGAAAGTGAATTAGAATGCCCAATCGGTTTTCCATCAACCGCAAACCTCATTTTCGTTCGATCACTATTGCAAAAGTGTTTCTGATAGCTCAATAATCGAAAAGTGAATTAGAATGCTCAATCGGTTTTACGCTGAAGTAAATTTTTCAATGCAAGGTTCGTTCCGTTCTTTGTTCAAAACCGTGTTTGTATTTAGAACGCATCGTACCGTTTTATGTTTATTCTGTATGTGTAGACTCGTAAGTAATCAGTGTTTATATATCCCTTCAGAATCTATTCTAACGCATTTATTTAAAATCAGCTCAACTCTACAGGCCTGTATAAATAAATAATATGAAATTCGTTAAACAAAAACAATCGTTGAAATTAGATTGCTTTTGTACTCCGTTACCGAACGAGTCAAAACGTCATGGTAGTTTGTTACCAAATACAATACGCTGTCTTGTTTGTGGGCCATCAAACTGCGGGAAAACTAATTTAGTAATAAGTTTATTGTTGCATAAAGATGGTCTATGTTTTAGAAATCTTTATGTGTATTCAAAATCTTTGTATCAAACAAAATACTTGTATCTTGAAAAAGTTTTAAATATGGTCCCCGATATATCGTATCATAAATTTAACCATAACAATGAAATATTGAACCCACATGAAGCTTTACGAGATTCTATTATCATTTTCGACGACGTTGCTTGCGAAAATCAAAACAACATACGGGATTATTTTGCTATGGGGCGTCATAAAAACATTGATTGCTTTTATATTAATCAAACTTACACCAAAATACCAAAACAGCTTGTAAGAGACAATTCAAACTTGATTATATTGTTCAAGCAAGACGATATTAATTTGAAACATGTTTATGATGAGCATGTATGTTCCGATATGTCCTGGTACCAATTTCGGGAAATGTGTTCAGCTGTTTGGAACAAACCCTTCAGCTATCTTGTAATAAATAAGGACTGTGAAAAAAATAATGGATGCTACAGATCATCATTTGATACATATATAATATTGGATTAACTACATATTAGGATGATATATTATGAATGAATCACTATCACTCGTGATTCGGAGCCAAGAAGTATTCTGCGCAAGATGGAAAAAAAACTCAAACAAGAAATTGTGAAATCTGCTGCATCTGTAAAAAGAAAAGTTGAACTTTTGAAAGAAGCAAAAAATTCTCACAATATGGCTCTGGAAACAATATTTAAGCCAATAGTGGAACCGCTTCACTTGTTAACAAGTAAAAAGGAAGAAAAGCAATATATACCTTCCCCGAAAAAAATAAAAAAGAATCATAGAGAATCTTTTTATTCTTCTACTGAAGATTTCGACGATGATTACAGTGAAAAAGAACAACTCTCAGACAGTGAGTTGCACATAAACAAAACCCTTATAGCACCACCTTCTGAAGACCATAATATCAGTGAGGGTTCCTTCAAGTCTTTCCAGTCATCACCAAGTGTTAAAAATAATACACTTTCGTGGTCAACATCATCTGATGCAATGTTCGATGATATACCTTTTGGAATTCGAAACGAACGCGGGAAATTGATGCTTGGCAAAACATGTGTTTATGACGATGGTAGCATCCTGAAAATAGGAACGCAGACTATAAAAAAAACAAAGGGAATAAAAGAACTACTCTATAAAAAGAAACCGAATCTAGACATAATCACAGAGGAAGACTTACAAAACTATAAGCTAGTATTATTAGAAACCAATGCCCACAGGCGTAATTGTGATTCGTCTAAACCAATAAACAGCAATAAAGGATTTAAGTATATGAACATTATAAAACCGTTGTTTACATCTACGAAAAAAGTAACTTCAAGCGTGGAAAGTCTTTCAAGTGGCGAAGGTATAAATTTATTGAAAAAAGTAACAAAAAATACGGATTTGGTTTACTGGGATGATCCAAATGAATTAGTGAATCGATTAAAAATATTACTAGCATCACGTGATGCAGGCAACACTGGCTTGGACAATGAAATCAATGCAATCATTGAAGAACTGTGGGAAGAAGGTATAATCAAAAATATAAAATATAAAGAAAGTGCAACTGGAAAACTTGTTAGTGTGAAGAACCCATCAGAGCGGCGATGAATGTAGACAAGTTTGGTCACCACATTCATAAGCGTTTACGATTAACCGAATATTTTGATACCATCAACGATACATTAGTAAAGTCAGATACAGGGCATTACGATTTAAAATCAACAAAATTGAAAGGCTTGATAGATCCTAATGAAGACGACGAGGCTGTGAATAAAGCATATATGGATAAAACAGCTCAAGAACTAAGAAATGAAATAAAAAAAATTTTTAAAGACGTAAAAATTTACCTAAATAACTTGGAAAAAGCTACTTCCGATCGTTTAAATACTCTATACTACACAAGAACAGAAATAGATAGTTTAATCGAATCTAAGTTAAATAAATAAAAAATAATGAGTAAAAAAGAGTTAATTAACGAAATCCACAAAGCAGCAAGGAGAAATTTTCCTCGTCGATGTACGATCACAAAGGGTATAGATGATTTATGGCAAGCTGATCTTATAGATTTTCAGAAGTATTCTCTTATTAACAAAGGATTTAAATACATTTTAATAGTTATAGATGCTCTGTCAAAGTACGTCTGGGCAAAGCCTTTAAAATCAAAACAGAAAACATGTGTTACAAATGCAATGCATGAAATTTTATCTAAATCGTCGCGAAAACCTAAACATTTACAAACTGATTTAGGTAAAGAGTTTTACAATGAGACATTTAAAAAGTTATTAAAAGAATATAATATAAATCATTATTCTACCCACTCAGTCAAAAAAGCTTCTATAGTGGAAAGAGTTATCCGTACGTTAAAATATCATCTTTATAAACTTTTCAGCTTGCATGGAAGTTACTACTGGGTAGGCCAAAATTTGAGCTCTGTAGTAGACAATTATAACAATACTACCCATCGTATAACAGGATTTAAACCAGTTGATGTTAACAAAGCAAACCAAATGGTTATCAAGGGTAATATTATTAAAACACAGCTGCATAAGACCAAACGAAGACCAAAATTTCAAGTTGGTGACCATGTGCGAATTAGTAAATTTAAAAGTGATTTTTACAAAGGATATACCCCTAATTGGTCAACAGAAATATTTATTGTAGTTATGGTAAATCACACAAATCCACCGACATATCTTTTAGAAGATAAACACAAACAGAGAATTTTAGGCTCTTTCTACGAGTATGAAATGCAAAAAACTAAATTTCCTGACCTGTACCTCATTGAAAAGGTTATTAAAAGAAGAGGTAACAAACTTTTCGTAAAATGGTTGGGACTCGGTGATGCAGAAAACAGCTGGGTAGATAAAAATGAAATAGTTTTGTGATATAAATTAAGAATTATTATTCAATATAATTCAGTTTAAGAATACCGATGAAAGAAGGAAGTGGGATTATTAACAATATAATAAACAACTTACCGTTTGAGTTGCATATCCCCGGTTATCAATTTTGCGGACCCGGAACAAAACTTGAAAAACGATTACAGAGAGGAGATCGAGGTATAAATAAATTGGATGAAGCTTGTATGTATCACGATATTGCCTATAATAATAAAACTTTTAACGCTCGGCATAAAGCTGATTTAGAACTTTTAGATATGGCTAAAAAAAGATTAAAATCTAGGGATGCTAAGAAGGGCGAAAAAGTTGCATCATGGATTGTAAAAAATGCGATGAAAGCAAAACTCAAAGCTGGTGTGGGAGTACGACCTTTTATGTCGGTTATAAAGAAAATACGGTCCCAAATAAAAAAAATTAAATCTAAAGATCCTGGCACAGCAATAAAATATGCATATGCCGCTGCAAAGAAGTTATTTATTAATAAAAAAGGGATACGCTTGCCACGCTGCATACCTCTTCCGAAAACTGGAGGCTTCTTACCTCTTATCCCAATTTTTGCTGGTTTATCAGCTCTTGGTTCACTTGCTGGAGGAGCAGCCGGTATAGCAAAAGCTGTTAACGATTATAAAGTTGCGCAGAAAAACCTTCAAGAATCTGAACGACACAACAAGGCGATGGAAGCTGTCGCTCTCGGCAAAGGACTTTCTATCAGACCCTATAAGAAAGGAACTGGTTTATATCTAAATCCTTCAAAAAACTAACTAACAGGCTACCCAGACGTCCTCTTACTAACGTTGATATATTGGAACATGCTGCTGATATTCCATACTTTAGAGGAGTATTCATGAGAGATACACTACCGTCAAAGGCTAGAAAAATAGAGTGTGCTGTAATCAATTTGGATAAATCCGATAATCCTGGAACCCATTGGGTAGCCTACGTCAAACAAAATTACTATTGTGAATATTTCGATAGTTTTGGCAATTTAAAGCCTCCTTTAGAATTGTTAAAATATTTAGGATCTATATCTGTATACTATAACTATATTCAACATCAAAAGTTTGGCACTACAAACTGTGGTCACCTATGTTTGAAATTTTTGAGAAACTATTGGAAAACCCATTTATATTAAGAATGAAATAAAATCTTATCAGTATAAAAATGTCTTTCACTGTGTCAATTACTGGCAACGGAGAGTCTTTAATAACAAACTACACACCTACTTTACAATTACATGGAGAATATGAGTGCGGTCTTTTACATTTTTCGACTTTCAATTCTATCCCTAATATAGACAAAAGAAATAATAAATTTTACTATGGCAAAGACAGAGTTATTGAAATACCTGAAGGATCGTACGAACTTCAAGATATTTGTGATTTTTTAAAGAACAACATTATGAATGCCACGCTTAAATTGACTAGCAACAATAATACATTGAAAACAAGTATTTACTGCTCAGAAGAGGTCCATTTTGACAAGAAACATTCACTTGGTAAAATTTTGGGTTTTGGAAGTGAAACCGTAAAAGCTAATATAAATACAGAGTCCCAATATCCTGTAAACATTTTATCGACAACTGTAGTACGCATCGAATGTGATGTTATCAGCGGATCATTCGTGAATGGAAAAGCAAGTCATATAATTTATGAATTTGCACCTAACGTACCACCTGGTTACAGAATAATTGAAATACCTAAAAATTTAATTTATTTTCCCGTCAACCAAAGCTCAATAAGTGCTATTAATATAAGGTTGTTAGACGCGGAAAATAAGCAAATCAATTTACGTGGTGAAGAAGTACAGCTGTATTTACATTTTAGAAAAAAATGTTAAATTTCTATAAAACTCCATTAACACCTATTATTAAGGTCAGTTCTAAGAGGTCCCCTCATACAGAAACACCACATCGGGTAAAGAAGAGACTAACCAAGAGTAATAAGGAGTTTTTGAAATTACTAGGCTTGTTAAAATGAATATTTTGAATATTTCTCAACCAGCATTGTATGACAACCGCGTCGAAAGTTTCGAATATCATTCATATAAACCATACGTAACAAGTTTCAACAAGAATGATGAAATTCGAATACCGATTAATCAACAGGACTTGTACATACTGCCCGCACTCAGCAGCTTATATATCGAAGGCAGAGTCATTGTATATAAGCAAAACACTACCACTAAACAAAAAGAAAGAGCGATGAGCGTACATTTTGTAAATAACCCTGCATTATTTCTTTTTCAAGATATTCGATATGAACTGAACGGTGTAGAAGTAGATAAAGTAAAGAATGCAGGGATTACCACAACTATAAAATCCTACCTTTCGTTAAATGATAATGAATCTAAATGTGCTAAAGTTTGGGGTTGGTCGCCTACAGGTTCTAACACTGTAAACAATGGCGTTTTTTCTGCATCTATACCTTTAAATAAAATATTAGGTTTTGCAGAAGATTATGAAAAAATCATAATAAATTGTAAACACGAGTTAGTACTCTTGAGAAGCAACACAAACCTTAACGCTTTGAGATTAAACACTGATGAAATTGTGGAGGATATAATAATAAGTAAGATTGTTTGGCGAGTTCCTCATATTAAAGTATCAGATCGCGAACGAATTAATCTATTAAATCATCTAGAAAAGGATCGTCCAATCACGGTACCATTCCGTAGTTGGGATTTGTATGAATACCCATTACTACCTAAAACACGTAAACACACTTGGTCTATTAAAACTTCATCACAGATTGAGAAACCACGTTTCGTGATAATAGCTTTTCAAACTAACCGTAAACATAATGCCACTATGTCTATGGCAGAGTTCGATCATTGCAATGTACGTGATGTAAGAGTATTTTTAAATTCAACGTATTACCCTTATGAAGGATTAAATATCAATTTCGCCGACAGCAAGTTTTCATTAATATACGAACAATATGCAAAATTTCAACAGTCTTATTATGGTCGTCGACCAGAGCCGTTGATGGGTTTGAAAGAATTTAAAGATATAGCACCATTATTCGTTATTGATTGCTCCCGTCAATATGAAACCTTAAAAGGTTCAATCGACGTACGTGTTGAAATTGAAACAGATCAAGAGATACCTGATCAGACCGCAGCTTATTGCCTTATTTTGAACGATTGCATATTTGAATATAAGCCACTGAGTAACATTGTTAAAAAACTATCATGACTAACAATACTATCATAGTGGATGTGCAAGGCTTTAAGAGTGGAAAAAATGAATTCATATTGAAAGAATTAGTTATAGGCACACAAGAGCACAATCAAATATTTCTAATAAAACCACCATACCCATTCTCTACTCTGACTCTGGAAGAAAAAAAACGTGCCAAGTGGATAGAAAGAAATAGAGGATACCGATGGAGTGAGGGGCATATTGATTACAGAGAATTTAGAAGACTTATTAAGCCCTACTGTGATAAGCGGAACATCATAGTGAAAGGTAGAGAAAAAGTTGATTGGGTGCGAGAATTATGTGGACATGAAAACGTTTTTGATATAAGTGATAAAGGTATACCTAATTTAGAAACTTTAAGTAAACTCTATTGTAAAGACATATCAACATACAATTGTTTTAACCATAAGAAATATTGTGCATTAAGAAATGTTATATGTATTAGAAAATGGATTATAAAAAATAATATATCATTGTATTAACTATTAATAAATAACTGGTCTAATATATTACATCTTTAATTTTTTTTAATTCCTTCACAGTATTAAAAGAAAAATAAAACAAAATTATATGCAAATATACAAATTCATTTATTAAAAAATAAAAATATTTCACAAAACTTAGTTAAATTAAATGTATCTCTGAAGGTGTATACGTAGCATAGAAATACTTCGGATAATACCTACTTGAGAAGTTTAATTGAACGAAATATTGATGATTAGAAGCTTTAAAAACTATAGCTATAACCACACAACTTTTTCGAAATATTATTTATAATACTCTCTGTCTGATCCATTATAGGATCAATATGCTCAGTCACCACATATTGCGCACTTAATAATGGATCAGTACTCGTCGACTCTAAATCTAATATTTCTATTTTTATTAATCGACGAGCATTAGTGGGCGCACTTTTTATTATAAAAGATTTCTGTTGTAAAAAGCTTCTTTTTTTGTGCACTCTCTTCTTTTTGATAGCTTTCACCACCTTATTATACAACGGGGAATCGCTCTGTGGTTCCTCAATATTCCAGTTTGGGAACTCCTCCGTAAAACCGTCGAGTATGTCCTGCGCATTTCGGTCAAAACAAGGTGGTGGTGATGGTGAGTTGCGCGGACACCGTTCTGTCAGCTCCTCATTAACATCGTGTGATGCCATCTGAAATTTCTCTTGTTGTGTATTCTGAAATAATATTGTTTACATTACTACTAAATTAATGATAATTTGTCAAATTAAAATAAAAAATCGAATCGGCTGGCAGGAAGATTTTCAGGCGGGAAGCGAACCCGCAACTTGCTTGTGAGTCGAATAATTTTTTCAAGTATTTTTCTATTAAAATAATCTATAATATAAGATAGAATTAAAAAATGCAAAAAAATATAAAAATGATTATTCGTTGACAAAATTACTCTACAAATTTTATGTTGTGCACAAAAATATATATAAATATTAAATAAATAAATCAGCTTACCATATTGATAACTCTGGACAAGCGCAGCCTTCACTCGATTGACAGAAATTAGTAGATAATTTAGGAGTATCATAATTTTATGACTATTTATACTATTGATTACCTACGTAAAGCTTATACAGCAACACGTGATTCTCAACGGAACGATGTGCAATTTAGCATAATAATTAGGTGAATATGTAATGAAATGTTGCAGCGTTGACAACACGTGTAAATAAAGACACCTAGAATAATGCCGAGCTCATGCACTCATAGTATTTGTCTATCACAAACCTATAAATTTTATTAATTTATCGTACTCTGCATGGTATTAGAAATATTGTTAAATAATACACATTGTTCAATTAATTATTTTTATTTGTTCATATATTTTTACAATAATTTTTGTAGGTACAAAATACTATAAGAAAATAGATACTCAAAGTCTTAGTGAAAGTTTCTTATACATAAGACATAATAATAATTTTGTAGGAAAAACAATGAATATGGAAGAAACAAATAAATTATAACTTAAATTAATACACAGTGAAATCATTTTTAAATTTCAATTATTTTAAAAATATAGTTTACCACAACCGCAACGTTAACAATAAAATATTATTATTTATATTACACAAAAATAAACTTTATACTATACTATCACAGTGACCCCATAATAAAGTAGAAAATTTTGTTATTCAATATGATGCGTTTGTCATCATTGCTTGACAAAGCTATCCTATTCTGCTCCTGGTTAAATATTTTATATTTAAGAGATTTTAATATGATATTTTTTTGCGTAAAAACATATTTTCATTTAACACCTTGTAATAATCTTTAAAATGTACATCTTTCAAAACTAGCTTTTGGATGCCTTTTGCTTTCTTAAATTCATCTTGCGCTGTTTTTATAGAGTACAACTTTGACCTTAAACCTACAAATTCTGTAATCAATTTGCCAGCTAACTCATCTTTAAAGAAGCCTGCTTTTTATTTCGGTTAGGAATACTGTATTCGTTACTTAAAGCATAATTACTAGTATCAAAATAAGGCAGAAAATGTGACTTTAAGTCTTTATAAAAATCTTTCTTTCAATTGAATAAAGGAAACTATCGGTATCCGTATAACAAAGTTTTATCTTTTCCTTATAAAAAGGTTTCATAATGGAGTAATGAAAATCGAACATATGGCTTTAAGAAATTTCCAATACAGATGAGATTGAATTAATTAGTTTCAAATTAGAACAATGTCAAGTAACTTAATATACCGATATAATTATTGCTAAATCATTCTAAACTTGTAACCTGAGGTATCACGCATGGTGCAATTGTTAGCATTAAATAAATATTCTAAAACAGCAACTAATTAAGTTTTTTCTAAAAAAAATTGTGGGTCATTTAAAGCGTCGATTTAAATAATAACTTCGTTTAATAATAACACACCAACTAACCTGGGGTTCGAGTCCTATTAGCGACACAAAATATTTGTTTTTGTATACCCTGTTATAACATTTTAGATTTAATTATATATTTGCTTTATATACAAATAAGTTCATTACATAAACATAAAACTACAGTGTGATTATTTATTTACCTACAATGAAGAATAGTTAAATCGTTAATAACAATCATAATAAGTCAATTATACCACCACTGACAAAATAATAATAATTATAAATCAAGGTAAAACGTAAGATTATAGATTTCGCTGTTATCCTTATCAATTAGACAGTGCAACTCTAAAAGTTTTTATTTAAAGAGGGGTCTCGTTTAAAATCTAAAGGTTTGAAGTCATTACATCATTTAAAATCATTTTTGTTACGCGATAATTATTGCATCAATCACTTGATGGTAAACAACTATATAAGATAAGAAAGGTTAAGCAGGTAGCAAAGTAAACCTTTAAATAAAATGTTTATCCTCTGCAATTATAATACTCGGCTTTCATTAAATAAATAAAAAAGAAAATAATTATTATATATTTTGTTGTTTTTTAAATAACTAATTCAGTACTAAATAAAGTCTCATTATGGAAACAGTATTGAAACGCCACCTATTGAATTATAATTAACTCACCTATGAATCCAATGATTATTTAATTTGAATGATAGCAAGCAGGTAAATTACCTACATCATAATTTGTTGGCGGGAGTGTTGAATTTCACAATATACGTATAGATGTCGCTATTTAAGACAAAAAATATAACACTAAGTTTTTCTTTTACATTATTTTGTATAAAATATATTTTTTAATTAATGAATTTTTATCAAAGGCTTTAGTTTTATGTATAAATATTTCATCTTTTTTGCGGTAGGCATACTAGTTTGCCATAAATTTAATATTTATTTATCTGAATGGATTCAGGGTAATAAGTCGTAAAAGACATTATATTTTTTTTATTATCATCGATTTTCCATGCATGCATGTAACCAAAATCATAATTTACTGCAAATATAATATTTTCATCATAGGTAGTTATACCGCCACCTATTGAACTATAATCTAATTAGGCATCGAATGCTGCAATTTTACTTGCTATCATTCGAGTAAAACACTTACCTGCTATCAAAAGCATGATTGATTTTACAATAGGCTCTCATTATAGATATACCAGTTTATCTTTTGATATTGTTTAAATTAATATTTTTTATTGTTTTATAATCATTTGCAAGGAAAAGGATATTAACTTTAATACAGTTTAAATGTTAAATTATTTTTTCTTTTATAATATTTAATAAATTAATATATGTAACTACATCGCGCTTACAAAGTTTTTATGTGCTCTGAGTATATATACAGTTTCACGAACATAGAATATCGAGATAGCTGTAAGTAGTGGCGGGCGAAGTTTGAGGCACAAAATGTGCGCTGGAACTCAGGCTGACCCCAACATGAAAACAGCGGGATGTATCTAGTAAAGTTGCGATTCCAGCTGCGACTGATACTAGGTATCTCCTTGGCTCACCCGACACCACGACGGTTCTCGTGCGAATTTGGAATACAAAAATAAAAGTTGCAGGTGACGACCTCGACTTTTGTTGTTTACGAGCGCTCGTGCTCAGTACCACCATAAATGAATTATATTGAACGAACAGGGAACGGCACGATGCGCTCTAAAACACACCTATTTTGCAATTTTTTTTTTCATTTCCATCTCGAATACAATTTGTAAAACAAACACGGTTTTGAACAGAGAACGGACGATATGCTTATAACCAAAACCTAGCGCCTGAATGTTTAAAACACTTGCAACGGTGATCGAACGAAAGTATGGTTAACGTCAAATCGATTGGGAATTCTAATTCACTTTTCGATTATTGAGCTATCTCAGAAACACTTTTGCAATAGTGATCGAACGAAAATGAGGTTTGTGGTTAACGGAAAACCGATTGGGCATGCTAATTCACTTTCGATTATTGGGTTTTCTAAAACACTTTTACGGCAGTGATCGATCGAAAATGAGGTTTCTGGTTGACGGAAAACCGATTGGGCATTCTAATTCACTTTCGATTATTGGGTTTTCTAAAACACTTTTACGGCAGTGATCGAACGAAAATGAGGTTTGTGGTTGACGGAAAACCGATTGGGCATTCTAATTCACTTTCGATTATTGGGCTTTCTAAAACACTTTTACGACAGTGATCGAACGAAAGTGAGGTTTGTGGTTGACGGAAAACCGATTGGGCATTCTAATTCACTTTCGATTATTGGGCTTTCTAAAACACTTTTACGACAGTGATCGAACGAAAGTGAGATCATTGGAGTGAAAAGTGTTTTAGAATGCCCAATATTACCCTACTCACAAGGTTACTTCTCTGAAACATACCTAAGGATCGCTGTCAAGTCGTCGGCCTTGTAGACGATTTTAGTCTTGGGATCGAAGAAGCCATCCACTGTGTCGTAGAACCCTGGAGGAATATCTCGGGTGGGCTGATCAGCAGTCAAGAAAGATCTGCCAGCTGGTTGAAGGCCTTCCTCGTATTCGATAGAGAACCTAGAAATGTGTGTTAAGCCTTTTTATTAAAGAATTAAGATTAAGTGTTGAATTTCGTGAATAAATATGTAATGTGAGTTGAAACTCTATGGGGAAAACTAAACCAAATAAAATATAGGGTTGCCACTCCAGACGCCCCAAATTTTGAAGTTAAGGAATCGGCGGTATCTTAAGAAATCGTATTTTTCGTGAAGATAAATGAATTCTACAGACACTAATAATACCAACGACTCTGACACTATAATTCAAATCCTAAAATAATTATTTGTTCCTTAATTTGACAGTCCTCTAAAAGGGACGATTGTTTTTCTTCTTTTACTAAGATATTTTTAGTATAATCGGGAAAACAAAAATTATATTTTGCGAGTGATCCCGAGACTAACACGACCGGTTAAGCCTGGCCGAAGGTCGAAGGTATTGTGACTCTCAAATATTTTTAAGACGGTTCACGTTCAATTAGTTTTTTTTTAATTGGATTGCATTGTTTACCTGAAAGTTTTAAAGTAAAAAAAGTGAGTGTATCAGCTCCGACTTACAATTGGAGTTTACTCCTTAAGAACGATTGTCTTTGAACGGGCACAGAAAATAATAAAACGAAACTTTAAAATATGATAGGCATGATAGGTTGCGCACAAATAATGTCACTTTGTCATTCGATCATAAAATTTTACTCTTCATATTGTTTCATACTGGGCGCATTATATGAAAATCAATTCTTAAGGAGTCAATTTAAAAAAAATACAGTAGAAAACGGCATTTTTAACATGTTTAAATAACGGAGCCTGAAAAATAATAAAATGTTATAAAGAGGTTGTATTTTAATTTGTGAGGCGTAGAGATGTAAAGTTGAAATAAAAAAAAACTTGACCTGAATTATAAACTGTACGTACAACAACTTTGCCTATGACATTTTTAGATAATAAAAGTAAATTCTGATGCCAAGGGCACTACAACAGCTACTAGTTATTCCGATAATAAAAAAAAAGTTGCGTATAAGGAAGTTTGAAGGATGTTTCTGTTTAGTACAAGTACCCCAATGTGGATTTACAAACCATTTACGAAACTTCTTAATATTCAATGCTTGGATAAGCTCAGCCTAAGCTGAAATTAATTATCGAAAACATTATACTATCGAAAATTTTGCCCTAATTTTCATATTTGGAAATTAAATAGCTATTTAAGTAGGTGATTTGAGTAAAGATTAAATTTAAAGGTAATTATAATTTTATTCAGTAAAGATCTGCCAGTCAATCATATTACAGGAGTTCGTTTGCCTATGTACTATAGTCCATTTTTTTAGCATTAGAAATTATGTAAACAAAGAAGCAGTGGTGGCTAACCTTGTGCTGGAGTCCACTTTGACCGGCTTCAGGCTCATCCATTGTTGAACAGATTAAATAACATATAACAACAAAAACTTTTAACAAAAATCTTCAAAAAAACAATAGAATTTTAACAATAAACCAAAGAAAATAGTCAAAACAGATAAATGCAGACGTTGACATTTGCCGCTATTGTTGCAAATGGGGGCCATGTTAAACGACCATTTTAAAAATCACCTAACATGGTACGTATTGGCATGGCACGTACATTGGCATGTACTTTTTAATTTTGTCGTGTCAAACTGACCAACGTTTCGTTCCACAAGTTTGCAACTTCTGCTTCTTAAGGTACTTTTTAGTGTAAACTTTTCACGATGTTACGTTTTGCTGGTTACATTATATGTGTACAATAAAGTACCCAAATTTAGTTCTTTCTAATGCTAAAAAAAACGGACTATAGTTGAGGACGAATTATTTTTCTATTATAAAGCCGGATAAGATTGAAAATTGCTATGCAATCCTGCTTTTTAGAGTTTATCAATGTAAAGCTTTTAAAGATGTCCTCTCTGAAAAAATGCAATGCATGTTTTATGCATATGGATAGAATTTTTCCGCGACATCTAATGGTAGTAATTCCGAAAAATATGTTTGATGAGACCCATTTGCTGCGTAAGTCTTGTAAGGAAAAACGGCGATTAGTGAGACAGTAAAAAATGGACCTAAAAGTGTTTTGGGTGACAAGCTATTCATTCCCACCCATTTTTGTGAGCCGACGCAATAAGGTGTAATTTTTACAAAGGTATTTACACTGCAAATGGAGGTTACGACGACGATAAAAAATTTCGAATCGTTGCTCGTATTTGAATATTCAATAGAAACTTTGAGATCAGCCATGTATATTTCTCTTGCACGGATTAGAAAGATTGAATACATACAATTCAAAACACAATAACACAAACCTTTTTTTTACAAGGAACACATAATATAATGTTTCTTATAATCACGAGACTATTCTACTCACATTTATTGCCTGAAAACCTATATTTTGGAACATGTTATTACTTATTTATAGCGAAATTTATTAGACCATTCAAGTAAATGTATACAGTTTTTATGATTGCTAATAAACAACACTTTTCCATTTACCACAAAAGAAATAGAAATAAGATCTTATTAAAAATAACGATGCTGTCATCCTTTTAAATATTATTTCTAAATTTACGCCACGGAGGATTTATAGCCAGCGAAACGAAGTAATATTACCGCACTTCACATCTCCACGCATTACTTTCGAGTTTAATTGCATTTTTGATTCAAACTTGTGGTCAGCAAGCTATTAGCAGTAAGATACATAAGCTTTTAAATGCACAAGTCAGTGTTGGTTCTCATAAACCTCTTTAATGCTTTCGTCGAAATTGATGATTACTTCGCTGATATGAAATTCCACGTTGTACAAGAAAGTTCTAAACCCGTCAATAATATACTAGAAAATGAAAAGGATTTCCTATTAAGATTTTGAGGTTAATTTTACTGAAGATGGCATTTTCCTTGAGAGAATTTCTTATTTGATAGTACTGGCAGAAGAGGAAAATACGTATTGTGCAAATGAAAAGCGAATTTTGCACTTTTATTTACTGAAATGAGACTCCGTCGACATTAAATTGTTCTTTGAAACTGAGAGAATATCCTTTGGGGAATTTCTCGCTGGCTCTACTCAGAACAAGGCCGCCAATCTACCGCCGTATATTTAGGAACTGATAACGTAGATTAGTACTTAAACTTCTAGAGCATATAATGAATAAATAATTTTGAGTTTGAGTTACTTTGACCTTAGAAATTAAAACACGATTATAGTGTCTACATCTATGTAACTACGTAGTTTCCTTCTGATTTTTTTTTTAATTTATTTATTTATCAATGTCTTGTACATTTTTACATGAGAAATAAAAAAAATACAATCAATAAATGCAATCAATAAAGACACTTGCATTTATTAGCATGATTTTTTTAGATTTTATAAGAAATCTTTGGATTCTTATAAAAGATATATTTTCTTTCTACAAGAAATAAAAGTTTTGGGTAAAACTTGCTCGCTATAATCATCATAATTATAATAAGGGATATGCGTCTTCTTCGTGTTCTTAAAAAAAATCTAAGAAAAAAGTAAATTTTCAGGGAAAAAAATTGAGATTTATGGAGGACTGCCAAAAAATACGGCCGTAGCCCACCCGCCGGTTGAGATGACCAGCTTTAATCCAAACGGATCGAGTTCGATCCTCGTCGATGTACTATGGATGTGCACCCGTAACACAAGCATTGAGATTACCACTAAGGGTTCACGATAATATTAATGTCTTTAACGTATTACTTAAATTATTTTTAACCCAATTTTTGTTGATGTTTTAAGTCATAACATTCGTTGTTTTACGAACTATCCAAGTAACCTATTTCCAATTAATAAGTATAAATAGGTTCTTTAGTATCTGTGGTCACAATCATTATTGGTAGTCAGCAAATCTCTAAGCAACTGTTTTTTCATTATACAACTTTGTTAACAAATTTCCAATAGTATCCCAATTCCCAAGACGATCGCTAATAAATTTATAATTCTACCTCTTGAAGTCAACATAAACATAATAATTGCTGGCTTGCTTACACGAATCCCGTATTTTGTGAAAGAATATTTAGCTTGGTTTATATTAATTCCCACCATAAAGATATGAACATATTGAGTTTGTTATTGCAATATTAAGAGCGATCAGTTGTTATGCCGAAAATCTACGAGTATATCTAAATATGATACAAATATTTTGTATTGAAATGACAATATGTACAACATATCAATTTACACTGACTGAACTTACGTACAACTTTTAATTTTGTTGTTATTTATTTCTGACGACAATAAAAGAAAAATAAGACAAGTCAGAAACAGTAAAATTATAAACATACACATACTGTGCAAATATCTCTTATGTTATAGTTTCCTTTTACTCATTAGCATTTATAATGAAGGGATCGTAGGAAAATTCAACTGTCTATGAGGATCGAACCCAAAAGTTACTGCGATTGAAGCCCAAATGGAAAGTTAGTCGCACTTTGATTTTTCGTATCGTTTTATTCTACGATACTATAAACTATCCGAATTTTTGTTTTACTACATTTAAATAAATATTTCAAACTTTGTTGGCGTGGATTTCAACGAAATATTTATAAAATTATAATTAGAGAATAGTTTATCTACGCTATTTAGTTTTCTTAGTCTTTTAATTATTATTAATATTTCTTTGTAATTTAACTGTAAGGCAATTATTTCAATTCGATAGTACAATTGTAAGCGCGTCGGGTCTATGATTGCGTTGTTTAAACATCACGAGAAAGTGCCGTTAGGGTCCTTATTGTAACAGATGGCTTATTTTACCTACGGTGTTTAATTAATAGGGAAAGCCAGTCCTCTAAAAGTCACAACATTAATAGGGATTAAAGAGGTAATTTTATTAGGTCTTAAGCTTCAGAGTCTATTAGATAGGCGAATAAGATCACTTAAGAGTTTGTAATGAGAGAGTGACCCTAAGGCGATTATCACACTAACGTCGCGTCCGAAAAGGCGTAGTTATGAGTCTCTACACGATTTTCTCCGCCTTTCGGAATAATATTGGAATTATTCAAGATGCTGTAGTTATATTATCAATTCGGATTTTATCCAATCAAATTAAAAGAAAACAAAAACTAATTCTATACTATGTGCATAAATTCCGCTGGTAACTAGTACAGGGCTAAGTCCGTTGCGCCCCACGACGTTTGGCAGAATCTGTGCATGGTAGGAATTCATGAATGATATTTATATATTGAACTCGTTAGTAATTACAAATCCTGTGTTTCGATAATTTAGTAACTTATTATTCTGGGTCATTAGGTCTTGCAGTGTGGACTTTTGTTTGAGATATAATCATATTGTAACACCTGATACGTCCGGTATTTTTGGCGTCTACTACTGTCTGTTGTTAGCGAGCGTGCGAAACGACTGTTCAGTTGTTTTGGGTTTATTGTAAATGGTATTGTCGCTGAGTTTAGTATGTAATATTGGTAGATTATAAATCATTGGATGTTAGAGCGTTGGCCCTAAAAAAAAATATAGGGGATGGTGTTTATTTTGTTAGTAGCTCACGAAGGTTTCTATAAATTCCCATACTCAGTAAAAGGTAGCATTACTTAAATAAGAAAAAATACTGAATAACAGGCTGTATGTGTAACATATTTTTGTCAGACATGGAAAAAACCTTTTATTTAGTCCACTTAATAGGTGAATGATTTAACTATTCATCCAATACTATTAATATTATTTAGTATTACTCATGACGACACCAAATTGACGACTGCGATTTGTTTGGAAAATGATTCGTCGGGGCGATTCGAGTCGCATGATTTGCCAATTCGAATAATATGGTTAGATATATTTAGTGTCATACATCGCTAGCGAGTGGGGCTCAAAAGGCGTTTTCAGTATGTTGTATTATTAACCGTGCTTTCAATTGAGATACAGACAATGTTAAAATCTGCGGCCTCGCGCTACGCGACGGAGCGCGGAACAGTTTGTTGATCGCCTTAGCATCCATTCACACGAAACACAACCAAATCATTTAAAGTAACAAAAATAGCTGAAGTAACAGTGAATAGCTTCGCTTATTCTTAAAAGTTGCGGTTGTCATATAACGGTTATCATGACATTAACATGATTACTTCTTTCAGTAAAAATAAATTTTATATAAAAAAAAATGTTTCACATTCATGAAATGTTTAAAAACACTCGATCAGTTGGTGTCACAATGCAAGTGTCTTAATAATTATTTATTATTAGACGTGTGCCATTGAATAACTCACCAATGTTCTTAATATTTGATTTTTTAGAGCTAAAAACCTACAAAAATATTAAAGATATATCTCCAATGGCGTTCTTTAAAGTTAAATACCGTCTGTCGGGCATTCTGCAGTATTTCCAGTCAGTTTCACTGTACTCGAGGCCTTCGGCAAACAGTAGCGTTCTCTCAACGAGCAAACCCCGCCGCCATTTGCCCCGCAAGATGGCGCCACAAGGATATCGCAACTCACCGCTACCATGGAACATGCCGTCGTTAAATTCTCCCTCGTATATCACATCTGTTAAAAGTAAAAAATAAGTTTGCATAAAAAGGTTTTGTTCGTTACCGGGTAGGAAGTACTGTGTACACATTTTTCAACACTGTGCTTACAGAATTATTTTTAATTAAGGAAAAGTTAAAAAAAGTTTAATTCTTTAAATGGAAATCAAAACCTAGCTGAAATATTTATCAACTTATATATGATCCTTGTAAACGCAAAGAAAAAAAAATCAATCCATACCAGTAACATTTATCAAGTTTTAAAATATCTGTAAACACATTGGAATTTTCAGGAATACTCGATTTATAATATAAAATACGGTTAATAATATATAATACGGTTATATAAGTATCAAGCGATGACAAATCGTGAAAGAACCTTTTTATTTTGAAGGCACAAAACATTTTCATGCAAAATCTATGTGGTAGAGATCTTAAACCTGAGTGTAAGATTTTAACAGTGTGAATGTTACTATTGCGTTTGAGTTAAATTTGAGTTCAATAGATACTACGAATATAAGTTCTAAATTATAAATTTAGCATTCTGTTTAATAAAATATCGGATTTCCAACTGCGACATTAAATTTTTCATGAACTGATAAAACCTTTATTCAAGTAACTAAACGAAACACCATAAAAATATTATCTATTTTTTTCATTATTAATTTACCATTAGGAAATGTATAAGTTCCGTAACCGCTCATTCCAAGTACATCCCAGGTGCCCTCATACTTTGACCCCGTTGGAAACTGTTTCATTGAGCGTTGTACCCTCGGTATATCTATAGATACAGTCCTGGAAAAGAGTATTTTTTACTTTAATTTTAAAAAAATACGCAATTGGAAATGTATTTGTTTAGGGTTTCAAAGTAAAACAACAGTTTGTCCTTCAGTGTACCCCCAGTCTACTCAGACGCTTTTGTTACTGAAAACCTGTCATTAGTTACACATATTAATCAAGCTTACAATGTTTTAAAATTACGTCGTATTTTTTCCCCCAAACGTAAAGCGGGGACGATTTGTTGTTTAAAATATTGCTGGTGTAAAGATAAACATTTTTCAATTTAGGGATCCATTTGCGAAATGTTAACCTTTAAATTGGCCATTTTTTTCAGAGTCATCTGTCCTCGACTCCCTCTTCTTACCAGCTAAATCTAAGTAATAAAATACTTTATTACTGATTTGGCGCATATTTTATTTTATATTTAATCCTGACCTTTCGACTTTTTTACAGGAGTCGCGATTACAGGATGACGGAAAAGTGTTTTATTCTAATGTGTAATGTGCGCGGAAGTGTAAGAACTAAATAAATCTTAGTATTTAGATATATAAAAATTAATTTCCGTGCGTTAGATTCGCAAAACCTCGAAAAGTTCACATGAAGTGTTTCTTAATGAGAGCTCAATGAAGGTTACTTTAATAAAATACTAGCTGCACCCGGCACGCTTTGCAGTGCTCATTTTTGTGATTATACATATGAAACTTACCTGATATGCATACGCTTTTTAACAAAGTTTCATCATAATCTGATCAATGGTTTCGGAACGCATAGGGAACAAACATGCAAATAAAGTTTTTTTTGTATGGATAAAACTCAAGTCCGATCTTGCATGGAATATTGCAGCCACCTCTGGGACGGATCTGCAAAATACCAACTTGCTGCACTGGATACGATTCAGCGCAGAGCTGAGAGGCTCATTAGTGACAACAAAGCAAAGTTGCCTGTCTGTCGGTCGTCTACAGAATGTACTTTGGAGGATTTGCTCAGGAGCTGCATTTGCTTATACCGCCATCTCCCTTTTTCCATTGGACATCCAGACGCACTGCGGGCTACCACCCTTTGTTAGTTGCTGTTTCGACCTGTCGCACCAAGCGCTTCTTAACATCTTTTATAATGCGCATGGCGAAGGAGTGGAACTCCCTCCCTGCGTCTGTATTTCTGAGCACTTATAAGCCGTCCGTTTTTAAAGCTAGGGTGAATAAACACCTTCTGGGTTAGCTTGTTCCATCGTGGATCCAGTCCTAGTCCGCGAGCTTGATTGGAATAAATAGCTAACCCATTCAACGTAGGGTCGAACGTCTGCGGGGAAAGCCATATTGGGGTCTTTAGTCAGTTTCATTTAATTATTTTTGATTAGTCAACTGATCTCACTTAAAAAAAAAATATAGTGTATTGTATTATTTGAAATACATGTATACACGTGAACAAAAATCATTGGAGAAAAAATGACACGCCATGACTTGTTATAAAGATATATCAAACAATATCAGTTATATGATTAGTAAACAGAAACCGCTTCAAAATTTACCTTAACCGTATCGGATTGACGTGACCCCATACCTAATAAAATCATTTTATGATTTGGGAAAAAATTGAAATATTAATTAGGTACATAAATAAGAACGGTTTTTTTTATTAAAATTAGTTTTAAACTATGTGAAGGTAGTTAAAATTACTGTTGTTTGATTAAAGAGTACTTGAAATAAATAAAATTAAAGAATCTATAAATCTTCTATAAATCTATAAGTTTTTTAAAAATATTTGCTTAGAACTAGTCAAATAGCCGTTTGATTAAAAGTCACGTATAACAAAATAAATCTAAATAATCTAATCATAATATTAGTCTCTTTAAAAAACTAAACTTTAAAATTATTAACAGTTTCGGTTAAAATTGATAAAACTAAAAACTTTTCAAGAAATAAATATTATGAGTTTTTCTAAAATCTTTCATCAAATCAGTTTTTGAAATTTATCCATTAAAAATATAAAATACGAAATATACGTATGAAAAAAATCAAGATCTAAGTTTTTCTAAACATGCCCCGATCGTGATTTGGCCGCTGAGGTTCTTGATTTATTGCATAGTAAATTTTTTTTCATCCTCATTGTTTCTGGCAACCTCTTTAAAATTCTGAGGCCGGTGGGATGTTTTAAGAAGGAAAAGTTTTGCAATATTTGGCCAATTTTTTTATGTTTCACGATTCCACGACATTATTTGATTTATGGATTTACTGCAACATACACCAAGTGTTTGAAAGTGGTGAATTCTCCAACCAAGTATTGCCGAAGTAGTCATTAAAATTCGTGACACTTTTGATAAGGGAGCTTTTTCCATCACATAAAACCGTCCTTCATCAATCAACTCTGAGGGATGGTGCGACAAGGCCGCACAAACTTTTACATATAGTCGTATTAGCACAATCCGCTGAGTTGACCTTCAACTGCACTTTGAAGTTATTTCGTAAATTCAATGTCAAACACTTTTATTCGTGACTATACAAATCATAAAATATATCCATGCGATCAGTTGCCCGATTCAAAAATTCAATAGGTCAACTGATCCCGCGGGATAAGTTCATGCGGCCTCAGTCGACTAAAGACCCGATATTGACGGTCACTGAGAAGATCATTGTCTTCTAGGTATAAGAGCAAGTTACTGTTCAGCACTCTATCCATAACCTTTTAGAGTATGGAAGTGATGGTGATCGATCGGCAATCGGCTGTATATTGGCAAGCTTCTAGCATTTTGATACGGTTTGTGTTTTAAGAGAGAGGCGATACAAGCGTTTTAGCACAGGAGACAACGCAGACGCACAATATTTCAGTACTCTTGTTGGTATGCCATCAGGACCACTGGCCTTATTCACGTCCAGACTAAGTAAGACTCTTCGGACCTGCTTATTGTGAATTATGATCTCCGATATCGAAGAATCACAGCGAGGTGTGTTTAGTGGTTGTTGAGACCTGGGTGTCTAGACGAGAATTGCTCGCAAATAAAGGTAAATAAACCTGTTTTCTCAGTATGGGACGGCAGAAATTCGCTTCGACTGACTTCAAGAGGGAGCTATTTACTTCCATTCGGGTAGGATGAAAGTTTTGACCCTATTCGTATGATTCGGTTGAATCTCATCTTTAGAATGACCCTCTTCCATGACTTGGCGGCCGAATTATAGGCACTTTTCTTCGCCCAGATTCTCCGTGCACGGACCTTGCGATCGTAGATTTGTACCCAAGCTTGGTAAGCAGACTGTTTTCGGGCCTCAGCACGAGCAAAGGCCGCATTATACCAAAGTCGGGACTAGTAACCGAGCGGGCTGTCGGAGAATGGAATAAAATACATAGAGTATTTTATTCCATTCTCCAACAGCCCGCTCCCTACCGAATTATATCCGCAATCGCATCAGCAGTGCACGAGGAGAAACAAGTTTGCCGCCAAGGATAAAATGCAAAGAAAACACGCATCTCGTCCATATCTGCTGACTCGTAACGCCATATCGCTATCGTTGACGATATCGCTGAGTTGCCAATTCTGCCGTCTCTGTGAGGTAATATTTGAGCCGAGTCGCCTCCCGATCACTGCTATGCAATCGGTAGACACAGACGTAGAGCATCACTGCCCCAGTATCCACTAGAAGCCAGGTAACGGAAAACCCAAATTTTTCATAGCATCGGAGACGCCTATAGCAAATGTAATTGCGGACAGACACGCAGACACATCTTGAATTTATGCTTAAGTGTGTAACCAAGGTAGTTGAGGTACGCCTCGTCGGGGTTGCCATCTGAGTCTCCGTCAAGAAGAATAGGTGCAGCTTCTCGGTCTCCAGATGGTGATGGACCGGATAGAGATTTGAGTGCAGTTCTCTAATGTTCGCAAGGTGCATTTTAAATGGGAGGAATTGCAGCCGTTGTTTTAAATCTTTCTTATTATGATGGTGAATGTTGAGGGTAGGATTTTTAATCGAGACGTTACATTTATAAGTTACTAATTATCATTTTCATCTTCGTTTACTTTAGACCAAATGATGGTTGTGACTGGTCTGGAATTATTCATTACTATAAGTATCAGCGTCGTTCTCGCATATGAATCACTTTTTGACCGATTTTCCCACCGAATTTTTAGCACCGTTTTCGTGACCGAGTCAATGCACACGTCCGATTGTCCATATTTTACTGTAAGTTCGTGTGTGTCGAGTTCTTTACGAAATCAGATAAAAAGTCGTTAAAAAGTCGGCGATAAAATGAATCAAAATGTCTGGTGTGTGTGGAAATATTTGTAAAGATCTAAGTTTGTACAAGTGTGCATAGTTGATATACCTTAGATACTGCGTATGCGCGACGTAGGCTTCCATAATAGTTCTCGCTATTTCATTTCTAATCTGGAACGTGTCAGTTTTGTTCCGTGTAATCATATTATCTGTCGCCGCCACGACACTATATCATTTAATATAACTCTATGAATAAATTAACATCACATTTGATATAAACACAAAATAAGCACATAGTTGGAGCATTTGTGGGTTACGAAAAAAAATACTATCATCCAGAAGCAAAATTCTGAAATAAAATGAAATGAGACGAAATATTAATCCATTGTGTCGTTCTATGCTGATGATTCAATGTTTGATCTGTCTATGCTGACCTATTTTTAGGCGCAAGTGTGATAGATTTTAAAGAATTTTCTTTTAACTTTACTTCCTTCAAAACAAATATATTATAATATATAATAGTTTAAAAAATTATCAAATTTATTGGTATATATAACATACCCTAGCACATAGCTAGTAGTCCACGAGTTTCCTAAGCATTGCATATTCCAGTCACGTACTCCTTCACAATCTCGTTTGTAACGTCTTTATGTGAGGTCGAGATTTATGACGATATTAAATTGCGATTTCAAATAAGTGTTTTGAACTATCAGGAATAATTTCCAAAATCAATATTTAGTTATAGAATTTAGTAATTTACTAGTAAATATGATTAAATTAACAAATTAGAAAAGCAAAGATATATTGCATTTGATACTACTCCTCCATTCTACGGTGAAGCTGAAAGCAGGTTATAAATTGAAAATAATTTGTAATAGTTTTGACAGTTGTTATAAAAGGAAACACAAGGAAGAGAAAGAAAACACAACAACGAGAGTTTCAAACAATGTCTACTAAAAATGTTAATAGTAAAGGTACGTATCTACATTATTATTGCAACATAGGTTTAAAAACCTATTATCACATTTCACCAGTCCACGTGTCAGCAACTACTAGTTTTTAAAATTTGCTACAAGGTATTTGAACAAAGAGGTCTTTATAGATTAGTAAGAGAAGATACAAAACAATCATGATGATTAAAACGCCTTACGTATCATTTAAAAAGGACAGATCAACCGACAGCGGAACATTTTGTGTGGTAAAGACACACCAATTAACCTAGCTCAAAAAATCACCATAAGTCTGTTTTATGGATAATAAGGTAACAGGTCAGACAAAAATATATTACACATAAATCTACATTATATTATGAAAATACTTTGTGTGTGTGTGTGTGTGTTTGTTACCATACCAGCAACGCGTGGCCGGGTTATACCAGCAACGCGTGGCCGGGTTATAACAACAACGCGTGGCCGGGTTAGCTAGTAAGTAATAATTATAGAACTATATACAACTATTTATTACCCATTTACAAATAAAGCAAGCTTGCGGCTGACGTATCTCACCGCAATTTTAGCTGGTTATAAATAATAATATTTGGAAAAAACAAATGCTCCAACACAGAATTCTAGTTAGAAAAATTACGTTTTACAGCGAAGAAATTTCGCTAATAAAATAAAGAGCCTTTCGTATTTATTTTGTATCAGTAGAAAAGTAAATAAAAAGTTGTTTTCCTAAAACTCTTAACCCGGTTAAAATTAATTGGCTTGGACCCAAAAAAGGGTGCAGTAACTTACAGAGACGTTTATTTATCGTGTAGTCACATTATTGTACTCAATTTAACTAGGTCGTATTTTAAAATTAGATTTATACTTTAAAGGAATTTGTGACCAAATATAATTTAAATATAAATGTAATTGAACATTTATAGATTTTAAAAATTAAAATTAAATATCAATAGTAAATAAACCACGAAATACATGACCTACACGATATTGATTTCTCACGCCAGAAATCAAACTAATACGGAACATTATACTGAATAATATTGGATAAAAACTAAGAATCAAATAAAAATTAATAAAACTAGTATTGAAGTCAATAACTTATATAAACCTAAGTGATAATTCAATTGGGTGCCAGGTTTATTAATTTCTTAATTGGCTCTCATTTAACACAATGGTTTTTGTTTTAACTCAATTTGTTTTAACTCAATTACTTGTCAAAATTAAGTTGTTTATTTAAGCAGAGTATTCTGATATTTAATTTTATCAAAATTCAATTAGGCCTCTATTGTAATAGATTATATTAAATTTGTTCTGTTAGTTTTCGTGTGTCATAGTGTGTATCTAATTAGAGATGTTAAGAACCTTATGTGCTCTTCATTAGGAACGAAATTTATACTTAATAGTGTTTGGCCTTTCACCCTCTTCCACTGACCAGAATTTCACGCCTCAGATTAAGCCAGATAATAAAGACACATAGAAATGAATAAAAA
Organism: Calamotropha paludella; assembly: GCA_927399485.1. NCBI lineage: Eukaryota > Metazoa > Arthropoda > Insecta > Lepidoptera > Crambidae > Calamotropha > Calamotropha paludella. The sequence continues at coordinate 6,876,705 of OV656814.1, read as the reverse complement.
CTGAAAGCGAGCCGACCATATAACGTTCTCAGTATTTATATATAGAATATCTTCTTTTTAAATAAATATGATTTTATATTTATTTTGTAAAAGTTATGTCCCCACATATTTAAATGAAATAAAAGTTTAAACTGACCGATTTCCTTTTCTTCAACAACATATCCATAGACTAAACGCATGTTAACTAATCGATGAAACATTGATTCAATATAGTACAAACGTAACATATAGACTTTTCAATGTAACGTTTTTGTATTTTATTGATATTTTTTAAAGATAGTCTTTAATATTTTACTGTTTTAATTCTTTTCGATGTTACCAGTTTTCACATACTACATAGGTATATATTACATACTTTTTCCATACCAACGCGTTAACCGCAAGTAGTTCGTCTACCTAACGCTAGATGGCGCTAACGGAAAAAATATTTGATAATAGAAAAAATTTAAAGAATTTAGTCAACCCGTGCGAAGCCGGGACAAGCCGCTAGTCTAAATTTAATTTCTTACCATTGATTTTATTAAGACGTAATGATAGACCAAATCAGTAAATTGATCATTATCCTTTACGGTTATGCGAGTCGTCGAGTCCATTATTACTAAATCGGTAAATATTATTTCTTGTTCATACAAATTAAATCTTGTAAATCCGGTTATTCCTCTTAAAGTAAAGCGCGTATGCACAAATTGTTTATGTTTAGACTGAATACGTTACGTCCAATAACGTTTTTTTTTGTATTTGTCTTATTTACAAAAGTATATATCTATTTTTTGTTTTGATTTTCATTGGGTTACTTACAATTATTTCACTCAAAAAGTTTGAACCGCATATGATGACTGTTTCTGTACTCAGCTCTGTATGGTTCATAAGAAGAGAATTACTAATGACATTAAGTCCGCCGTTTATGCTGTTTTGTGTGCAATGAAGTAAAAAACGTTAAATATATAAATATATGTGTTCACTGCTGGATATATCTATGACGAGTGGTTGCATACTGCTTGCAACTTTCACAATCCACTGAACTTCACGATCAACTTGAGAGAGCTATCCGCTTAGATTATTTTGGGTATCTTGTTATTGCGGTTCATATCACGGAAAGAGGCAATGAAAAAATGGAATCTGACCTAACCAGATCCTATGCCGCCATCTACTGCCAAAAAGTAATTGCGGGGAACACAAATTGAAGAAATACTTCAGGCTCGGGAAATAATAAAATATCGTGTCTTCTCCGAAGTTCGATATATCTGAATAGCTACTTCATCTAATTGAAAATTAATAGCGTAGGAAATTGAATAGGTTCGGAGAAAAATTAGCAATAGGCTCGACATAGCCTATTTTCTTACCGTTTCATGTAGAGTCAATGAAAAAGTTAAGTTTTTTATAAATACATAAATACAGACAATTTTCCTTTATACTAATAACTAGCGGCCCGTCCCGGCTTCGCACGGGTGGACAAAATTCTTTAAATTTTTTCTAGCATTCAATATAGCCTATGACACTCAGCAACAATGTGCCTTTCTATTGGTGAAAGAATTTTTAAAATCGGTTCAGTAGATCCCGAGATTACCCCTTACAATTTAACAAATATACAAACACACAAACTTTACTTCTTTATAATATTAGTATAGATAAATCAAAATATTATTAAAACCACAACAAATATTATTTCATGCATTAGCATAAGTTACCAATGTTTATCGAAAACCGTGAGCCATACTCACGTATATATAGCATCTTCAAATTATCCAAGCGTTTGTGGAACCAAATATTACGCGGCGCAACAGGCCATTTGACGTTTAAAAGCAGGGCGTGGTGTACCTAAGTCAGTACATATTCTTATCGGAATGAATTAGGATAATGATTGAGGAAACTCTCAATTCAGACTAGAAAGCGATCTCCATTCTCTTGAGTTACATACAATTTGCTCTCTCTTTCTCTTCGTTATCGCTGTCACGACGTCCTGTGTTTTCCTATTCCGATTGTTCTTTTGTTTTATGTTTGTACAATTGTGTAAGTTTATTAATTTTTAAGAGAAGATTATTTTATTAATTATTTGTTAATACGAGTGTTCATGTTTACCGCACATCAAAAGGCCCTGTCAGAATGTCCGCGTTGTTGGACGCCCCTTGGTCGTTTAGTATAAACACGAGCTGATACCATTCTTGTATCATATCGTAACATCTTTGTATTGAGCATTCTAGTCGTAGTTATTATTATTTACTCTTTATTTTTGTGCCAAGTTATGTCTGTGTCTCACTTACACATTTTCATAAGATTCAAGTTTTATGTACTGTTGATTGTACTAAGAAATTTTGAGCAACTTACTTGCATTCTTCTTTGTGCGCCTCCGAAAATTTCCTCATAAGTGCCTCCCATTGGGAGACACGTTTCTCGGTAACTTCTCTGAAAATGAACGCATTAAAAGTTAGGACTGCTCAAGTTCTTTATTAAAATCATACGAATGTACCAATTTCGTATACTAATGTGTTCCCTGCCGACTTTGTAACTTGAATCGATTAAATTTTACAAGAATATGAATGAAAGTAAAGATTTTGTAAAATAATAATTGATATAACTTTTTCGGGCTTACGAATATATATTGTAATAACTTCAAGCTCTACAATTGTTTTAAGTTTGCCGATTGCTTAGACGTACTAGTCTTTTATAATTAGGTAAATATGTAGATTTGGTATCCGGAAGAGAAAAACATCATCAAAACTTCATACTTAAGGGTGTTGTGATGATATCAATACACCTTTCGTTAACCACAAAACGGAGAGCAGCGTTTAGCGAACTATGGTCTTCTACTGCGTGGTCCCACCGGCCTCCCAAGCGAAGAGATTAAGGCAAACCCTTTCTCGGAGAAAGTTTCCGCCCAGCAGTTGACGTTTTTTAGCTGATGTGATGAATAATGTTAATTTAATTAAAACTTTTGTTAGTCTGATATTTCTATTGAATATTGCTTGACTTAAAGACTTCTGGAACTTTTGCCATTATTATATTAGCATTCGAAACGGAGTCGGTTATTTTTAATAGACTACATAGTGCTTACATAAAAAAAAAATGGTGTAATAAATAAATATCCTTACACGGAGTTTTGTTCTCGCCGAGGAACTGACATTTTCTGATTTTAATGGAGCGTCGCTGAAATATCTGTAAATAATTTCGTTCACACTTAATATAAGAGAATAACGCCGGTGTAGAGTGAAAACCTCTGATATCTATATTTTCTCCCAATGGATTGATGGGAGTTTTTATTAATAATAAAACTAAAGTCGATATTTATTAAGACTTGCAAATAATATACGGACGTTCTATTATGACTTTTTTACTGCATTTCATGACATTCAAAGATATGCCTTTTGTATATTCTGAAAGTAAAAATCGAGTCGCAGGAGAAATGATCGATTCTATAGTGTTCGTTTAGTATTCACGACGAATCACGGTCATGGTCAAACAGACCAATAAATGAATAATTCATAACAAAACAGTGAAACTCGGCTTACACTGAAGACAATGCATTTATTGCTTTTAAAGGTAGCCAAGTTCCGCTTCGATATCCCTGTTTTCTAAATGAATCTTAGAAAATGCTTCTTGTGAGACGCATCTCGATACTCTCTGTTGTAGCAATGGCCGCTGTTTTTGTATTATACAATAACTAACGCGAGAAGGGAATTCCGTTATTAAGGTAATGATTGAATTTCATGCATAATGCATTTAAAGATGACGTGTTACATGTCTACACATATACTTTTTAAGTTTTGGTAAAACAATTTTTCGGTTGGGATAGAGACGAGTCCTTTTGGTAAATTAGTATTTGGGAGTGTTGTTTGTAATTTATAGCTCCTACATAATCGATTTTACTCATCAAAGTAGAATTCATTAGTTAAATTTTGTTTAAAAATATTTTTTTACAACGTGAAACGAAACGTTATATATTGATGTGCACAATAGATAAAAATGTTTAACATGACAAGATACACGTCTGAAGATGATGTTTCTTCTGCCATTTTTTAAGTAAATGTTTGAATAGGTGCCTTATAAAATATAAACAAATATTGTATTGTAATCAAGTTATGAGATTCAAGAAGAAACACCTTACCATAGTAAGAAGAAAGTAAATTACCTATAGTTGTTGGTCTCACTTAATAGTGAAAAAATTGAGATATATTAGTGTTATACAAATTCAACGCCGATAAACATTTTCGGTTTTGCAAATGCCTTGTAATAAAAATATAAAAAAATAGATATAGTCTTACAAATCTTCAGTCGCGATATTGAACATGACAGTAATGACACACGAAATGACAGTCAAGGTTTTATGCCAGTGTTATATTTTGGCAGTCTGTGATTATTTTATATTAAATACTTATTTATCTTCACAACTAATCGAACACTGCTTATAATTCATGTATAATTACTTTAATTAGTGATCAGTATTATTGCAATATGTTGTCTGTCTAAATAATACATGGTTGAAAAACAGACTGCGGAATAAGTGATCTGGCTTGAAATATAATTGAATTTTTTTAGTCCCAAATAACTTGACTTGTTGGTTTTTCAAACTTTTACTTAATTGAGTGTTTTTTTTATATTCAGGTATTTTATCTATGACACTGCCATATTGTTCCGGCTAATCTCTGAAATGGCTGAACCGATTTTGACGGATTTTTTTTGACAGGTAGCTGATGTCATAAGGAGTAACTTAGGCTACTTTTATTTTAGAAAAATAAAGTAATGTTGCGGGCGGCCGCTAGTCTATAATATATAGATATTGGATTTTAAAAACGATTTGCATAAATTCGGTTAAATTTCAATTATTTATATATATATATATATGTTTACAAAAAGAATATATACTTATTTATTGCTATTATATATTAATAAATAAATTAAACTATTAAAAAAAACATAGAACATCATAAGAGTGTGTCCATTAAGCATGAAATATATATACATACTATATATATATATATATATATATATATATACTTATTTATTGCTATTATATATTTATAAATAAATTAAAAAAAATAAATTAGCATTTTTTATCGGTCATAAATATTAAATTATTTATGACCGATTTTGTGAAAATACAGGGGTTCAAAATTCTTTAAACGCGTTTTCCCAACAATCATGTTTTTCAAATTGTGCCCTATAGTATGAAAGCTGAGATAATAATATATTAATACTACTATATTGCTAGTACCTGTAAGTGGAAGGGCTTCTAAATTTTTTGGGCTTCTGAATTTAATTCATTGTACGCAGGCACGACCAACATAGTAGGGATAGAAGCGCGTTTTTGCGTAGATGCTTAGTCACGCATGCGCATCAAGCTCAAAGTTCCACAGACTGGAGTGAAACAGACATATCATCAATACCGTAGTGAATTCGTACTATCTCATATACCTACTAGCAATATAGTAGTATTACATATATAGTTGTATGTACTTCTAATATGACGCTACATGTCAATAAATAATGTATCTGAACCCCATCGAGCATTGGGGTATGTGCTCGATGCTGAACCCATAGATTACCCAATCTTATGACTCTTGGTATTTTAATTTATTGGGTTGTCGTGTGACATACCTGAATATAGTGCGCGCCATATTGTTTATGTTGCTGTTTTTGTGGTTTCTTGACATTGAAGGCTACGATTGAATTTTAATTTACATTAATCGCTAGATCAGTCAGTCTCTCGGGTCTTGGGGGTGCCGTCATTTCTGATTTAAAGTAGGTTGATATTATACAATTAGATATTGCAACAAAATTAGTTATTGTTTATTATATATTTGGGTATATTTATATGAAGCTCAGACTATAATATAAAAGACCTTAGGGCGAATTCACATAAGTCGCCATGTGTCTCGTTATCACAGCGCTGCACTGTTTCAATATTACGTACAAATAAGAAAATCGCGCGGCTGCACCGCTATAGCCGCACTGCGACCGCTGAACACATCATCGATCGACTTGTCACGGTGAGCTTTTCGTTTTTTTGTCCTAGTATACAAATACGCCATATATGCAAGTTCGAATGCAAGCTATCTATACCTTAATCGTCATTTGTCATTTTCTTACAAATATGTGAGTATATTTGATTGGTTTATTTATTTAAATACTTTCCTTTTGTTTCTTTATGTTTATTTATAAGTTTATGTAGTCTATTATATCCATTTTGCCGCTATCTTAAATTTTGGAACTAACTAGTTGACTGGTATAATGCTTAATGATTTAAGTCCGCCTATTTTACCAATGTTGTGTTTTGGACAATAAAGTTTTATAAAACTTTAATAAACATAAATAAATACGTATAGAAGCTGAAAAAAATATTATATTAAAGAAAAAGGGAACATATAATTGGGCTTATAAAAATCTTAATTAGTTCTCTAAATTTTTGTAAGTATACAAACTATTTTTCTTTGTAAAATTATCTGAGTCTGTGTTTTTTGATGGGATGGATTTTCTAGGCTGGTTTATTATCTGCCGGGGTCCACGGTGGTAAATACTGCACTGCCCTCACTGGACCTTTGGTAGGGTTGTGGGTACATACACGTGTTTTTATGGGTATACTTACAAAACTTTATTGGGCACTTAGACAGGTAGGTGGGTGGAGGAGAGTCCAACATAACTTCGCCGTTCACACGTTCTTCGGTGGAGTATGCATAACACATTTTTTCGTGTATAAAAAAGGCAAGCTTGTCACATAATAACTCGTATCGTCGCTTATCATCTTGCGAGATAGTTGCCAAGCCTATCGATATAAAATATGGGATCAATTTTGTTCACATAATGCTTTTTTTTCCCAATTTACTTTCACATAAACTCGAAAGGCATAAATTGATATACATTCGGTTTGGTTAGGTAAAATATTTTGTTATTCATTACCAGCATGATTATTTTAAGACTAACATTATCAGCGCGGCTAAAACCATTTACTAATGTTGAGACTGAAAATCTTTAAAAAATCGACACCTCAAGTAATTACACACACACAAGCATACGCATAAACTTATTTTAATTGATTATATTATTAAGTTGTAGTTGTAGTATATTTAGTTTATATAATTAGAGACTATGTAATTTTACAATAAAATGCCGGTTTACGCTTGCCTCCGAATTCAGTTGGCATAGCAACATATGGCTCACCATTGTCTCTAACATGCATTGTAAGAGACTTTTAATAATTCGTTACGTCGACTGTTCACAATTCGTTTCAGAGAAAGTATCTTTATATGACAACACATGAGTTCGACCACTTTAACATTACCTTTCATATGTCTATATAAAGCAAAATACATTCAAAAATATGCTTTAAACAAAAACAAATAGGGATAATAATAGGGGTTAAAGTATGAAATTGCCGTTTTATTGCAATAGGTTCTTTGAATTGACATAGAATCTTCATGGTTTGAGGTTTTCGAATGAAACTTTTTTTAAATGGTTTCTATGATGTTCTTTTTTTAAAAAATGTAAAACATTTGAATATCGACTTTCAATTGTTTTTGTTATTCAATTTAGACAAGAAAGATGGATACTGCGAAAATTCGAGTTATTTTTGAATACGAGTTCCGACGCGGAACTAACGCGGCAGAAACAGCCCGCAATATCAATGCTGCGTTTGGAGAGGGGTCTACTAATGAACGCACCGTGCGATTTTGGTTTAAACGCTTTCGTGATGGAAATTTCGACTTAAAGAACGAGCCACGAGGAAGACCGCCCACACAGGTAAATAACGATGAATTAAGAGAGATAGTGGAAGCCGATCCTAGTCAAAGTACCCAGGAATTAGCGGCATGGTTTAACGTTACCTTACCCACAATATTGACTCACTTGCGTCAAATCAATAAAATAAAAAAATACGAAAAATGGGTGCCTCATGATTTGACTGATCTGCAGAAAGAAACGCGTGTTGAAACTTGTGTTGCCTTGTTGAACCGGTACAGAAATGAAGGAATATTGGATCGAATTGTAACATGTGATGAAAAGTGGATTCTTTATGATAACCGGAAAAGAAAAATGCAATGGCTGACCCCAGGTCAAATGCCACAACAGTGTCCTAAAGCAAAACTTACCAATAAAAAGGTAATGGTAACTGTTTGGTGGTCTCAGCATGGTGTTATTCACTATAGTTTTCTCCGATCTGGTCAAGCAATAACGGCAGATGTCTATTGTGCCGAACTCCGAACCATGTTGACAAAACTAGCAGTAAAACAGCCCCGACTCATGAATCGATCTTCACCATTATTGCTCCACGACAACGCGAGACCTCACACAGCACGAGAAACCATTTTGACCCTTCAGGAACTGCAGTTAGAAACCATTCGTCATCCTCCGTATTCACCAGACCTTGCTCCAACGGACTACCATTTTTTTCGTGATTTGGACAATTATCTACGTGACAAGAAGTTTTCTTCCCAGGAGGCAGTACAAAATGCTTTCACACAGTTTGTGCAGTCTAGATCGTCGGAATTCTATCGCAAAGGCATTAATGACCTTCCCATTAGATGGCAGCAATGTATAGATAATAATGGCAACTATTTTGATTAAATAAATTTGTTAAAAATTTAAAAAATAAACAATATAGATTTTCAGTACAAATCGGCAATTTCATACTTTAACCCCTAATACTAAGTTTACAAGTTTTTACTGCTGCAAAACTGCATTAGGAAATGAGTACAATAATTCACCGGAACAATGTTGTATTTGCTAAGAGATTAGCTATGTTTACAGGTAACGCTAAGATATAAAGGTGACAATCCATTGATATAGTGTAACGGGAAAGTTTGGTACGGGTATTGAATTCTTTTTGTCTCCGCTACTTTGAAGTGAAAATGAATCCGTCGGGACAATACGGCAAACGTTTTATTTGAAATGGAAAAAGTCCAATGTTGTACGAGTTTTAGTAGTTTGTTTTAGTTTTATGAACTCCCTTTTATATTCCGTGAGTTTTGCCGCGTAACACTTACAACGTGAGCAGATTACGGAATTTTGTGTCGGGTTGGACTATATTCAAATGTTAAGCGGCACACTGCTTTGTATAATTTGCAATAATAAGTAAGTTAGTAAAATAATTGAAGTTAATGGAGGACTATATAATAAAAATGGGATAAGCATATTGTTACTACACACACAGTTAAAGGTAAGAGCGTTTGGTATACAGTCCGAGGTGTTGAAGGGAAGATATACAATGATTTGTGGCTCAGAAACATGGACTCTCACCCAGCAGACATTACACAAAATGCAGGTAATCCAGAGGGCAATGGAACGGGCTATGTTGGGTATATCTCTTCGGGAAAGAGTTCGAAACACCGAAATAAGGATACGAACTAAACTTACCGACATAGCCGTAGAAAAAGAAATAGGAAATGGACGGGACGTAGAACGGATGGAAGATGGGGGAAGAAGGTGCTCGAATGGAGACCAAGAACTGGTCGTCGGAGTGTGGAGCCGATGAGGTGGGCCGACGATCTGGTCTAAGTTGCCTGAAAGTTCTGGTAGAGGAACATCCAGAACAGGGAAGAATGGCGGGCAATGTAGGATGCCTACACTCAGCATTGGGTGGCGAAAGGCTAAAGAAGAAGAAGACTTAGATAAATGAGCGTATATTATTTTTATATTTAGTACTGATTTTTCAGATTCTTTTCATTTCAGTTAAAATGCTCAATAAATACTTGGCCATAAACTTGAACTTGATTGCGATTTACAATTGCTTGGGTCACAAAACATAATTGTTTGTACCCAGCTGGTGGCTAGTGATTGCATTGATTAGGGTCCCCGCAGACGTGCTTATTTTAGGTGCGGTTTTCAATGATTTGGTAGTTTTTAGGAAACTATGCTAGCGATGAAATATATTTATAATACGTACTGTGTTTGGAATGCCTGCACCTCTCACTAGTCAGGAGTACTAGTAAATAGTAGCAAGTAATAATGCAACATACATCACTTATCATCACTTATGTCAAAAACTTATGGAAATTAAAGACAACATAAGTGAAATTGAATATTTAAATGAACTTACGAAACTAATGTAATTATTTTCTGAATGATGCAATAAGTATGCACGCAAAATAACTAATAATAGTATTTTTTTAATTTAGTGGAGTAGTACGGTCGGCCAAGAAAGTGGTGTACCACTTTTGATTTAGTTTGCTTGTCAGTGAAAATTACAACAAGGTTCATATTAGACTTAGCTGAAAGAGATACATAGTAATGACGTAAACCTAATTGATAAATATTTATACGTCATAGGTCACATAAAAGTGCATGGCGTTTTAACCTTTATTAAATAAGGAATAAGACATTAATTACTGCAAAGAAAATTTCAATGTTTCTAATCAAAAATAATACAAAATATTTAAATAGTCAACCAAATTCTTTTTATAAATAAATCTGACATTTGACATTTTGTCAAATATATTTTCGTAATTTCTGTTATTTTCGTCAGAAAAAACGATATATTTCTGTAAACATTTGGGGTTGGATGAGTGCGGCTGGTGTAGAAGAATTGTGCTCTCTACCTCCTCGAGCGACGGCTGTAGATTATACAGACGTGTTTCAAAATGTAATGCTACCGACAGTCCGTAATGTTTACCCGGAGGACGAATTGTCACAATTTGATTTAGTTCAAGATAACTGTATAACTCATAATCCGAAGATCGTAAAAGCCTGGTTTCGGTTTCACACCGACGTAACGGTGATACCGTGGCCCTCAAGATCACCGGACCTAAACCCAATAGAAAATCTTTGGAGCCTTATGGTCCAAACATGGTTTCATTAAAATGAAAGAACCAAACAAGCCCTTGAAAGCCACTGCAATTCAATTTGGGAGTAAATGCGGGGAACCGATATTTGCTCACGGCTGGTTGGTTCAATGAGGTCTCGTCTTTTAGAGGTCATAGAGGCCAACGGCGGTTACATTTGTTTCTATTTTTTTATTATTCCAACCTCTTATAAATTTGATCATATGAGTGGGGCGCTTCTGTTCCACAAGTATTTTTAGTTTGCTAAAGTAAAGAACAGTTTAATTTTTTTTTATATTTTATTAGTGATTGTCAAAATTTAATAAAATTATAAATCTTTATTTAGCTTTTCTTTTCGCAATATAATTAACAAAAGATTTTTCCCAAGTTGTTGCAAAACATGAGAAAATCTTAACTGATTTCAATAGTTCTTTTTATCAATTTAGAAAGGTTACTAGTGATTATAAGTTATTGGTTCACGACGTCATGCATGGTTCCATGAATAACTAATCAGATAAAATTGGAATAAAAGTTAGAGTTAGTATGATCGTTCTGCAAGTGAAACAATTTTTTTTCAATTCTCATACTCTGAAAATGCTTATTTGTGCAGGAGATATGCTGCACAAAATCGAATTTTGTGCACAAGTGCATTAACGTATCTACTCCTACATATATCTATTTTAAGGCAAAGAAAATGAACCATACAGCCAAACACAATAAGGAGTTCATAGATAGAATTCGTTATTTTATAAAATTTACTTTAATTTATTTACCTTATGTGTATAGACATAAAAACAATTTCCTTCAGTATTCAAAGCTGTACTAATTTTACTTTGAATTTTAATTAAAGAAATGTTATGTTATACTACTGTTTTATTTCCTCGCAATCGAAGTGAAAAGCAGAGTTTATAACTCGTCCACAAAACCATTTATCCTCGACATTACTATCAGCCCGAGCCTCGGATAAAAATGGTTCGGTTTGTGCACTTGTTGTAAAATCTACTAAGAAATCTGCAAGCGGCATTCAACCTTAGGGTGGTAAACCAATTTTTTGTACAACCAAACCAGTTTTAATTTAATTTCTAGCACTTAGTGACTTTCAGTAGTAATAATAGTGTACTCTTTGCTAGTGACTAATAATATCTGTGCATAAGGTGACAACTGTGACAAACGTCAATATCATAAGATAGCAATGTTGTCAGATCAAGGTGCTAGCAAAACAAATCTTTATGGTTCTGTAAACTGCAAGCGACATTTAGCCTTAGGGTGGTACACCACTTTCTTGGCCGACTGTACATAGGTAGAGGTAGTTGAATTTTAAAAGTACTTACATACATATAACACTTCTGGCCAAATAGTATTCGGTAAAATCTTGTTTTGGTGATATGAAAGTATGGCAAGTTACCTCGTAAATCAAAAATTTGAAAAAAGAATTCGGCCTACCTATAGTGAAAAAATATTTTAAAAATCGGTGATACGTAGTTTTGTAAAATGATACTTTATCAATTCATAATTCGAAGGTCTTTAAATATGGCTAGTAATATACTTAGCAAAAGAGACGTCGGTCAACCGTTTTCCGTCAAATAAAATAAGGATAAGTAAATTTCAAACAAGTAAGCTGTTCCCGGTGTTTCAGCATTATTAAGGTATGTGTGATTAATGTACTATCTTTCTATTTCCGATGTAGGTGAGTATCGATAGAGTAGATGTGTTTTCATTTGCATTTCATTCATTTTCATTCAGTAATGCACAGGCTTCAAAACTATTTTAAGAACTTTTCTCCGAACTACGATTTTGTCCCTAATTTTATTCCTATCTTTTTATTTGCTCCATAGGAGTATAAAGGCCAATTACACCAAAAATACGACTTATTTTGTACTTCTGACTCAAATTCCGTAATTCCAGCGCTGCCATCTTCTTTAAAACTATTTTTAGTGTAGAAATAGTAGTACACGTCTGGATTAAACCATGCGAGGCGAGTTCAAACTCCGTCGATATACTTTGGACGTGGACTACTTTGTCCTTAATTTTAGCTCAGCCATGTCTCTTACGCTACTTTTAAAGTAAAGTTCCTTTAATACTGATCTAAATCCTGCCGTTCATTAACTATCCTTAAGTTTGTTTTTAACTTAAACTTATAAATTACCTAATTTAGCTAGAGACTATACACATATAAAAACTTACTGCTTCCATCTTAATGCCTCAATCAATAGCCATTTGGATACTTCAATATAACGTAGAGAATTGCATAACTGTGATGCGGTATCCACGCTGTTGCAAAATCGCTTATCTTTTGTACTAGAAGCAAAATTGTATGGTTTCTAGTAAGACCTAATAGGTAAATAGGGTGATATTAGGAATCCTTTTATCCTTCTAGCTCGTCTTTTAATTTACGTTGACTCTCAATATATACAAATAAATATATATTACTTTATCTGATGACTATTTTATCTAATTTATCAAAAGTAAAACGTAAAAGAAGCAATATCACAAACGTTCAGACATTATTTTACGTTATTTGTATCCTCCATTCAAACAATATAAACATATAAAATCTGTATTCTTTCTAAATGTTTGTTTTTCCCGGCGCACAAGGCAATTCACCAAATGGCCTAATTCATGTCAACAATACGTTTTGGCAAATGGATTCTCCTTACGACTTGATTGAGGACTCTGTTGGTACATTAATAATTCATTGCTCCAATTTGGTACACAACACATGCAGTATCTGACTAAGAGGATTTAATGTTAATTTGTTTTGTAGTTTTTGTTACACACAAAAATTCAAATAAAAAATGTTTCGAAAAAGAACACAGAAATTAAATGATTCTGTATTTGGTAACCAGTCAATAACTGTCTAGAGTATAACAGTTTAAAAAACGTAAACTGCTGCTCGTCGGGTTTTGATTACAGTAAGGCTAAACCATCACGATTGATGTTGTTTTCTCATGGCATTATGTCTACTTTGTGGCTGGCATTGCACACAAAAATTACAGATTTTATGTTGGTAAAAAACATTATGTATATATCAATTCAAATAGGAGCGTTCGAATCTTACTTACTAGCCAATATAGCTGTCTTAGACCCTAGTTCGACACTAACAGGCAACATATAGAATGCTACAGGCATATAAGGTTCTTCAACTTCTAAGCACATACTGACTGCAGTCATATGTCAATAAACATGCTCCGGTATTTCTGTCTCGACAAAATTCCAGCTGCAACTGCAAGTAAGCGTGCCGTGTTGTATTGGATTATCACAGGCTTGAAAAACCTTTGTTGATCTTAGCAGCCCATACGCGAGGATGCCATTGTTTCTTGGCAGGGAAAAATTGTTTCCTTGCGCGATTACACTTGTGACCCGAGTCGATTTTTTCTAGTATTTTTCTTTTATAATAATTTATCTTATAAGATAGCATTCAAAAATGCATATAATATATAAAAATTATAAAACTAAATGGCTGTTTCATTAATCGATTGCCTAAACATTTGTAAAAATGTTTCTTTCAATTATGAGAGGATGATCCTCTCATTGATGAATCAACGCTGGCCTACAACGTAAAATCAGAAAGGTACTAGAAAATAGCGACGAGTGTTCACAAGGCTCGGCAGCTCAATTGGGAGAGCATTGGACCGGATCTCCAAAGGTTGCGGGTTCGTTTCCCGCCTGAGAATTCACTTGTAACCGGAGTCGATTTTTTGTAGTATTATTCTATTATAATAATTTAGCCATCATCTATGCAAGAAGTGTAGGAAGTTTTGTTAAGGCTAAGGAATTGTTTTACAGGATTGAGAGTTATTCTCGCATTGTTTTCATATAATTTAGTTGTGAACTACAAAACGTATAAACAGCGAGATACGCGAGCGAACACTAGTGCATGCAAATAAGGTTCGCAATTAGGGTATGTAAATAGATGTGTGGATAGCAATGTTGATCAACATTCTGATCAGTATTCGCTAGTAGGGGATAACGTTATTAAAGTACCCAAGACAAATTTCAAACTCATTCGTGACATATTATATATTGTCCTGTCAAACTAGAGTTATAGTTCATCGAACGAAATGAAGTTTTTGTCAAATGTGAGTTCTTTTCGCATGCAGTTGAGTTCTATAGATCCTGATACTTTTTAGAAATAGTTCTGGCGTTTTTACCTCGAAAAATGTCAATTAACAAAATGATCTGCTAACTTCCCATTTCCCGTAGCAGATCATTTTGCAGCAGATCAAAAACAAATGCGATTTATTTACGTACGCAGCTGAGTTTTATAGTTCCTGATACTTTTTAGAAATAGTTATGGCGTTTTTAACTCGAAAAATGTCAATTAACAAAATGATCTGCTAACTTCCCGTAGCAGATCAATTTGCAGCAGATCGAAAACAAATGTGATTTCTTTACGCATGCAGCTGAGTTCTATAGTTCCTGATAGTTTTTAGAAATAGTTCTGGCGTTTTTACTTAGTAAAATTACAATTTACGATAGCAACAATCTGCTACGGGAAATTAGCAGATCATTTTTTTAATTGACATTTTTCGAGGTAAAAACGCCAAAACTATTTTTAAAAAGTATCAGGATCTATAGAACTCAGCTGCATGCGAAAGAGTTCTTTTCGCATGCAGCTGAGTTTTTATCATGCATGCATTTATCGTAGCAGATCAATTTGCAGCATATCAGAAAACAAATGTGAGTTCTTTTCGCATGCAGCTGAGTTCTTTAGATCCTGATACTTTTTAAAAATTGTTCTGGCGTTTTTACCTCGAAAAATGACAATTTACGAAATGATCTGCTAACTTCCCATTTACCGTAGCAGATCAATTTGCAGCATATCAGAAAACAAATGTGAGTTCTTTTCGCATGCAGCTGAGTTCTATAGATCCTGATACTTTTTAAAAATTGTTCTGGCGTTTTTACCTCGAAAAATGTCAAATGATCTGCTACGGGAAATGGGAAGTTAGCAGATCATTTCGTAAATTGTCATTTTTCTAGGTAAAAACGCCAGAACTATTTCTAAAAAATATCAGGAACTATAAAACTCAGCTGCATGCTTAAATTAAACGCATTTGTTTTCGATCTGCTGCAAAATGATCTGCCACGGGAAGTTAGCAGATCATTTCGTTAATTGACATTTTTCGAGGTAAAAACGCCAGAACTATTTCTAAAAAGTATCAGGTTCTATAGAACTCAGCTGCATGCGAAAAGAACTCACATTTGTTTTCTGATCTGCTGCAAATTGATCTGCTACGGTAAATGGGAAGTTAGCAGATCATTTTTTTAATTGACATTTTTCGAGGTAAATACGCCAGAACTATTTCTAAAAAGTATCAGGAACTATAGAACTCAGCTGCATGCGAAAAGAACTCTCATTTAATTTTGATCTGCTGGACAATGATCTGCTAAGTTCACACACACCTACACACACTGATCACATAATAATGATATTTAGTATTATAAATACGAAAAGGACTTTGTTTTTTTCTAAAACTTTCATCCTTAACTGCTAAACCGATCATCACTGAATTTTTATGCATTTTAAAGAGGTACCAAAAAAAAGGTGTCCCTAAGAACAGAAATATAACTTTTAATTGGTTGTCTACATTAACGCGAGTAAAACCGCGGGTTAAAGCTAGTATATTTCTTACATTCACACCAATTACCCTTGTTCACGGTAAGCAAAATATAAGCATATGTAATTCTATCATTTAAAGCTTAAAGTAGGTCTTAATATTCCAAAATGCATGTATGGGGCTATAGTAAATACAGTGTATTATCTTAATAGTTAACGTTTTAACTTGTGTACTGTGGTTTAACTTATACATCTCATATAATAAATTACAAATTCGTTTTCTTAAACAACCGGTTGATGATAAAACTGAAAAAAAAACACTATGAATTATTCAAGGTATGTAGCATTTTTCCAGTCTCAAACACAAAAACTTACTGTTGTCAAACAACTACAGCTGTTGGGAGCTTTTGACGTTACTTTAACAGGGCCACACAACGAGAGCCGTGTCATATAGCTACTACAGGTGTCACGCGAGTCACCAGGCTGTACGGCGATAGAACTTAGGTCATGCGTGTACTCTACCTACCAAATAGACTGCCTAAATATCTCCTGTCATTTGATAATGTTAACCAATTTCGTACGGTCTTAAAAATTATTACTTGTTATGAGCGTTAACGCGCGGGATATTTCAGACAAACTTTAACATATATACCTAATTATTGTAAAATTTTATACACTCATGGAAGTTACATAAGCTCCAAAGTTATTAGAAAACTTTGTAGCTTATGTAACTTCCATGAGTTTTTTATAAAAAAAAATCTGTAACTATAAGAGTTGCCACCTGCCACTTCGTGATTTAAGGGTTATCAACATCAAAAATAAGGGTTTTTTTTTGGGAGACAATTAAAATTACATTATATTATTTTAAAATCTTTGTTTTTTTTAATTTATAATCATTCTTATAAAAAGTACTCCAGTTTTGAAGCATTTTTTTGGCACAATGCCAGTGCCAAATCACCCAGACCCGAGCCATTATAAAAAAGTTCGTTCTTTACATTGGCTCATCCGGGGTACATCTCGGACATCAAAATTATGTGAAGCGACCAAATCTAAGACGGTTTAACGATTTGTATTTTCGACTTTAGGAGTTAAGTGAAATAAGGCCAAACAAGGTAAATAACACATAATGCTACTTTTCACGAAGATTGAACATAAGTATCTTACTCAATAAAGCAATAAGTTCCTGCTGCAAAAGTAAATTTATCTTCTCTTTTATGGTAAAAGTCAAGAAAAGGGTATTGTTTAAATTAAACGTTGGTGCCACGACACGAACCGTAGTTTATTTACTGTTGATTACCGTTAACTGAGCCATTTAAACGATTTTCAACTTAGCGACCATTTATTCTCGGCGAACGCCTATTAATGTTGTAAAGAGATTATTGTCGAGTTCCTTTTATTTTAACGACTGCCCAAAAAGGAGTGTATTGTTTTAGAGTAAGGTGCGCATCTATAAGTTAATGGCATAAGATATTTTAGTTTCTTCATTCTACCATAATTTCTAAATAGCTGAAAATATTTCGATACATAAGGTAGTGCTTGAATCTTTCAATCATCTTTCATCGTCAAATGATACTAGCTAAAGTGAAAAAAAAAAACAATTAATGTCGCCAGTTTCAAATGTGGCTCTAAAATGTATGAAATAAAAAAAAATTATTACCCCCTAAAAAGGTTGCCTCAAAAAATTGTATAACTTAATCTTAATATGTAAAGCCAAATGTCTCTTTTACTTGCTGACTCAACATTAAATAAAATTGTCATTGTAGTCCGCAGACTGTTTCGTGGAACACTTTTAATCTACCAGATTTTTTGTCAAAGCAGCCTTGTTGTTATTTTTCTTTATTAATGCTGGTTGTTTTCTGCTCTGTTGCTATAGTTATGATCTGAACTTAGTGGTGTGCAGTTTTTAAGGTGTTGGAAAACTGCACATATCGTTCCCAGGGCCGTCTTTAACCTATTGGAGGCCCTGGGTGTATAAGTATAATGGGGCCCCTGTAACTTTGACAGAACATTTTTTTATTACTAGGGTAGACAATGATAATGTTCAATTTAAATGGGGTGATTCTCACATATTTAAAATTATCTTAGCACGCTGAAATTCGATAGCCTTATTTTGGGCGACAGTAGAGTAGCTTGGCGCATGCAAAAGCTAATAAGCAAGTCGATAATATAGTCCCTAATGAAGATTCGATTTACTCTAATTAAATAAGTTTTACAGTAATAAATTTAGGTATTGGTTTAGTGATCTGGCAGGAACTAAGGGGCCCCTATTGATCGCGGGGCCCTGGGCATGTGCCATTAGTGCACAGTGGGAATGAGGGGTTTGATAGCTCCAGTCTTTAAATAGCTAGAGAAATAAGATTTTACCAATAGGGTATTTGACATGGTTGACAAATAAATATTGTATTGGACACTACAGAATTTAAGTTCCTTATTAATAATATTTTACTTAAATTACAAATAAAAATTATTAAATATTTTATTTTCCTAAATAAAAATTTGAGTTATTGAATCTGTGCATCATTTACACGAAACGTCTCAACGACCAATCAGAGCACGTGACGTCACGATGTAATAAACAAAATGTCTTTGAAGCCATTTTTTAAAGAATCATGAACGAAAACTAATCTCTCGCGTATTGTTTACATAAAGACTATTACATCGTGACGTCACGCCATTGATTTGTCACGTGACCTAGCGTTTCAGCGGGAAATACAAAATGTAATTATTAAAACTATCTTTTTGTTATTAAAATGGCTCTTAATATGAGAGAAAGATTTGTCAAGCGTATCTTTAGCGACTTTAGAACATTTTGAAGTACTTTACGAAAATCTGTCAAATACCCTATTAAAGACCTATTAGTATTCTGCTAATCATGGCAAAAGCTTTTGAAAGCACATTATATGATCATATGTATACTCGCATTATGCCATCTATATATTAATCAATACGAATTTATGAAACGTAAATTCACCTGTTGGAATACAAGAATTATCATTTTGCAAATATATATAAGTATACCTTTTTCACGGTTAATTTGTACTTGAATCTTTTTTTGATGACTTTTTTAATAAAAAAAATCAATATTTAAATCAGTAATTAATTAGTAATTTTATCTAAACCTCATATTTTTTAAAGGGGGAATAGAAAAACATTATATTACGAAGTTACAAATGAAACCGAAACAATTTATTGGCAATATTATCGTAGGTTGTAGAACAGCAGAGTAACGATAATTAGGTCACGATCATGAACTAATAATATTAGCCTGCAAGGCCCCCGGGCATTAAGTTAATGAACAGTCTGGAATCAAATCATGCTCCGAATTAATTAAGTCCGTGCCGAAATACTGTACCGGTATTAGGAAATTGAACTCATAATTGATGCAATTTGTATTATAGGTAAGTATCCTACTATTTAGCAAATAATTAGCAGTATTCGATTGATATCGCTTTACTTAGGGCAGACGTTAACTTTTAGCTAGATCTGGTATCTATTATGAAATAACTTTGCTTGCTTATTTAATATACAATGACATTGAACAATTTTGAATGTATACATTTTAAAAGTGAGGAACATGACGATCATTACTTTAGTCGTTCTGTGATCACGGCTCCTGTAAGGGGATCGAAAAGTCTGGATTAAGTATAAAGTTTTATTTTCAATAAAAGCCCGTAACTTTTTTTTTAATAAAAGTATCCTATGTTACTTCTAATACCTCCAAGAATATATGTGCCAAGTTTCATGATGATCGGTTTTGTAGTTCTTGCGTGAAAGCATAACAAACAAACTTACATTCACATTTATAATATTAGTAGGGATGTGCTAGTGTCCTTTAAAATTATGTGTTATTTTAAATGTGCAATGTGCGCGAATTTTAAGAACTAAATAAATTACTTTTCTGTTTTAAATCCTGCATTAGTCTTTAAATACAAAAGCAAATTATTGATTACTTTTGCCTATTAGAAAAGAATATATAATAGACTTCAAATTGGAGTACTACTATTTGCGCTTTAGAATTTGAGGTATCAAACTGTTATATTATGCATATAAAAGTGAACGATACGCCACAAATTTTACTTAAATAGTTTCATTTTGGGACCTGTGAGATATTATTTTTGAAATTACATCGAAATTCCTACTAATAAAGAAATATAGCAAATCGGAAGCAAACACGCATACTATCCGCCTAATAAGTTAAGGATCAAAATACCATTTAACCAATTACCTAAGGTCAGATGTCAAGAGAACTAATTAAATAAAAAAATCAATCAATTATTAATTTATATTTTTTGTTATATAAGCATTTAACAAAGTTTCTGAGCATGTCCTAAGAAAATTTACATCAGATAAAGTGTCATACTATAAGACTATCTCCTAAGCTGATGATATTGTTCCAACTTTCACTTCAGGTACGTAGAAGGAGGCCTTTCAGACTGCTCGTTACGGGCTTAGTGATCTGCTCCGTGAAAGCGTCCTGACCCTGAAAGTGCCAACACAATACATGACGTTATACAGACATAATCTTACTCCTAATATAGTCTGTCGACATACTGCCACTCACCAATGATTCACGATCTTATGAATATCTCAACACCATGGCTAGTCACTGCATTCTCCCTGGGCATATCCAGGCGAGCCATGGTAAGACATGCCTAGATGGTGACAACTGAACTGGAGCTTTCGGCTTTGTTGTGGAATCTTCTGTCGCAGACCTTGACTGTGTTGCTTTAAGCATGGAACATAATCCAGCATTGATGGCTACTTAAAAAAACTACGAGTCGCATTGATTTCAATAAAATAGATCATTCCGTACAATGTATAAACTTTGACTCTGAACTTAATTGTGGTGATAGAAATATAGCTACTGGCTTCCTTTCTTCAGCAATCAAGGATAGCTCCAGGTTAGTTTCAATTTCTAATAAAAATAGAAGCGGCTTCAAAAATAGAGACTGTTTGCACACTAAGTTAAAAAAAGATCCTGAAAACGAGGTTTTACAAATTACCTACAAAAGGTATAGAAATCACTATCGAAAAAAGCTAAAAGATGTTTCGATAAGCAACAATTACAATATCGCTTGCCCGGAAGAATACAGTATTAAGTCAAAAATTGGCACTAACTGACTTATTACGACGACTTGACGAATAAAAAAAAGTACGTTCTACCTTTTAAATAAGGTCGATTGTACCCCCTTGTTCGTTTGCCCCCTGAATAAGCCAATTACGAAAGTTACCTTATTGAAAATGTAGAACGTACTATTTTTATTCGAATTGTATCATTAAGTCAGTTAGTGCCAAATTTTGACGTAATACTGTATTCTTCCGGGCAAGCGATATGTTATCGACAATAAACGCAAACTATGGGAAAACAATAATCATTACCAACCTCAAGAAAAGATCGCACTACTCGCAATGTCTTTTTTCCTGAGCTTTTTTCATCAGACGATCCGCAGAGTAGTATGAATAGAGTTAATGAATACTTTGGCAATGTTGGCAAAACTATTCCTGAAAATAATAAAGATACTCCTGCATCTTACTCAGCAAGACAGATTTTTAATGTGTTTGATTCTCTTAGTAATTCTTTTGTTATGCTACCACAGGATGTTATCGAAATTCAGTAAATAATAATGTTTTCTTATTAATAGTTTAAAAGAAAATTGTGCAATAGGAATTGATCAAATATCATCATTAAATGATACAGTAGACATCTCATCACTATTATTATTTATCACTCACATCTGTAAACCAGCAGTTTCTACTGTTATCTTCCCTCGATCTTTCAAAATTGCGTTGATAAAACCAGTTCACAAGGCAGGATAGAGAGACCGTGTCGATAACTTTAGGCTAACAATCTATTTTCCCTATTCTATCAATAATCTTAGAACGAATAATTAACAAACAATAAATGTTTTAAAATCCAATAATTTCCTTTCTTCTTCTAGCAGTCCGTAACCTTACTAAGTAATTAATAACCTAATATTTCTAGATTTGAACAAGGCTTTTAACACGGTCTAAATCCTTCACCTTCTCCTAAAACTTGAAAAGATTGATGTTAGAGGCATTCCACTGAAACTTTACGAGGATCACCTTACAAGCCAGAAACAACTTGTGAAGATAGATCAAAGGCTTTGTGACAAAGAAACTCTTACATATGGCCTACCGCAGGGAAGAATAAATGTCTCGACCCTGTTCCTTGTGTTCATATATAGTCTTTGTAATATATAATTATAAAACGGTAATAAATGTTTAACTCAACTAAAGTTGTTAATGTAAATATTTTACATTGGAATGCTCAAAGCTTAGGCCCCAAATTAATTTGTTTTGAAAATGTGTTATTGCAAGAAAAGATCCATATTGCATCAATTTGTGAGACATGGTTAAACCCAGATAGC
Organism: Calamotropha paludella; assembly: GCA_927399485.1. NCBI lineage: Eukaryota > Metazoa > Arthropoda > Insecta > Lepidoptera > Crambidae > Calamotropha > Calamotropha paludella. Next base: position 6,854,011 of record OV656814.1, on the reverse strand, counting down.
TATTTTAGAATCAAGGATTATTATATCTACCGCTTTGACCGGGAAGATTCTTATGGTGGTATTGCTGTATTGGTTCATAAATCGTTAAAATCTTTAAAATGTGATGTCTTTCATAAAAATTCAGGTATACAAATTTTACATATCAAAATTCTTAATTGTGTAAATATCGAGAATATCATATGTATATACTGTCCTTCTAATGTGCGCACAAGTTCTGTTGACTGGGATATGATATTATCCTTATCAAAAAATAAATCGGTTATTCTTAGTGATATCAATGGTCATCACTCAAGCTGGTCCCGCAAAACTGATCATAGAGGTGAGCAGATAATGAGGGTTTTATCAGAAAGTTGCTACGTTTCACTTAATGATGATACTCCGACCAGGGTCAAGTTGGTTAATGGGGTTTTACAGCAATATTCTCCTGACCTTATTTTAGCGACCAACGACATAGCTTTAAGACTTAATTACAAGGTCCTAAACGAAACATTAGGCAGTGATCACTCTATGATAAAACTAACAACAGCACTCAATATATGCGCTCAGTTTGTAAAAAAAAGGAATTTAAAAAAAGCTGATTGGCTAAAATACAAAGAAAGCCTATCCAAATCGCTTGAGAACTTTAATCACACCAATGACATGCAAAGAGACTATGATACTTTCATAGAACATATTAATTCAGCCGCAGAGCTATCTATACCCTATATGAAATATAGCACCAATCTCAACGAGAAGTTCGTCCCCAAAAAGTATTGGAATGCTTCTCTGTCCAAAGCTGTAGCTGAACGACGCCTAGCTCTTGCTGTATTTCGACGCAATCCAACACCGCGTAATTCAGATTTACTAAAAGAAAAGATCATCCAATCTAGAAATCTATTATATAAAGCTAGAGATGATAATTTTCACGAATTTTGTTCATCTTGTGATCAGTCGATTTCACCTAGTGACCTATGGCGTAAAATGAGATGGCTGAAAGGCTATAGAAATTCAGCTACTTGTGTGGATAATGATAAAACCTATAATCTCCTCAAGAGTCTAACCCCTGATTCCGCTGCACCGAATAGTCCCACATTCTTTTCAAGCAACCCTACTTTAGAATCAAGCATATCCATCACAGAACTGAATAACAGTATTGCAAAAAAAAATACGGCTCCTGGCTGTGACGGTATCTCCTATTTGATGATATATAACTTACCTAAAAATGCTAAATCGATTTTGATATACCTATTCAATATGATTTTCTCTACTGCTCTCGTACCAAATCAATGGCGAGATATTTGTGTGTTGCCAATTCCCAAAGGGGGCCAGCAGCAAAGTAATAATTCATTAAGGCCAATCTCTCTTATGTCCTGTTTTTGTAAACTTTTTCACAGCATAATTAAGAAAAGGTTAGAGTGGTATTGCGAGAAAAATAAACTTTTTTCTTCCAATATCACAGGCTTCAGAAAAGCAAGTTCTTGTCTTGACAGCTTAAGCAGTCTTGTTTCTCGTATACTCATAGGGTTCACACAAAATAGGCCTACAGTCGCTTGCTTTGTCGATGTAAATAATGCATACAACAATGTTAATATTCTATACTTGCTGTCGGTGCTAGATCGTATCGGGGCTGGTACAAGGATGTGTAACTATTTATTTAATTTTCTTAAAGATAGAAATCTTAAAATTAAAGTTGATAATACAGAAATTGAGAGAAAAACTAGTATTGGCTTGGCTCAAGGAGACCCTCTGTCTCCTCTTTTATTTAACATAGTTACGATGGATATCTGCTCAAGGCTTAAAGGTGTATGTATGTCTCAATATGCTGATGATATAGTCCTTTATGCCTCATATGAAAGTCTTAATGATAGCACAAGGAAACTTCAATCGGCGTTACATGCTTTAGAAAAATGTCTAGAACTCGTTGGGCTGGAAATTTCTTCATCCAAATCGAAAGTATGTATATTTCAAAGAGGTTTAAAAAAAGATTCAGTTTCGCTGAGGTTAAATAATCATAATTTGGCTTTAACGGACTCGGTTAAATATTTGGGTTTGTGGCTTGACAGATCTCTAAGGTGGACGAAACACATTAACGATTTAGTAGAACGAGTAACTAAATTATTAAATGTAATGAAAATATTGCGTGGTCCTGGTTGGGGTGTTCATCCTACACACCTAAGGAGGATATATATCAGTTTGATACGTAGTAGACTTGATTATGGAAGTTTTCTATATGGTAATAGCAGCAAAACTCACTTATCTAAACTGGACAAGCTACAAAATCGATGTCTAAGGCTGGTGGGAAACTTCGTTAAATCTACTCCAATCCATGTAATGGAAAATGAACTTGCCATTCCTCCACTTTATATAAGGAGACTATATTTAGCTAGTAAGTTTTGGCTGAAATGCAAATCATTTGATAAAAATGAAAATATTAGCTTACTAAATGACCTTCAGTCCTTAAAGGGAAGACCCTATTGGCGTAAAAAAAAAATACCTGAACTTTTACACGCACATGAAAAGTTTGATCAAATACCTATTCACCGAGAGAGTCAGTTGGGTATGTATTCTTTACCAATATGGATGGGCAATATGGATCTTTCCAAATGTTTAATAAGTGATATGGATAGGGTAGATAAACCAAAAAATAAGTTTACAAAAGAAAATCTGAAACTCTTATGCGAGCATTCCATATTAGACAAATATTCGAAATTTTATAAAATTTATACTGATGCGTCTAAGGATCTATGTAATATTGGAGTGGCATTTGTAGATCCACAAACTAATAGCTATTGCAGGTTAAAGATAGATTCTAGAATATCCATCATGCACGCGGAGCTAATAGCAATTTTTGAAGCGATATCTTATATTGATTCAATCAATTATGATAACTTTGCCATTCTGACAGACTCCAAAAGCGCCGTGCAACATTTGGCTCGATGTACCTCGAATTTTCGAGGAACACCGATTGCCTACTCAATTCTGCAATCTATCTTGAATCTAGCCCAAAAACAAAAATATGTTACCTTGCAGTGGATCCCTGCTCATGTGGGCATCATAGGTAACGAACAGGCGGATTCGCTAGCGAAAGAAGCAACAACCATCGGAGTAGTGAATAGGTGTTTACCGGTATTTACGGACCTTTTGAGATTAGCTAAATTAAACTGTCTAGACAGTTGGAGAGAATACTACGATGAGAGATCACTTTCAAAAGGTATCTGGTATAAGACAATCCAACCAAATTTAAATGGAATCCCATGGTTTGATGATGCTGGCATGACTAGGGAAGATACTGTTACAGCGCTCAGGCTACGTTCCGGTCACATTCCATTAAACAGCTTCGCATACCTAATGAAAAAAACGGAATCGCCCAATTGCAGTAAGTGTGGAATCATTGAAGACGTTTACCATATTATGATGGAATGTGAGCGAAACGTGGCGGAGAGATCTCAGCTCTTTTCCTACACCCAATTTAAAGGGGAGATAGGTTTTTGTAATAGCATTTTGGCAACCCCGCTATCAAAAACGGCCAAGATTCTATATTATACTGTGCAGTGTGGCCTAAAGCGAAGAGAAATTTAATGAATTCCTTTTGTGTTACCTATGAGGGTGGCATTTCCTAAGGAAAAACCCTCGATAATACTCAGAATAAAAAAAAAAAAAAAAAAAATTATAAAACGGTAATAAACTCACATTTACTGTCGACAGGGCTATGCGCAAAAGGTTGTCAATTGGCTTCAAAGCAACGTTTTAACGCTAAACGTAAGCAAGACCAAATACATGACTTTCTCTCATAGATAAAACTTACTACCCTCTGTAGCTCTCTCAATCACTGCTCGATCGTGTTCTAAGGAGGTAGGTTTTCAGCTGTCAATGTCCTCCTTTAGAAAGAAGTGAAACAAGCATCTAGGCGTTACCATGGATTGAACACTAACCTTTTGGACCACACATAGAAATATTCACCACATCTATGTCTGCAAGTACCTAAGATATGTAGCAAATGAAAGAATAATCAAATTGGTCTATTTTGCACTGTGCCAATCAATAGTAGAATACTGTATCACCGCGTGGGGTGGTGTAGCTAACACTCACCTCATTCAGCTGGAGAGGGTCCAGCGTGCAATTTTGGAGGTGGCCGCTGATTTTTCATATCGCTTTCCTATAATAGAATTATACAGGGTTACCGGAAAAGTCGTGCTAGATCCATTAAGGGCGTGAAGGGCCCATAATTTCTGACTTATTTTACTATGAAACACCCTACCCTAAACTTAACCCTTTTCGAGATATTCCAATTTTAATTTTGTTATTGAAAATTTTTTAGGCTACTAAATCTAATTTTGTTTATTTCGTATGTCTCATTATTATTATTATTATTGCATTTCTACATGTGTGATAAGATGTTTTAGGACGTCAATCATTAAAATATTGCATAAGTTAATTGAATAGGCCATAGTAGACAAGTGAAAGTTAAGAAATTAGAAATAATATAAGAAAGCTTATTTTTCTCTAAGCGATATCTAAAAAAAATATTATCTCAATTGTTCGGCAGATGGGTTTTAAAATATCTACGTTTCATCAGCTTTCTAACGAGGTATAACAATCTAGCATATGTATTACGTTTCGTGGAAAAAAAGTAGTTAAAACTCTCCAGGTAGCAGTTCTAACGGTCCCGCGCCTATTGTCCTTCAAGTTAAGACGCACCGTGCGAGCGAGACAAGTGACGTTTTATGTCGGTGCGAATGAAAGAAAAAATATGTAGAGACCGGTTAGGGCTGGTAACACAACACGGGATATTGTTTTGGTTGTCAGTCTGCTTTTGTGCTTCGTACATAGTAGATGTGATATCGGTTTGCTCTTTTTCTCGACTGGCTGTGATTCTGGACGATTTCTTCTGATTTGTGACTAGTGTGCTTGTTAACCGGACTCTGCTTTGTATTTGCGATACGGATGTGTTGAAGATGACGTCCTACACACCTGAGGAATATGCTGATATGCTTATTTGTTATGGATACTGCGATTGTGTGTCTGCGCAAGCTCGCAACGAATACATAACTCGCTACCCCGGTCGTCGAGTGCGGGATGTGGCCGTTTTTGATAGAGTTTATCGAAGACTTCGAGAAACGGGCTCTGTTTTGAGACGAAATACAGACATGGGAAGACCACGAATTGACGACGACGAAGAACAGGACAATGAGATAGTGCAACGCTTTCGAGCGGATCCGACTACTTCCACTAATATTGTTGCCCGTGATCTAAGACTTTCGCGATGGAGAGTGTGGTTTACAGTGTATACTGCTGGCCTATACCCGTACCATTACACGCCGGTACACACTATTGAAGAGGGAGACCCCGCGAGAAGGTTGGACTTCTGCAGATTTATGCTAAATGCTGACGTAGAAGACCCAGATTTTCTAAGAAATATCTTGTGGACAGATGAATCCAAATTTGACAAAGATGGCATAACCAACTTTCACAACGCCCATTATTGGGCCCCAAAAGAACTAAGGAATCCCACTAAGAAAAGAGTGAAGGGATCCCAACGAAGATTCAGCGTGAATGTGTGGATGGGCATTATCTCCAATCATTTGATTGGACCTTACTTTCTCCCCGAGAATCTAAATGGGGAAAGCTACGAAAACTTATTTAGTTCTTACACTTCCGCGCACATTACACATCAGAAAAAAACACTTTTTTACGGATTTTTGCGCATGTTTTATTTTATTTTATATTTAATCCTGACGTTTCGACTCCTTTACAGGAGCCGTGATCACAGGATGACTAAGATGATGGTTGTCATGTATTTTCTACTACCTTCACAATATTTTAATCGGGCACGTTCCTAATTATTAAATTATTTTATATAAATCAAGTTGTTTTATTTTATATTAAAACATTATTTAGTTATTTAATTAATTCTCACTACGATTACATTGTATACTACTGAGTCTACTACCAGTTCGGAAATTGGGAGGGCCTTCCGAGAAGAACTGGCGAAAGAAACTCGGGCAGGGGGACCGACCTCCATCTTACTGTTTAATTATTTGCAAAAAGAGCTAACTACATCATCAGGTCTTGCAGTGTGTGTTTTTGTAGGTATTAATTTATTAATTATGGGGTCCCAAGCAGGTGGAACGCTCCAACCTTCGTCTCTATGGAAATTAGGATGTTTCTTAATTTCAATAGCCTCGCGTAGCATCCTAGGAACAAATCTTTGTTCTCTAGCGAGAATTTGTGGTTTATCAAAACGAATATAGTGGTTTGGCCCCTCAAAAGCATGCTCACACACTGCAGACCTATTATCGCGCCTATGTTTCATGTCAGCTACGTGTTCTTTAATGCGCGTCCCTATACTTCTCTTTGTTTGCCCGATGTATGAGAGCCCACAGTCACAATCGATTTTGTAGACACCCGCTGCCTGAAGGGGTATATTACACTTGACCGATCGTAAGAATTGGTCAATCTTCCTGGCTGGTTTAAAGTAAGTTTTAATAGAAACCCGCTTCAGAATATTCCCAATCTTGTCAGTGACCCCCTTCATGTAGGGAAGGACAGCAGGTTGGCGCTCTACTGTGGCTGGTTTGGCGCGGCTTCTGTGACGCAGTCTTGGTACTCGCAACTTGTTATCTTGTAGTACTTGCTTGACATGCTGAAGTTCAGCAGTCAGATGTTGTTGGTCACAGATGCCGCGAGCTCTCTGAAACAAAGATTTCCCTACGGTAGCTAACTGTATAGGATGGTGGTGAGAGTCACCATTTAAATATCTATCGGTATGAGTTGCCTTTCTGTACACTGTATGACTAAGGGTTTGATTTGGATTCCTGCTGATTTGAATATCTAGGAAGGCTATTTTATTGTCTGTCTCTAATTCCATAGTAAATTGTATGTTGGGATGAACGGAATTAAGGTGACTTAAAAAGACAGAAACCATATCTCTTGGTAATATAGCAAATGTGTCATCTACATACCTTTTGTAAAAGCGTGGACACACCGGTGCCGTCGCTAGGGCCCTTTCCTCAAAGTCCTCCATGAATATGTCGGCGACTATGGGTGATACAGGAGAGCCCATTGCTACACCATCCACTTGTAGGTAGAATTCATCATTCCACAAGAGATAGCCCGATGTTAGGCAGTGTTCCAGTAATTTTGAATATTCACTTGGTATATTGTGTTTCTCTAGTCTCTTCCTAGTGACATCAATGCAATCTTGAACAGGTAAGCTTGTGAATAAAGATTGGACATCGAAGCTAACCATAGTTTCATCATCAGTGAGACGTAGGTGTTGTATCTCACTAACAAAATGGTAGGAATCCTTTACATAGGCAGTTGTTTTACCCCTTAGTGGTGATAGTATTTTAGCTACGTGTTTAGCCAAACGGTAGGTTGGTGAGTCAATTTGGCTAACGATGGGACGTAGCGGTACATCTTGTTTGTGTATTTTCGGCAACCCATACAACTTCGGCGGTTTAGGGCAGGAAGGAATAAGATAGTTGACGTCAAGATCTAATACTTCGGAATGCGTCTTGATGAGTTCACTGGTTTTCTTCAGTACCTTAGAAGTTTGGTCGTTTTTAACTTTTTTGTATGTGTTCTCATCCGACAAGAGCTGGAGCATTTTATCATTATAATCTGACGTATCCATTACTACCGTGGCATTGCCTTTGTCTGCTCGGAGGATTGTAAGATCAGATTTATTTCGCAGGTTTTTTAATGCGTTATATTCATTATAAGAGAGGTTAGGTTTCGGCGGTTTACTACGTCGTAGAACAGATGAAATGTCTTGACGGATTGCCTCCATATCCTCCTTTTTGAAGTTATTTTTAACCAAACAATCCTCAACGTTACATATAATGTCCTCATACGGTATCCTGCGAGGGGCAACCGCGAAGTTTAATCCTTTTTCTAAAACTTTTAAAGTAGGTTCATCCAATGTTTGTTTTGATAAATTGACAACTGCGCGGGATTGGTTAGGAACTCTATGGTCTGTGGTGGTATTACAGTCTGCGTTCCGATACTTATAATGACGGGTTGTTTCTAGTCTCTGGTATTTTGAGATTTGTCTATTCCTACATTCATTATATTTTGCTGTTTCTCGTTTATGAAGCAAATTTATGCAGTTATTAAAGTCTTCCCTAGACAGTTGTATTTTTAACTCATTGGATGAACAATCAATTTTATTATTTAATATATTTAAGTTAATACTTAAATATATTAAATAATTATACCACAAAAAACTACTAATCAGTTTGATTCGGGAGCATCGTTTTAACTTAAATATATTAAATAATAAAATTGATTGTTCATCCAATGAGTTAAAAATACAACTGTCTAGGGAAGACTTTAATAACTGCATAAATTTGCTTCATAAACGAGAAACAGCAAAATATAATGAATGTAGGAATAGACAAATCTCAAAATACCAGAGACTAGAAACAACCCGTCATTATAAGTATCGGAACGCAGACTGTAATACCACCACAGACCATAGAGTTCCTAACCAATCCCGCGCAGTTGTCAATTTATCAAAACAAACATTGGATGAACCTACTTTAAAAGTTTTAGAAAAAGGATTAAACTTCGCGGTTGCCCCTCGCAGGATACCGTATGAGGACATTATATGTAACGTTGAGGATTGTTTGGTTAAAAATAACTTCAAAAAGGAGGATATGGAGGCAATCCGTCAAGACATTTCATCTGTTCTACGACGTAGTAAACCGCCGAAACCTAACCTCTCTTATAATGAATATAACGCATTAAAAAACCTGCGAAATAAATCTGATCTTACAATCCTCCGAGCAGACAAAGGCAATGCCACGGTAGTAATGGATACGTCAGATTATAATGATAAAATGCTCCAGCTCTTGTCGGATGAGAACACATACAAAAAAGTTAAAAACGACCAAACTTCTAAGGTACTGAAGAAAACCAGTGAACTCATCAAGACGCATTCCGAAGTATTAGATCTTGACGTCAACTATCTTATTCCTTCCTGCCCTAAACCGCCGAAGTTGTATGGGTTGCCGAAAATACACAAACAAGATGTACCGCTACGTCCCATCGTTAGCCAAATTGACTCACCAACCTACCGTTTGGCTAAACACGTAGCTAAAATACTATCACCACTAAGGGGTAAAACAACTGCCTATGTAAAGGATTCCTACCATTTTGTTAGTGAGATACAACACCTACGTCTCACTGATGATGAAACTATGGTTAGCTTCGATGTCCAATCTTTATTCACAAGCTTACCTGTTCAAGATTGCATTGATGTCACTAGGAAGAGACTAGAGAAACACAATATACCAAGTGAATATTCAAAATTACTGGAACACTGCCTAACATCGGGCTATCTCTTGTGGAATGATGAATTCTACCTACAAGTGGATGGTGTAGCAATGGGCTCTCCTGTATCACCCATAGTCGCCGACATATTCATGGAGGACTTTGAGGAAAGGGCCCTAGCGACGGCACCGGTGTGTCCACGCTTTTACAAAAGGTATGTAGATGACACATTTGCTATATTACCAAGAGATATGGTTTCTGTCTTTTTAAGTCACCTTAATTCCGTTCATCCCAACATACAATTTACTATGGAATTAGAGACAGACAATAAAATAGCCTTCCTAGATATTCAAATCAGCAGGAATCCAAATCAAACCCTTAGTCATACAGTGTACAGAAAGGCAACTCATACCGATAGATATTTAAATGGTGACTCTCACCACCATCCTATACAGTTAGCTACCGTAGGGAAATCTTTGTTTCAGAGAGCTCGCGGCATCTGTGACCAACAACATCTGACTGCTGAACTTCAGCATGTCAAGCAAGTACTACAAGATAACAAGTTGCGAGTACCAAGACTGCGTCACAGAAGCCGCGCCAAACCAGCCACAGTAGAGCGCCAACCTGCTGTCCTTCCCTACATGAAGGGGGTCACTGACAAGATTGGGAATATTCTGAAGCGGGTTTCTATTAAAACTTACTTTAAACCAGCCAGGAAGATTGACCAATTCTTACGATCGGTCAAGTGTAATATACCCCTTCAGGCAGCGGGTGTCTACAAAATCGATTGTGACTGTGGGCTCTCATACATCGGGCAAACAAAGAGAAGTATAGGGACGCGCATTAAAGAACACGTAGCTGACATGAAACATAGGCGCGATAATAGGTCTGCAGTGTGTGAGCATGCTTTTGAGGGGCCAAACCACTATATTCGTTTTGATAAACCACAAATTCTCGCTAGAGAACAAAGATTTGTTCCTAGGATGCTACGCGAGGCTATTGAAATTAAGAAACATCCTAATTTCCATAGAGACGAAGGTTGGAGCGTTCCACCTGCTTGGGACCCCATAATTAATAAATTAATACCTACAAAAACACACACTGCAAGACCTGATGATGTAGTTAGCTCTTTTTGCAAATAATTAAACAGTAAGATGGAGGTCGGTCCCCCTGCCCGAGTTTCTTTCGCCAGTTCTTCTCGGAAGGCCCTCCCAATTTCCGAACTGGTAGTAGACTCAGTAGTATACAATGTAATCGTAGTGAGAATTAATTAAATAACTAAATAATGTTTTAATATAAAATAAAACAACTTGATTTATATAAAATAATTTAATAATTAGGAACGTGCCCGATTAAAATATTGTGAAGGTAGTAGAAAATACATGACAACCATCATCTTAGTCATCCTGTGATCACGGCTCCTGTAAAGGAGTCGAAACGTCAGGATTAAATATAAAATAAAATAAAACATGCGCAAAAATCCGTAAAAAAGTGTTTTATTCTGATCTACGAAAACTTCTTGAGAGGAGACTTGAGTGATTTGCTGGATGATCTGCCACTCAACTTGAACAGGGACATGTGGTTCCAACACGATGGCTGCCCTACCCATTTCAGGAGAAGTGTCAGAGACTGGCTGGACACAAATTATCCAAACAAATGGATAGGACGAGGTGGGCCGTTGCCATGACCATCAAGAAGTCCAGACCTAACCTCCATGGATTTTCATGTGTGGGGGCGCATGAAAAGTCTTGTCTACAGCGAGCCAAATCCATTTTCGTCTGTGGAAGAATTAAGAGAAAGGATGGTGGATGCAGCAAATCAAATCTTCTCCCCTGTCGCCTATGAAACTAAGTTTTATTAATTCATTTAAATAAAACCCTAGATTGTTATACCTCGTTGAATAGCTGATGAAACGTAGATATTTTAAAACACATCTGCCGAACAATTGCCATAATATTTTTCTTAGATATCGCTTAGAGAAAAATAAGCTTTCTTATATTATTTTTAATTTCTTAACTTTCACTTGTCTACTATGGCCTATTCAATTAACTTATGCAATATTTTAATGATTGACGTCCTAAAACATCTTATCACACATGTAGAAATGCAATAATAATAATAATGAGACATACGAAATAAACAAAATTAGATTTAGTAGCCTAATAATTGACAATTTTCAATAAAAAAATTAAATGTCGAATATCTCGAAATGGGTTAAGTTTAGGGGAGGGTGTTTCATAATAAAATAAGTCAGAAATGATGGGCCCTCCACGCCCTTAACGGATCTAGCACGACTTTTCCGGTAACCCTCTATAAGCACTGGATAGTCCTTACCGTTAGGCAAACCTACGTACTCCAGGCTGCTCTTGTTATGCACTTTTCTTTACGTTATCATCCTGAACTTAATAGAGGCAAGCGCAGGAAGGGCAAAGTATGCTAAACTTTGTTATTTCACTCCAGTCATTCCACCATTTTCTTTGCTTTCTTGGACCATACATTTACAATAAGTTGAATACCACCTTAGTAATATATCACCAACGAAAATTAATCTGCAAAAAATATATTGCTGAATGCCTTAAGACGCTTGATTATGACAAGACCGAATAGTTCCTTCTTCCAATTACCTAACTAGAATCCAGCTTACCCAGTTACCTCACTTGATTTAACGTACCTCTTACCGTCTTGTCGTCCGGAGCTCTCCTTAACTTACATGATTACTCCCTAGTTTCATTGAAACACCACTTTAAACGCACTGATTTCCTCCTTTTTTGAATAATTCATTAAAAATTCTCTACAGCTCCCAGGTATTTCTACACATTATTGTTATTATTATTATCTCCCTCCTTTACTTATTGCATAGATACAAGCACGCATCCACGCTTACACATAAACACACACGTACAGTCACAAATATACACCATTTTCACATTTACTTTCAATGATTTGTCAGATTTTTATAATTCTATTTTTTTTTCTTTTTTCTGTTGTTCTATATTATTATTTGAATTATGTTGTCAGTAATAAATTACTATTTTTGTAACTTTGTGAAATATATCCAGTATTTACCTAAGATACGAGGGCATTGGTGACTTGTAATACGGGTTTTACATAAAAAAGCCTATCTGAGGTTCCACTCTCCCTCATAAATGGTTTTATTACTGTTATGTAATTGTAGATTTAGACTGATATATCACCTTTATGTCGAAAATAAATAAAAATTATTCTTATTATTATAGTCAATAGTACCTGATAGCCTACTCTCATCCCATTCTCTTACATAATTCCTGTTCCTGTTCTCCTCTAAGCTCGAGGGATTATGTTAATTGGCTGGGCGTCTTTATTAACAATAGGATTACCTTCCATCTTCATATTGATCACACGGCTAGTAGGCTCCAAAAATTACGATCACATTTAAGAGGCTTAGACACATAGCAGAAACGACCCTGGTTACATGACTATACAAATCTCTCTGTAAATCTTTGTTTATATATTACACTCTATTGCCGCCTCATGGCTACCCGTAAAACTTTATAAGGGCGCAGAGTACAGTTCTTAAAGTATGTAGGAACTACCATAAAACCCCATACTATTTCACACACATGTCCTTTATCAGCACTGCCAGGTATTGATTTTACGTGAACTCTTTAACCTCCATACATTCCCTAAACAACGTGGATCAGTAGATTCCTTCTACCCCGTTATTAGTCGCTACCACCACGCATTTTGAAATCTATTTTTCATAGCAGTGCATTTGCTTTGTTTTTTAAATTGCATAAAAAATAGATTGTTTAGTTGAATTATTGCGATTGTTGTGTTTCAACACACACTGTTTCCTCCAGCAAAGGAGTTACTGGCTTTTCTCTTAGTTCGGTCACCAGTATAAATATTACCTTACAAACTGTATAGTACGACTGTAGAGAGAAAAAAAAAGTGTATCGTGGTAAATATATAAGTATTTTTTATAAGATGACCAGTATAAAACAGTTATTACAATATAAATTAATGGGTACCGTTTCAAAGGAATTCACGCAGGTACATTCGTGACTCATTAAATTACTAAGCTAGAGACCGGATTCCAGCAATTTAAAGTTTGCTAAAATCGTGAAGAAATATAAGATTTATGGAATCGTGACGTTCGTATCACGAGAAAGTCCTGAAGGACTTGACAGAGCAGCTGCACAGGCTGAATATTCATTGAAGCTTGATAGAATATTTTTTATTAAAACCCCCTAAAAGTATGTAGATATATAAATTAGAATATTGCCAATTTGTAAAAAAATCTTGTGTTAAAAGATCAAACATAACCAAAATTTTATTCTTTACTTTCTGACTTGTAAATGCTACGCCTGAAAAGAAGTCGAAACGTCATGTTTAAATATAATTTCCTAAAAAATGGAGCATGGACATCATACAATAACAAAAAAAAAGTTATTTCATTTCGATATTATGTGAGGGCAGAGGTCAGGCGTATGTTTTTAATTCCATCTTTAATATTTTTTCTCTAACGAATTCGATGCTTATTGTTCTGAGATTCAATGGAACGTTCTATAATCTATATCGGTGTTAAACGTCAAAGTCATCTCAGGTGGCTGTCATTGTGTGATTGGCGCCTTTTTAGTCTGTCTAGAACGAGCCTCCTTGGAGTAACGATCAAGGTCAGTAATGAATTATTATATATCTTACTAAGTGAAGTGATAATAAACCATGCGTTTACAGTTATTAAATTGTTTCAATTTAACTCCCTTCTGAGAGCGGCTTACACATGATGGATATTAAAGCTAAGATAATAGGGTCCGAATTTAAAATCTTAACTCAAACGCGATAGTAATGTTTGTATATAATACTTAGAGGCCCGTATATAAATGCGTTATGTTATGAAAATCATAAAAGACTAGTAAAGTGTAATTTTTGCAAAGTCGATACCCTGTTTAACAATTATAACTAGGCGATGCAGTCGCTAAGCATAAAGCTAGCACCATATATTGGAGCGGAGTGTAATACCTAAAAAAAGAGAAAAAAAAATTGTTTCGATGGGAATTTTTGCGAATTTCAAAATTCGGGCTCCGTCGCCATCTGGTCCTTAACCTGTTGATTCGATTCCACACAAAAAATATTAAAATCGGTTAAGAACTCGGGAAGTTATGGCGTAACAGACATTGTGCAATAGCACAGTGAAGCTGATCCATGGGAGCGGAGCGAGCGAAGCATGGATGTGTGATAAAACAAGCATGTGTAGCTGAGTATCTATATATAGAATATTACCTATCTATGTATCATATATGTATGTCCATATCTTATCCTAGTATCCACAACACAATCTTTACGATGCTTACTTTGGACAAGGCTAAGTGGTGGTAATGTAAGGAATATTAATATTATGATATTTTTAAACCTTTGGACATAACTGATGTCTTCTGAAATCAAATTACAGTGACCCTCACCTCATTATCAATCCGAGTAGCTTTACAACTTTTTAAACACGAATGTGAACTAAATAAGTTAGCAGAAATATGATTATCCAGAATTGGACCAAAATATTTGGATCGGTTCCAATGCTTACTTTTGATAAAGCATTCCGAATCTTTTCCAACGTCATCTAAAGGCCTCTAGTCTTTTTAGAAAAAAATGCGAGGCCTGCAATGTTGATTTTTCTCTGGCATGTTACCAGGGAAATCCAGTGCAGCGGGTAGTGGCTATTCAATAAATATCTACAATGTTCAGTTGTTGAGTTGTACATTTTTATTACCCCTCGAAATCAATTACACTACCGAACTTTTTTTTGTATTAAATGCAGTAGCAATTTTATGTAAACAAGAAAGAACCTTAAAACTATGTACATAAGAACTCAATATTATATTAAAAATTTTGGAATACTTCTAAGAACAAGGGCATTAGTTTCACGAATTAAGGGCGTTTCTTCTTGACTTTTAAAAGCTCATATATATAAGCAATTCATATTTTTTATTAGAAAAAAATTTGCGTGTCAGCTACGACGCGTGACTGAGTTTACTCCTTAAAAACGATTATTTTAAAATATATATAATAGGCAAAGGAAGTAAATGAATTCATATATTCATATATTTATTCATATTAATTTGATAAAATTAATATGAATGATATAGTGAGAAAGAAAGAAAGAGAGAGACTAAATGTGTACTTGGGACTGAGGAGCGGGAAGCTCTATAAGATGTGCGGTATATTACGCAGAGGAAATGTGACCCTTAACTTTTTGTTAATGTTTGATTTTCCCACGTTTTTCTCAGGTCACTTTTTTGTTTGTCTGTCTGTCTGTCTGTCTGTGCAGTTGGATTCTTGCAACTCAATTTTGAGGCACTTCCCGGCCACCTAGCGAGCTGAAATTTTTGGAGCAAGTCAGAACCCGATGACAATGCATCCTAAAACAACTTTTAACTTTCTACGGCCACTTTCAGGCCATATTTTGCGAAATTTCACTTTCTTATGAAAAATGTCATAGTGACTTATGGTTTGCTGTGTTAATTAATAAATTAAAAAGAATAAAGTAATAATAACGCAAGAAAATTAAAAAGAATAAAATAATAATACTAGATTTAAAAATCTAAAAATCCCACGTTTTTCAGTAACCAAAAAAGAATAAAATAACCCAGCGGGGCCAAGCGAGGGGCCACTCAAAACGTGGGGGCGCATCTTTACAAATACTCTCAACATCTATGCATAACGTACATCTCATTACATCTCCATAAGCGCCCCCATTTTTGATGCGCCCCTCGCTTGGCCCCGCCGGGTTATTTTATTCTTTTTTGGTTACTGAAAAACGTGGGATTTTTAGATTTTTAAATCTAGTATTATTATTTTACTACCCATCTATTTTTCATACTGTGCATTTCATATATGAAACGATTATTAAGGAGTTGAACTCGAAAAAATATATTTAAATTCGACTCGGCTTAGAAGTTATTCTAAGGCAGGATGAGAAAATAACTGTTTCTTGTATTTTTCTTTAAAAACAACTTTATTTTTTATAATTTACTATCTACTTATCAGTTTTTGGAAAACTACAATCTAGAATATCTTGAAATAGCTTCATTCTTGAAAAATCGTTATTAAGAAGAATATAACCAAATATTACCTAAATCTAAAGAAATCATTAGTAGGAATCAACTTGACCCGTGTGTCAGGCGCGACATGAACTTACCTTCTTTTGCTATCCGGAGGAGTACTCTTCCAATTGAGCTACCGAGACCTTGATATACCCGTTAAATTTTGCTCATAAGCAGACGCCTGCGCCATTTCTTTATATTCAGGATGTACCTGAACAACATCGAATACAAAAGTATTATACTTTTAAAAATAATTTAACAATCGATAAAGAAGAAACTGCGATGTGATTATCATATTCACTCCCTGCGCTAGTTTACAAGTTGATTTTTTCTATTAATAATTTCTTAAGATACAAAAATCGAACTGTGAAATAATTGAATAACAAAAAATATTATAAATAAATTCTCTATTTCTTAATTTTAAATGCGCGCGAATTCGAAGACGTGTTACTTTAATAAATTTTAACTAACTACAATGCTTCAAATACAGTTTATAGATTGAAATTTATAGTTTCTTCATTGGAATTGTAAAAACGTGTGCCGATTCATTGTATAAAAATACGACCATTCAATATCCTGACATATCGTTGAAACACGTTCCTAAATGACCTAAACGCAGAAAGCAGAGTTTTTAGTTAGCTAGCCCAGAACCAAAGTTTATATTTGACAAATTTGTGATTTTATTTTGTGACCACAATTTTGATTTAAGGAAGAACCTCTGAACTCCCAGTATATATTGAAGGCAGTTTTACATTTAATATTTTAGTTTTTTTAAATATATCTCTTTCTTAACTATAACTGAAATGTGTGAATTTACAGTTGCCTAATCACGTAAAAAAATCCTTTATAATGGTTTTTGTTACCGATTTTCATATGCTCAGATTGTAAAAAGCAAACTCTGTTAAATACTAAATCCGTAGTAAAGTAAGTACCAGGCACAGAACACAATACCCCAAGGTACCAGGTCTATGTTTGCAAGACCCCCGAGTGTTTCATTTAACTCTAACTTATTAAAAGAGGATGTAATCGAAATAAAACGGATAGCTAAGATTAAAGATACAGAGGGATTGATACACAGGAAAGCTTTTACCTCATGAGGTGGATAGATAACTATTTTTGCCATGTACGGAATGTAAAAAAAGTCAATTTAAAAAAAGGACACAATTACAATTATCTCCACTCCTTTGAATAAGGTATCGTAGTTAAATATAGTTTTTCTGTAGATAAATCGAGCGTTAATAAGATCGACTACAGTTGTGGTAGTTCATACATCGGCCAAACAAAGCAAGCTGAAAAAAAGGCCAAAAACAATGATACAGAAAAGTCGGCTATTGCGAAACATATAATCCAAACGGGCTCAAATCACTGGATTTTTTTTATAACCCTCATATTATTTTAATACGCCACTATGTACTAAGAATAGGCAGTAAAACGATGGAAATAACCAAATACGAAATTTTCAATAGGGAAGATGGGTTTTAATTGTCGAGTGTCTGGAGTTAATTTGTGGAAAAACAACAGAACACAAAAGCGCCGTTTCGCAATTTAATAATGTGAGAGTCGTGTGTCGTGGACAGTCTCGAGTGAATAGTGAGTTTACATATAGTGTTTCAGGTATCGAGTGTAATATAAGATAACGGTGGAGGGTAGCCTGATAGGTCTGCCCACAACATCCACCCACAAAATACTTCAGTTGGTCCGTGACAATGGCACATGAGTAAAGAAACGGAACAGAGACAAAGCTACATACGAATGCGCTGTGATAGGTACATCACTACAAGTGCAACGCGTGTGTGTGCGTGACCACTGGCCGCTTGTCACGTATAAGCCGAAACCGCTTCCAACTAGATCAGCCAGTGGTCAATCTCAGGGCGTTCAGGCGTGACGCGACGCTCGAACGTCGTGCGTGTTTTGTTTTTGTTTTCGAGTTTCTCACATAATACGTAGTAATATTTTAGTTTTAGTATTTAAAAAGTGTTGTGAATATAGTTGTACATTGTACTGTGTGCATGAATAATAATAGAAAGACTAAAAATATTTCTTATTTTAACTTTCCCAAGGAGTCTACTAGGTAAGTTTGTACTTGAAACTTAATTTATATTTATAATGTGTTATGTAGATTGAAAGGTATACAACTCTATAATCAAAACTACTCAATACTCATTATTATATATTTTACGGAAAATGATACCAGATATTTCGGTAAAATTGTGTAAGCAATTCTGAATAGATACCTACAATAACTTTTTTGGGAAATATATTGAATCGGAGCACAGGATTTCGCAAGTGGAAGAGGGGGCTTCCCTCTGGTATCATTCCCAAAGCGAGGAGACGCTCTTTTTGACGCACCTGAGTTTTTCGTGTCAGGTCATTGTAATCTATCTTGGTTAATTTGGTCATGTTTGCGAAGTTTTGTCGCAATCTCTAACCTAACGTAGTGTTAATCTTTTATATCTATTGTAGGGTAAAAAAAAACTTAGCGATTTATTCAATTGTGCCAACCCTACCAAAATAGGTATAAATTTTGCTAGCTCTTTAGAAGCTTTGTCTCTGTTACGTTTATTTACTCATGTGGCAATGGCGCATACAAATACGCCAAAACATCGAAAACTCAAAAAAACATGGCAATAGTCCCGTTTTAATCAATACTAATGTAAGTGGCAATGAAAGTTTTAAAGAATATACCCGTGTTTTGGTTCCTGTAAGTAATATATTGTTTTTTTATGTATTGATATGCAAAATGCATAATAATTATTATTAGCTACATTTCATTTTCAACACGTTCCATATTTTATTGTTTTAACTGTCAATTAGCCAATTATGTATTCAAGTGAATATAGTAAATTTGAATTTGTAAGTTATTTAAATCAGCTTCTGTAACTTTCACCAACTGTAATGCTGCTTAAATTCATTAATAATCGCGATAAGTTTAGTACTATGATGGTTACAGGAGTCTGGTGTGACTAGCAAGAAGAGAATTCGAGTCTTATCTGAGATTAATTCTAACCTATTCTACATGATAAATTAACAATGATGATTTTACAATTTTTTAGTCTACAATTTTTTTTAAATCCACAAAACTTGGATATCACTTATTTATTGTTTTACTAATGGATAGTTTATTTATTCCACTAACTAACTTCCTAATAATCTTCGAGCTAATGAATTTTCGATAGGAGTCCGAAATTCGCTCTTCGAAAAAGTGGATTGGGTTTTGCACCGCGGTCCGAATCGATCTATTACAAATGATTCCTTGGGCCATTTGCACCGCTCGAAGTATTACAGTGCGAAGAGCCCCATTCAATAACAGTTCTTGGTCGATTCGCACTGCGCCTGCGGTCCGAATCACTCGAGGTGCGAAACATCTTAAGTCTCGGTATCCATTACGTTAATAACGTTACTCGGTCGCAAAGGCAAGTTTTATAAACATAAAATGCTGATATCGTTAACTATAAAATGAAGCTACACGTGCAAATAGATTTTATTCACATTAATGAAAATTATGGTGGAGATATGGAATTGGAAATGTGAGCTAAAACGAATGGTTCAATTGCTTATCATTATATTGCATTATATTATATTCCTTGCATCTTTTTTGAAGTCATTTAAAATAATATGCAACAATCAATATGGTTTCCAAGAAAGAAAATCTACAACGCTTGCAACTTATCATTTAATCGAAGAAATATTACGAAATGTAAACGTGAGAAACTACACAACAGTGTTATTTATTGATCTAGCAAAGGCATTTGATCTTGTTTCACATGATCAATTATTTATAAAGTTAGAGCACAATGGTATAAGAGGTCCAGCTCTCTCCTGGATAAAATCGTACATTCAAAACCGTGAACAATTTGTGGAAATTATGCAACTTGATAAAGATCACATTCAAAGAGCCTACAAATCAAATTGTAAAACAAACCACTCTGGAGTGCCCCAGGGAAGTGTTCTTGGTCCGCTTCTATTTTTACTTTTCATTAATGACTTGCCTAATGTAACGAAGCATAAAATGATCCTTTTTGCGGATGATTTATCAATAATAGTAACTTCAGATAAAAACTCTTCAGTAGAAACACATAAAATAGAAATTATTAAAACATTGGTATCGGTGACAAATTGGCTGCATAATAACAATTTACAAATAAATCTCAATAAGACAAAGTTAGTTAATTTTAATAATTTTAAGGACATAACAATTGACATTAAATTCAATGATATAGATTTAAGGCATGAAAATAATGTAACATTTTTAGGATTAATAATAGAGCCGCGCTTGAATTGGAGAGGTCAAATAGAAAAGCTTTGTAATAAATTAAACGGATTCTCGTTTGCTCTTTTTAAACTATCAAAAATAGCGAATAAAGCTACAGCAATTACAGCATATTATGCCTATGTCGAATCACTGCTAAGGTACGGTGTCTTACTCTGGGGAAATGGCGTTGATGTAGTTGGGCTATTTCGAGCACAAAAAAGGTGCGTACGAGCAATACTCAATATAGCACCGGACGTGTCATGTAGACCGTACTTCAAAGAACTTAGCATATTGACTTTACCTTGCTTGTATATCTTGGAAATGGGTATTTTTGTAAAACAAAATTTCAATACGTTTACAAAAAAGAAGGATATAACAAAGAGAAGCGTTAGGCACCCAAATAAAATAGTTCTAAATACCATACCTAAAACTAATCGTTATCAATCCAACGCACCAATCATGGCAATTAAAATATACAATAAAATACCGGAACATATTAAATTGTTGTCTTATAATAAATTTAAAAAAGCACTTCGAAAATGGCTTATTGACAATACTTTTTACAGCGTAAATGAATTTTTTGAACACCGCAATAAACCAGAGCGTGCATAGAATAAGTCTATATGATGTCCTTGTCTGTTTTATATTTTTTGATTATTTTTGTTATGTTGTAAACCAACTAATTTGCATGCCATCCTGATGGTTAAATAGGCTTAAGAATCAATCACATATTAAAATAAGACCTGAATGTAACCCTTTTTATTGCAAATAAATGATTTGAATTTGAATTTGAATTTGAATTTGAATTTGCTTTCTGTGTCATACTTGAGAGGTAACTTTATGTATTTGAAATATATATTGCAGCTGCTTAATGATTTACGACTCCATTAACTGGAGTGATAGTAGTAAGTATCCTGAGCTTCTATATTTTATGGAAAAGCTTAGAGTATAAAAATAAAATAACAGGCTGATGAAGTAAGAAAATAATTTGATTTTTCATACTTTCCGTAAAAGTCGAAAAGTTATTTTGTCTCTTTTACTCCGTGGATTAATGTTTCATAATGAGTAGCTGCACTCGGCATGCTCTGCAATCCCTTTTTTGCTGACTATAGCATATAACAACTAAACAAAGTTTTATCACAATTTGATCAATGGTTTCGGAACGCATAGGGAACAAACTACTATATTTTGTACCAGAGGGTAGACATGATCTCTTAGCGCGATGCAAGTTCGATTGTCGAAGTGGGACACCGCTATACGCGTTCTATAGTGGCATCTCTTTTCAACAGCTAAACTTGAATCGCTATAAGACGTGATGGTAGGGCCTCTGTTCTGCTTTTAAAATTACCTTCAACAAAAAATATGTCGAAATGATTTTGCTGTACTTAAAATGACGCTTTGTCTGTTTTGTCACTTATTCACTCAGTATTATGAGCAGTATGCAAATAAATTGTATACTGTTGATCCTTATTTGTTTTTATGATGGTTGTTTTTAATAAAAATCCTGAAAATCAATATGCCTCGTATTAATATAACTGTAAGTATAATTAATTAAAGGTTCTAGAAAAGGATGGAAGAGGGCAAAATTATTTTGTTTGATACTTATACCAGATGTTTGGTGATATCGTTATGACGGTTCAGTTTTAGAATGTGACTCCGCGGGTAAACGGAATAAGGTCGCAGTCGTCACGCCGAGAGTAAACGTAAAGCATACAAAGGTTATATTAAAATATTTTTCTTTGAGAAATGTATGATGCACGTCATTGTTTACTTGACTGAGATATTCCAAGGAACTCATATGTATGCTAGGGTGTCCGTATATTGATCATTCTCCTAGAAACGCGTTTTCTTCTCAAAAAGTTATTTATATTTTTTTATTTTAGGTATTTAGCAAAAATAACACGTGGTAAGAAAGATTTTTCAACCATTAGTTTGGGAGTTATTTTAGCCCTCTATGAACAGGCATGTGAGAGAGAAGAGTTTTTGTTTAAACCTTGAACCACAAATATATAGCATTTTATACAAAAAAGTATAACGTTTATTGGAAATTGTATGTTCAAAGGGTATTTTTAAATATATCTCCAGTTACAACAGTAGAACTTTTAAATGAATCTCTCAAAAATATCACAATCAGGAGCCAAGGG
This sequence comes from Calamotropha paludella, assembly GCA_927399485.1. NCBI lineage: Eukaryota > Metazoa > Arthropoda > Insecta > Lepidoptera > Crambidae > Calamotropha > Calamotropha paludella. The sequence goes on along the minus strand of OV656814.1, from coordinate 6,831,281 downwards.
AAGCACTTTTTTGAGGCCATGATATTCTAAAATTGTATGTATGTATGTATATATAAGGATACCAAAGCTATACACCTCATAAATATACATAATCACCATAAGTTTTAACTATTACCATGCTTAACATTGTTGTACCGAATAAAATGTGGCTATGATAGAAGAAATTATGATGATGATTTCGTGACCGAACATCAAACTTCGATAAGGATGTCCTTCCCACACGATGTATGTAAGTATGTACCGATCGTGCGGGGCAGAAAAAATGTTACTCTACGAATAAGAGAGTTCTGATCTGAGTAAGCGCAACAAAATCTGAGGTTAACTGTTGTAGTTTTTTTAAACACGAAACATAGGTTAAAATACAAAAAATAATTACCTATGTGAAAGAACGATTTTCATCCTTAGATTCAGATTCAGTAGCTCAAAGATACTTTTAGTCACGAATTTAAAACGTTTCACAACATGGCATTTAGAAAAGAGCTTATGTGACAGGCATTTGACAGAAATATGTTTAACTAATCGATACCTTTACAGTTTGACTATATGTATAGTGCTCACGTATCGAGCAGAAGCATTATTTTCATCCTTTTGAATGAATTCTCAACAAAAATAAGGGTTTTTAAATAGAATAACCAAAAAAAGTGGTAAATGCGAATGTCCCATATGGTAATGTAACGAGAGTGCCTCGGTATTATGTATGCTCGGGGATTGTGGAAAATATGGGAGCATTTTTCTTCAACTTAACATAAAGAGTACATTACAAAATGAAATACATAATTTGCATTTCTTAGTCAGGATTTTTATTGATAAAATATATTTAATGAAACACAAAATGAATGTTTATTTCAACAAAAAGAAAAGACACCTTTAAGTTATGTCGCCAATAAATGGCAACGTTGTTTTTTTTTTTAATAGGAAATGATTGTTGGTCTACCTTGTTTATTAGGAAAAAATGCTAAAATACTCTAACGACAACATAGAAATATGTAAATACTAGTACTTAAACTATTTAATTGTAAAAAATAAAGCATCTAAGGCATAATACCGAAACAAGTTAATTAAAAATAAGTGGGAGCCGTTGCGTCCGAGACACTTTGACCGCATTTCTTCGTTGTGCAGCCAAATTTAATCTTTAAACATGGGGTTTTCTTGAAAAGCTCCCAGAGAGCGAACACGTATGGAAATTATAAGTCCACTCAGAAAGTTTTGCAAAGATCTCGGCTCTATCCGATTATGATTAGTGAAAAAAAACAAGTAAAAGTTTAAATTTCGGATTTTCCCTGCACATTTTTAAGAGAGCGTAATTGAAATATCGTGTTTCGTAGAAAAATGGATCTGCGTCGCGAACATTTTCTTCGAGCGATTTTTATTGATAGACGTCAAAAGGAGGCTATCAATTTAATATTTTTTGTATATGTTCCCGGAAATGTATGAAATCAAGGAATTGTATACAAATCCTAGGAAATGTGTACAATTGCGATATTATTTAGGAAATGTATAAAATATTGTTTGAAAAACTATTTAATGCATAGATATCCTAGGAAATGTGTAAATTTCCTGGGAATTGTATATAATGCCAATATCGTTGTAGGAATTTTATAAAATAAATGCTTTCTGTACACGTTGTTAAAATGAGAATAATAATTTTTATTATAGCACTCATTGAGGCAATCAGGTAACAGTCATACCGTAAAATATAATATGTTCATATTATCTTACTAATTAATGCTTCAAAAATCAACTATCGATTAACTTTTAACATATCACAAAACAACTTACCTATATATATTTGTCCCCGCATATCTTTAAAACTATAAGTTGAATAGCAAACATTCTTTAAGTTAGACTAGGTATAATCCAATTTAGAGATCTGTTTAAATTTTATAGAAATCGGTTTAGTAGTTTTCGAGATAGAGAATTTTATTGTGTTTAACAGTCACCAAGAAAACATGTCATTGGCTAAACAGCGTAAAGTCAACGGTATAAAACATGTCATTATGCTTGTTATTTCAATGTTGTAGCAAATTATACCGACATCAAACATGCAATATATTTTAATTAATAAATATGAATTAAAAGTTTCTTTATGTTTCATAAAATTTAAAAAATAAATTTGCTAACTATTTTTACAGTGGGCGTCGGTCGCCGTACGCCTTATAGGATTGATATGATACCGTGTGAGTTCTATTTATTATTTAAAATGAAAAACAAATGGATTGGAAGAGATACTGTTTTCATCACCGGTGCCTGCAGCGGGTGTTGGAGGAAGTGCTTCTGGTGTAGAGTCCTGTGATAATATTGAATAAAAATATTTTATCCATATGAGTGGGATTTTCGGATTTTATCTTTCTGAGTGTCCCACACATATTATTATTATGATGAAATTTTACAGAAGTCACTTCTAGTGCACGCCTTAAAATAATTAAGAACATAATGTAATTTTGTCACGCAATATCAGTGTGTTTTCTTAAATAAGACTACTGGTACGTAACTATTACTGACAGAAAGTTTAGGGGACTTCTCTGCATTGCAGCGCCCATACTTAAAGCCGTATCTTTTTATCGTATGGCATCGCTGCCATCACGGGTTGCTAATAATATTATTATTAAATTATTTTGTCCGTTTTCTATTTCGCCTTTGTTCGCACTGTTAAAATTTGCCGTTCTTTTCTTTGGTTTTTCTCTAAATTGGAAGTTGTTCAGTACCAATCGTGTGTATTTTGGGTATCAGCATGGGGAATAAAATCTAACAATTAGCTTCTTATTTTTCACAATAATAGCACAATAATCGTACACATGTCTTTGTATCTAGTGATTACTTAAGTTCAAATACACTCGTATGTATGAGTAGTTATTTAAATTATTTTATAGTATTGAAGCATTGTAAAATAACGGTTATACACTGAACTCTGCCAATAAAAAAAACATGAAGAAATATTCCTTTTTATTAAACTCATTAGATGTTCTGCGACGCCGTTAAATTTCCCTTGGGACCTCTCGTTCCGATGTTCATATCTAAAAGCCTCGGAGGCATAGTGTGGAAAGGGAAGGTTTTCTTTGTTTAAAAGTAAGATTAATGTTTATAAGCATTGGATTGTTGTTTTTCTATATTAAATAAGAGATTCTGGGAAAAATATTTCTATATGATTGATCTTGAAGGTTTTTTTACGAATAATGACATAAGAAAGTCTGAAAACACACACGACTCCTGAATTTATGACTTTAGTCCTCAATATTGATAATGTTGGTTACATTTTGCTTTATATCTTATTCGGTGCTAAATATTCATCAATGTTCTATATCAAATTTGATATTTGAACAAGTGATATAGTAATAGTCCATAACTGCTGTAATTAATATCAAATTGTGATTATGCTTTATTAATGATTTGCATTTATATACAAACCATGAGCAAGGTAGTTACAAGACTAGAATAATAAAAACTTACCAAACTTTATATTTAATGGAGGCGAGCATCTTAGCTTTCCTTTAAATTTCCTTTGATGCCTGTTTTTTCTGGTAACTACATATGATTTTCCTGCAATTACGAACCAAATTGGAAAACCAAACTATAAATTATTTGCTTTGATTTTCCGAGTATTTCTGTTATCTATATTGCTCTACATAACCTGTCTCATACAATCGACATATCATTTCGGTTGAAGCAGACAGTTGTCTAGTTTTATTCTTGGTTCAAAGGCAGTTTCAAATCTTCGGAAAAAAATATTGGAAGTTTACTTTCAAACGATTCATACCAAATACGGTACTCGATAAATCATTCAAAGGATCGCTTTGATCCTCCTTAAATTAATGAGTTGTAGCAGAATAAAGTTCGTCTGGAAAGAAATATTTTCTTGTACATTTTTCTTTATACTAACTGTTTCTTGAAAATAAATAAAGGGACATTTATTTGACATAAAAGAAACCTTTATAAAAAGACTGAATACCTACTTAATTGAAAAACATCGAAATTAAGTTAAGATAGTTGATGTATTATGATTATATTTTCGTATCTTCTTATTTTTAACGACAAATTATTGTATATACATTTATTTCGCCGCAAAGTTGCCTGTCTGTCGTTCTTCGATAGACTGTACTTTGGAGAGTGTTATCATGAGCTGCCTTTGCTCATACCGAAATCTCCTTGTGAATCACCTTCAGGGTTAGCTCGTTCCATCGTGAATCCTGTTTTGGATCCCGGGCTTGATTGGGATCAAAAGCGAACCCATTCTAATCTTATATATAAAATTCTCGTGTCGCTTGACCGATCCTCATGAAATTTTGTGAGCGTATTGAGTAGGTCTGAGAATCGGCCAACATCTATTTTTCATCCCCCTAAATGTTAGGGGTAGTCCACGCCTAAATTTATTTTTTTATTTTTTAGACAAAATTTTTAGTTTCTGGATTTTTTATGATACAACATACAAAAATACATACAACCCTAAATTTTCACCCCTCTACCATCAACCCCTATTTTTTATTAATTAATCAAAAACTTTTCCTAGAAATAATATACGTGGCAAAACAATGTTTGCCGGGTTAGCTAGTATATATATATATATATATATATATATATATATATATATATATATATATATATATATATATATATAAAAGCGAAAGGTCACTCACTCATCACGAAATCTCAGAAACTACAAGTGCAAGGAATCTCATTATGTAAGTACTTAGGTGTGCTCACTAAGACTGGATTTTGCGAAATTCAACCCCTAAAGGGTTAAACGGGGTAATAAATTTTATACGAAACTTCTTTAGTTTTAATAGTAAAGTTTCCAAAATATAAAAAATACTCATTATTTTAAGTTATTTGTTAACCGACTTCAAAAAGGAGGAGTTCATCAATTCGAATCCGTCATATATAGACGTATACTCCGAAATGGTTTCATTTAAATTTGATGATAAGTTTCGGAGGGAAACAACGGAATTCGTCAAAAAATGACAGTAAATCAAACGCGATTTATGCTATAGTTTACGCAAATACATAACATAATATCACGCCTGTACCTTCGAAAGATCACTATTGACGTCGGTTTATTCGTTAAAAAAATTATACGAATTATTTTTATTAACATTCATCATCGTTTTCTGTAAAACTATAGATTGAATTTTAAAAAACCCCAATATAAAATCTTTATTTTCTATCATAATCACAAATGAATCGGGCAGCTGTTTGAAAAGATGCTCATAATCATCCCAAGGCGAATCTGGCAGCTATTGAATGCCTATTATCATCCTAAGATCAACAAACAGACAGTTCTGAATAATAAGAATAAACAGCAAGTAAGTGTTTGGAAAAATAAATTAAAATTATGTCCGGATGCCACTATGCCAAAAGTTAGATTATTATCATGTTTGTAACCTTATCCCGTCAAAATAGGTGAACGGTATCATAATTTCCGAAATGACTGGACCGATTCTGACGAGACTCCCTGACAGATTGGTGATATTACAAAGAAAATAAATTGCGGAATGGTCTGCAAAAATGGGCAGAAAAAATTTATGACACTAAAAAGGAGCATTACAACCCGCGCTGGCAACAGCTAGTTTAAAATATAAATCATATTTCTATTCTGTATGTTTGAACAAAAGAAAAAATGCGTATAGAAAGGAAAAATATGGCAAACAGAAGTGCCAAAGTTCGTGCATAAAATGATCACTTCGACGTCAAATTCATTGCCTATGCGCTAATCGAATTTCATGTTTTTATGTAATTTCAGTGTGTCAATTTTTAATGAGCTTTTTTATTTGTCAATCAAACGAATGTTAAAACTATAAGTACATTAGCATTGGTCGTAAATCGTTATGTTGTGATTGAGCAAAAACTAATAAACTTTCATATATGTGATTCAAGAAGGTATGAAGTGTTTTGTTTGCAATCAAAAGTAATATCAAAACCAAAAATCACACTTTAATCTATTAATTCTCATTAAAGTTGCATGAGCGTTGGTCACGTTTGAATACTTTATTTTAATTGACAGCCAATAAAATAAACATCTTTTGGATTAGGTCCTAAACTTAACGGAGTTTGTATTATGGATACAAAATAACAGATAAAATACATCTTTATATATATAATTCTACTGTACGTTTGTATGTCACTGAACTCCTCCTAAACGACTGCACCGATTTGAATGATTTTTTGTATGCGTTTGGGTGGCGCCCTGGATGATTTAGATTCACAAATCAGCCCGCCAGATGGCGCTGCAGTCGGTATTTAGGTTATTTATTTATACTGCAAAAATATCATGCAGGACAACGTCTGTCTGGTCCGCTAGAAGGTATATAAAACCATTCTCCTTATCAAACATATTTCCCTAGCAGAAATTGAACCGTTTCATATCGTTAATTATGAACAGACGTTTTAAGATTTTAAGAAACTTGCTAACGTAAATCTGTACTCGAAGTAGAAAAATAAAAAACCTGAAAGCTAATATGGAGTTATCAATGTTGTTACATTTAGTTACACGAGTAGTTTATAAGCATTTTATGCTAATTCAATGTAAACAATCACTGGGGAATAAATCAATACATAATATCATACAAATGTAAAATACAACCACGCCTCCGAACCCTAAGGTGGGTTAGGGTTGTTGTTTTTTATGTGGGTTATGGTTGTTTTTTACAGGCATATTTTATATCTTATAGAAATATGGCATTGTGAATGCAAACAATAAAGTGATAATCTAAAAATTAAATAAAAACATCATACACTTTGTTCTGAAATTAAGAAGCTAAAGATCTTTTGTTACGGAAACTAAAAACAATAACGACGGTACCATTACATGTAGACCCGAATCAATATAGAAGAGCTTTTAAATATCCAGGATCTCAGAGTTCCATCACATAAAAACTGGTATAAATTACACTCGACCTCGGCGGTTGTCCATAATTTTAATAATTTTTTGACACATTGGAAAAAAATTGGAGCTCAATATCTCCAATTTTTAAGCCGCTAATAGCACACAAGTCAATGTTTGACAGAGCTTAAGCCAATCCTAAACAACATCATTAAAGTCGGGCCAAATTAACCGAAGTTTTAGCGAGGCCGTTACTAATCTTGGTCAATTTCATGAACGGCAGCTTCACCCAAAAATGGCGGAATTTTGCAATAATCCCTACACTTGGCAGATGGGTTGATGATCGTAGTGAAAGAGAGTATTCGGGAAACAGTGCTGTTAATTTGATGGTTTGCAGAAGGTATAAATAAATAGTGGAAAGTGGTATACGAGCCAAGCGACCACCAAGGTCAACAAGGAGATGTATAATGTTCGTCTCCAGTGGGTATAGTCATTATTCGCCTTTTATGACACTTAAGTGTGAAGGTGGTAAGTGATATTCTGCTGTATCGGACACCCAACTGATTTCTTAATCAGCAATATTTACTTTCATCGCTTCGCCTACTGATAATGAAAAAACCTTCCAACCACCTGAGGTGTGACGAATTTTTTTTGTTATATAGGCCGAAACAGCGGGAGACAAGTAGTGCGAAATCGCGTCCACCATGTGCACTTCCTTGTCTCTCTACAAATTATTTTGTTCTTACACTTCCGTGTATATAGCTCATTGAAATAAAATTATCGGATGACTCATTTATTCTTGTTTTTTATATTTATTTCTGACGTTTTGACTCATTTACTGGAGTCGTATTCACAGGAACTTCGAGGTCCTGAAAATGTAAAAGAAATAGTGGCCGTGATCACAGGCCAACGGCTCTTGTAGCGAAGTCGAAATGTCAGGATTATATATAAAAACAAGAATCAACGCGTCGTGGTTCCGGTAAAAGTGGTTAGGAGTCTCCTTTATATCTATGATTCAGCTATGATCTACTTTTCTTGGAGCGGACAAAACAGTGACGCTATCGTTTAGTTACTGATAGTTAACAATGAAAAATTCATTTATGATTCACGCTCAAATAAATTAGGTTTCTAGCAGAAATTAGGATCCGTACTTATTGTTAACCATAGCCCAAAGGTATAAAATCGCTGCTGTTGCGAAAAATAGTTATTTACACAACTTTTGCCAACTTCGTATAATTAGTGAAAGAAAATTAGAGATTGTTTTTTGTTAAAGACATTCATAGCTTTGAAAATCGATCCTATTTTAATGGATAAAGGGATGCTACTTGCCTACGTTTTTCGAGGGGTTACTTTGAAAATTGAGTGGCTAATGATTAATTTGAAATAAAACGTTATCTTCCATTAGGTAACGGTTAATAAAAAAATGTTTTTACGATAACTGAGTTTGGTTATACCTAATCTTTGTCAAAATTAAATTGATCACCAATTTGTAACATACATGTATCGTCTCATCCATTCAATTTTTGTACAAATGTTTCAAAAACAATCACAAAATACGACATAAAAGCAATTTACATCAAAAATGTTCCTCAGCTTGGGCAGCAATAACGTCAATCATAAATCATAGTAAAGTTTTCTGATTCACGATCCACTCAATCAAATACAGGGCACGGTACCTAGCCAATAAATCGGTAAATTACAGGGACTCCGGCGGGCGAGGATGCGGTGCTTCATTTACATATATTTACCGACGATGCGGCTTGCATAACAGAGAGTACAAAACTGGCTTTACAGAGTTTACAATTTACTCTGAACATGAAAGAAAGAGATTGTTGTTTACATACTTTAATGTCTAGAAGAATTTCTTAATAAGTATGTTACTTTATGCAAAATAATACGATTCTGCCCCTTCGGCCCTGCTGGATATTTGTATGAATACCATAAGCTTAACCTGGTGGACATGAAATTTACGTAATGGTAGGAAAATTGATTGGGTTGATTCTTTTGGCCAATTTCCAAATATAAGCCCATTATGGGAAGAAAGTTCCCTACTGTGTTTCATAATTTCATAAATATTTATATTCATATCTTGCTAATAAAATGGAAAATACACGTAGATAGGCTAAAATTCCAGCGTTATTACCTAAAATTTTCAAGAAATTGCATTGGGTCGTTTGGGAGCATGTCTGGAAAAATGTACATATTTAGTTTTCACAATTTCGCGTACTTTAATTGGAATGTAATACTTTATTCAAATACTAAAAACACATCAACTTTCATGTATTTATTAAATACATATTTTCAAGTGCCGTGATAACAGAAACTTCGGTGGAATAGGAATAGACGTATTTCCGATATTCGCATTTTTTTTAATTTCAATGGTCATTTATGTTTAGATAACGTATAAATAGCAGTTATAACGCGTAACTATTATTTAACCCATCGATTGTGGACTGATGGATGCTGACGAATGTAACCAACTGCTCACCATTACTTCTGAAGCACGGAAATCTTCGAGTCAATACATCAAATCATTTATTACGTATTCATGTAGGTTACCTCTGTAACTTTATATAAGTTTTAAGTTCCTAACATGAACCCGGTTATAATAACATGGGTTACGTTAATTTATATTATAATAATAACTCGATATCGCTCATTTAAAGAGAGAACGTGATATCTCGATATTTTTCAATTTAGAGAAATCGACTTTTAATGTTTGTAAATACGATAACTTTGTCTCTTTTTCGCACAGAGCCTTCATTTATTACTTCGTAAATACCATGTTTTTGTACTATAATGAACGCGTTGCGGTGAATTATATCTATGCAAAAATACAACAACAAACATTACACATTTGAAAAAAACATTATTTTACGAATTTTGCGCATAATTTATTTTATATTAAATCCTGACGTTCCGACTCCTTTACAGGAGCCGTGATCACAGGATGACTAAAATTAGTTATATATGATCACAGGATTAGTCATCCTGTGATCACGGCTCCTGTTAATCCTTATCCTTACTAATATTATAAATCGGAAAGTGAGTTTGTTTGTTTGTTTGTTTGTTTGTTCCGCTTTCACGCCGTAACTACTGAACCGATTGCTTTGAAATTTTGCAGACGTTAAGATAAAAGCCCGGATTAAATAATAGGGTACTTTTTATCCTGAAAAAAAAATGATATTCCCGAGGAAAAACAAAAATATTGTTTGCTTGATGGATGGATTGTAGATGGCGCTGTGTGTCGTTTAAAACAAGGTAAAATATTGCAAACGAATATAAACATGTAAATTTAGAAGCTAAATGATACGATAATGAATCCCCGAAAATGAGGAATTCCCGAGGGATGACGTACAATTTGTTTTATCGTCTAAACAGTTTTTTTTACATCTACTTATATGTTGCAAACGAATATGAACATGTAAATTTTGAAGCTAAATGATTCACTAAATGACTCATTCCTCGGATTCCGATTATTCCAACAGACCTCCCATTTCAATTTAAAAGACTACAATTTCCTAGAAGGGTTTCATTTGCAATGGCCATTAATAAAGCACAAGGCCAAACTCTAAGGGTTACTGGAGTACACTTGGAAAAACATTGTTTTTCGCATTGTCAGCTCTATGTAGCGTGTTCCCGGGTTTCCAGTGCCCAAAATCTGCATGTTTTTGCTCCACAAGGGAAAACATATAATATAGTGTACCATTCAGTTTTGGTTTAACAACTGATTGTATCCAGTGTTACATCGCGCTTCTAAGATTTTTCCGTGGGAATGAGAAGTTTTCTTATAGTTGTGCTTTATACCGCAATATAACCGAATTCCACGCGGGCGAAGCCGCGAGCGGAAAGCTAGTAATAAATATAAATAGTGAAATTAACTATTTAATTGGGGGATGTATGAATTTAAGTTGATTTAAGGACAGAAACTATATCTCTTGGTAGTACTACAAATTAAGCGTCTACGTTCCTTTTATTAAAAACTAGCTTTCCGCCCGCGGCTTCGCCCGCGTGGAATTAAGTTATATTGCGGTATAAAGTAAAAGCGTAAGCTATCATTCCACTTCTTACATATTTAAAAAAACACATCGTTACCATGTTTTAAAAAACACCCAGCGCCATCTATCGCATACCTCAAGAACTAAATAGCGTAAGCTATCATTCCACTTCTTATGTATTTTAAAAAACACATCGTTACCATGTTTTAAAAAACACCCAGCGCCATCTATCGCATACCTCAAGAACTAAATAACGTAACTAATACTAATACCAATTAGTAATTCGTTGACTTTAGTGATTTCAGGATAAGTAGATCTAAAAAAAACAATTTAGACGATAAAACAAATTGTACGTCATCCCTCGAGAATTCCTCATTTTCGAGGATTCATTTTCGTATCATTTAGCTTCAAAATTTACATGTTCATATTCGTTTGCAACATATAAGTAGATGTAAAAAACAGTTAAGACGATAAAACAAATTGTACGTCATCCCTCGGGAATTCCTCATTTTCGGGGATTCATTATCGTATCATTTAGCTTCTAAATTTACATGTTTATATTCGTTTGTAATATTTTACGTTGTTTTAAACGACACACAGCGCCATCTACAGTCCATCGATCAAGCAAACAATATTTTTGTTTTTCCTCGGGAATATTAATTTTTTTCCAGGATAAAAAGTACCCTATTATTTAATCCGGACTTTTATCTTTACGTCTGCAAAATTTCAAAGCAATCGGTTCGGTAGTTACGGCGTGAAAGCGGAACAAACAAACAAACAAACTCACTTTCCGATTTATAATATTAGTAAGGATGTGGACACATCAGTGCTGTTGCTAGGGCGCTATCCTCAAAGTCCACATTATGCATCATTATTATTCAACTTCATTAAACAATAAAATTTATTGTTTATCCAATGCATTTTTTTATTAATTTATAGAACCACAAACAAGTTTACAATTTTACTTATTATAATAATTACATATTTTACATTTTATTAATGTATTCATATTCAATCTAAAGTAAATTCAAAAGTCCAAGATAGGTATTAGACATTAATAAACAAAACAAATAGATTCTCCTGAGACAACATAATTATAATAGCAACGATCTGAATGAAATATAGAAGGATCTGTATGAACGCAAAATACACGTTGCATATTCATAAATGAGATAAGTTTCAACTCATTGGAAGACGTTTGTGTAAGACGATGTAAGTGTGGTGTACACTCGCATAATAGCTTCCCTGTTATAATATAAACATTTTTATGAAAAAAAAGTTATCGCTATTTAACACAAAAAAGGCAAAATTGATATAATTTATCTAGTTAATCTTATACTTCTATTTTTTGAATTCATGAAATGATGTTAAATAGTCAGTAATGTATAAGTAGTGCAGTATAGTCGTCGGCCTATCTTGTCGATGGCTTTAATTCGATACCCGAATAACACAAAAAATAACTTTAGTTTTTTTAGTTTAATTTAAGAAGATGTACAGGAACAATACTCAAATTATATCTCCTCATTAGACTTTGTAGTATAAGTATAATAAAGCTTTAATTAATATAACATTTGATGTTTATTAACTTTAATTCATACATTTCGGCCGTTAATGGATACAAATTTTAATCATTTATTTTCTCAAGAAAAAACTTAAAACTTGACCATGTTAACCTGCCATTACTAATTAACACTGCATTATAAAAATATTTAATAATTTCAGATAGACTATCAGAGATCTACTATTTAATTGTATTTGCGATTAGTTTATAAATCTTTTCATTTCACTCAATTTTGCATATTGTGTGTATCATATAAAAAATACTGAAGATCCTTTATTTTATTTAAAAACTTTGCATGATAATCTTGAAAGGGTTTTCGAATTTCAGCGCCTTTAAAAACTATATATTTTGTTTTTATTTATTTTTTTGCATTCACAATGCAATATTTGTATAAGGTATAAAATACGTGTGTAAAAAACAACTACGCCTCCGAGCCCTCAGGTGGGATATTTATACCTTAAAAATATATATTGTTAATTCATACACTTTGATATTTCAATCTACGTTATGATATTGTAATAGAGACTGTCTTATTTTAAGAGTTAAGCGTGTACGTATATTAGGATATTTTTTTACATAAAAGCCCTTTTAAAGTTCATCAAGAATGTATACGCGTTTACGCTAGTTTCTCTGCGTGAACCACTTATTTTCCACCATCAAATATTCAGGTAAAATATCAAGGTTGACTTTGAGAATTTGTAATTTGCCAACAATAAGCTGCGGCTTGAGTTAAATATTAGATGGAGGGTACATTTGCGGTTTAGTACACGAATTTTTAAAATACTTCTCAAAACTTTTTGTCATTGCCTCTGACTAAACTTTTTTAATTTAAAACAAATTTTAATTAAATCGCGCTTGAGACATAGCTTTACCTTCTAACTTAGCGATTGTATTTATTTATGTTTTTTTTAACGAAGGAAAACACTATCGCAGGCAATATAAAATTTGTTATTGTAAATAGAGTGTTTTAAGTCTGTCTGCCATGTGTTTTGTTACCAGAGAATAAGATTTCAAATGTGCAAATATTACCATGGTGTTGGAGTTTTGATTTTAAATTCATAACTTATTTTCTTAATATTAAGGTCTTTTCTATAAATATTGACTCAAACGTGATACTTTTAACGCGATAGTAACTTTTCCTATTTCAAAACGTACACTCGTGACTCACTTTGCAAGCGATGTTTCACTACGCCGATGTTTTTTAATCGACTTCATTATTTTCACGTGTTGCTCTAGTGTGTTACTATTGTTTACGCACAGACTAAACCGCTGTACATAGAGACTTGTTTGGAGAATATGTTTTAAAAAAGGTGAAAATGCTTCCTTAGAAAAAAAATAGAAAATTCCACCTCTAACAGGGTGAAACAGAGGATAAGCTGTTGTATCAAAATCTGTTATTTTCAAAAGAAAAGTTACTTTATTTAATAAACATGCTTCTGATAAAAATATACGACGCTTAAGCAGTTAAAAAGGGAGATAAATCGGGTTTAAGTTTATTTTTTAAATTTTAAAGGAGGTATTGAATACCGCCTACTTATTCCCATATAAGACAGTGAAAATATAGCATTTTTTTAAACATCACCTCAGCCATATAGGGGTAAATTAATACTTTGACTATGTTTTTAATAGTTTTTAGAAACATTTAAAGTAAGATAAAAAAGAAAGTTGAAGATCCTCGTCTCAGACGGAATTTAAATCTACCTCTACTGACAAGTAGGACCAGACATCACTATAACTTGTGCTATAACTCTTCCACCGAGGTTCTTGTCTTGTTAAAGTGCCAATTTTACAGTTATTTCTTAAAATGTAAATATATGAATATATATTATTCTAAAATTACCAGTACATTCATATATTACTTTCTAACGTTAAACATATGATAAATTATATATAGAGACTATATATATCTATACTATCTTTCTATACATAAACAACGGGCACGTGTCCTAGTTTGCCAGATTATGTGAGTGGGCTCATACTCAGCTTTGGGGTATTTATTTGTTTGTTAGTTTTTATAAACCGCTTTCTCGGAAACATTAAGTACCTACTCGTACATAAATATTTTTCCTACTTGCGAAAGAATATAATAAAATCTAATACAAGGTGTCTCAAAAGTAAGTTCACATTTGCTTATTTCATTACGCGAAAGCAACTATTCTGAGGGGCGCGGGGGGTATGTCAGTCGGTAGTCTGGCTCTTGGGAATTTAGTCGCTATGGAGCGTTTCTCTGGTGCGGACCGTGCGTTGTGCGTACGTGAGTTTTACAAAAACGGTAATTCGGCGACTGTAGCGCGTAGAAAATTCTGCAGTATTCGACATATTCGTCACTTAAATGATGCGCCTAGCACTCGACTCATTGCAAAATGGGTTAAGAAGTTTGAAGAGACTGGGTCAACTCTGGAGAAACCAAAATCTGGGCGGCCAAGAACATCAAGAACAGCCGAAAACGTGGACAGTGTTACTCAGTCTATTCGAGATGATCCAAACCTCTCGATTCGGAAGCGTGCTGTTGCTTTAAATGTGCACAGATCTTCATTATGCCGCATTTTACACAAAGATTTAAAGCTGCACCCGTACAAAATTCAGTTAGTGCAAGAACTGAAGCCTCAAGATGCTGGTCAGAGGCTTGCCTTTGTAAATCAGATGATTGAGCGCTTTCCAACGTTCACCAACATCTTGTTTTCCGATGAAGCCCATTTTCACCTGAATGGGCATGTAAACAAGCAAAATTGTCGTTACTGGAGTGCAACCAACCCAAAACAAAAACATCAGAAACCGCTACATTCACCCAAAGTCACCGTATGGGCAGCGATGTCGGCGCGAGGAATTATCGGCCCTTACTTTTTTGAAGATGCAAGGGGACGCACACTCACAGTGAATTCAGAGCGTTATGTGGAGATGTTAGACGAGTTTTTCGTACCCCAACTGCAAAACTTTCCTGGTTACAACCAATGAACATGGTTCCAGCAGGATGGGGCAACTTCACACACGTCCAACAGATCTCTGCCTCGAGTTCGAGAAATTTTTCCGAACAAATTAATCTCCAGGCGAGGTGACATAAATTGGCCTCCACGGAGTCCCGATTTAACGCCTATGGATTTTTTCCTGTGGGGTTATGTCAAATCAAAAGTTTACGCTAATAAACCGACTTTCCTGGCACAATTAAAAGAAAATATCCGTCATGAAATGGCAGCCATCACGGAGACTACCTGCCGAGCTGTCATAGGCAATTTTAGTGCCCGACTAAATGAATGCCGAGAGCGCAACGGTTTACATTTGGACGATGTTATTTTTAAAAAATAAATTCCCAAACAGTGTACTTCAATATAAAATAAAAAATTTTTGAATAAAGCTAAGACTTTTCTTTAAAAAAAAGATTTAAATGTGAACTTTCTTTTGAGACACCTTGTATAAACAATATAAAGAGGTCGACGTCAAGCGCGTTCAGCTCGTAATTACAGTGGTAAAGCAGCTTAAGCAAACACCGTTCGATAGATGGGTGACCAAAAATATATTGAATCAAGCTCCTTTATGCTCAGGAAGACACGTTAGGACATGTTTGGTCTGGATCTACGTTGCATATTAAGGCAGCTGGTTGTGATGTCACTTTTTTTACAAGCGGTCCACGTTCGCTCTTTGTCGACGTACTACGGAAGTGAACCCACTTTTAACTCAAGCATTTAGTTACCCCGAGGGGTTGACGGAAATATTAACTATGCGTTTATCGCATTATTACCTAGTACCCATAGTTCACACTGGAACTGCGTGAGTTAGTATTCTCATTACAGTGTTTTCAGCAATAGGTATAATAGTAATGTTAAATAAAAAAATAAAAAAATTCTTACATTCACACCAATTAGCCTAGCCCAAAGTAAGCACTGTAAGGCTTGTGTTATGGATAGGTAACGGATAGACATACATATATGATACACAGATATGTCATATTCATAGAAATATATATAAACAACCATGACTTGGGTACAAATGCTCGTATTCGTCATACAAAATTTGCCCCTTCCGAGATTCGAACCCAGGCCCATCGGTGCGAAGGCAGGATCGCTACCGTTGCACCAAACGATCGTCAAAATACTTCTTATATTCACACCAATTAGCCTATCCCAAAGGAAGCACCGTAAAGCTTGTGTAATGGAAACTCAGGTAACATATAAACATACATATATGATATAAATAGATATGTAATATTTATATAATTCTATCTAAATAACCCTGATTCAGGTACAAATTATCGTATTCATTACATCTGCCCCTTCCGTGACTTGAACCTAGGACGATCGATGCGAAAGGCGAGATCGCTACCGTTGCACCAAACGGTTGTCAAACAAAGCTAATATATACACGTAGTTTTGTGACAAGCTATGATTATGATAAAACAAAAGTAAGATAAAAAGTGATCATGGTCGAGGTTTAACATGACAAACGCCGTTAACAACAATATCGCGAACGTGACTGATTTGAATTCGTTGATGACGAATTGTGTCTGGTGTGACATGTAGCGTATAGTGACCTACTGCGTGTAATCCTAAGTTTAGTTTGAAGCTAAGCAGAGACTGTTCTATGGATACTAAGTAGCAGATTTTTTTATTGTGAATAGGTAAACGCTTGACTGCTATTTCGCCTGATGTCAAGCGACGATGCGATCTAGGATGTGACGCGCCTGCCTAGAGGACCTTTTCACTCGTAACTTGAAGACCCCTCAATTGTATTTATCAGGAAACACAGACTCAGGCAAAGAGTTCCACTCTTTAGTGGTACGGATCACAAAGTTGAAACCAAAACGCTCTCGACTCTTTGGTATATCAACCATATAACGGAGGCGCCTATTTGTCTGGTTGTCCGATGAAAAAATGGGGACGGCGGAATAAGGCTGTGCAATTTTGCTACGCACTCTCTGAAATGTATCTTATAGAAAGCGAATAAGCTAGCTACCTTCCGTCTATGCTCATGGCTTTTGAACTTATTATAAAAAAGATCGTCGTTGCCGATGAGCTTTTTGGCCCTCCTCTCAATGGACTCAAGCGTCGGGAGCTGGCATTGGGCGGAACCGTTTCAAAGATGAAGCTCAAGATGGTCAGTGATCAGCACGGATACAATTCGGAAAGTTGGAGTCAAGTTGAAAGGATTCCTTTTAGCGGAGAAAAGACACGTCTTTGATGGATTGAAGGTTACAAATTGGCATCGCTCCATTCAGAGACTGCCTGAAGGAACAGATTCATCGCCTCCCTAAGACACTGGTTCTGTTCAGCTCTGGCTCGCGCATCAGACATATAGATCTAGTAGCTCTCTACAACTGTAATGTCATCTGCACTAGTATAGTAATAGTAAACATATTAGAATTTTTACATTCAATACTCGATATGCGAGTTTCTAACCTGCAACCGATTTCAATTTCATTTATTAAGTAAGTTATTTTAAAATGTAAAAAAAAGGAATAAAGTTAACTAGGTTAGAATTGTTCGTTTTGTCATTACAATAATCTCGATTCCCTTTTGGCCAGTTTGGAGATAACCTAATACTTATGTATGTTGTCAATTTACTATTAAATAATACAATTATATATATATTATCGTAGTTAGACTACGATGAGTAGATGTGCCCGCCGGGCTTTGAAATGTTTTTTGTTTCTCTGACATATCTACCACAACTTACCAAAGTTTCTTCGCAATCTATCGGCTAATTTTCGAGTTTTTGTGAGACTGACGCACGGCTTTGCAATGCTCTTTTTCTTTTGCGGACCATATACCTATAAACCTTTTGTCACATGCGTATCACAACTTACGATAGTTTTGTCACCTCACTTTCCGAGTTTTTGCGAGATGAACGACCGACAATGAAGATGAATCGTAATACCTACCGATTTTCCTATGTACTCAAATTGTCTAAATTCTTACTCTTCCGCGCCTTTATACCGGATTAGTAACATATTTACGTGATCACAGATTAACTAAGGTCATGAAAGATTAAATGTTAGAAACATTTGCAAGGCCGTCATTTGTACTTTTTATATTTATCTTTCCTTGTAAAGACTTATTCTATTTCTATTCTAAATGTGTTATTAATCCAAAAAAAGCTTTTAATTTAAATGTTTTAATTTTTCTAAACCACAAAATGACGACAGTAATAATAATCTTCGCTCAACATACACTTTCCAACATAGTATCTTGATTAACTTGTTATACAATATTGTTACGCATTCCCGAGCCCTCCTTTAAGGACGAGCTCTCCTTCGGACGTTGCTCCCGTCATTACAAATAATGACTAGACACTTACGATTGTTCCTTCGAGCACGTCACCGTGGAGACCACGACGTCCATACAAATACGGTCAAGTCATTCATGTATTCAGGCTAGCCGAATGGGAGAAATTTACTTTCTTCCGACAGCTCCTTTGAGGTAGGACTTGACCCGAGTCGCGTTTATGTATTAATTAAATTCCCGTAGGAAAGTAAATACATAGTGACCGGCTAACGAAGGCATGTTTTGGTAATGTATAGGTAATGTAGTTAGTAAGTAATGTTATTTGTAAAGGTATCATACCGTTTCTGGGAAACTATTGTGAGCTTGTTTTAAATGGCATCAGTTTTTTTTTATATTTTTGTAGTTCATAATATATAAACAAAAATAAGAAAATGAACGTGTTTTCAATATCAGTAAAAAGTATCGTAACTTATTACCCTTTTAAAACGCTTTTATTAACTTCAACTGATGTTTGTTCGGTTGTGTGTTTGTTTGTAACTTCAGATTAATTTGAAATTTTGCACACTTAACAGATCTCTGTTTACAAAAAAAAAAAAAAATCATTGGAGAAATTTTACTGAATTACTATAATAAATGACATGAATTATAAAAGAAATCACGATTCTTTAGATCGAATTAAAATGAAAAATAAATTATAGTTTAAAATACTTAAAAACACGCATTTTTGGTAAAACCAACATATCTACTAATATATTTCAATAAAACAATTAACGAGAAAAATAATGTCATTTTGTAAGGAAAATGTGATGTGCTTTGTACGACGTTCTTCTTACTAGTAATTAATAAATAAAAAATACAACACTCGAAATCGAGCACCTCACGCTTCTCATTAATTTTCTCGTTAATTTTTTGTTATATTGAAATTTATTTTTTACCTTTTAGTTAGTTTTTCCAGAGAAGGGTTTTTTTTTGTATTTTAAACTATAATTTAAAATAATTATAGTTTAAAATACTAAAAAACATAGCAATATTACTTAAAAATACAAGAGTTATAAATACAAAAATAAAATTTAGACAAAATGTAATAATAACACTTATAAAGTTAATTCCTTACTTAGATACCTCATGTACTCATATTATGGCGTTCGTTTTTAAGGGAAATAAATTTAATCATGATTTGAACAGACAAATGTCTACAGTAATGTAAATGGTTTTCAATCATCAACAATATTTGTTTAGTATTTTATTATTACTGTAACCTTATTTGTATATTGTTTTAAACTTTCATGGATTCATACAAATGTGAATGACCACAGTACACACAACAACACACACACACAATACTAAAATTATCGATTAGTACATAAAAATTATTTTCGCTTTAAAAAAGAGCTAAGAATATTTATTAACGCATTTAATTCAAAACGACATTTAAGTGTCAGAAACGAAACAATACATAACTATTCCGAATTTCTGCTGAATTACATGTAAGAAGGGGAATCTAACGGAACTACAGAACTGAGGAGATATCGACAGTAACTCATTCGTGAGGAGCGATTAGTGATTAACAAATTAATCAACTTGTAGGACGAGTAAAAAAGGTTTTAGTATAATTTTAAAATTACAAAACTAAATGATTTTGTTGCATAACTTTGTCGGGTCAAAAATTTTATTAAGCTACATAAATATCTAATAAAATAATCATTTCTAACACTTTTTAGGCGTTCTCAGTTCGTTAAAGTTACAAACTCAAAGCAATACGCAAGCTCTGCATAGTTACGAAATATAAAGATCTATGTTAGCATGAATCAAATAAACAGAAAAAGCGCTGCAGTCATTGATAAAGTGTTTTCATCTTTTATTTACGGCATTTTGCAAAAATGGGCGCTAAGAGACACAATTGAAGATGACTCGATTTTAAACTTAAGAGACAACTGGACCGTTGTAACTGCACCGTGGTAGGGTCAACGAACCTACTGTGATCGGATTTAAGTTACCGCGAAACTGATATTGTAACGATTTGGTTTCCACCAGCTTGATGCTTTGCATCCAAAACAACATCTTCAAAAGAGCAAATTGCAAAATTTGAGAAATTATGCCGTCAGTGACTTTCATATTTTAATTCGTGTTCATAGTGCTGTCAAGGATTTGTATAAAAAGTTCTGAGTCAAACCACAAGCCGAGTTCGGATTGTCTGGGAGCTAACACAGATACGGCACTGTGATAAATAGGTTTGAGTCTCGGGGGAGGCGAGAGAATAACCGAAAGTAGAGTGATAGCCGGAGGGGGTACTGGCGCAGCCTGCCGCTTCTCGCAGTGTATTCCCGCCTTTTCTCATCGTAGCCCGCGCGCGCGATCGCACTTTCCGAACGCAATACGCGACACGAGATACAGAAAAAATAAACTACTAATTCCTATTTAAAAATTTTTACTTTTCGTTATTTTTTTTTAATTTCGTGGTATATGTATTCGGATATTGAAGATGCGCTGACGAATTAACTTCGAAGATTTTTTGCGAGTTTTCCCGATTTAATAGGTAAGTTTTTAA
Source organism: Calamotropha paludella (assembly GCA_927399485.1). NCBI lineage: Eukaryota > Metazoa > Arthropoda > Insecta > Lepidoptera > Crambidae > Calamotropha > Calamotropha paludella. The sequence continues at coordinate 6,810,145 of OV656814.1, read as the reverse complement.
GGTAACCTGTTTGTAGTACTCGTACGTGTTTTTGCACTAAGTTGTTAAGAGTCAATGACATGTTCGTCGCTGTGGCTAGGCATTTGTTAATGACCTGGCTTATTTATTATCTAAAAAAACGTAACTAGAGACGGAGCTTAATCAAAACTTCTTTTTTAAACATACTGCTCGCATGAGCATGTGAAACACATATTTCACACAGTTTATTTTTTGGTATCAAAGAATAAATTAGTTCTTAATATTTCTTCTTAAGTTATTTAAGCATTCGACCTGAATTTATTTATTTAACTTATTTTAATGCTGTTATATATTTTGTTAATTGAGATACTGGTAAAGTTTAATTAGAAAAATATAAAAGATATCTCGCAAAACAACTAAAAAACTTATCTTTACCTTTTTATATAAGCTAAAAATGTGATGAGTTGAATAAATTTTTTGACAATTTTCTATAAGAAATTATAGAGAAATATTAGAAATAATTTATGTTTTCTAGTATAATAATGTAGTGATATATCAAATACATATCTTTTGTTTTGATTTTAAATTGATATTTGTGTATTATTATTAGTGTATTATTGCTCGCCTAGACTGCACTTACACAATATCCATCTGGAATAATATACTTTTCAAATAATGAGAGAATTTTCAAATACAGATTTATGGTTTTCCAATATCTTCTCTTCTGTTTTGTTTGTATAATTAAAATTAGTATAAAAAGTGATGTTTTAAGAATATAACAAGTATCAGTAAAGTACCTTCCTTCACGAAATACGAAATATTTAATTTTCAAAAAACAAGTTACATGAATGCTATGATCTTATCTTGAATGCTATGATGAATCGGAGTCCCCTTTTATGCTCATAGGCCTGTGTCAGGAGACTCCACTATTCCATAAAAGCGAGCATTTTATACTTATTCAGGTTGGTAAGTATTTATAAACATTCTTTATAATTAAATATTTTAAAACATATTTTAATTACTAATATAAATCTACTAAATATGTGTGGTATAGTTTATGTCTGTGTTTGTGAGTGTTATTGTCATTCACGGTTTCATTTTTTTTTATTACACCATTCATTCGTACCTCGTAACAATTTGCTTAGGATCCTCGTTGCGGGCTATTCAACTTGTGTGTTCACCAGTGCGATGTCCAGTAGTGATGATAATGATTATTAATGTAATCAGTAGAGTATTGAAAAACGTATTAAGATAAGCAATTTGATTTAGTTTAGCATCTTTTAAAATGTTTGGTAGTTAAAAGTTATGTTTTTAACCGATTTCAAAAAAGGAGGTTTCTTAATTTTTTGGTTTGTTTGTTCACGGATAACTTCGTCGTTTATGAACCGATTTCGATAATTCTTTTTTTGTTGGATAGAAGAAATTGAAAGGTAGTTTCATGATAAGGAAATCAAGGTTTGATTATGGCAGACCAGAGAAATCGAGAGGAACTTTCCATACCATTTACTTTTGAACTTTAATTAATTGTTACTATTTTAATAAGTCAATTAAATGAATCTAATTATCTCTTCTTCTGTTATTACCTTGTTTTATTTATTTAATCGTAACGTTTCGTCTCCTTCAGAAGAACTGTGTTTATTGTATGATTAAGGTTTTATTGGTTGATTAAAAAAAAACAAGGTCACAGAAAATGTAGAGATTATAAGATTTATTTAGTTGTTTTATGACTAAAAAATGACTATATTATAAAGTTGTAAATTAAGCGGAATAGTTCTTCTGTATGCGTCTATGTGTCTGAACTCCTCCTAAACGGCTGCACATATTTTGATGAGATTTTTCGGGTGTTTGAAAGGTATAATTTCACAATAGGACCCGGTAGGTGGTTCTGCCTTCGGCGAAGACGACGTCAGCTAGGTCAGCTAGTGCCTTATAAAAAGTATTTATTTAATGAAAAGATAACCTTTACGTACCAAATATTATACTAGATACTCAGCTAAACAAATTATTGATCTCAAACTTTTTTTTGTATTACTGATTATATAAATTACATAAAGTAAGCATTTTATTTCAATGCTAAAGTGTAAAGAGTAAACATCGAATCGCTGACCACGTCCAACCTGCTTCTATTGAATGACTTTAGAACTTCCAAGATGGATGCAGGTGAAGAAGTTCAAACGATACTAACAGATTATTCCATGTGCTTTGATCGAATGGACCACTCATTCCTGTTGCAAAAGCTTCTTTTTGCAGGATTACACGGAAAGAAGACCGCTCGCAATCAGTGGCCATAAATGTTTATTCCTCATCGTAGAACGTGATACCCTCAGGAGTCCCACAGGGTTCCATATTGGGATCACTTTTATTTGTAATTTTTATTAACGACGTGTCTTATTCTTTTAAACTTTCAAAAAATCTATTATTTACAGACGATATAAAAAATTTAAGGAAATCAAAAGTGTGAGTGATTGCATTTTTCTGCAAGATGACCTATTGAGATATGATAACTATTGCAACTTTAATAGACTCGATCTCAACACAAGTAAATGTTTCTCGATCGTTTTCTCATGAAAAAGTAATAAACTTAACTTTAACTACAGATTAAAAAATATTATTCTATCGAGTGTTTTACATAATTTTCAATAAAATAGAAAACGTAGTGAAAAAAGTCTCAAAAGCATTAGGGTTTCTAATGAGAACCTGCGTGTAATTAAAAAAAAGTTAAAATTATAAAGTTTTTATATTGTTCTCTTGTGCGAAGTATTCTGGAATATAATTCGCAAGTATGGAATCCGCGTTATTTCATATACATAATAGGTTGAAAAAAGTTCTTGAAATATTCTTGAGCGTATAAAGCTAACAATACCTTGTAGCTTCAGCACTCGTAGAAAGCTGAGACTGCATATTTCAAGGATGCGTACTAACTATAGTCAAAACATCTGGCTAATTCGCTCGTGTCGCTTGTTTAATTCTACAAAAGATGACACTGACATTGACTTATTATGTGACAACATTGTTTCACTCCGGCGAGCACTTGCTACTAAATTCTTTACACGTTATTGAGATGATGAGTAAGACAGAGGTGTGTGTTTCTTTTTATGTTTTTATGATTGTTTGGACTTTACTTACTTTCTTTTTCTTTTATTTTACAAGTTCTTTTAAATAGCGTCGCGCTTATTGTTCTCGATTTTTTTATTAACAGTGCATTTTCAACTGTTTGTGGAAACTTGTTAATAGCTCATAGTAATCTGTATAATATAATATATATCATGTATTGTAGCAGTAAGTTTTTATAATAAATAAAATAAATAAACAGAAGTCAAACTATTTTAGTTGTAATTTTTTAGTTTGTTAATGTTTTTATTATTATTACGAGTATATACCAGGACTGGAAAGACTCGTTATGCGAGGACAGATGTAACTTTGTTTGCCATTGCATCGCGCACTTTACCCGTTTTCCTCTTTACTAAAAGTGAAAGATGCACCTTTTAGCGAGAGAGCCTGGAGTGCACAAAAACTTACCTTCCCATTGTAGGTCGTTATACGAAAAAGGACACAATAAATACCCATTAAAGTTTACATTTGAAAGTTCTCTTATTTTTGTGCACGTAATAAAAGCATACTTAAATGGATCATAATATTTATTTTTAAATTATTATCTAATTAATTAATTAATTAGGATCTGGTTATTTTGGTACTGTTCTCGTTTGAATTCCATAACACAAGTGATTTAGCTATTAAACTTGGGTTCAGAACAAAGTATAAATTTGTCTAATATTTTTATTTATTTGAATTTTCGTAGTTATTTTTTTCAGAACGACGTTCCTTTAAAACAAACAATACCAGTCTGTTGATAAACAATCCTTTTATCCGCAATATTTATTCTTTACAAATGTTTCGCTACTAGTACACAGATTACGATTTCTGTTATATTTTTGGCACGTTGAAATTTATTGGGTACGTGTCGATATAAACCAATTTTATGACACCATCCTTCAGACCCGTACGGTGTAGAATTTTACGACGAAACCCAATATCCATCGCAATTTAATGTCGAATTTTGCGCCGTAAAATATTAAACTAGTTTGAGATCGATATTATGTATTAGTTAATTTACTAGATTTGAGCTGACGTTAATAAAAAGAATTTGTAACTGTAGCTCAATAAGCGTGGATAATAATGAAGTAGCTATTATAGTGCAGCTGTTTATTTCTTAATAATTGAAGCCTGTCAGTTTAAATGCTGTGAGTTATAATGTTGTAGATAGCCAAAAGTCATTCTTTATAAATCTTCAGTACGTTCAGTACGTGTATATATTATTAAACTCCTCTTAAACTCCTGGACCTATTTTGATGAAATTAAAATTTGAGTTTGAGTAAGTCGTTAGATAGTTTCTAATCACAGTTGACGTATGTGGCATTGTAAATTGTTTTCGTTTTTTTATTATATTAAATACATTGCTTTGATACGGGTGAAGTCATGTTGGCCATTAAGTTTATATAAACTTCTCTTTCTGTCTATTTTAAAGTCTAACAAACGGCTCAGGTGTGCGATAAATTGTTTCTCTAATAAAATTGTTGTCTAAAATTAAAAGAAAAAACCAAAGTGCAGATAACATTTTCATATAAAACAAACATTTAACAGCTATCAATCTAAATTGTTACATTCGACGTTACGACACATCAACGCTAAAATGTTTTTGGTGTTTTCGATTGAGCAATTTTTACAAAGACTAAATGCTTTATTGACATTTTTTAAGGCGTTATTCACTTCCCTTTTATCGTAATCTTGAATGTCTATGGTCTTAGGCCCATTACACACTTCAACTTTTTGCAGTGATAGGGTGTGTATGTATCGAAGCAAAAGACACAATTGGATACCCACTCTTAATGTAATTTAATAATTTTAAATTATTTAAACGTTAACATTGACACCTTTTGCAAAGATAAAATTAGTTAATAATTATATAGCTGATCGACGTTAAGTTAAATATAACGATGACGTAAAACTTTTAACTTTGACTTTATAAATTAGATAATAGTATAAGTTTTTTTCAACTGCAATATATAATAGTGATTATGTCATGTTAACTGGTAACAATATGACCGTTTCGATATGATAGTGACGAAAGTTCGCTATTTAGACTATAAAAGTTGGTTGTCAACTGTTTGTTATACAGTTATACTTGTTGTGTAACCTACAACTATTATATGACTCCTGTTTAAACTTAACGATATTGTCATGTAATAATAACTGGAACATTTTATATTTGGACACCAATTTCAATGAAGTTTAGTTGAGTAATATTTGAAATATATTCAAAACCATATTTCTTAATTTTAATTTTGACGGTTTTCAAAAATTCTTTCATAGAAATAAAACTGCTTGTAAATGGATACTTGCGCATACTTTATATTTAACTCTGAAGTTTCGACTCCTTTACAGGAGCCGTAATCACACAATGACTAAGGTAGTCGTCATCATCTGTTAAAAATCAGTTTTATTTCAAATATGCGCGGAAGTGTAAGAACTAAAGATTGAAAAGTGAAAATTAAATGAAAAGGAAATAAAAAAAATATTATTATCAATGTTTATTTTGGAGATTATTTATTTAAGATTATTTCGAATTTCATATATTCAATGCCATTTTAAAAACAAATCCAATGGCAGATGGGATTCATACTCAAAATCTTCCGTTATCTAAGCGAAATGTAGAAAAAGGAAATGCAATACAGAGCAAATTGTTTTATATATTTAATATTTATATAGTACATGTAAAACAGTATGTAGATCAACGTTCGATATTGTAAGCGCTGATGATCAGCATAAGAAACATTCAACAAATTTGTTAAGGTTACGGCGGCTTAATTGGAAATGAAATAGCTCGTTAAGTGAAGGGTTGCTGGATCAAGCGCCGTTTTAAACAACGAACACGTTGATTTTTTTTATAATGCAATAGCTAACATTTGAATTAGGCAACTTAATTAACATAAAAACTATCTATTTGTTAGTTTAATTTATTTCTTCAGCAAATTTAAGAACAGCTACATTTCCCAGGGGTTAATTAGTAAAAAAAAGTAGAATACTGCACAGCGCATGGTTTCCATACTGTGTCGCGTGCCTACACGAAATCTCGATTCCATATAACATTGCTTCACTATTGTCTCCTTCGCGGCAATTTTCTTTCTCACAATAAAGTTAAAGTATTATAGCGGTCATTGCCAGAGGTGTATTAAGGGAACATCAGAATCATAATATTTTTTAAAGGAAGTTATGTTAAATTACATTAAGATGTTTTAAGACGTTCTTGCCTAAATTTTATTAATAATGTACTATATTGGAATTATTTATCACCATTATATTATAAATTATGAAATTTGACATAGTATCAATTTAAGCGCGATTTAATATCGTAAAAGTTTGAAAATAGTTAATTCAATTAAGTAGGCTAAATAGTTGGACATTACAAAAATCTAAAGCACCACTTTGATAAAGAAGAAAAGACATCAACGCATGCGTTTAAAAACAATATTATAAATAACATTAAATATTATTAAATATTTTCTTGAGGATTAGGATTTCACTTAAATTAACTGAAATTTCAATATTGTATATTAATAATTTTAGTAAATTCCAAAAATATTCAAGATAACCGGGTCCCTATTCAGCCCTTGTTACGTCTCTGTCACTGCATTGCAGGTTAGAAGAAATAGGTCAGCGGCCCTAACGGTCTGAGTTTTGAGATTCGACAGCTTTCGATGTCGTAAATTTTCGATATTAAGTGCTAGGTAACGATCGAACGGTCGGTCGGTATTGGCCTACCGGATTAGTGCACGCAGCTTCGGATCAATTGTAAACGGTATTTATGGTTCCTGAACGTGTGAAAATGATTTATAAAGGGGCAATAAAAATATATTTTGGACCATTTATATAAATTATTTAATAGAAAAGTATATTTTGTTGATGTTTCATAATACATACTCTAAGAACACAAATTTGTTATTTGTGTGTTTGTCTGTCTGTTCGTTTTCCCGCTCTTTTAACGTGACCATAGCAACGCGTTATCGGGTTAGCTAGTATATATCTATAAACATAAAAAGAGTCGCTGATTTATCAACGCTTTTGTATCTAGAAAGTATTTTTTTTTTGCACGGAGGCTGTTTTTTTATTATAAGGAAGTATGACAAGAATTTAAAATAAACTTACAATTTATGGGAAATATTTAATTTGTATTTTAATACACTTGAAACTTGGCCTTAAAACTGTTTGATCAAATCAATCAAAGACCTATTTCGGCATCTACAACCTCAGAAAGGGTGAAAAGAAGTAGCTACATTTCTATCAAACCCTTTTTTGTGGTCAGTTTTATCTGTTACTTGGTTCACTATGAATCTGTTCAATATAATGTATCACGTACATTATTATTTATATTGAACCGTTAGAATGGGGAGTTAAGGGGATATTTATTATATTTTCGTTTCAAAGTTGCATTATTTCCATAATTCTGTATAGAAACTTCAAATTTAGCGTGTAAGTGCTTACTTAATTATTATCTTATCACTAAACCGTTGCTAAAGTTATAAGGCCTTTATCATCCATCGCCGCCGCTTCCTAGATTGTACATGTAGCATGTGAAGGCGGGCCAACTTAATAAAGATACAATATTTGAAAGATAATTTGAAATTCACTGTTCGTTAATGTTTCGTACATTTGATATTTCGGTTCGCCTTCTTCAAATTAAATAATCATCTTCAGCATGTAATTTTCCTCACTACTAGGACGTAATCCCCTTCTATAGAGAAAAAAAGCTGTAGGGAAAAGTAAAAGATTATGCGAATATTAATTCTACATCGAGTGAAGATTTCGCAAACATTAATAAACCTTTTATTGTTAAAATACGTATGTAGATTTAGGAAGTTTTATGAAATATTTATGGATTGCGATAGATTATCAGTACTGCTTAGGGAAAAAATGACATGCACAATTGCAGTTTGACAGTGCAAAGATTGATCTCCCTCGTAATTAAATTAAATTTAGATATCTTATCACTAAAAAAAAGCTTTCCTGTATCATTATGCGTACTTATTTATTTTTTATTTATTGTCATAGGAATTTTAAACTTTAACTTGAGAGCCTTATGAATTATTGAATAAACCCATTTTTTTATCAGACACGTAAAATAATCAAGGATAATCAAGGCAAATATTAGAAATAGCAATAAACAAATAATATAATTTTCAAACAACTGACACCAATTATTTACCTCCAAACTAATCAGAGCTTATAAGCTATGATTAATTACTCGGGAATAAATGCTTATGCTCATCACACAAACAAAAGCCTTTATCAAGACATGAAGCCAGAACTAGAGTAGTAGGCAGGATTCCTATCGTTGCCCCTACGAGCCTTTTGCAAAAGGCAGAAAAAAGGCAATCATCTGTGAAAGGTTATAAATTGTTTAGTGCAAAAGTAACTCTTACTTCTTTACCGATAAATCATTTATATTGACATATTTTTTTCATAAAATTAAATTCTAAAATTAAGATTGCACGAATATGAAACGAATATAAATATTTAAATTCAAGTCTCAGAGGACAGGCTAGGGAATGCTGGCAAGGCTATTCAACTGCTAATGGTATGTTATATGAGGCGTATAGAAACAAAGGTGAAAATCTCCACTTTTTTGATTTTGTAAAAAAAAACGAAAACCTGTATCAGTAAAGATACTCATATTTAAATACTGTATATTTTTCTATTCTATAAGTATTAGGATCCTATTTTTTTACAAAATCAAAAAGTGGAGATGTTCACCTTTGTTTCTATACCGCTCATATGTTTAGTAATTACGAGTAGTTATTGAACATAACTATACTTTTAAATCTAATAAATAATTTCTTAAATTTAATTGTAAATGATGTTAAAATACAGTAGGTAAGTTTACATTGTAACTGTTTAAATAAAGATTTCGAGAAAGCAAGTTAAGAATATGAACATTCCTTAAAGTTTTACTTCGAGGATTTCTTAGAAAATCTTGGCATAATATTCTCGAAAACAACAGTTCATTTTGTGCCTTCACGATGTTATATTTCATAACTTAGCGTGATTTTGTGTTTAATGAATACATGTGATTTTCTTATGTTGTCTGGAAAATCACTAAACAGTATAAAAAGTTAAGGAGAATGGTTAAAAGATGTCATATTATTCAATTAAGAAAACTTAAATAAACATTTATTTCTTAATAAGATTCTGAATAAGAGAAAAAGTCTTGTCGCATCTTTTTCACGGAACGAATACCACCTTAAGTTACCAAATATGTTCAGAAATTAAAAAAAAAACAAAAGTCCTCCAGACTCTAAAGACTCACATATCGTGTATTTTCAGTGATAATAACCTTTTTTTTTCTTGATGTGTGATTGCTGTTGGTCACAGATAATAGCTACAATCTTAAGAGTAATGAGTCATTGTAATGGTTTTCTAGACGGACAGCGTCTCCCATGAGGGGCTCTCATAAATTTACTACGGTGCTTCAGCCGTAGAATAAGACTTACGGCACCGGAGAATGGTCTTATGTAGTTATTCAGTTAGCTAGTAATATCTTCAGTGTGTCTTTGCCTGATAAGGTCTACAAGAAAAACTATGTAGCTTTTTAATTGCTGATCTGAAATAGCAATGAGCAGGTTTTATCGCTTACATATCTGATTATCGTAGGGAAAGCTTACAGAACTGATAACCGATAGAAGACAGCAAATAGAAATTATTAACTGGAACCGCATCAGACGCGAACGGAATGATCTGATAGTGAAGATTACAGGAAGTCGAAAAACAAAAAACTGATTTATTGAGACCTTTTACGTAGGAATCCCAGGAGTGGATTACTCCAAGTCCAAATCAAGTCCTGCACCCAAATGTTGTTGGTTTATTTTTAACTCTTTGGGGGGTTAAAATCGTGTATACACATCTTTTAATTAAGTTTGTTTTAATTGTTTATATATCATTATTTTGCAAAAGAATTTTAAAACCGAAAATGGATACCCGTAATATTTAGCACAACGTTTTACAAATATCATTACTCGGTAACTACATTCTAAACGTAATAGCCACCTATCGACACAAACATTGTGGATGCGATTATCATCATTGTTTGTTCACCCCGAGTTTAACGTTTCAAGTTAAATTGCGAACAGTAAAACAACAATAAAAGCGGTCTGGCCGGTTCTACCCTGGAGATAGAGAGAGAAAAAACAACCTGCTCTTTTTCTCTCAACTCGAGATAGTCTCTAATATAAAACCTATACAGGGGTGCCTATCACTGGATTGCAATTAGCATAAAATGTTATGTTGGTGATTTAAAAGAAGAGTTGTAGTTTGTTTAGTAGTCATCTTCGATTGTCGAATAATTTTAAAGTCTTTAGGTTTGATTTATCAATAATATTTATAATTTAATTTAATTATTTTGAGTAGACTGTACAGAACCAAACAGTATAATTTGAATACGACAACCTCAATTTCATTCAAACCTAAACATGTTTTTTGTAAATACAGTTTAAGATTTATCTCTTTATTTTAACGATGTTCCAATAATGCCCAATACTTGGACATATTAGTACGTAAATTGAAATGCAAAACTATTAAGTATTTTTTTTCGATTTTTTGTTTTTAACTCATTTCTTTTATTATTAGGAATACGTCAGTATAATGACAAATTAAAGCTTATCGTACTGGCGTTCCGCTATATAAATAGGATACAAAAAATTGCGTTATTTCAGTCTACATTAATATTTTTAAAACCATTAGAACCGTAATTTAAGTAAATATTAGAACTTACAGAGGGCTTTCGGTTTTAATATATGTTTGTGATGAAAATAAATTGGATATGGTGTTTATATGTGAAGCTGTCAACCCTATTCAAAACCATAAAATCACGAGCCCTATCGAGTGCGGCATCGTTAGGTAGGCTCTTAAACGTTTATCAGACACTTCACATAACAATAATATTTTATTGTCCTATATTCTCACTAGCATTGAGTTTCACCTACCAAGTGTATATGAAAACTGACAGCGAAAGTCATTATTTTGATTCTAACTCAATATCTATTAAACATTGTTATTTTAGAGATGTTCAATTCACTCAAGTTATCGGAGATATTCTTAGGATAACGTTTGAGTTATAAATTACAGGTATGTACTAAATTAGAGCAACACTTTTTTAGCTTTTTAAATAAAATCATGAAAAATTAAAATAGATTATTTGAAGCAACTGAGTTGTTAGGAACCTGGCATATCAAAATGTTGGAGAGTTGGCGCACAGCAATAGCTACTATTACCTTAGTCATCCTGTGGCTGAGGCTCCTGTAAAGGAATCGAAATGTTAGGATTGAATATAAGAATAAATGGTTTTATTTAAATGTGCGACGGGTTCAGAAGTCTAAAATCTAAATATTTTTTTAACCTTTTGAGACTGACTGCTATTATTATTATGGCGTCTTAATTTTAACACTGAATATAAAGTATTCGACGCTGTATGATTCATTTTCATAGAAAATAATTTTAATTTTGCTATATTTTTTCTTTATTACGTTACTCTTATTATAGTATATTTTATTAATTATTTGTATGTAAAATGTTCATTATTCGTGGACAAACATTTGTAAAAAATGTGATTATCATACAATGCCTTGGGCTTGCCGATCTTTATGATTCTTAACCTCAAAAGGTAAACGGAACCCTTATGCGATCACTCCCTTGTTCGTCTGTCACAGTACTTTTTCTAAGAAATACGTGGAGGTGTTAAGTTAAAATTAACGTCGAATCGCGTCAGGTCTGCAATCCTCGGAGCAGTGAAAAAAATCAAATTTCTGATTTTACGCATTCGATAGTTCTTATTTGTTCTGTGGAATAGGACATAATCGGAAAAAAGTCACAATTTTTCCCTATTAATCTATAGAATTACATACAAGCTTGTCAACAAAACATAATGAAAATTTATTGTCATATTAATATTGTATGTTCTTGTTACAATGGAATAAAACTCTTGCATGTTCTTAAGAATAAAATATTTTGTCCGTTGATGTCACGTTTTATAAAACGAATAAGAACTACCCAGCGAAATCCAAATTTTAACATTCGCATATGAATTAAAACCTATAGGGCATCTCCCGTTGACCTAAAATCATGAAATTTGACAAGAAACAAGGTCATGTAGCACAAGTACAATAAAGGGAAAAATACGTAAACAACACTAAAAATATTTAAATACCTACTAGTTTGTATGAACCTCTCAATACTTGACTCCGACTCTCACTTGACTGATTAGTTATGGGAGAAGAAATACATATTCTATTTATATAGTATAGAACCGTTTTAAAATTGTATAAAAAAGGATATTTTATACTGTTGAAAAAACAGCTCTAATGTTAGAAGTATAAGGATTGAATTTGAAGGAGACGAACTTTTTGAAATGTTATGTAAATATTGGTTTACGAACAGCTTCATCTCAGTTTCTTGCTGAGTGAATAAATTGGAATTATTTGAACTGACTTTATTTTGGCTGGTTCCTGAGTAATCTTTGCTGAGAACAATGAAATAAACCGAATAAATAAACTCACTCTACCAACTACCAACCGCACAAAATTTTAATTTTCTTTTGATTGTTAATGTTATTACAAACAATTCAAAGGCGATATCTTGTTATTCAGCAAAACGGTTGGTTAAGAAAAATTTCAAACAAATTTACCTTCTGCTCTAACTTTACTGATATAGAAACGAAGTGGTTAGCTGGAATATCGAAGGCGTGTTATAGTCCATCCCACAGCGTTAGCAAATCTTTAAAAAATATAAAGCATTATTTTCTTTCATATTTCTATAAAAATTGACAAACTTTACATTAGCCAGACGAGTCTCTACCACAAAATTTTCATAATGTTAAACAAACAACTTAACGTGATAAGCAGATATTAAAATAATAATAACAACAATTAAGTACCAAAACATGCTATGTGGTGTCTGGTAGAGAGGAATAGCACAAATCTTGCACAATTAAGGGAATCATAAAAGTCAAGTTATTATGGAGGGATATGATGTAAACCAAAAAATGGACAGTAGCATTATCCAAATTATAGATTTTACTGGGAATCAGTTTCCTGAAATCGAATGATTTCCACTGCTAGAGAAAGATTTTTAATGAAATGATTTTAAATTTCTGGTGTTATATAACACTATAAGAATTAAAGTGTAGAAAATGTAATTACCAATATTTATATTAGTATAGTAATAACTCATTATACATCGTCACCGTCAAGAATAATTTTATCCGACAAGTGAGAATTTTCTTTCGTCACAATTTTTTACAAGGTCAAATCAGTCTTAAACGTTGTTGCCATCTATAAGGTTTTATTACTCGACTTACCTTAAGTTCATAAAGGTAATATCGTCTTTTACAAAGAGTATTAATTAATGAATGGTGCGTCACTACATCAGAAGCGATCCCGGGTACATTATTACTATGCTAAGCAGGTCCTCGGTAAGTTACAATATGCGGATCCCCGGAGGCAGGGCCAACAAGAGGAATTAGTAAGTCGCCCCGTAAGACATTTCAGGGTTGCTAGAAGTTTAGGCGAAATAAATTTTCTTCCGCAAACGCTAAGGTTGTGAAAATCATTTATATTAATTTTTTATTAAAGACTACAAAGTTGTTTTAAAAAGATCTCATTCTCAAGGTAATGAAATGCTTTGGTGGCCGATTACAATCAAGTGACCTGTATGCTGAATACAATTTAAGCAAAGCAAAATAATAAATGCTTGCTGCTGTTTGTGGACAAAAGCGGTCAAATGAGATGTCAGCCTTAATCTGAGTGAATCGAGTTCGATTTTTTACGACTGCTGTACTACAACTTAACTCGGAGAATTGACTTGCAGAAATATACGCCAGATATGCTATCTCATGCTATATTAAATAAATAAAAGTGTTCAGTTAAGTGATGCGAGAAATTATGTGTTGTTTGATGTCAATTTGTGGTTTCTCTTGAATTCGTGGACTGAGAAATATTTTTTCAGAAAATAAGTTTCATTTAAAGATTAAAACACTCATATAAACAAATAACAAAATGCATGGTTACCGAATTTTTAATAATATGTAACAAATTTATGCAACTGTAACGTAAGGAATTTATGGCTATTTAATATTACATAATATACATTTGAAGAGTCGAAACGAGGAATAAGTACGTGTTAAGCTTTAAGTGTAATCGGAAACACATTTACCACGATTCTAATTTTAAATGCAGATCTTGGCAGCCCTACCGGCTGCTCTGTAATTTATGGCTGTAAACCTTAGGTTACTTTCGAGCAAGGTTGTATATTAGTGTCTTAGTATGAATTAAGTCAAATATGATATTTATTTAATTGTCACCGAATAAGATGATAAAAAAACCACGCAGATTCAGGTTTGGTGTTTGTGTTTTTGGTTAATTAACTAGTATTTTAATATTCTCTACTTCATGTTGAAATATTTTTTCCTACTCATAAGAAGGATAGTATTAAAGAGGATGGAAAAAGATTATTTGCTATCCCTCGTTGATTTTATATTCTTAAATTGATTTTTTTTATTGCGACCTCTTTTGTGTTTTTTCTCAGAAATTTTACATATATCTATATATAAAAATACCCTGTCACAATTTTTGACCGCAACTAACTCCGTAACCACTCAAACGATATTGGTGACATTTATTTTCATTCGGCTGGATTTGTTCCGACTTAGGACATAGGATAGGATTCATTTTAATTTATAACATAGCAACGCATGGTCAGCTAGTGTCGTTATAAGAGTGGGGATTATAATGATTAAGAGGTATTTATTTAATTTACTATTATTACTGGTGTATCAGTAATAATAGTAAATTCAATAACCTATCAATTAGTAACGGACCTGCGTTGTGGGCCCAATAGCGACTTCCATAGACAGTTAGTCTGACATTTATAGGCTAACGGATTGTTATAAAACTATTACGATTAAAGTATAGAGCATGGATGGTAAGTTTATGGTAAAGCGTCTCCTGAAGTGATTCTGTTATCTTTTCTCCTAAACGAAAGAATTAACTTACGCTTCCGAGAAACGCAACTTAGTAACTTAACGAGAAAAGTAATTTTAGTCAACTTTTTAGACGACAATCTGCTTAAAAGAGGATAAGTTTGGCTTTCAAACTAAAAACTTTTTTACATAACCGTTAAAAAGAGCAGTACGTTGAGACTCATCGTACAGACTAAAAATACACACATTTAAGTAATGACATCATCATTACTCCGATGGTTATGTGCAACGCGCTGGGTATTATAATGAAAATATGTAGCTACAGAGATGTCGACTCTGTAATGAGTTTCTGGAGAGCAAAAATTGTCGAGGACACAGTTAACTTCTTTATGTAGTATCTTTAAAGTTAATATAATATAATATTATGCAATTGCTCAAATCCTTTAATTATAGCTTTGTAGTTATATGGTCTCTGTATTGAACAGTGTTTAGCGGGCTAGGCCTGTAATTTCGGAGAAATTGCACTTCTGTGTTTTTGTTATATAAAGAAAAGCCTGTGTCATTTAAAGACTTTTAGTTGATGATGATAGCACAAATAGTTTTGATTCAGTTATATCGGAATTGTATATGCAATTCCCTTTAACGAACAAAATAAGATTGAACACAATTAAAAGACTTGAATCTCCCTACCCCAATGGGTAACCATAATGTCCAATGGGTAACTTAGTAGGCCGGTTGGAGATTGTACTAAAGGCCATATTTTGGAAAACGTTGCTGCCCGTTTAGTGGTCTACAGGTGCTGTATGGTGACTTCCAGTATCATTTGTCTCTTTCTACTACATCCTTAAATGTGAAGGGTTAGTGCTATTCTATTTTGATGGACACCGTATGGTGTCACCGTGTGACTAGTTAGTTTAGTGACTAGCGCATTCAAAAACCACACGGTGTTACTACAAGCGTGACAAACTCGGCTGTATAGCCAAGTTTGTATACTCAATATATTTTATTATGCTCTTCTGAAGAGTGTTTATAGTTTCTTCCCTTGGGGGCAGACTTGTCGCGCGGGGAATAACTTTCGCAATGGTATGGCAGCCATCATTAATATTCGATGTTTTCGTTTTAGAATCGTACATCGTTTCTTTAACTTTTAATATGCTGTTTGTTTACTTGAAGAAACATGAATACGAGAATA
The DNA here is from genome assembly GCA_927399485.1 of Calamotropha paludella. NCBI lineage: Eukaryota > Metazoa > Arthropoda > Insecta > Lepidoptera > Crambidae > Calamotropha > Calamotropha paludella. The sequence goes on along the minus strand of OV656814.1, from coordinate 6,793,973 downwards.
GTGACTAGCGCAATCAAAAACCTTAAATTGACAATAACAAATATATTTGTATTAGATAAAATAATTGATTACCACATAGTATTTAAATAACTCCCTATGTATATTCGCCGAGTTTTGATAACAATACCTTATTATCATTCATAACAAGGTCTTACCACTTACAAACTATTCAGTTTTTTAATTATAATAAAGGTATAAATTGATGTCAAAAAGATGGCCAATTTGAAAACGTTGAAAATACGAAAACTGGTAAGCTGACCCTATAGTTATCGATAAAGTATCACTAACGCCGATAAAAAGGATGAACTAATTATATGTAAGGACAATTTAATGCCCTATTTCCTATGTTGCCGACACATATAAATTGGTGGTTTTGTTAGATCTTAGGAAGAAAAACCATCATTTAAAAATAATCTGATTATATTTAGTGATATTTTTTTATGAAACGTGATGATCAATGATAAGTCCTAAACTGATGCGCGTAATATGATTGTAAGGCTTGTGATAGTTAGATCATATCTAGTTAACAGATGAACGGGGAATAAATATTTTAATTGAATATTTTGAGTACATTTTGCAAGGTCCAATTAAAAACCAAAGCATGTCTTATTTTAACTGCCTCGCGTTTTCTGCCAGCTTAGAGAATAATCAGCATTTTATTTTTATTGAGCAAGTGCTCCGCTGAGCTTTTGCTTATTTGCATCGCGGTTCCGTAAATATTTTTATACCATTATATAAATCTTTTTCCTTTTAAGTAATTTGTACTGTGTACCATGACTGTGTATAGACAAACTTTATAACATACATTTTACATAATTTAGTACTATTTAGTTATCAAAACAGTATTATTCTTCCGAAAACTGTGGGATTGGCAAAGTTGAGCTGCATTCTATTGTAAAACACTAACGAGTTAACTTGTCCTAGATAGTTGTTGAGTTCAAACATTCGAGCTAGAGTACTGCATTTATATATTTTAATACGGTTATAAATAATTAACTATCTGCGTATCATACACGATTCTTTAAAATATTAATATATTGATTTTTGTTGTTTATAACGTCTTAATAACGGAAAATTACGTCCTGTTAGGCAGTTAGTTTCAACACTCTAGGTAGGTAACCAAGCTAACATACCTAATAATACTATCTCATATTTAATTCAAACATTTTCGAAGTAACTCTGATCTTACACAGGCGTCCTATGAACATTGCTTTTGAAAAGGAGTCGACATTTCAAGATTAAGAAAACGTGTTTCGGTTTCTGCAAAATTATTATATTTTGGATATTTGGAATTATTTTGAATCATAGAAATAATCATTCACACCAATTAGCCAAACCCAAAGTACGCACTGTAAGGTAACGGATAAACATACATATTAGCTACAAAGATACGTAATATTAATAGAAATATATATATCCTTGATCCAGGTACAAATGCTCGTATTCATCACACAAATATATGCTCTTTCTTACGTGACCGCTGGTGTGATAGGCAGGATTGCTACCGTTGCATCAAACGGTTGTTAAAGCAAATAACTAAAATATTTAACTCTTCGATTTTTATATGTTAATAAATTATTACTAGTAAAGATATCTTTAGATTCGCTGAGTTCTTTGTGTTTGTGTTCATGTCATGTGGACTTGATATACAAATCGCCGAGGGCCTGCAGAAGGATACGTTGTGAGACGAAAATGTATGGGGTTCTATGAAGTGAAATACAAAAAAACGTTTGGGGCGTGGCATGAGTAGCTAAGACGAGGTATAGAGCGAGCTGGTCGCACGTCCCATCAGCTTTTTAAACAAGGTCCTTATACTCGCTTTATTTAAAAATATCATCATATAGAACTGCTCATTATGATCATATTTACTTATCAATTGTTAAATTTGCATACGATAATAGTATTGTTATACGTATGTTGGTATCGGTAATAGCTTAGCTTTTGTTAATGTCGTTTTGTATATAGAAGACAGATACCTTTAAAAGAAAACGTGGAATGCGAGAAAATCACTTGAGTTTCTTTTTTTATCAGCTTCTAGCTATCCAGCACACGTAGAAAGACAAACTCGATATTCTAGGTTGACAGATCGACACGATTGGATTTCATGTATCGTAGTATTTTAAAAGCGAAAAACTTTTATCAATTTAAATGCTTTTATTGGCTACTTAAAACACATTATTTATTTTAACCCTAATGTAACGTCTATTTTTCAAGACCTTTTTTCATAAGATGACTGTTATACTCCTTGAACGTACGGATTTTCGGGACCGGGGTTAAATCGTTGACAGTCAACTAACTTTCAACTTAACATTGGACGTATAGCGTTTAATATCAATAGAATGTTTATGGTATTTTGAGGCCGTTGAGTCATACTATTTAAAGATATTTCTGTTTAGGCAGCTTTAAACCATCAGCCTTATAAAACAATGTACCTAGTGGCATACATAATGGGTATAATTCATTCATTACTGGCACCAAGAAAGTTTACGGTACTGAGTCACGATTTATGTCAACCGGTGCTCTTTTCAGTAATTTCCGATGAAAACTTTCGAATATTACCTTTATATTTTTAAAACAAATTTCATCTTAGTGAAAATGTGAAAAAGAGCACAGATTTCTTTATATTATGAATAATGTAAACGTAACGCAAATTTTTAAACGCGCCGAATTTGCATTCAATACACGATTTTGAGTCAACAGGTCAATAGAATGGTTATAATTACGGTGTGCTTACTATAAGTTGTTTATTTTTAGTACCTACAAATTATTTGGAAATACAGAATCTTCATTTTAATGAAGTTATAAAAAAATTTGTTTGTTATAAAAAAGATAAAACCGTGTAGTCACTTAAAGCGTATCACAAGCAAATATGAAAATCAAGCAGCTACGATATCGGTTCATAATTGTTGGAATACTCTTTTGTATACCTAATATATTAATACTTTTTAGTGCCTTTATGTAATCTAAATTCTATATGACTTTGACAAATCTTTTTAAATTAAATCTATTGTAATTCTTTTGTCCGTCTGTCAATATTATATCTTCCTTATACACGTATATTTCAAACTTTTTATTTATCCATCCATTAGTTTTACAACAATAAATCTATGGTGGATGATCACAGGACACAGTGATCACGACTCCTGTAAAGGAGTTGAAACGTCAGGATTAAATATAATATAAATTATGCGCAAAATCCGTAAAAATGTGTTTTATTCAAATATCTAGTTTAACTTATTTATAACAGACTATCACTTACAGTGATAATTTTGGATTATCTCTTTGTTTATGTAGCTCCATTAAATGTAAACTCACGATAAAAAGTAATATACGGTATGAAATCGTGACCCAAGCTTAAACGTGCTTGGAAATTACCCCCAAACTACGTACTTATTCTATTGTGTAGTGTTATCGTAGTACGATGTATGATTTTTATTTTATACGATAGATCACGCGATAGACACAGAAATATTTTACGAATAAAATTGCCTAGATTTAAAAATGTAATAATGAAAGAATAAGTTATTGAGGGAAAAATAATGTCGAAAAATAAAGGTTTATTTTTTATAAAATATAAAGATAAAATATATTTTTTTAATATGACCATTTACAATGCGTGTGGTCAAAGCTACGCCACAGCTTAGTAAGTCCTATGTCGGGAGACCATGTACTGAGAAGAAGCCGCAAGAAACTTTGCAAGAGCTGTATTTTTCTTCCTTTTTATGTGTTTATATCTGGATGTACAAAGGGCATATCTCTGAATATACAAAATATAATGCAACTGACGTAAAATTGAGGATCCAGTATTTAAAGAATGAATTTTAATATAGGTAATTATGCTTAGGTATTGCGCCTGTTGGATTGCTCCATTGTTTGACCGATATTTCATGGAAGATTTTAAGAATTTTCTGCAAATTCACGGAGAAGAAACAGTTTAAAGTAAAGTTCCCAAATGACGCACAGGCGTTTCATCAACAGTTTTTTAAACATTTGTTATAAGAGTCGTTTTACTGATGATGAATTTAAGTCGGATAAATAATGAGAACTTATAAAATGGTAATTTTATAATCCTTAAACTATATTAAAATTAACAAAGAAACTTCTAGTTCTTGTTATACTTAACAAGTTTTAACAGATTTGCATTTTACGGACAACTTGGTAACAACAAGAAATGCACCAAGACTGATAAATAATGTTTCCTCCAAGGTACCTAGTTGGTTGATCCCTGGAATAATCGAAAACTTAACTCCAATAAAAATAAATATGTAAAGTTCTCTCTACCAAATGTGACATAGGTGAATACGCAAATAAACATGAATAGCGAAGCATCTGAATTTTTAGACTTCACAACATTTCTGACTATCACTTTATACTGTAGACTCCCCACATTGATGACATGTCAAGAAGACCTAGTAGTTCCACCGCATATGCCTTCAAGAAAATAAAATTCATAACTGATCCCGAAACAGCAAGAAAATTTAACCTCAGCTACTTTAAAACTGTAATGTCCTATTTTCTATTGTTGTGGAGGTCAACGACTAATTTTTATATTTTTTTATTTTCAATAAAAGAGCATGTGGTGTGGTCTCTAGACAGAATTTAAGAAAATCTCAAGAAAAATTTAAATACATTTTCAAAAAAGATTGGTGACCATTATGACATCACTAGAAATAAAACTAATCTTATTTTACCAAGCTTTAGATTGCAAAAACAGTACGCTCATTTTGGGAAGGTAGGTGAAGAAAGAAGGTAGATGCATTTATAAAAAGGTTTCAGGTTTAGAGAACCTTAAACAAGTTTTAAGAAAGCTTAGGATCAAAGATAGTTAATTATTGTTTAAAAGACAAAAATGCATGAAGTTAATTGTCTTTAATATCTTCACAGCTAATTAAAATTTTGTGAAGTAAATTTTTCTGATGCATCCTTTTTTAGCCTATAGTCCTAATATCACATAGTCCTAATGTCAAAATAGTCCTAATAGCACAAGGTTTCCCGACGTAGGAATTAGGGGGCCATGGCATAGTTGCTGAAATTCAATGAATTGTAAAAAAACATTTTATATTATATTTATCACATCATTATTAATATACATTTGTAAGAACTATATGAAATTAAATTACATAAAAATATTGTAAATTTTGTTATAACTTCGACAAAATTATAATTAAAATATGACAAACTAAAATTATTGAATTAGATAACGCTTGTGCAATATATATATATTGACTTATATATATTATTGTAAAAAAATGCATTAATAGTTCAGTACTACACTACTTGTAGTAGGTATAATTACTATGCACACATATTACTTTATGAACTTATAATGAAATTTGTTTAGAGATGCAAAATAATTAAAAAGAAAACATATTTCAGTGTCTATATATAAGCCGCTTCGTAAATGCTGGCAAAACATTTTTCCTGGAATATGAACCGGGATGTTGCCGTGGGAATATATTATACCCGCTCATTACGTGGATTATCAACAGTTATAGCAGAATCATTGATTAGAGATAGAATGGTATACCTGTTTATATACAGGTATACGTTATACAAACGGAAACGAGTCCATCGAGTCTAATAACACTTAATAGCTATTCATTATTGTATTGACGGAAATTGATATGTATGTTAAAATATATATTGTATCCAAATGCTCTTAAAATAAGCTCTTTGGTCTATAAGGTCTCAAATTGCATTTAGTCTATAAGGTCGCAAATTTTATATTCCATTTGGACGTCTTTTAAGCAGGGATTTTAGCGGTATCCGAATAGAGTGTTCTGAACACTGATTTTCATTTCTGTTTAAAAAGTTAAACAGAAAGAAACTGTAACACTTTGAATCTGTTTTAGAAAATACCGGTTGCCTTAATAATCTGTTTTAGAAAATGCCTATGTTGGTGTACTGTGTACACACATAGATAGTTAAACGTAAAACAGTTTCTAACAGATTGGTAACAGAAAACATTATATCTGTTACACTTTTATAAGTGTTCGACGCAAAACATATACAGGATACAGGAATAATTCTGTAACAGATTCAATGTGTAACCTTTATGAAAGTGTATCCTTATAAAGGTATTCTTGAATCCCTGCTTTTAAGTGGCAAAAAATTAGACAACAACACATACATCTCTGAACTAAGTAGCTGAAGCACAAGTGTCATGGAAAAATCAGAAACGACGACGGTATCGTACCGCCCTATCCTGGGCTAGTTATAAAAAAGTTAGTTTTATACATGACTAGGCTGTAAACCAAACTCGATATATTGTGACGATATACATACCTTACTTGCCTATCAGGCATATTATTATTGCAAACCTCATAAACAAGTCAAAATATATATCAAGTAATTGTCGATTTTTAAGCAGCGAATTTAATATTTCTTTTCTTTTTTCTTATGATAAAAGCATTATTATATCAAATGTCTAGGCTTTAAAAGCACTTACTATAAACCTTAGTGGTTTTTAAGTGCTTTTTAATGAAAGAAAGAAAGATATTGTAGACCCATACCATACATATTAAACAAAGCATAGAAAAAGGTTATAATAATAACAATAAAAAAACATGAGGGCCAATCAACCCTGCCTCAGCATAATGCCATTACACTGTGATACTTCACAGTGCAGAGGCGCTGGTATTCTAGCAAGGCCTGAAAGAGGTACTGTATTACATATAATAAAAGTTTGCAATAAATTGACACGAACAAAAAATAAGGCACAAATAAAGAGAAAAACAGAATAAAAAAAAATAAGTATAACCACAATTCGACGAATTTAATATCCATAGAGTTTTTTTCGTCTGCGTCTCGTTATATGAATTCCTAAGTTATAATGTTTTATACTGATAAATTAATAAAAAAATACATATAAATATTGTGATGTACAGATGACATTTTATGTCAAAGAAAAGATAAATGAATCTCATCTTCACAGACAGTTTATAAAAATGACTTATGAATCGTAACGTCGCTTTCTGTGAAGATCATAATTTCGGGAAAGTAACGATCTACTCCAAACTAACCCCTAGTGACCAAATCTTGCTTCAAAATAAACGAATACTAGCTGGCTAAATAACGTTACATATTTCCTAATAAGATACACTAACGTCTTATGTGATAACTGTAAATTTCATGCGTAATAATCTACACTCGCGAGCAACCAAATCGACTCAAGCCCTAACTCTGAGTATAGACTCTGTTTTCAAGAAAGTTATAGGAGATATTTTTAAAAACTATATATCATCTGAAAGCTCCAAACTGCAGCTTTAATAAGATATCACCATTATCAATATCCGTTCATTATCTTTGTAATTAATGATATCTAAACATAAATACAGGAAAAACAGGAATTTGTGAGAAGATGTTGTGGTTGGGTATTTTAGAAATAAAAGAAAATTGATTAAGAAAATACATAACAATCAATACTTGGTATCCCCCCCCCCTAGCCCTAATCACCGCTTGAAGTCGATTCTTCATTGATCTGATCAACTTTTTGACGTCCTCTTGAGGTATGTTAACCCACTCTTCCAACAATGCTGCCTTCAACTCTTCCACCGTCGAAGGGGCTTGATTTCTGGCTCGTACTCTTCGTTTTAACTGGTCCCATAAATGCTCGATCGGATTCAAGTCTGGACTGAGCGCAGGCCAGTCCATTGTACGCATCTGGACTTCATCCAAAAACTGCTGGGTAATGCGCGCTGTATGACAACGAGCATTGTCGTGCATTAAGACGAAGTCCTCGCCGACAAATCCTTCATAGGGAACAACGTGTTCCAGGAGAATATCGGTGATGTACCGATCAGCTATAAGCCCGCCTCCTCGGCCTCCACCAGGCACGAAAACGAGCTCCGTCTTTTCCTCTAAAGAGATGCCGGCCCACATCATACAGGAACCACCGCCATATGCTACTGTTTCAGCGAAACAGCATTGGGCAAATCGTTCGCCCGGACGCCTGTAGACTCGGCCTCTTCTGTCGTTGCCATGCAGACACATTCTGCACTCGTCAGTAAAGAGAACCGACTGCCATTGGGCAATGGTCCAATTGACATGCTCTCGAGCAAACTGAAGACGCGCTTGTCGGTGGGCTGCAGTCAATTTGGGCCCCGTCGCAGCCCTTTTTGGAGTGAGATTGGCTGCTCTCAGTCGTCTTCTTATTGTCCACTCGCTTACAGCTACACCACGAACGTGCCTGAGTTCTTGTTGAACATCAACACTCGTCAGATGCCGATTGCGCAGCGATGTTGAGACAATGAAACGGTCGTCTCTGTCAGAAGTACACCGGTGGCGGCTGGTTCTTGGTCTTCGATTGAAGGCACCGGTCTCTCGAAATCGTCTGTAGACCCGGGACACAGCAGACTGGCTCAAGCGAAGCTGGGCAGCGACTACTCGCTGGCTAAGTCCTTGTTCCAACAAGGCAACAACTTGAGCGGCTTCTTCAGGTGTGGTATCCATGGTAACGTGGAAAAAATGATTGCAATTCTCGGAGATGTGTACATGTCAACTTGTGATAAGCGACTGATAAGGTGTGCCGGTTGCGAGAGCTTTTATAGGGGTGGCAGTTAGCGCAAGTCGCGGATAGCGTAATGAGCAAAACGACTCATAGTGCTATTGATGTAAAAATGAATGCGTTAGATTTAAAAAAAAAAACAATATTAGTGTTTTATGAAAGCTTGTATATTGAGCTTTCTAATGACAGTCTTTTTTTATAAATACCTTGTATACTTTACGTAAAAACAAAGTTTGTAAGCAGAATGAGGGCTTGAGTCGATTTGGTTGCTCGCGAGTATATTTGACAAGACATAGACATAGAAACAAGGAATCGCAAGGTTAAATTTACTTCTTGTTTTATCCGGACTTTTACTTTCTGGTTATACAATACTAGCAGACTCGTCAAATGTTGTCCTGTCTGACCGTTAGCAAATCAGCTGTATATTATATCCAAAAAAACTGGTTGGTTGCCTGTAAAGTCGGTATACGGGCGAAAGTTTTACGTGACAACGACTTTGAGTGGTAAAATAATTTTAATGTAAATATTCATTCGTATAGTAGGAAGAAGGATGAAATAATAGTAACAATTTAAAACATTTATTTATACAAAGAATTATATTTAAAACATTAATTTATAGGCACGCGTCCCTTCCACTTTTTATGTCTGTCTCTCTCGCTCTTAGGCGGGCTAACCATGCCCGAGTGGAAGGGACGCGTGCCTCTCACTCGCTCTCATTGTAAGCGCATAACGTGAGCGGAGCGTAACGCAGTTTCTTGAAGTGTCACCCGGCAAACCAATTTATAAGACGTTGTCACGTCAAAAAGAAAAACCTGGAACCCGATCATAGCATCACCTACCAGAGATCCAAGTAGCTTTTCCAGTAACGACGAAATATGTTACGTTTATTTTTTATTAAAAGCCTCAATACTAAGTTTCACTCTTCCAACTTTAGAAACGGTGGCGTTTTCTTACGAAATTGCAACCCTATTTTTCCCCTCAGAGATGGAATTTTCCGAGCATTTCCTTTCTTAGTGAGCATTTTATTTATTTATTTAGAGCCACCAACAGTTATAACATCCCTACAAAGAGTAGTTTCCCAAACATCTCGTTTTAAGCTTAATGTATAACTAAATAAAGGTAAGTACAACATGTAATTTACATGGACGTGAAGACAAATACCATACTAAGAATAACATTTCAATATTGCATTGACCTTACGCATTCAAGAATGATTTAGGTAATTAATAGGAACAAAAAGAATCGTTAACCCTGGAGGCAACCGTGTACGTTTCTTTTAAATTTAGGTAAGTTGTTCGAAAAAATATCAACATTTTAGGAAATCTAATTGTACAACTTGGTCATACGTGAAACGGGAGAATTCGATCCAAGTACTGTTCTGCGGAATGGCGGATGGAAAGGGGGCTTAGGGTGACGTGGTTTTCTCACAGGAACTCAAAGATTTGCGGTATTGGTTAATTGTGGACAATTTATCATATTATGCAAAACTTTATAAAAGAAAATAATATTTAAATATTTTCGCCGCCGTGATAACGAGTCTATTCTGAAGTAATAAAGTCTTTTCTTATGAGAAGTTATTCTTTTGGATGCCTTTGTATGAACATATTACCCTTTTATAAACATATTCCTCAAATTTCTTGTCTCTAGATTTAGCGGTTAAGTCTTTTATATATTTAAACTTTCATGTAATGGTTTTTACCGTTTACATATTCATTTCCTTGATTTGATTTTTAATTTTACCCGAACCGCTCTTTGTACAATTTTTTTCATCAACATAACCGAATATAGGAAATATTAATAAAACTATTGTATTCTGTGGGTTTTTATTTCTCTAGTTAGTTGGGGTTTCTTCTTCTACAATAATGGGCGACAATCACCATGGCTAAGTAGTTGTTGAGCTAGTTTCTTGCGTTCATATTTCTGCTACACCAGATTTGACTACCGGAAAACGACTGTGTAGACTCTAAGTGGATTAAAGAAAATATAATCGCACTAGGAACAATACCATGGGATAGCTCGATGAGTTTTTGTTTCCGCTTTCGCAATGAACACGTTTTGAAACAATAAGTAACTTATTAATGCAATAGCTAAATTCACACCCAATTTAAGCAGCACAAAGAGATAACAATTAAGTTAACTAGTCTATAGTGTCCACTTTTTACACCGCGATAATTCTATAAAAAAGGGGCCACTTGGGAAGTTTTTGCAAATTGACTTCGTTTACGGCTTGGATAATCAAACTGTTGTAAATATTTATTCACGTTATAAATTGATATTTTGTCGTGTTTTTTTTATATTTATAATATCAATTCACTTAGCCAATTCCGATTCCAAGGCACGTAGCTGATAGTTATGTATATTTTTTCTCCAAATCCAAAAACTTATAGACAATCAAGTTTTACAGTTTAAAGTGAATGATTTTGTGATACAAGGATTTTGAGTTTTTTTATTCGTAGATTATATTCGTAATGGCGTGAATTCGTCATACAGTTTTTTTTTAAATTCCTACTGTCGTAATTAACTAAAGAACGTAAGCTGTGTGTGGCTCAGAATACAAGAGAAGGTAAATTGTATTTTTTAAATCTATGTGAATTACTTCAATGACTAATACAAATCTACTATTGTACTCAAAGCGATGTATTAATAGAGCTACATAAGTAGCTGTAAACATGGCGCGTAGATATGTGGCTATATGTAACGTGAAGGCAATATAAAGGAAACCTGAAGCACGCTCGCAAAGTTATTACGCCGGTTGATACAAAATATAGATTCCAACGCAGAATAGTTAGACAGCAGTTTCCGAACACAGACACATAACAGTTTTTCTATACATTTTAGTTTAGGTATATAAAGTTATTAATTACGACTTTAGGATGTAGAAAGAGAAGGAGTAATTACTGGCAAAAACTCTCGTAGAACAAGAAAGGCCGTATCTAGTCTGCACAGACGCTTTGACGCTGAGCCATTAAGGCGAGACGGCTTTATATTATATATGCTCAGTAATTAGCTTCACGCCTTGTTACATAGGACTTCTACCAAACATGCTCACTGTATGTATATTGTACCGATCAAGGAGATCAAATATAAAGGTTAATGGTTTCAAAAGTTTGTCGAGTTGATAATGATGTATTGTACGAATCTGTAGGTGCAATGGACAACGTAAGCAGCTATGCTTTTCATATATAAAAGTATATAAATATAAGATTATTGTCATAACCTGTATGAACATTATCTGCAGTCTACTTCTACAATTGATTAAGCCAATGAATTAGACGATAAAAACACAGATAAATAATCCCTAGAAATAAATACAAACGATAATTTCTAAAGGAACCTTACTTACCTAAACCTTAGCAGTCTTTTGAGTGAGTGAGCAGGCAGAGAGACAGACTTACTATCGCATTTATAGTATTAGTATGGAATAATATGAAATTATATTCAGCAATTCTGACATATTATAAACGAGTTATTCACGAATTCGTTTGTAAATCGATATATCAATTGATAGTTATTTGCAATATGGGTTATTGGAAACGTTCTGTTTTTTTATTAAGTGAATATGTATCGAATCCATTTCGATGATTTTTTAATAAAGATGAGAGGAACAGTCTGGAACCTATAGGTCAACTCCATTCAATTTTATTAAGTGAATGTCAAGTTAAAAGTTTGAATTGGTTTACCCATTGAAAATGTATGCGGATGCATTTCTACTTTTGAATCGAAACTTTTATTGACTTCGACGTACTGTTTGGACAAAATAAATTATTTATAAGTTCTTCCGCTTCCTCTTTCGATGCCAAAGTAACGGATGATAATTTTATACCAAGTAATGAAACATGTATTTACATACATTTTCTGTAAATATGATTACGGCATAAATTATTAGTAAGTTAGAGCAGAAATATAGTTTTAATACAGTTTTAATATTAACGTAACAATCTTTTACTGAGATTAAATGTAGTTTTATAACTTAATCGAAGACTATTATGCTTAGTATATAGTATATTTTATAAAAATCTGTTGAGTGCTTTAAGTACATAATACCGACTTTCGTTCTGGATTGAAATCACTCGTATCTGAAGTTTTTTCGGGTACAAAAATTACCAATCTGTCACTGTCTGATCCGTAAATTATATATTGTTATTTTTTTATCGGTTTTTTCGTGCTTGCATAAAGCATAAAATGACAAACACACTTTTGTACAAAAAAAAACTGGTTGGTTGCCTGTAAAGTCGGTATACGGGCGAAAGTTTTACGTGACAACGACTTTGAGTGGTAAAATAATTTTAATGTGAATATTCATTCGTATAGTAGGAAGAAGTATGAAATAAAAGTAACAATTTAAAACATTTATTTATACAAAGAATTATATTTAAAACATTAATTTATAGGCACGCGTCCCTTCCACTTTTTATGTCTGTCTCTCTCGCTCTTAGGCGGGCTAACCATGCCCGAGTGGAAGGGACGCGTGCCTCTCACTCGCTCTCATTGTAAGCGCATAACGTGAGCGGAGCGTAACGCAGTTTCTTGAAGTGTCACCCGGCAAACCAATTTATAAGACGTTGTCACGTCAAAAAAACATTATTAAAGGTTGATGTTATTTTGTATTGATACAGAGTTCTGGTATTAAATATTATATTTCTTGAGTTAACGACTTAATTAATAAATATTTTTGCCTAAGTCTGAGTTTTCAATCAGCAGTATTCTACGTTATTAAAAGATTACAGGGCAATGTAAGAAAACTAAAGAAGTTTTCAAAGGTAAAGAAATTTTAATAAACAGGACAGTCGAGAAAAATGAGTGAGCATTTATTGATGATGTGCGAACATGTCAAACCCAAATTATGATGGATGGAGCTTTATATGTACGTTTTTGGTATATGTGAAATGAAAAATGAACAGTAACAACCTTAAAAAGAACTAAATATTTAAATAACCATCTCGCCTGATGTCATGATGGATGATTTCATGTCTAACAAAAAAGAAAAAAGTTACTGCCTCAAATAGTTTACTCCTGGCTTAGTAGCTAAGACGAATATACCCCGATCATGAAAAGATCTTGGTCTTGAATACCGAGTCAGTATTTAAGAGACATTTCATTAGAAAATAGATTTTTGAAACCTTACTCCATTTTAACAAAAGCTATCTCTATAATTACATTTGGCATTAATTATTCAACTTTAGTCCTTTTTCAGATAGGTAACGAGCCAATTCTAATTTACGAAGTCACGATAAAAACTTGACTTATTTGATCTTATTTTTTTTCTACCTGGCCCTCTTTACTTTAATTTTATCAATTATAATAGTCAAATAAATACATTGGTGAAAAATAGACATAAGTAAATATAAATTATTGGAAATTATTATCTTGATTATAAAAGTATTTCCTTGTTGTTATTTGGTTGCAATAGTCTTTTCAACCGTAGTTTGATATATTCATGTGAAATAGCGATAGTGATTGTGTTCTGATTCTGGATAAAAAGAATTCCAGCATTTTGAAGAGAACTAATCATAGACAACACAATAATGGTATCGATTATTAAGTGATCAAAATAATAGCTCCGATAACATCCAGTTTCTATAGGCCATTTAGCCAACAAAACATAAAAATTAATAATCACGAGTACATATAGCGTGTCTGTATTATTTAAACAAAATACTCGTGTACGAACTTTCGACGTTCAGAAAAACTTTGTTAACGAAGATGCCACATATAAAAAAAAATATACACTTTATATCCCGAAGTACCTCCGCGAACGTGTAGTTAATTAATATCAGACAGAGTTATAGCGAAGCGAGGCAGGATTAAGCTAGTGTATTAAAACTGGGTTGAGGCAACTAAAGATAGTAATAGTACTGCTAACTCAATATTATTATTATGAAACCATTATTTTAATTCGTCATCAGCTTCATCATCATTTTTAGATTATTAATGCTCTATTGTGCACATATGACCACTATGCGATTGGTGGGTGCCAGCGACTACAGATGCAACCGGTTTATCGAGCTTTGCAAAGCACGGAGAAGTCAGAGTTCGTAAAGTTTAGGCACCCATCCGATTACCAGCTCTTGCGAAAGTTGCATAATATCCGCAATTATAGATCGAACTCACTAACTTTGCGACATCAAATTCCTTAGTCAAACTACTAATAAAAAAATGTAATTTAGTTATCAATCCGAGAAACGAGTTAAAATCATTTTCGTCAGCTGAACGATTTTTGCTTCCAGTTTGCTTATTACTTTTTTTAAGAATATTAATAATGCACCAAACCCATGACTAATATTCCCTTTAACACTTCGTGATAAGTTTAAAGTTTGTGTTACGAATGGGTCCATGTACGTAGTACATCGGCAAGGATCGAATTTGTGCCGCAGGACGCTAAAACGGTGAAGCTAAAACTGAAAACTTTACGGTCTAGGAACCCCTTGTTCAAATTATAAAGAAAAAACAATGAAATTTATTTACCTATCTGAGAAACGAGTAAAAGTCATTTCCATCAGCCGACCGATTATTGCTTCCAGTTTGCTATTAACTATTTGCAGACATCGATTCAATTATTGGCTGTCTTGACATTTTTCCGTTACGAACACCGTTCAATTTTGCTTCCGTCTGACTTTTACAACAGAAAAAAAAAACTGGGAACAATCTCGGTCTATGGGCTAAGCATTTTTAGTAAACAAATAACAATAAATTGTAATGTCTGTAGTTGATTAAGTAACATGTCATTTGTCGTGTCACGGTTCTAAAGTGGCTAGTTCGATTGTCGGTCCGGTTTGTAACAAACAAACTTTTGAAACATTTTCGTTTATTTCATTTGATGTGATACCGCTCTGGTTTCGGATCGCCAAATTACAAATAAAAATGAAATCGAATCATTCCAATAATCATTATCACTAATCATATATACTTAGAATCAGGATATCTGTACGATGAAGGTATGTGATGATAACTAATAATTATTGAATAAATTTCTTTTGAGTTTATCAGTAGTTCATTTGTTCAGTTAAATGTTGGAATATTTCATCATTTAAACCACTAATGATTCCGCAATTTTATAGCCGTTAGCGAGAACGTACGCGTCTGTGGCTCCGAAAGGATGGTGATACTAATCAAGCCAATCAATCATAAATTTATTTCCCCTTTACAACGTCAGCAAAATTTCGAGCGAGTCCGCAAATCAAACAAAAAGTGCACCCTTGCTAAATCAAGCCCTTGGATAAATGACCTAAACTGATTATGCTGAGTTTATCTACTTTTTATACGGTTTTCAAAACAAAGCTGCTTGGCATTTTCCTGATCCGTATTGGGGTATGCTAGGGCTGCTTTTTCACTAAACCTTTGAGTCTAATATCATTATAAAAGTTAAATAAAACGGAGGGCTAAGTCTAAGTTTTCAACAAGGCAAACGTCACAATCGCGTTTGAGTTAAGATTTCAAAGCCAGACCCTATTCACTCAGTATTTAGGTCTATCCTACAAATATAACTCAAACATAATAGTAATTATAGCGCACTCAGGCCTCTAAAGATAAATAAGATACTTAAAGTATAATAAGTTAATAAAAGAAGAGGCTGACTGTAAGAAATAGAGATTGTTTAAATTAATAAATAATTTCTTATACACTCGGCGTCAAAAAAATCGCACCTCTAAGAAAATCACGTTCAAATGGCATTAACTCTGGATATGCACATGCAGTCGTATTAATTATAATTTTATTTAAAAGGTTACTTAATTAACTTAATAAAAAAACATTATTTTTCATTATCAAATAAAACCTAAAGCAACAAATAAAGGGTCACAAAAATTCTAAGGAAATTTTGCTGCTCGGGAGAGTCGCGAGTTGCGCTAACTTTGTGGGTATAAAGAGGTCAACACGGGTTCAATGTGGGTCATTCGCTATTAAACCGTTGAAGGGGACACACGCACTGATTTTACTGAAGAAAGAACATCTGGAAAATGGACACTACAGCTGATGAGGCCGCTCAAGTGGTTGCACTACTGCAAGCAGGGGTGCGGCAGTGTGATGTCGCCCGGCAACTGAATCTGAGCCGTTTTTCGGTTCGTAGAGTCTACCAGCGCTTTTTAGAGACCGGTGGCTATATCCGGCGACATGGGTCCGGTAGACGTCGCTGCACTTCGGAAAGAGACGACCGGTTCGTTGTGTCGTACTCTTTGAGAAATCGCTTCTCAAACGCTGTTCAGCTGCAACAGGAGCTCCAGGCAGTTCGCAGACGCACCGTGAGTGTATCCACGGTTAGAAGAAGACTGAAGGAGAAGAACATAGCAGCCCGCAGAGCTGCTACAGGTCCAAAATTGACTGCAGCGCACCGACGAGCCCGCTTGCAGTTTGCTCGCGACCACGTCGATTGGACCATTGAGCAGTGGGGAGCTGTTCTCTTCTCAGACGAGACACGAGTGTGTCTTTTCTGCAACGACCGACGAAGAAGAGTATACCGGAGGCAGGGTGAACGTTTCGCTCAAGCCTGCATCCAGGAGACGGTGGAATATGGAGGCGGATCCTGCATGTTCTGGGGCGGTATGTCGGCTGCCGGCAAAACCGACCTGGTCTGCGTCTCCCGGACCGGAGGTGCTCGCGGACAAGGGTCGCTGACTGCGCGCCGCTATATCACAGAGATCCTGGATGTGCATGTGGTCCCTTTTGCCGAATCTTTTGGCGAGGGGTTCACATTAATGCACGACAACGCTCGCGCACACACTGCAGCCATCGTGAACGACTTCCTGCGGAGGTCCCAAATTCCTGTGATGCAGTGGCCAGCGAGAAGTCCTGATCTGAATCCGATAGAGCACCTCTGGGACCATCTTAAACGTAAGGTTCGATCTCGGGATCCGGCTCCTTCGACTCTAGAGGAACTCCAAACCGCGGTGATTGAAGAATGGGGTCTTATCCCTCAAGAAGAGCTCCTGAAGTTGGTGAGGTCTATGAGGGACCGTATGGAAGCCGTCATCAGGGCAAGGGGGGGGTAACACTAGATTTTGAGTTAATTTTAAGACACTTTTTGTACATTTTTTTTGTAAATTATCGATTATTAATTAGGACTTAATTAAGATTTTTTATTATTTTTCAAATTTTTATGCTTTTTGTATAATTTTAATTAAAAAAAAGATTGCACTTAATTGTTGTTTGATGCTCCTTTTTGTTACCTTTCTAATGATACCTAACACTATCCTCTATATAAGGTTTAGGAATTTTTGAATAAGATTTTTATAAGGTGCGATTTTTTTGACGCCGAGTTTAGTTCAATTAATAATGTAGTTTCTTTACAATATTCTACTATCGATGAGAGACTGAAGTCTAAATTAGCCAGTAATTTGTCTGTATTTTACAACACCACACCCAAATCCTCAATATACTTTATTAAAAGCTATACTTATTACTTATTAACCTCATTTACACAAGACTCGTTTGGTTCTTTATACTATATAATTAATATTTTGAGCTTCACCTTTGTAAATATCCTTTATATGCATATGTATACTCATATGTTCTGCTTCAAAGACCGTTATTACACCCCTGCGATTGTTTATAAGGAATATTTTCCTACAGAAAATCTGATTTATGAGGTTATGCATTTGGAGCGACCGCTACCGTGGAAGAGAGAAATTGCTCCGAGAATTCAGCTATTCTTTTAGTTAGGAGCCCACGGAAACTAAACTCGGCGTCAAAAAAATCGCACCTTATAAAAATCTTATTCAAAAATTCCTAAACCTTATATAGAGGATAGTGTTAGGTATCATTAGAAAGGTAACAAAAAGGAGCATCAAACAACAATTAAGTGCAATCTTTTTTTTAATTAAAATTATACAAAAAGCATAAAAATTTGAAAAATAATAAAAAATCTTAATTAAGTCCTAATTAATAATCGATAATTTACAAAAAAAATGTACAAAAAGTGTCTTAAAATTAACTCAAAATCTAGTGTTACCCCCCCTTGCCCTGATGACGGCTTCCATACGGTCCCTCATAGACCTCACCAACTTCAGGAGCTCTTCTTGAGGGATAAGACCCCATTCTTCAATCACCGCGGTTTGGAGTTCCTCTAGAGTCGAAGGAGCCGGATCCCGAGATCGAACCTTACGTTTAAGATGGTCCCAGAGGTGCTCTATCGGATTCAGATCAGGACTTCTCGCTGGCCACTGCATCACAGGAATTTGGGACCTCCGCAGGAAGTCGTTCACGATGGCTGCAGTGTGTGCGCGAGCGTTGTCGTGCATTAATGTGAACCCCTCGCCAAAAGATTCGGCAAAAGGGACCACATGCACATCCAGGATCTCTGTGATATAGCGGCGCGCAGTCAGCGACCCTTGTCCGCGAGCACCTCCGGTCCGGGAGACGCAGACCAGGTCGGTTTTGCCGGCAGCCGACATACCGCCCCAGAACATGCAGGATCCGCCTCCATATTCCACCGTCTCCTGGATGCAGGCTTGAGCGAAACGTTCACCCTGCCTCCGGTATACTCTTCTTCGTCGGTCGTTGCAGAAAAGACACACTCGTGTCTCGTCTGAGAAGAGAACAGCTCCCCACTGCTCAATGGTCCAATCGACGTGGTCGCGAGCAAACTGCAAGCGGGCTCGTCGGTGCGCTGCAGTCAATTTTGGACCTGTAGCAGCTCTGCGGGCTGCTATGTTCTTCTCCTTCAGTCTTCTTCTAACCGTGGATACACTCACGGTGCGTCTGCGAACTGCCTGGAGCTCCTGTTGCAGCTGAACAGCGTTTGAGAAGCGATTTCTCAAAGAGTACGACACAACGAACCGGTCGTCTCTTTCCGAAGTGCAGCGACGTCTACCGGACCCATGTCGCCGGATATAGCCACCGGTCTCTAAAAAGCGCTGGTAGACTCTACGAACCGAAAAACGGCTCAGATTCAGTTGCCGGGCGACATCACACTGCCGCACCCCTGCTTGCAGTAGTGCAACCACTTGAGCGGCCTCATCAGCTGTAGTGTCCATTTTCCAGATGTTCTTTCTTCAGTAAAATCAGTGCGTGTGTCCCCTTCAACGGTTTAATAGCGAATGACCCACATTGAACCCGTGTTGACCTCTTTATACCCACAAAGTTAGCGCAACTCGCGACTCTCCCGAGCAGCAAAATTTCCTTAGAATTTTTGTGACCCTTTATTTGTTGCTTTAGGTTTTATTTGATAATGAAAAATAATGTTTTTTTATTAAGTTAATTAAGTAACCTTTTAAATAAAATTATAATTAATACGACTGCATGTGCATATCCAGAGTTAATGCCATTTGAACGTGATTTTCTTAGAGGTGCGATTTTTTTGACGCCGAGTGTATATCTCCTACATGATAATAAAGAGCAGTGTGGGAAACAGCAATATTGTGCTTATGAAGCAAAGAAGTTTTTGCCTCGTTGAATTATTAGGTACCCAAGAAAAATATTGGTGTCTTATTTATGTAAGGATACTCAGCATTTTTTTTACGTGTTTTCGTGATTGTTTTTTGAATCGTTACGTAACAATATAAGTATCATCAAGTGCGAGTATAGGCGTGTAATAAAATGCAATAGATTATGTGGATAGTTTTCCGTTGGTAATTGTAATTATTACAAAATCATCTTATATCGGAACTCATAAATTAATAATAAAGAAGTAATGAAAACATCTTAATATTGTTACTATTTAAAGTAAGCTAATCAACAACAAAAACTGCAGTAGAAGTGAAGTTTTAGAAGAAAATAGTGTTTTTCCATTTCTGTTTTAAGATTTTACGGAACTGAGTTTTAATAAACTATTGCGATTAGTATTAATGATCCAGTGAATTAATTAAATTAAATAAAATCCAAAATAAGTGATTAAAAACTTCTTTAAATTAATGTGATAAAATAGAATAGAGTCAAGTCCAATTTAATGCACGTAAAACATATTGGGTATGTATAACTTAGTATTCACATTTTAAACGTTGAAAAAACTATGACCGATTTGATAATTAAAAAAAAAGCTCTATTAATATTTATAAGACAATAATTCAATGACGGGTAGAATACGTGAGTTTTGTTTTATTAAGATACTAGCTGTTGCCCGCGACTTCGTCCCCGTGTATTTGATTTTATCACGCGGTTAACCGGTATACAGCAAAAAATAAATAAAACAAAAATACAAAGTTTGGATTAATGCGTAAATTGTAGATAAAGAGAAAATGTGAACAATTGGTCACAGATTACTTTCCAACTTAATCTGGCCGCTGATTGAACCCGGATCCCTGCAGGCCAAAGGCACTTGCGGTACCATAAATGACCACTGTGCCACTGAGGTCGTTTGATAAAAGCGGCCAAGTGCGAGTCGGACTCGCGCACGAAGGGTTCCGTTCCATATGTAGCTAGTAACTTATAATGCCTCTTTATAGACAACGTTCGATGTGGTTTGATCCGGAACATAAACAAACAGTTTGTTTGGTTGACTTACGCTGGAGAAAACGACAAAGAGCTGACCGTGTGAGAAACAGCCGACGCTGAGGTCCACGCCGGCAACACGTAGCGTCTGCCCTTGGGTTTTGTTTATAGTCATTGCATAACACATACTCACCGGGAACTGTACACGTTTGAAATGGAATGGGTAATTATTGGAAATTGGGATTAAGCGGAATTCGTGGTATAAAAACTCTTTCACCGACGCCACATCCCGCCAAAATCTCCGCTTCTATTATGTTACGCTGCAGAGAAGTAACTTTTAGTCTTGTCCCTTGCATAATTTTAGGGGACCTAAATTTCTCAACAAAATAATTGGAACGCCAGTTTTTAATTAATCTTGTGTGCTTGAAGTCCAGGAGCGCTCAGAGAATTAAGAAAATCAACGGGATATTTGGTAGCGCCATCTAGCTCCATTACTCCGTTAATAGAAGTATACTCAACTACTTCTCCTTCAACATTGTTAAGAATATCCAAGTGGATTCTTTCGGCTTGGTTATTTCGCGGAGTCAGAATTGCTCTTTCGCAAGTTCTCATTATGTGTTATTTGATTTTGTTCACCATACACGGAAGAGATAAGTTCTTTAATTGAATCAACAGTGTGGCAGAGATTTTCAGATAAAACAATTTGCCCTTCTTCTACCGGATATGTCCCTTCGCCAATTTTTAGCAATAAATCAGAAAATTCCTGCGCATTTGTGTTGCCTCCTGTTCGCGCCCTCATGTTCACTGTTAAGTGCATTCTTGTGACGTGTCGCCAAAGGCTTGAGCTCTTTAAGCATGCTCTTATCTCATCGGTTTTTGTTACCCGTGGTACTACTGGCAACGTCTGTCTAAAATCCCCACAAAACAGCATCGTTACGCCATCCATAGATTCTGGCGTCATTTTGTCGGATACCTCTGACAGTTCTATTAACTGCTTCTACTGCTTTTCGGTGAGCCATAGTGCACTCGTCCAAGATAATTAAACAGCAATCAGCCTAAAACCTTTGCTTTATGACTGCTTCTAGTGAAACCACATACAGGATGTTCACTTATGTCTAAATCTATGGGGATTTTAAACATCGTATGAGCAATTTTACCGCCGGGTAACAAAGTGGCTGCTATTCCAGACGACGCCACAGCAAGAGCTAGTTTGGCTTAAGCTCGTAATTGTCCCAAGATTATCTTAGTGAGAAAGGTTTTTCCCGTCCCACCGGGTGCATCTAGACATATAATTTCTACTATGTCATCGTCAATACTGTGACATATACGGTCGAATACAGTGCGCTGTTCTACAGTAAGACTGTGGACTCCGGTTGGTAAAGTTTCAGCTAGTTCAGCTGGGTCATAATTTATTTCCGCAGCGTATTCTCTATTAATACGTTCCCCTTCTATGGTCGGCGCTGGCAAACCATACTGTGGGAGAGAACCACCCATAGATGGAACTAAATCTTGTAAAGCTACTAAGCATTGATTGAAAGCAATCTCTCGTAATCTATGGTTAAAGACACCGTCAATATTTTGTCTTATATTCCTAAAAAAGTCTTCCGCTAATCTTTCTTAATATTTAAGCCACTATTGCTCAGCATTTAAAAAATCACAAAATACCAGTAATACAGCAAATAAATGACGCAAGCGGTGTGGACTATCACTGACGCATTCATTGGCTAAAGCGCTGAATCTAAATATTTAATTCCAGCGGTAATATAAAGTATCAGCATAAGGTAAGTACATAAGTTGTGTGTATTAAGATGTCCAAGGTTTTTTTACTATCCCACGGAAACCCTTTAACTTTCCGGGATAAAATGTATCTAAGATGTTGACCAGGAATATAAGGTATCACCATGCAAAGTTCATTGAAATCGGTCCAGCCATTTCGGAGATTAGCCCGTACAAACAGATAAACAGACAAACAGACAAACAGACAGAGAAACAAAAAAAATTAAAAAAGCACTTTTTGGTATTTTCCCTCTTTTTACATCCCCCTGACTTGGTATTAAGCATTTTTTTTCTATGTACAGAAATTCGACCTCTACAGTTTTATTATAAGTATAGATATAGATTGTTTTACATTTTGTGCTTAAAATTATAATAAAAAGCAAAAAAGCTTATCACGAGAATTAGGTATAATTCAAGAGTTAAAAGTAATTAAAATTATTATATCCTATAATTAATCATGTACATCAAATTAATCAGCTCAAAGTACCCACAGAAATTGACTCACAGTAACTATTATCAGAGGTAATCAACAAAGTTATTTACCAAATATAAACAGAGAATAAGAAACTTGGTAAGTTAAATAGGTCGAATATAAAGACGGCTTAAAACACTGAGACTCTCGACCCGGCAATGAAATGAGTTAATTACGGCGAATCGTTCCAAGCGGTGTGTGCACAACTTTAAGGCTTGAAGTAGACCGAAGCGGAAAGTATGTTTGTTGTACATAGCTGTGTAGATTCGGAGCACCTCTCAACATTGGGTACTGAACGTTTTGAATGGCGAGCTAGAGCTTTGTTTCGCAGAGCTTCTCGTAATTACTTCGGGTTGTGCTACTGCTCATTAGTGCTTGCAGCGTGCCTGCAGCGGTGCGACACTGGTCTTAAGGTATGCAGTTGCGTTCATTATTAAAATAAAACGAAAATAATTGTTTACAAAAACAGGTTATTTGAATCACATTATTATATCGAAATTAAAGTCTATTTTTATTGATTCCGCTGGGGAACTGTCTACATTATTTTTATTTTCAGAAATATAACAATGTAAACATTTATAATTTTTATATATTTTATGCATTTTCAATGCGATCTTATAAGATAAATTATTATAATAGAAAAATACTAGAAAAAATCGACTCGGGTCACAAGTGAATCTCAGGCGGGAATCGAACCCGCAATTGTTCGCAAGGCTCGGTAGCTCAATTGGGAGAGCATTGGACCGGATTTCCAAAGGTTGCGGGTTCGATTCCCGCCTGAGATTCACTTGTGACCCGAGTCGATTTTTTCTAGTATTTTTCTATTATAATAATTTATCTTATAAGATCGCATTGAAAATGCATAAAATATATAAAAATTATAAATCTAACATGGCTGTTTCATCTTAATCGATTGACCAAACATTTGTAAAAATGTTTCTTTCGAATACGAGAGGATGTTCCTCTCATTGATGAAACAACACTGGCCTACAGCGTAAAATCAGGAATGTACTAGAAAATTTCGACGAGTGTTCGCAAGGCTCGGTAGCTCAATTGGGAGAGCATTGGACCGGATTTCCAAAGGTTGCGGGTTCGATTCCCGCCTGAGATTCACTTGTGACCCGAGTCGATTTTTTCTAGTATTTTTCTATTATAATAATGTAAATATTGACTAAAAAAGCTCATCAAGGGTGTTTCGGTCATAAGTGGCCGATTGTCTCCCTAATATATTTCTATACGTAAGACGACCGGTACTATAGTATCTATTACATATGCTTTACAATGCTTATTTTTGGCAAGGCCAATTGGTGTGAATGTAAGAAATATTATTATTACTACTTAGATTTTTTTGTATATCTTATCAATAATTTTCAACTACATATTAGTGGTTTGTCAGCCCTACGCTTGCTACGTTTTGCATTATAATGCAATTTATAATGCAATTACGTATGTATATGCAATGTCAATTAAAGAGAAGCTGTGTGTGATATTTTAATTGTCGTTTCAAAAAAGTAAAAAATTTCGAATTAAATAAAATTTTTAATCTGTCTATTATGATTTTGATTAAAATAGTTTGGTTTGTTAGCTTTTAATCTTATATTTTTCCGCAACATACAAACCAGTTATCGAACTTACGGCACCTGTTATTCCTCCAGATACAACGACAAGAACCACCTTTTGATCTGAGACCACTTAACTACAGAAATGCAGTTAAATTACCGCTTGCACGTTAGTATAGGTTTATTGATTCAAAGTCTGTTGGCTGTTATTACTTTTTTATACTTTCAAATATAGTAAGCTATTGTCGGTTACAAATTTTAAATAAAATTTGTCATAATTATCACATTAGCCTTATAACTCCCACTGAGAACTTGACCAGATCATCGTCGATCTATCTTTTGGGAAGACTTACAATTTTATAACCTTTTAACCGCAACGGTAATCGGTTCTTCCCGCTATCTGTTCCGCCCTTCAAACAATTTCGGGTACTTTACTTCTTCCATGCAAGTGCAAGTTAGTAAAAGCAGACCAGGATGAACTTTCACGAACAAAACGAACGTTCTGAAAAATAGCCAGAGAAAAAGCACCCTTATTTCACGAGCTTGCATGAAAGATCTGATAAGAATTGAAGAAGCGCGAGATGTTTGTCAGGAACATAGAAAGAAGAAATCCCCTAACGCGTGATTGTATGTAGTATATACTTCTCCCGCGCATCTCCTTATATCTGACAGGTATTGCTCTTTTTATTGCCCGCTGGGTCACCTCAAACCTTCTTATGAAACCGATAGTTAGCGATCACGTCTCACTACAGCATTTAATCCCTGGCAACGCACTCTGGTACTAGTACTTTCAAAGAATAGAACAGATTATAAGTTCCATAAATAAAGACCCTTTTGTGAATAAGGAAAAAGGTGAACTCGTGTTGATTTTTTATTTGTGCGCTTATTGTCGAGTAATATATTTTTGGTGTAATATAATTATTGTAGTATGAATACAAACAATAAGAATAATGATAATACATAAACAATAGAGATAATGGCCATATTACATGAACAACATATAAGAGTAATTACGACACTTAAAAATGAAACAAAATTACGTTTTATTTTATCTGTCGCTTGGTTTTTTATTATGGCATCATTATTAAAATTGCGTATCCTCATGGATTTAACTCGTGAAAATTTTCAATTACGTTTTTCTATGATTTAAAGTGGATTTTGCCATCTCAGGAGAGTCTCGTTTCAAACTACTTTTGGCAATAAAACTCCACACAAGACGACTATTTATGGCTGGTTTTGTTTTTTTTTTTAAATTAAAAGTTTGTTTAATTGTTATAGTTAAACGGAGCTAATTTCTAGTGCCCCATATGAAAACGACAATGATATTTCTGCAAAATAGTGTTTAATATAGGTTAAGAATACGAAGTATCAAAGTACACAATATTTTGTTGATAATTGTTATTATTGTTTTTCTGTTATGTAGGCATTCTATTGCTAGATTTCTATATGTTAATGGACGGCTTTTTATCATTTTCATCTTTTTAAATTTTTGCGTTGCCTAGGCCTTCTTCAAAACCATTTACAGGTTTAACTGTCCAGCTAGATAATTCATTTAAGTTTAGATGCCTTGGATCAGCAGGCATCAATGAATAATTCACCTTCACCATAAGTGAAGAAAAAAATCTGCCACCGAAGCTGACGTTCCTCATGGCTTTACCCACAATTGTCCTGCTCATAATATACGGTGGTCACCCTACGAATTGTCTTTTGTCAATTGAAATTAAGCTAAATTGATAAAATTTTTAAGCATCAAAACTTTCATACCAAAACATTAAAACTTTCGCCTAAGTAGGTTGGTACTCTTGTTTTGCCATACGATGTAGTTACAGAAGCAGCCCATGAACTTTTGCTATGGACATTCCTAATGCAGCTACTAGTTGTAGGAAATAAGATTTAAAGTTCAGATATGCCATATACTTTTGCGGATAGCTGTGAACTACTAACCAGTTTAGTTCTAAAAGCTGGAGGTGAACTTCTTAGTTCCACTTTTTCAATAGCTGATTTAGAATCGTACCTATTACTTTTATTTCTGTTTTATTTTATTTTCTACGTTTACACCATCTATTAGTTAATATTCTTAACTGTTGAAATTGAAATGGTTAATGGTGCCCAGTTCGCTCCCGGATTTTTTTGCTTTATGGTTTTCTGTGGTGCAAATAATTTCATTAATGGAAATATATTTTGTTTGGGCATTATCATTCACAGATAATTCAAGAAACCCAGTTTCGGATCTATCCCTAAGATTCTGTTTATTTATTATGTATACCTTCCTCTTTATTCTAACACATAATTTCTATGGAAAAATACACTTTTTAATAACGTGTCAGTGGCATTATTTAAACCTGCTTCAACTAGGTGGATAACCGGGGTTTTTGGTAGACAAAAGAATATCATCTTTACTTCAAATATAGAATTTGAAAAAAATCACGCACGGGTAGTAGTACCCTTAGTCTAGTAGCCTTAATTGCACCAGTCCCGATTAAGAGAAAGACTTGGGTTTAAATCTGTACTTGATTTTTTTGTTACTTATATTACATTACACTTAACACAAACTACTAGATTTTTATATCTAAATAAATTTATCGTAGAAAAAAAACAATTTGTTATTGTCGTCAGGTGGGTCTCAAACCCATATCCTCTCGATGTCCTGGTGACTGCTCTTCCAATTGCGCTACCGAGTCCTGTACATTTTTTATATTCTAGTTAACTACTTACCTACAACATCAAGTGGAAAACGGTTACAAGTATAAAACAATAGGTAAAGATTTATGTGTATATATCGTCAATAACGTCATTAAAAAAACACTACAGAATTAAAAGTAAACAAGAGTAAAAAGATAAGAATTAATGTGACCACCAAAAATAGATTTAAAAAGGTGAGCTATTTGGTTTGCAATTTTATATAGGAATCCTGACAGATCAATAAAAGACTGAATGTTGTTACAGTGTTATAAAAGTTGGTAAAATATGCAAATCTAAAGGCATGTGCAAATAAGATAAAAACTTAAAACACTTATGTAACAGTGCGCTTTTTGGCAAATGTTGAATAAATTTGATTTTTAAGAATAAACTTAACATAAACATGATAATAATTTCCGCATGTTTTTAATGAAATTTTCTTCAAGATAAAACACAATCTCACAATATTCATGAACAAGATAAGAAATTAAGACAGTTATCTCTTCCCTATAAATAAACGCTACGAATTTACTTTCCTCTTTACAAAATTAGCTTAATTTCTTAGATAACAAACGTTCAACTCGTAACTTAGTAATGCATAAATGGATTTAGCTTCCTCAGGGTTGGTATTTAAAGGCTATAGAGTTTTAATTCATTGAAGATATGGTTGAAAAATTATTCCAGTTGCAAGCAATAAATTTTTAAAAATAATATATTAAATCTTTGTTTATTATTTTTTATTATTGAAAAGTGCTTCTTTCATCTATTTTCTTTTATTTTTAACATTGGTATTAGATTCCGATATTGGAAAATGTTATATGAATAAACTAACTTGCTGCTCTCGATATAGTGCCCAGAACAAAATAAGAAGCAGTTTGCATTAAACTATTTAATCATATTTTCGATTTATACCAAAGATTTGGCGTTAAATCTGCAATGAGATCGGTAATTTATTTATTTTATTTATGGAAAACCAACGCTTTTATTTCATAACAATGTTCTCACCAATGAGATCAGTCCATAAAGTTAAGCACTTAAAAGGTCATCATATCATTTAAATGGCTAATAAATAAAAAAAATATTTAATCCTGGAGTTTATCAACTGTTAAAATAAACAGAACTTCAGGATATGATATCATATTGATCAATAAACCATCGGCGTCGGCATTTGTACATTAAAGTTACAATTTAGGTTTAAGGTTTAAAGACATTTACTCTCATAAGAACATACAATGTTTGCTTAAAATGAGGTAACATGAATATTACTACGCCATTTATAATACGGTTAAATATTTGGTCTCAGAGCACGTAGGTCTGAAACGTCTACTCATTACGTCTAATTACTGAATCATAACATAACATACTGAATCAAGGAATTACGAATAAATAATATTATTAAATTATAGGAGAAGAGGCAATATGGATAAAGCGGGCAAAGATTTCATGTTTAAGATAATATAAAACACATTTGTAATGTCATATATCAGCATAATACAAAAATATTTTAATAATATCGGATTTAGTTGTAAACAGAATCCTACTATGCCTATTTGAAAAATTATCAGTGACTTAAGCCCGTAAGAAATAGTATTTACTGGAGTAGTTTGTACAGCACCCATTCCTCTATAAATTCACAATGCGTTTTTGTTATTTTCTAAAGTGGGAATTGATGTTACATATCAGAGTCCAGGGGCTCTATTTTTAAATAATTTGAATCCGGTTTTTATATGAGAAACTCACGTCATCTCTTACTCGCGGTATAGAGAATATAAGACACACAAACATCGCATTCGAGCCGGACATGAAAGTTTTTAAAATGGGTCCCCAATACAAAATGTTACCAAAACTTCCTGATTGATAAGAAGACAAAAGTCGATTTCAACGAGTTCTTGTGAATTCAAGAAGATACTAGTGGCCCGTCCCGGCTTCGCACGGGTGGACAAAATTCTTGAAAGTTTTTCTATTATTAAATATTTTTCTGTTAGCGCCATCTAGCGTCTGGTAGATGAACTATTTGCAGTTAAGGCGTTGCTATGGTAACGCATATACAATAGAAAAACAGCAGGAAAAAGAGCGACCAGACAAACAACAAATTTGTGATCTTAAATTATAGACTAGCTGACCCGGTAACGCGTTGCTATGGTAACGCGTATACAATGGAAAAAGAGCGGGAAAAAAGTGTGTTCTTAGAGTATGTATTGTCTATGGGTTAGATTAATAGTAGTTTTCATTCGAATACAAAGATTAGTAAGTTACTAATTTGTTATTCGAATCACAGGATTTATAATTACTAACGAGTCGAATTACTATATCATTCGTATTCGCACATCGCTAAGTCAACCCTATTTAAAGTAAGACGTTCATAAAGTTACAAGGCGAATTAAATTGCGTACAAATTACACCTGTTAAGTAGTGCCGGAGAAGTTATTTAGAGATGAGGTCTTCAGTTCGAATTACTGTATAAAATCGAGCTTAAAAGCTTTTTAATCGCAATGAAGATTATAAGCTTTGGAACCATGGTAACAGCGTTTGTACTTGGCGCCCGTAATGTGAGTATTTTGAAATTATGATGATATCGCGTTATAAGTTTAAACTTATCGTACATAACTAACCTTCAAATATACTATAAATGATGATGTGAAAACTAAGATTTTACGAAGTTTTAAGTTGAGATACCTATAAGATAAGTAAATTTAACCTTAAGATTGTAATCATCTTCTTGAGGTTTTGAAGTCTGCGATATACCTTAAGTACCTTTAAGTGACTTTATAGGTACTTAGTTGTAAGTATTTTAAGCGTGTATGTTAACGGAAATGTATGAAATCAAGGAATTGTGTACAAATCCTAGAAAATGTGTACAACTCCGATATTATTTAGGAAATGTATAAAATATTGTTTGAAAAACAAAAGTTTCCTCGGAATTGTATATAATTCCAATATCGTATTAGGAAATTTATAAAATCAATGCTTTCTGTAATAAAACACGTTGTTAAAATGAGAATAATATTTTTTATTATATCTTGTAACTTGTAACTATGTATCTAGTAACTTTTAACGTATCACAAAATCAACTTATATTATTCTTATAACCTCACCTAACCTAAAGCAATACCCTCCCCTCCTCCCGTTGTCCCCGCGTACCTATCAATATCTCGAATATTTTACATTTCCGATCGCTATTTAGGAAATATATAGATTTCCTAGGAAATGTGTATAATATAATTTATTTTTAAACATTTCCGTTCGATTTTAGGAATAACATACATTTCCCAGGAATTGTATACAATGACGGATTACATACATTTCCGTTAACATATATAAATGTATGATTAATCAATAAATAAAAACAAGCAATTAAAATAAAACTTTAATAATTTTTATTTACGTTTCATTAGACATATTATAAGATAATATGCTGAACACGAATATACTTAATTAAATTTACAATTAAGAAACTATTCGCTCACGAGCTGCCGTAGAATAGATAGAATGTTAAAAGACGAAACATATATTTGAGCTATTGTGTTAAAGTAAAACGTAGTCTCGACCAAACGTAGTTAGATTAGGAAAATTGCAGGTAAAACTAAAAAAACAAATGCTTTCGTGGGTGGATTGTCATTAGTTGTAACGTAATTTGAAGTCGAGAAGGAAACCCACAAAGATATTTATAAAAGTATTTTCAATATTTGTTAAAGATTAGTTTTGTTCTTTCACGATAGGGGCTTTCTAAGTAGTGTTGCCAAACTATCGATAGAATTTCTATCGATTTTTTCATCTGAAAAATTACGTACTATCGATAGGCCTTTCGATTCTATCGATAGAATTGATAGTATCGATATTGCCCGTAAATAAGAAACAATTGATAGTATCGATTGTATCGATACTATCTATGTTCTTGGTAACAATACCATTGATAGTATCGAGACTATAGATTATTTTAGATTATCGATAGTCTTCAAGTTTGCAATAGTATTGGGTTTCTTTTAACAGCAATGTAATAAAATGCTAACCCTTTTGCATTATTACCGATCTGTGCTACTCACGTAAATTTGAACGTATCATTTGAAATTATTTGTTCTAATGTTGATTTATTGTTGAATGTTATGCCTTAAAATTTTTAACGATACTATTGTAAATTGAGAAATTATCGATAGTTCAAAACAAACGATAATATCGATACTGTCGATACTATCGATACTATTGTTACCAAAAATAAAGACAGTATCGATACTATCAATAGTTTGTTATTTACGGGCAACAATACTATCGACAGTATCGATAGTATTGCACTACTTCAATAGTATTGCCTCGTTTTGAGCGGTTCGATAGAATCGATACTGCGATCGATAGTCCTACTATCTATCCCCTATCGATCGACTATGGATTCATTATCGATTATACACTATTTTAAAGTACTTCATTACGGATAGCATTTTTAACTTATTATTCATTCCGAAGTATTATAAACTATTTATTTCATTTTTGTGTTTAAGGCGGTTTGATTTATCAGAAAAGGCTGTACTTCTTTAAAGACTTACATTTAAACATCTCTTAACGAATAACGTACACCCACTGTAAATTACTGTATAAATGTTTAAAATACGTGAGGTTTATTTATTTTCCAGACATTCCCATTTATTTTAAATTTATTTTCTACTACGAGTAATAGCAATAGAGGGCTGTAATTAACACGCTAATATGTGGTGTAAAATGGTTACGTGAACTACACATGTGGAATAATTATTGACCTAGAGAAAATTCATGTTCGTATCATATGTTAATGAAGCGAAATCATTTCAGCCAATTGGCTGAGTGAATTTTAAGTGATTTTAATATTAACTTATATATTTTTAGGGTTAATGGTAGGTTACTTTGTAGTCATTCTGTAAGGCGTGTAAAGCGTGCTTTAAAAAAAATTGTTTGTGTTATTTTAACAAATTTCAGACGTTAGATGACTCAGGATTATATAATAATTTTTTCTTACTGAACGTGCTCTTTTTATAGGATTTTTGTATGAACTCAACACTATAACTCACGACGAAAGGGATGGATAAGCATGCCTAATGCTTGTTTACATTGTTCATGGTATTTTGTCGTAAAATTAATATCTCCTTAATCATTATTAGTCGCCATATATTGTTTAAGTTATGCGACATTTTTTGTATGATTCTTTTGTTTTGCTGCAATTTTTTTATATACCTAACTAAAAGCAAACCGGATCGAACCTCTATGCTAGGACCCTCGGATTAAACCGATTGGCTTATTTTGCTCGCGGTCTTTAGTTGTTTCTTGTCAGTTGAGTTGCGATTATGATCTCTGTTTATCGATATCGTGTCATAAAACTAATAAATCGTTGAAAGATATAATGCTCACATAGATAGAGGATTTGTTTTCATTTTCAATATTTTTCTTTAAATGCAAAAAAAAATCTTGAACAAGACAATGTCTTAGGGTAATTTAGTACATCTAATTAGTGTGAGTGAATGAAAGATTATTATTATATTATATTATATAATGTGCAAAGATTTTTTCTATTTTATTTTTTTTATTTTTTTAGCTATTATTTTTTTAATTATTTTAATAGAGAAATACCAGAAATATCGACTCGGTTCACAAGTAAATACTCAGTGAACAACGCTGGCCTACTGCGTAAAATTAAAAATTTATTGGAATATTTCGACGGGTATTCACAAGGCTCGGTATCTCAATTGGGAGAGCATTAGACCGGATCCAAAGGTTGCGAGAATTCACTTGTGAGCCTAGTCGATTCTTTCCGGTATTTTTCTATTAAAATAAGTTATCTTATAAGATACCTAGCATTGAAAAAATGAATATTCTTTTTAAATTAATAAAACCTATTATATTGTATTATTTTACAGGTACGTTCGAAATTAACAGCTCTGCAGTTTAAGAGCTTCATCAAATACAAGTTTCCGAGAATACAGTGAGTCATAACAAGTTCAAAACTTTACCGATCGGTGAATTTGCTTAAGCTATTTGCTTAAGAAAATATTTTATTCATGCAATGTGAGAAAGGAATTCAAATTGAAATATATATAAAATATTCATTTTATATCTCTATCAAGCCAAGGAGTAACTTATAATAAAAATAATTGTAGTGTGATAGGCTTGCTGCGAGGATTGTCCTAGCGGTCGAAGATGCAAATAAATATGGCGTGCACTTAAATTACTCTTCTATCCTTACTACGAGACAGGCATGTCTTAAAAAAACCGTTGTGCGTACTTATTTACGTATGTAAGAAGTTATACTTCTTTATCGTTACTGAACAAAGATAATTAATATTATAATTTTATATAAATTATTGTTGGCTACCATATATAATTTAAAATCACACACACATACATACACATTCATAATTAGCGGCCCACTTCATCCTGCTGCTTTATTCTATGTCGCTTTTACGGCCAACTTCAACATGATAATTTTGTGTCACATTATTAAAATTTCACTCTCATCATTTTTTCATAACGCGCCTAAAGAAGTATATCTTCAAAAAACACTTGATTTATTCTTCTAAATTTAAAAAAAACTGTAGTCTAGACATAAACCTAAAAATTGCTCTTTAGCGCTTGGGTGTTACAAAACTAACATACAAAGTCATAACACATCCTCTGTATTATTCTTATATACTGCAAAGTTGTAGTTTGAAACTTATTACATCATCCTAACTGTCACCGTTTGATTGATTGACTGTAAGATAAGCTTTAGCGTAAGTGTACTGGCGGGAGTGAGAGTATGGTATGAAAAAGTCAATCCATATAGTTTCCAAGTCTTGAAGTAATTACAATTTTAACACACATTTTATCAAAAATTGAGGACGAGTTTACGTTCCAAATATCACGTTTTAAAACTAACACCAGTTATTCAGTTCTAAATTCAAATTGGTTTGGGACTTTCTTTGCTTTTACAATTGTGGATATTATAAAGGAAGTCTTTGACATACGTTTGCTGTATAGCTGCAGGCATGAGTAAATACACTGCAATGAACCATCGACCAAGGCATTCTGCAAAAATGAACGTTATTACAAAAGTATAAAGCAGTCTTTCATCAAAATTACTGAAGGCTAGTTTATAAAAGCTGTTCAGCTCGTGACACGTTTTCTTCTTCTTTTGTTTTATTGTTTGCACACTTTGAAATATTAACTAAGGTAAATATAGCTTTTACTCTTCTGTTCGTGGTTAAAATGAATGTAAAATTTTGTGTAATCTTAATATATAAAAATCACGTGTCACGTTGTTAGTTCGCGATGGACTCCTAAACTACTTAACCGATTTTGATCAAACTTCGTAACTATCTGTTAATTGATCTAACTTAAAAGATAGGATTTATAACACAGCAAGGCGTGGCTGGGTCAGCTAGTTTGATATAAAAATACAAGGCAATATTATTTGATTTTAGGGTAAAATCATCATAATAATAGTATCTTTTTAGCAAATATAGTTTTGCCGTCATTTGTCCTGCCCTATTCCATAAAGTGTTGTCTAATTGAAAAATAATAAATAACTTGTTAGGAATGAAAATACAGTGTTTATTAAGACTTTATGTTAAGAATTAATATTGAATTTTACTAACTTCATTTATATAATCGATTTAAATATTCAAAACAATACGGATTATATAAAAATATAATAAAATAATATATTTATTTTTATATTGTATAAAATATTAATTTTGCTTTTATTTTGTTTACCTATTGTAAACAATGTATCTATGCAAATAATTAATAGGTAAATGGATAATCCATTTACATCAATAAGTCATAATTAGAGCGGAGCGAGCGGAGGAGCTCCCATGATAACTTCAATGACGAAATGTATGTGACACCATAACTCAATAAACTATTAGCCGATTTTCGTATTTTTATAATGAATCGAAACAACAGGTCAAGGACTAGATGGTGACGAATTTTAAAATTTGCAAAAATAGAAAAGTTATTTTCAAAAAACATTGGCTCTATGGGATAAGCAAAAAAAAATATTTTTTTTAAACTTCAGCATATATACACTGAACTCTCTAGAGCTTATATCTTTGAAATCACCAATCCGCTCCGCTCCAATATATGGTGCTCAAATATCAAATCATTAAACGAGAATCACTCCTTTACAAGCATTTAACACTAAAAACCTACCTCATTGTGTTATGCTTCATTCTGTTATGATACGTGCTAGCTAGTACACCGTTATCTGTTAGCGGATACTGTGAGACTTTAACTGGTGGTGACAATGACTTAACTGTGATGAAGTTTCAAGTTTAGAACCGTTCGCTTACTTCCTTATGGTGTTAACGTTATATTGTCTTGTCACATGACTCTTATGTATATTGCAAAATGTGTGTGTTTAAGACGTTATCAAGAAGTTAAGGTGTTTAGATGTGTTATCACTACATAGTATAAAACAAAGTCACTTTCTCTGTCCCTATATCCCTATGTATGCTTAAATCTTTAAAACTACGCAACGGATTTTGATGCGGTTTTTTAAATAGATAGAGTGATTCAAGATTCAAGTTTATATGTATAATACATGTATAATATAGTAGAGCATTGCATCCGTGCGAAGCCGGTGCGGGTCGCTAGTGAATATTATAAAACATAGATTACTGTATTTTATGTATTACTGTAATTATCTTAATATATATAAATCTCGTGTCACAATGTTTGTCCTCAATGGACTCCTAAACTACTTAACCGATTTTGATCAAACTTCGTAACTATCTGTTATTTGATCTAACTTAAAAGATAGGATAGGTTTTATTTTAATTGATAACACAGCAACGCGTGGCCGAGTCAGCTAGTAGTTATATAAATTTCCGTTGCAATTTTTATTATTGCGAATTCATATAGTGGCATATCGGGAAACCTGAGTTGTAAACTGTTATTCAAAGCTAAAATAGACTATCAAAAACACACAATGGCAATATTTAATAACGTTTAATTAAAGTAATAACTAACCATTGCAAATACACACTATTACGAAGTAAACCAGGCCTTTTTACTAAACAGGTCAATGCCTTTATAATATCAAATAGGATGACAGACAACATAATTAGCTTTAATAATATCGTATCAAAGACTGTAGCAACAATAGTTATCTGTCTCGTTTCATCACCAGATCGAATTAAAGATCACGATTGCGAAACTATTATTTCGTATGTTATTGTTTGCGATTTTTTTTCAAAGTATGGATTGCAAATTGTCCATATGATTTGCAATGGCTATTAATCTTTTTGTTCATGTGACATTTGATATGAATAGCTTGTTATTCGAGATGAGATACTGATCTTTGATCCTAATTTACAATGTAGAAAAACGTTTGATAAATTATTTTGAGCTTTTATGTAACTCGTACGACTTATTTTGTCATTGTGTTAGAAATGGTTCCTCGTTGCCTCAGTAAATAAATAGAACAAAGATGACTTAAAAGAAATATTTAAACCATGCTATATTTTTAGTATGAAGACTCAGGATGGTGTAAGTTCAGAAGTATTTGAAACATCAAATCAATGGGTGAGTGATTAAAAACCAAATGGCTGATTCAGTAACCATTTAAATGAGATTAGGGATTTCGATGTGGCTTTATCTGCGTTTGTTACTTTGGAGAAATAGATTATTGAGAAAGGCAGTGTATAACAACAGGATATTACAAGCTGATGATCTAAAAAGTATAAAACCAAGTCGCTGTTTTCCCCTGTCTGTTTCTCTGCTTCTCTCGGACGCAACGGATTTCGATATGGTTTTCATTATGATTTAGATTCAAGTACGAAACTTAAGTAATTTATTCAGAAAGGTTTATAAGCAAAACAATATAATGTTTATAGCGCATAAATAATATAATGACAAAAATTACAATATATAAAAAAGTTTCTATTGAGATTTGTATAGGTACGCATAAAATATAAAACATTGTAAGTTCCAAAATACCTGTAAAGAAAATCGATAGTTAAGATGTGATTAATTAGTATGTAAAACACTTTGACAAAACAATAAATTAGGCAGTTTAATATCGGATATAAGAGATATTCAGACGGTCGTTTTGCTTAACAAGCTGTTTTCGCTCCGACTACGCGACTGAGGGAAATAACATATGAGCTAGGAAATTGATGTTTGGTGCCTGCGATTTCATTCCTAGACTTGGGAACTTGATATATTATCAGTTTGTATTCTAGTTTTATTGATTACAGGTCCATTTTCAAGCAATATTGACCGTAATTACTGCTCATAATGCATAAAAAAACACTATATCTTTTCCAATTTGATAACTCAATTCAACATTCAATGACGCTAACTTATACGAAAAATTAAATTCTATTTCTACGTAAATATTATGAAAACGATCGGTATAGAATAGTTTGCAAACTAACTGAGTGTTCCGATGCGGATATATATCAATTGTTATCTCGGGTATTCGTCTTGGGATGTATGTGCAGCTATAGCGAAATCCCGTAGCGGCGCCCGCTGTGATAGGCGCCTATAAAAGTAATCTCCGGTACATCAAGACAGGGCTGCCATACTTGAGAATCATTTGTTACCAAGTCTAAATATTACATTAGGCTGAAAATGGCTAGTATGAAACTCGCAATTTCGCAGACAATGGCTGTGTTGGTACTTTAGAAAGATGTAACTTCATTTTTAGGTTCCTTACTTACAATGGAAATATTTTGATGATGATTAATTGTAATGAGTACCCACATTAAGTCGTTTCGGGGAAAACAAACATAATTAATTTTAAATATGACACTTAGGGGAAGTAAAAAGTAATTTATTGACCTGTAAAATAATTATAGTTAAAGGTTGGTTGGAAAGCTGCCAATAAGCACTGATATATTTTTATGAAGGATCAATAGGCCCAATGTCAACTTCATCATCATCTCGTCGATGGTTCATGGAGCATAGTTTTATTGATACGCGGGGCGGAACTCATAAAAAAGCTTTACTAGCTTATGTTAAAAACTAAAAACCCTAAACGCGAATGAAAAGCGAACATTTATATTGTGTTTAATATTGTTCATTACTGTACATAACAACCTTACATAGTTTGTAGTCGTGTATAAGTGAGAAAGATCAGTTAATTTATGAATATTCTGAATACAGTTTCTTAAAAAAATACAATCTTAACTGTTAGCGTATAATACATAACCATATTACTATTCTTATATTGAGTGTTTATTACTATTTATTTTATTTCATATATATTTTTCTGTACTGGAAACACCATTATTTACCATTTTGCTACGAGATGTCAATCCATTTTTTTACATCTTAATAATTATGTCGCTACTAGCTGACCCAGCCACGCGTTGCTGTGTTATAAATTCAAATAAAACCTATCCTATATTTTAAGTTAGATCAAATAACAGATAATTACGAAGTTTGATTAAAATCGGTTAAGTAGTTTAGGAGTCCATCGCGGACAAACAACGTGACACATTGCAAAGAAGACTGATACTCGAATATTCGATATCTGAACGTGTCCGTATTCTTGCCATTATGATTATCATTTGTCATGCATATTCTCGTGTTTTAATATTGTTAATTAATTCATGATACGCAAGGTCGCTTTTAATCATATAGTCACGAAATTTTAAATTTTATTTTTGGACTGCAAGTTTTTGTGAAATAGAGAGAACGTCTCCTTACATCGGTGAACATCAAAACATAAGACCTTGTGATAACTCGGGATCTAATGGTTAACATTTCAGCGGCTTCCACAAATTTTGCCGTAATTCACTTCACAAAGGGAAATCTTCTCTGAATACCGGGTTTCTAACTTATATGAGTACAGTTTCAGTAATATTGTAACTTTATTAATCACACAATCCATTAGGGCAAATTCATTTATTATTGTATCGGTAAAATGGACATTATGTGCCCTATTTTTGTTAAGCCGGAGCGACCTTACCTTCGAAGTCAAATGGTTTGTGTCTTGAATACTAGCATTTTTTCATGAGTATATATCTATTTTAAATGAATAACCCTTATTTATGTAAAATATAGGTATGTATGTATATCCGTTATCCTAGAATCCACAATACAAGCCTTACAGTGCCTACATAGAGATAAATTAATTGGTGTGAATGTGCTAATTATTATTATTATATTCTCAATTTTTATAAAAGTGAATATAATTGAAACGTTTACTGTTGTTGCATTTTTTTTTAAATTAACAGTAAATATGGAGAAACCGTTATTAATATAGTACAGTCTTGACTTTTAAGACAACCCACCATATATTTATATTATACACACATTTAGGGCTCAAGAAAGCTTTTGCTAGTTATTAAATATCAGGTTTATAATTATATTTTTTGGAGGGACACTTTTTATTAAATTAAGTCATTCAAAAAGGGGATAATTTTTAAATTAAAAAATGCGTCGTCGCTTTCCTAATAATTCTACATAGGGTTTGATGCTTGATGAGTAAGGCATTTTGAATGTAAAAAATAAAATTAAAAACATGATAGTCATATGACTATACATATATGTATATACATATCCTTGATTTTTAATTCAATATTTATGAAAACATTAGTTGACAATTTATAATTATTATGTAAAACGTTAAATTAAGTTTGCATACTATATTTTCATGGCTAAATAAGTTATAAAGCGTTAAAATTGTTATTATCTGTGTACCACCATTGTATACCACCCTAATTACCTCAAATAAAGATATTCTATTCTATTCAATTTCTGCCATAATTCTGAGTGGAATCAATGAAAAAGGAGAGAGATGAATCCATTTGAACCGAGAAGAAATTATCGGAGCCATAGGAATGTCGGAAGCTGTTTCTTGGCAACGTGATGTGGACATCGCTTTGGGACTAGATAGAGTATATTATAAGTCGACTTTAGATACGGTACCGGCATCACTGGCAGTATGGCAGAGCGACAAATAAGATAAGCTCGCAATAACATATACGGACAGGATCGTTACATACAAATTACTAATCGACGAACTGGTACAATCAGAAGAATTGAACAAGCACCACACAAAGCATGTTTTTTTTAGTGTATAAGTGGGTATAATTAGTGATAACAAATTATCTGCTTAGTCAGTGCGTTATAAGTCATTAGAAAACAAAATAGTTCTTAAATATAAATGTTGGACAAATGAATTAAATAATATTTTTCTTTGCTTTGACAACCCTTGAACGACATCCACAAAAAATATTATATTTTCATGCACACTGAGTCACTTCGAACGAGCACATATATTTTGCCTCGTGCTGTGTACGCTTTAACATTTGAATCAGCATTTATTTATCATTGCTCCTTGAGATATCATGTGTATCAAACTCTCTCTTGGGTAAGAATTTGAAATATCTTGAGTGGTTACTTAACTCACATTTAACTTGCGGGTTCGTCATATAT
Source organism: Calamotropha paludella (assembly GCA_927399485.1). Lineage (NCBI taxonomy): Eukaryota > Metazoa > Arthropoda > Insecta > Lepidoptera > Crambidae > Calamotropha > Calamotropha paludella. Next base: position 6,753,232 of record OV656814.1, on the reverse strand, counting down.
TTAAGTTCATTTATTATTTATTCGGGAAACCCAGTAGATGGCTCTGTTGTTGGCGAGTTACAAAGAAGCTTCTGAAATAAAAAAGTAGGTATTAACTATGTTCAAATACCTATGTCCACCGATTTTATGGCGATCGATTGGATAGAACGTGACATTCTACAGCGCCATCTGGAGGCGAGATATTCAAAGTTAATTGCTGAAAAATTGTCTGTTCTCAAATACCTTTGAATTGTATAATAGTCAACATTTTACAGCGCTATCAGTGGTAAGTTACACAAAAGTTTTTTTTTTTATACCAACAACAACAAGATATAATAACAAGCCAGGAATTATTGAGTGTTACAAGTAAGAGGCAATTCTTCTGCTGTCTACCGGGCACGATGCCAGTGCTGCCATGGGAATTTTTTGTTAGGAAACTCAATAATACTGTCTGACCCGGAAACTGGGGCCATGATCTTAGGGTCAGCGTCATATGGTAGCCTCTTTTTCACCCACTAAGGGGTTGTAAATGTAGAAACAATGAAATAGGCATATTTAAATTATCGTATATTTCATACAATATTTAAACCTTTTTTCACCCCTTCAAAAGTATTAAATTAACTAATAAATAAAGCACGTAATTTAAGCACGAATTCACTTTATTGTTACCCAGAGCTTATACTTATGGAATTTCTGTATGCATACTTTTAAAACGTTGGACTTATATAAAGCATTTTTCCCCTATTTGGCCTACTTAAGGGTAGTTTTCGAGAAACGTGGAAACACATGAACACTTTTTTATCAAACCTGACTGAAAATGGTGAAAATATTAAACAAATTTTCAACTTTTTGTTCACCCCCTTGAAGATAGAATTTTCTCAAGCGTTGATGCCTATGTACATGTATTTTCTACCCTGACTAAACACAACTTTGATTAAAAAAAAAACAACAGATTTCTTTACAAGAACTTATCCCCTTATTTCACCCCCTATGGTTATTAAAAACCATTTGTTAGCCTCTTTAATTATTACACTAAGGTATTCCCAAAACTATATAATTTTTATGCATAAATTTGATATAAGTTAAGTTTCATTTTTCAACTTAGACTGCAATCGTAAAAACTTGTAAAAAAACAAATAATCATAAAGAATAACAACACAACTGCGAAAACGAACGTAAAAGTAAATTAAGAAGAGTTGTATTAGTTAGTCAGTGCATACAAAGCATCGTTCTGAAGATCACATTTTAAACTAAAAGATCCCCCGACTACAATGTCCGTTCGCTTTGTTTATACATATAAACTAATGCATCTTCTTTAATTTTACTTTTAAGTTTATTTTTCACAAGTCAATTTTGTTTTAAATTTCATAATGAATGAAAATAACAGATACTAATGGATTTTCAAACATAATTTCATTCTGATCAAGTTATCAAGAAACTAGAGTGTTTTGTGTATCACCAATGTCCGCAGTTTACCATGATCGCTTTTACTTCTATAATCAACAACACCTAAGACAAACAACAAATTAGATAACTTTCATAGCCGAGCGGTAGTCTTCGTGTGTAAGTTGGAGTTGTTGTTGAATTGTTGTAGGCGAGTTTTTGTACTTGAGTTATATATCTATGTATCATATATGTACTCTATCCGTAGTATCCTAGTATTCAAAACACAAGTCTTACTGTGCTAACTTTGGGCTAGGCTAACTGCTATAAATATGAAAACTAGGTCTGCAATGCATGCTGCTGTTTGCAAATACTGAGCGAAGCACTACCTTACCTAACCTCACCACCTGACCTTACCTAAACTAACCTTTCAAAACTTTTTTTTGCACATTAGTCACGACCACGATGTGAGCTTTGGCGCCAAATTTCATCAATGTAGTATCAGCGGTTTGGCTGTGATCAGCTTTTGAATTTTTGTTTCGGTGATTATTCCTCCATGGTAAAGTCTATATTTTTTTTACATAGCCTATGTCCGACAGGTTATAATTATGTATGTTCATGCCAAAATTCGTTCGAATCGGTTGAACCGTTAAGTAGCAGGAGGGAGACAAGCGAAATTTGTGAGTTGCCTAAACGAGAGCTTCGCTCAATAAAAACGAAATTTGTGAGTTGCCTAAACGAGAGCTTCGCTCAATAAAAGTAATATTTAGATGCAAAAATACTTCAGTAATATCTAAATAGACGAAATATCTTCTGAGAATATGAATTTTATACGAAACAAAAGAAATATACGATTATTGCTTGCTATATTCTGTGTACTCATTATAAACTAACTAAATCATTAATCAGATCAAAGGTTCTAATTAAGTGTATTGCAACATTTGCCCATTAGCTAATGCAAATATGACATCTGCTTTATACATTAATTTAGTAGGAATTATAAATTGATGGATTGTATTGTATCTAAAATTGGTAATCATCGAACTTACTAGTATTTGGCGCATGAATAATGATTTATTGGGTGAACTTTATTTTGATTGAGTTTTGAATATCAGTCTTAGAAAGTTAATGAGCTTTGGTTACGAATGTATTGATGATGAATGGTTATAATATATTTCGGATTATTGAAAATTCGTCACAAAGTTTATTCTTTACAAAAAAAAGGAATGTGTGAATTTGCTGTTTATATATTTTTATGACGTTTATTGCGTTCCGCATTTTACAGTTTTATTTTTTATGAAGTAAATTTACTTTAATCCATTTTCACTTGTGCAGAATTGAATTATACGTTTTTATTATTGTGACAAAAATGTGACGAATTTACAATAACGATATTTTGTTTGTAATATTGGTTATAAACATAGTTCTGCTGCACACTTGACGTTCTTAATTGCTAATTTATTTAAATATTTTCTGTACCCTAATTATAGGGAAATGAAGGTTAATATGAATATAATGGGAAACATAATAGAAGATTTATATTACGCATGAAATCGATAAATTAGTGCACGCGTTATGAAATGATCCTAGCACTATAGTAGGAAAATTTACCAGATTGATTATTTTTTTCCAACATATTTAACTTATAGCAAGTCACTCATACACATATTTTATATAAAACAAAATTATCAAAAGACAATGTTTTCCTAGCCTTTGATTGTACGGAAATAGCGGGAATGCTCTAGATTCAACAAAGTTAATATCAATAAAATTTGACTCCTATTCAGTGTCACTACAATGTATTTATTATAGCCGTCTTGATGTCTTCACCACGCTCGAATCTTTGATCTATTATACAAGCCGAGTTACATAAAAACGTGGCCTATTACGACCGCGATGACTCTCAAGATAACGATGGACATGATTGTATCGGTTGAATCAATGAGCAAACCGATACTTCAGCCATAATTGCCTTGTGGTTGCCTTCTTGTAATGTAAATTGTAACGGAAAAAACAAAATATTTTTTACATCAATCTTGTTTAAAAGAACACATTAAAACCTCGTTTTAGCTAGCTGATCACCAGCTTACGCTACGCAGAAGGCCTGACGACGGATGGAGGATGACGATGATGTTTAGTCTAAGAAAACAGAGGTTAAGCAAACATTTTTTTGCAAGAATCAGTCATCGGATGGGTGTTCAAAAATTTTCTATCGCAAACTCATGTGTGATTCGAAATGCTCGTACGGTTGTTAGCACTAATAAATCCACATTGAGCCAATATAATGGGTTATAACGCATTCCCTTTCGGTATTTTTTATCTGTAGGGGTTATGAGCCTACTAAAGTGATGAGGTGATTACACTAGTAAGAAGTTTTAGGGCAACTGACCACTATTGGTGAACAAAATGGGGTGATGCCACAAGTCCTCACATAATTGAAATCCCGTTCAATCCATGTTTAATGCATTCACAATGAAATATGCCTCAAAATCTTAGATCTCTTTGGTCTTTGTTCTTATATACCATAACAAAATGTTGCTAACACAAAAGCGGCTATGTTTAACAACCCATTCAATGGCAAGGCTGTGAGAAATCGCGTGCACTTGGGATCTTCTGACAAACGAACGATAGCAGCACACAAGTTAAGAGGTTAGGATTGGTAATGGTTATAATGACCTTAGTGATTGAGTGCTCTGTATACTTTGAAGTGTCGCCATATTTTTGGTCTCAAGTTCTATTGAGAACCGAATCAACTTTTAAACGGGGCCATGTAAAAAAATAACTTTTCTAAATTTTCTCAGATCGGATATTACTGTAGTCGCTTTCGATGTCTGTAAGAGCTTTAGGTGCTTAGCCTTAAACTAAGAAGCCGATTTCGGATTAAAGTTTGTGAAGACGTAATAAAACAAATGACAACAAAATCCTCTCAGGATTAAATGTAACAGTAAAATTATGTTTAATATACGTTTAAGTAAATCTTTTACAAGTATTTCCTTTCAATAAAAAAATTTGATCAAATATACGAAGTACAGTAAAGACAAACAGAAATCAGCTCAATTTGAATATTATTTACAGTGACGATAAATATAAAAGGATCCAAGCAATTATCGATTATCGGAAGCAATTTGTTCCATACAATATTATATATGTACTGACTAATATTGTTTTATTGTGTGAAAAATGTGTTTATAAAACCAGTATTTTGCAGACTTGTATTATACAATTAAACAAACTATTTCTAAAGGAAAAAGAGTTTTTAACTACTTTGTCATCAATGCGTACGTGGATACTGACCAAATAGGTTTGCGGTTACCACTATCCAATTTGGTCCCTCTAGAGCCGCGCTAATGGTTTGGTGGAAATTATTCAATACGAGTGGATCCAAATTGCGAATTCAATGCAATGAAATTTCTTTTGAAAATTAGAAAAGAATTTGAAATACATTTGGAAATACAATGGAAGATGTCGCCGACGGATCCGAAATGTACTTTTTGTGTGGTTCGTGCGACATTAGCAAAGCGATATCGGTCGAATGGGATGGTGAATTTTTTATGTTGGGTTTCGTTGCGGTACGAGTACGGGATTGTCGAAAAGTATTTTGATTTTAGAACGGGTAACACTAACATTTGTACTCAAATTAGAATAAATTATTTCGTCTGATGCTTGAATAAGTTAAATGTTTTCAAGTAAGAATTACTTTAGGTATCAAATCTAACAATTAAATTCTTAAATAAGAAAAATATAATAATCATTATATAGCAATTTCTTCTTTATAGATTGTTTGATACTGGTATAAGTATTCGATATTACATTCGATTGTTATGAGTTAATTCAATCCATTACCCATTAAGTACTTCGCGCCTTAGAATAGTAATTGCGCACTAGTTACCCGTAACCCGTCATATCTCATCAAGCCAGTAATATAATTAAACCGATTTCTATTATTTATTCTTAAATGTAAGTATTACATTTAACAATAACTTACATGTAAGATCTGGGTAACTAGCAGGGAGTAATAACACAGTAAAGAACGGTAAAATATCTTCATACAAACGTGCCGCTCTCGGTTTGAATGTGTGCGTGCGCGCCGCGCGCCGTGTCGGCACGCGATTTCACGCACACGCTAGCATAATATATGGGGGAATAAGGTGGCGGCAGTACGGGCTGTGCCGCGCGACTGTGAGCATGCGCGTACGTCACATGACCGCTCGCGATCGTCAACTCTCGCCGGCCACTTACCACAATATTAATTATTACGAGTATCATGACTTCAAAAAGGGGAAAAAAATATTGTAGTGTTTTCGGGTGCCTCAATAACGATTTCGCAAACTCATTCGCAAACAAATATTCAATCATAATATGCTTTTTATTACATAAATTTAGATCAAGTGCTGCTTGTTCGAAAATATTAACTAAAAGTAAAAGTGACAACCTTGGGGATCAACGCAAGAGTAGGCTAATAACTCGGCGGGCGGCCTTAGATAACCTACTGTTCTGTATTTACTGTGGTAATAATTTGTATTTTTTCAATCAATTTTTAAGCAATATAAACACAAATCGTTTATTTCTCAAAACATTTGTCAATTGATATTAAATTATTATTACTCTAACTCTAGCACAGACGATTTATTTCTTAAATTTGATTCGTCTAGTGTCTTAAAGAAGATTAATGATGTCTTTTGATTGTTAATGGATGGCCGCTTTGGTTAAGTGGTTCTTATACCGGCTTTCATGGTAATGCCACTAAGAGATCACGGATTTGATCCCTGGCCTTGTCAATGTAGGAAACGAACTTTGCTAAATTGGCACAGGCCGGCACCACACTGTAATCTATAATCTAAGATCACAGTGGTTTGTGTGTTTGTCTGTCCGCTCTTTTCCATTGTATCAATAACGTTACCATAGCAACGCGTTAACCGCAAGTAGTTCGTCTACCGGACGCTAGATGGCGCTAACGGAAAAATATTTGATAATAGAAAAAAATTAAAGAATTTTGTCCACCCGTGCGTAGCCGGGACGGGCCGCTAGTTGTTTTCTGAATTCCATAACACAAGTGCTTCAGCTACTTAACTTGGATTTAGAACAATGTGATGTTGTCTAATGTGTCGATAGCCAATTGATAGAGGCAATAGGCCACATAGAATTATTATGACAACAGTGCCCTCCTTTTTCTTTTTAATAATAATAGTTATGCGGTATTAAAGATCAGTATCATATTTTTATTAAATTGTGGGCGTGGTAGTGTAAGGTTTTCAAAGGGTATGCTTTCCTTTTAAAATATGCTTGTTATAATTTTAGATATTGCGTCGAGCTCTTGGTTGACAAAATAATCCTTTGAGCTCTTGCACCTTTGAACATTTAGTAATCTGTCACTAGCAGCAGTGATCCGAACAAGCTCAAACCGTGAGTGGCACACCAATCCTTAAAATAGACATCAATAGAATGAATGATTCTCAACAGAACAAGGTTCCGCTTTTCGCACTTCCCGCTTGTATTTCATACCGTATTAGATAAAATAGCAACAACATTTATCGGCTTTATCGGTCCCGCAATATTCTTGTTAACGCGATATAAATGACCGTTTTAGTCGTGGAAAATCTGTATAGCGTCGAGTATGCTGGTCGTGGAAAGAAATTTTATGCAGAACTCGCTTTGTATTTACCATTTTGACATATTTTGCAACTTGATATTAATTGTGTCATTACGATTTTTATGGTATAATATAATGATATGTGTGTAATTATTATATTCTATAATTTTGATTAAGATTTAAAATTATTATTTTATAAATAACTTACCTATATTTCTGAGTGATTAAAATATTATATATCAGAAATAAAACACTTTGTTAAACCTACCACTGCCAATATTCGCAATAAAAATTTTTGATTTTGATTTCAAATATATTGTGTTCATATAGAGTTCATGAAAGTTAAACAGAATTCAGCGTACTAACTTACAGGATAAGTAAATAGTTATTTAAGTCTATTTGTTTTTATTTTTTATGCGCATGTCAGTAAACCTATTAATGCGTTTACTTATTAAAATGCTTTCGAAATGAACTTAATATCATTAAAAAAAAAAGAAAATATTCCTTAACTTCTCGATATTTTATTGTTATTTAATAACAACTTAAGTTTTACACTTATCAAAACAGTATTCTCGTTTTTAAATTTGACGTGCATGTCGTAATTTTTGTGGTTGCTCTTGGCAAAAGTATCTTTGATCATTTGTAAACTGTCACTAGCAGCAGTGGTCTGATTACGAGCAATTCTTAAGTAACAAATGGCACGGAATATCTTCTATAAGTGCCACTCATTTTTGATTACAAACGATTTTTTTCTAAAGGGGGAACACTTAATAAAGAAAAATAAGACACGACGTTTACATTGTGATAAAAAATAGTATAATTCTACATCTTATTTCTGTAAGTTTACAATCTTATTAATGTAGTTTGTTCAAATCGTGTTGTGTCTGGCAGAGTATAATAGTACCTTCTCTCACACTTAAAGGTGCATATTAAAAGATGTCTAATGGTACCAGAGGTAGTTCTCAAAGAACACAATATAGCAGCAGAATTTTCCGAATTATTTTATTCTACTGCGATCTAGATAGTTTCCTTCTAAAAAAGCTACTACGATGTTGTGTTTCTGTATGCAGTTGTGTGCATGTCTAGTTTGTCTCAAACTCTGTGTATCTATATGTAACACCACAAATATTTAAACTTAACTGTATTTGTTACACTTTTATGATTTTTTTAATATAAAACTATTTCACCATACACACACGTATAAATCTAGATGATCAAAAATTAAGTGTGAAAAATTTGTTGTGCACGAAGGATTTGACCTAAATCTGAACGACTAAGCGGCACGATACCATCATATTTCATCGGAATCGAAAGATAAACACATACAAATTGACATTATAGCATAAATATAACCCTCATTATTTTTGTGCAGTCAAGGGTAAAAATAAGTTTACACTGAAAGTCACATGTCTCCATTTGATAAAAGTATGAACATTAACTTTATGCTGACTTTTATCAAATAAATATATGTTTTTGCAATTTTAATACGTCTAATTATTTATCTTTTAACTGAACATAAAATTTACAATAAATAATGTTCAACATTATCTAACGAACCAATGTGAATAAGAAAAGTTTTGTTTAATCTCTTCTCCACAAAAGTAAAAATGCTGTTAATACTCTTATTTAGTGAATTGTTCTGAAATAAAATAAGATCAAATAAATTATTATAAAAAATCTTTTATTATCATCTCTTGCCGCCTATATTTATGTCATATCCTTAATTAACTAAACAATTCAGAAGTTAACGTAATAAAATAAATAAATTCTGGACAAATCCAAATTAAGCAGAGCTTGTTTTAATAACAAAAAGAAATATAGAAGTCCATAAATAAAGAACAAATGTAAAAATATACCGAGATTTTTTTATCATTATATTACGAAATTAGGGGGCAAAGTAGTGATGACGGACACAAAACTAAAAAAATGGAGGACACAGAGAATTTTGCGTTTCCAAGTTTACACGGATCGGTTACATACCACAAACATCCAGAAATATTATACATACCTATATTTTTTTACTTTAAAATTCTCATTTTAATTTTGAAAATTTATATCTTTATTAAGTTTCTACGCTGTTCAGTGTTTCTGGTAAAACTTTAGGTAGAGTATATGTACATTCGGTCGGGGTACTCGACTCTAGGGATGGGGAAATGGAAACGACTCTATAGCTGTAAGCGTCCGTAACCCTCAGGCGTGTCGTATTCTTGTAGGCAAGAAAGTTGTAACAACTACAGTATGTTTAAGTAGGTTTATATATAATATGTTACTAGTGAATGGCCCTTGCGATGTCTTTGTTATATAATGGTCTGAAATAAAGATTCCATTAGGGGTGTGTTAATACAAAAACATAATAATATCTATTACAGGAGGTACGAAATCTTTTCCAACCTGTACTTTCAATATCTTTCAGAAAGAAAGAGAACATAATTCATCGGCTAATATTTTTACGTGATACACAATGCACAATATTCGAGATAATAGAAGCTTTTATCTCGCGTGGGCGAGGTGGGAACTGACTATATTTAATAAACAGTTATTTATTACCCCACAGCTACGTGTTCTGTCATAACAGAGCGCTTAGCGGTGCTTTTATACGACGTGTAGTTGTATTGTAGTTTTCTTTATACCTAATAAAAAAAAAGAAGTAATGTGTGACGATTTAGTAATTGAGCTGAGCTTCGATAGTTTGCGTGTTTGGCAATAAAAATCCGTCCAATTATACTTCAGAAGTCATTGTGTCACTTGGCTCTGCAAATTTCAAGCTTTTGAGCTATCGTAACTATATGTTACAGAACTGATACGCAGATGGCTGGAGAATTTGATTTGATAGTAATTTACTGTTTGTGTACCAGCCTTTCTTACTTATAAATGACTGTTGAGCCAATTTTATATTGCAAATGTCTGATTATTTGTTTGTGTTTTATATAAGCATCTGATTAAAGGGGTTATTATTTTTCTTTATTAATAGTATGTATTAGTAAGGCTTGTGTTATGGAGACTATGGTAACAGGATAGATATACATATATATATATATATATATGATACATAAATATTTAATTTTTGTAGAAATACTAGCGACTTTTTGGCGGGAGCGGGAAGCGTCACGTTGGTGGGTGGTGGTTGGTTGGTGGTTGAAAAGAGTCACATTTTACTGCTCTCTCAAGAAGTCCGCGGGGAGGTTTCAGTAAAACCCCACACATGTACGGAACCCTAGCAAAAAATATATAAATATATAACTGACAATTATAATAACTTGATACTGGCTAAATGTACAAATCGTGCTAGCTATAAAGAAAGAGAAAAAAGAAGAAATACTAGCTGTCCCGGCCGGGCGTTGCTGTGGCTCAGTTGTAATAATTTGCATTTTTTTATTATAAATTAAAACGAAACGTATACTATGTCCTAAGTTGAAACAAATCCAGCAAATTGAAAAAAAATCTAAATCAGTATATACCTATAAATACCCATGACTCAAGTACAAATGCTCATATTAATTACATAAAAATCTGTCCCTTCCGAGACTTAAACTCAAGATCGTCAATGCAAAAGGCAAGATCGCTGTCATTGCACCAAACGGTCATCAATATAACTATCAAAAACCGTTTCCTCGAGTAGTTCGTATAAGCTAAAAACTCCACAAAGTCATGTCGAAAATTGGTCTTGACCTCATAAAATCAACGCTTTGTTCCAAGTGGGCAGTTGCGATAGCCAGATGGGGCTTTGTAATCAAAAGCTGCTTTTGGGGTCGAAATTAAACTAAGCGACGTCAATGTAACGTTATCATCAACAGCCATACAATTTAAGATCGCGAAGCTGTAGATAATCTGGTTCGGAAGAATGGTTTATCATAAACTTTCTTTAAAAACAATGCTATTATTGTGGACTTGTTTCCTAATGCAATTTCTAATAGAACGCTTTATGTTAGCATCGAGGTAAAAGTGTAACGGTGCAAAAATAATTTATAAATAAACCTTCTGTTATTTCTTTTTTTTTATAAAAATTGATACTAATAAACAAAGAATTTATGGTAAAATTTATACTCCCACACATTTCTCCATTTCTAAGTACTTAATATGTTTTTACTGCGCTTCCTTAAAATTTTAAATTGAGATTTATCTAGTTTTTTATTTGTATGTATTTATGTGTTGTGTGTGTCTCTCTCTCTCTCTCTGCGTGTGTGTGTGTGTGTGTGAGTCTGTGAGTGTTGTGTGAATGAGTGTGAGTCTGTGAGTGTTGTGTGAATGAGTGAGTGTATGTGTGTATGTAACTCTCTCTCTCTCTGTGTGTGTGTGTGTGTGTGTTTGTGTAAGATGGAATGCGTGAGTCTGTGAGTGTTGTGTGAATGAGTGTGTGAGTGTGCGTGTGTGTGTGACAATAGGATATGTGGTTTATTGACATATGTGTCATAACTAAATAAATATTTTATTGCCCGACATGTATGCTGAGCTGAGTGAGGATTGAAGGGTGCTTATGAACGGCTTAGTAACATGCTTTCCCAATTTCAAATAATTTTAATAATTTAAATAACTGGATTTTTTAACTAGCTGTCCACTGCTCCATTAAGCTCCTCCTTGTTAATAATATCAAAGTTGAAACAAAAGTCGAGTAGTTCTAAAACTCTTCGTATAATAGAATTTCACATAAAAGCACCACACTAGTTTTGTGTTTCGAGTACTTGGAAGCGCAGACTAGTTGTTTTTATTTTTCTTTTTCCATAGCGGTAAGTAATTCCATTTTCTTGTATTACCGTATCTTCTGTGATGTAATTGAGTTCCGGACGACAATGTTCCTTGACTGTTTTTATTGTATTAACCGACTGAATGTGCTGAAAAACTTTTTGAAATGTTTGTTAATTAATTTTACGTAACGATGTTTGGGCGGGTTATACACGTCTTAGAATAAATATATTATTTTAATAATATTACTATATATGACTTTGAACCTGACTTATACTTAGTAAAGGATCAATAGCTAAAGGAATTCTGCCATATATTTACATTAGCAAAGTTCTTTATGATTTTATTGATAAAACTTTAGTGACTATTATATTGGTATATTAGGCGAGCTTAATGCTTAAAGCAATCTTTACCAGTCACCTTTTGAGGCAAGCGACATTAATGAATGTGCTTTATAAACTTATAAAGCATATATAAAATGAACATACACAAATTATAATTACACATATACACACCAGTAAGAAAATGAATATTTACATTTATTAATATTAGCTTTACGACGACGGCCACTGTGGGGCATAAGTTTTCCCCAAGGATCTCGAGAACGATTGGTCCTACGCTCCCCGTATCCAATGGCTTCCTCGATCTTAATCAGCTCGTCGGTCCACCTTGTGAAGTGACTACTCACAGAACATTTTCCTGTTTCGGTCGCGCTTAATCTTTCCACCCCTACGACCATCAGTTCTTCTTGCTATATGTCCTACTTCGGCTGAGCAACTCTTCTAGTAAAGTCGGTTACTTCAGTTCTTTCGAGGATATCCTTATTTCTGATTCTATCATGCAACACCGAGCATCGCTCTCTCCTTTGTACGCTGCCGCTGGGTGATTGTATTTAAATATTAAAATTAAATTAGAATAGCACTAACCCTTCACATTTAACGGCATCGTAGTAGGCGGCCAATGATACTAGAGGTACTGGCCCATCTCCCATAGATCACAAAATGGTCAGCAGCATTCAAAATTCTGGTCTTTTAATACGATCTGCAAGCGTGAACATTGTGACAAACCGTACCATTATTGGGAGAGACTTCCGTCAATCTGTGGACGTGGGCTGAAATGATGATAATATTATTATTGTAGTTTCCTTACACCTTCAATAAGGTAATTACTAAACTCCAACTGATTATAAGCAAAATGTAGTTATGAATATGTTAGTCATATTGTTTATTACTACAATTTGTTATAAAACTTAATAAAATAAGCGTCATAGAACGCTAATACGCTTTACGCTTTTATGTTTTAAATTTTCGCTGCAACAAAGACTAAGTAGGTCTGAGGAAACAAGTTCTTCAGAGGTTTGAAACGCCTGTTTTAGTTCATGAATAGTATAAGCAGTATCATTTGTGAAGCTCGCTCGATTAGTTTTAATTATACAATTTCAAACCAATTTAAAGTTAATTAAGGCTCAATGTTCATTGCACGTATTTTGGCTTAACGTAGTTACGGAAAACAAATTTACTGAAAATACCACACCCAGATAAGTATCATTATATGGTATAATTAATATGGGAACATTCGATAATGATCAGCTTATGCTGACCGCCCTATAATTTTGCAGCTTATATCGGTCGTTAAAAACCGCATCGATTTCAATATTGGAACAGAGACAAAACTGTAACATTATACACGTTACATGGTAAAAAATGCATAATGCTTAGAAGTGGAATCATGTGCAGTATAGTGTAAACATAAGTTCTTAGCAGGTGATAGCAAACTTAGGTGGAAAATCAACCCTTAGATTTAATCTTTGTGGCAGTGGAAAGGAGATCAAAAAGAATTAAGCAATTATAATGCATTAGACCTGATATTTAATTAATAGACTCGATATATGTACTTTTATTATATTTAATGTAATAGCTTTCGGTTAGCACTAGCGTTAGCGCTAGTACAGGACATAGTTCTATCGTGTGAAAAGGAAACTTAAATAGACTAGCGACCAGTCCCGGTTTCACACGGGTGGACAAAATTCTTTAAATTTTGTCTATTTTTAAATATTATTCCATTAGCGCCATCTAGCGTCCGGTAGATGAACTACTTGCGGTTAACGCGTTGCTATGGTAACGTTATTGATACAATGGAAAAAGAGCGGACAGACAAACACAAAACCTCTGTGATCTTAGATTATAGATTTATACGTTGTGGCCCATACATGTAACTTCATGTCATACATATAAAAGCTTGAATAAGTCAAAAAGCTTGCATTGCACCCGCATAATATCCAAGAAATATCTACTGTAGACCTAGCTTCTTTTTGGTCTAACTTTAATGGCTGTTTATACCATGATATTTTTGCATTAAATATTGCAATATAGTTAATGGATTATTCATAAAAATACCTATGATTGCTTTCAGCTTAGTCTCTGCTCAGTGATTAGCGTCTATGATCTAGTAGATAAGGGCTGATTCTGTGATGTCACCCGTGTGACACGCTGTAAGTTACGGAAAATTGCTTTAAAGTCAATCTCGCCTGAAGCGGTACTTCAATATTAATAGACTTAATTCAAAGAGGAAACATCGATTGACGTGTTTGCATCCTATGAATAATAAAACGCCCGTTATTCTCAACTGAACATAATAATATTGGATCTCTTTAATACCACAATTATTTTTAATTATTAAAAATATATGACTTTGATTTGTGTACCAATTACCAGTTAACCGATATGACATTCTATGGTAATTACGTTAAGTTTCATATGCTAATTAATGCTATCTAATAACTATTTTTATCTACTCTGATACTAAAATACAAAGATTCTAAAACTGAAAACAAAATGCTTATGACAAACATTACGTACAGGCCAAAAAAACAAAAATAGTAGTTTATGATACTGTTGCATAATAAGGGTTCTTATAACACGAGTGTGTTTTAAAAAAACGAGCCGTAGGCGAGTTTTTTTATAGTATCACACGAGTGTTATAAGACCAAGTTATGTATAGTGTCATACACTACTTTATCTACTTTCATACTATAATACGTAAAACAATATTGCAAATAAAACGCTGAATATAACAACAAATTTTTAAATGTCAAATGTTGGCGCCAAGGTGCAAATATCGATTGCGCATGCGTGTTGCGTCGTCACGGACTCGTTCATTGAAACCTTTTTAAAGTAGAGGTTCAACCTCCTTGGTCCAGATGGAGGTTGTATAGGTGTATCGTTATGATAAAAAAGTTATATTATGTTACAAGTGTCCATACAAGACCTGTATCGTAATGAAACTTTTTTTTTATTATTTTTGGCCTGTACGTAATGTTTGTCATAAGCATTTTGTTTTCAGTTTTAGAATCTTTGTATTATAGTATTAGAGTAGATAAAGTTTAATTACGATACAGGTCTTGTATGGACACCTGTAACATAATATAACTTTTTAATCATAACGATACACCTATACAACCTCCAGCTGGACCAAGGAGGTTGAACCTCTACTTTAAAAAGGTTTCAATGAACAAGTCCGCGACGACGCAACACGCATGCACAATCGATGTTTGCACCTTGGCGCCAACATTTGACATTTAAAATATCTTTTCAATATTTAAACAAAGTTTGGTTTTGTTTACCATATTGTTTTCGGTATTATAGTATGAGAGTAGATAAAGTAGTGTATGACACTGTACATAACTTGGTCTTATAACACTCGTGTGATACTATAAAAAAACTCGCCTACGGCTCGTTTTTTTAAAACACACTCATGTTTTATGAACCCTTATTATGCAACAGTATCATAAACTACTATAATAACAAAAATCTATACAAATTATACAAGTAGGCATGTTGTTACTTTCTAAACATTTTTTGTCGGAGTCTTCAATTTAGAGGCTTCCTGTTCAATATTGTGATGTTATTTATTCCTTATGAAAATACAAAATGATATTTGGAGGTAAAGTTGACACCAAAAAGGCTTTATTATAAAATTTTCTAGTCGTTATGGCTAGCTCAGGTAGACCACAACACAGGCATTAACACAATTCGAATTTCAAATTTCAAATTATATCAATGATTTTTAGTGACGTTTGCTACTTTCTCCGTTCTGCGTTAGGCAGAGTTGATCTTTTGTTGTGACTTTAGTGAAACTTATAAGACTTTAACGTATAATCTGCTAGCAAAATATCAGCTTACAAAATGAAATGTAGTTTTTGTTGCCCTCAACCTTTTTTAAAGATTTCCGTAACATTCGTCATTGCTTTTGCTTGTTTAGCACTGTATTCGGGACTTCTATCATTTGGTATGGTTCTAGCAGAACTACATATAACGAAATTCGCTTTTTCGCATTTAGGGTTGAAGTGTATGGAGTATGCTACAGATAACATGTCATAATCTAATTAACTTAATTAGTTTCATCTACTTTGTTCTAATTATACAATACATTACAATATAGTTGGTCTAATCATTAGGGCAAAGGGCTTGTTTGGTTATTTATATGAATCGGTCGGGATCCCCAATTAGTACTATTTTTACATCTGTTTGTGAACGAAGAACTTCATTTTAAGAAATAATAAAACTACATTAATAACATTCAACAATCATCATCTGACTCCATGAGCTACAATGTTCAAAATATTTAATGCAATACAAATTTATATTTAATGTTTTCTCGAGATTTTTATCTATAAGGTCCTTATTTCTCCTAAGACTTTACCTGTTTTACCTTCTTATATTATTTTATTTGATTCCGACGAACTCCTAATATTTTTAATGCTTATATCACATGAACCGAATAAGAAATTTATTCCAGTTTGTTGAATTACCTACTAATTTGAGTCCGTATGAAAACAAGTGAATAAGTTGTGAATTGTAGTAATAGATAAGTTAGAAATCTCGTAAATTTATAACGAGATAGCTTTATCAGCGAAGTTATGATCATTAACATTCATTACAGTTGAAACCATTTTCATGTAGGCTTATGAATTATCACAAAAGTCTGAGAAAGTTTCCGAATAAAATATAAAACTAACCGGGTGCTAGAAACTTCACCTACTCGATGTTCGATTTCTTATAGTTTTCATCGTTCTTTCTCTGGGGACATTTTTATATAGAAACTAATACTTTTCCGCAGTGTTCGCTATCACCAAAAACTTTTTATCTCAGAAATTTATTGGAAAGCCAAAAGTTCGATTGTGAGATCGCTGTCATCTGTCGATAAATAACTACTTGGAATTGTAACTTCTATCAGCATTTTTTTGTCTATCAGTCCGCCGAATGACTACTTTGGATATAATTATTGCTTTCTTTTGTTTTTTATTAAGCGTCTGTTGTTTTCACGGCAATCTAAAAACAAATTTCATTTGACACAATATATGAACGATTATTTGACATTTAATGATTGCATTCGAAGAGTATAATACTTTTATATCCGATCACATAACTTTATATTGGGTCGGTTACATCTTGTTAAGTAATATAACGTTTACATTTCAGATGACGTAATAGGTTATACTTTTTCTGATGGTATATCAGTTGTTTTGATGAATGTTCTATTACTATTTAGTAACATAAGTGATTAAGTTGAATAAATAATATTGAACCACATTTATCTTATTTAGTTCTTACACTTCCGCGCACTTTTTTACGGATTTTGGGCGTAATTAAACTCCCCCTTCCCCCTGCCCGAGTTTCTTACGCCAGTTCTTCTCGGAAGAGCTTCCTAATTTTCGAATTGGTAGTAGATTCAGTAGTATACAATGTTATCGTAGTGACAGTTTAATAAGTAAATCAAATGTAAAATAAAAAAAATGATTTACATAAAATTTTAACGATTAGGAACGTGCCCGATTAAAATATTGTGAAGGTAGTAGAAAATATATGACAACCATTATCTTAGTCATGATGTGACAAACGTCAGGATTAAATATAAAATAAAAATACGCAAAAAAGTGTTTTATTCACATTTATCCTTTATTGTTAGCCGTACGTATAATTTAGCTGACAATTTGCTGCTTTCAAAAATGCACCACATTTTCGAGTTTTTTATTCAACTTGGTACTAACGATGCGGAAATGACACCCAATATTACTATCATGTATGGACTAGGTGTAAATGCAGTATATGTTTTTTTTAATAGAATGCTAAAATGAATCTGGAAATTTTGATTTGCGCAATAAACTCCCTTGGATAACTGGATATAAATGTGGATACTTAACCGTAAATTGAAAAAAAATATGCTATACGACATATCGGAAATCACGTCAGAGATAATATTCAGTGTAACCGGTCTGTATGATAGGCTTGGATACGTTGCAGCTCATGCGAAAATTGCAATTATTAATTCACCACTGCCTGTTCCTGCGCAATAGGGTGTATTATCCAGTGGAGCAGATGGGTCTGTACAGTCCGCAAAATTATATGTGGGCAATTGGTCGTCGTCAGCAACCGCGCAAAGTACTGTTCGCGTTTCCAGATTGTCGTGCACGAGTCAGACTAGCAATGCGCCTACCGTTCCTGCAGTATATCTCAATTTCTTATCGACTAATGTCCAGAATGCCCACATATTTGCCAATACATTGGCCTAATTGTATAAACAATTATTGCTATTATCTATGCAGATATTTCTCTCTCTCTCTCTCTCTGATATAGATATTTCTCTTTCAAAAGATCACATTTGCAATTTTTTTTTTCCATAAATTAAATGTTTTGGCGAGAATAGGTGCAATTTTATAATGTCAAGTGTTATATGAATAAAGAGATAACTCGCAAATCGATTCCGAATGGACACAAATGCAATTCAACTCAAAAGTAGTAGTTTGCACGACACAAAGACGTCTTGGAACTTGATGATACAGTGACTGCAAAACTACTATACCTGAAAAAATCTAAAACTGTTTGATTGATAAACAGTCTATCAAATAGTGACTTCAGTGTAAGTTTATTTATTCTTGGTATCGAAAACTTTAGCTCCATCTCTTTTACTCATCTTAACTATAAGCGAAGTATCCAATAGTTTTCGATAACGAAAATAGCTTGCACGAACTACTCTCACAGGTTAAGATTAAGGCTGGTTTCATAGTTATGCATTGGAACAATTTTGTGAGAATCGTGCATTCAAAATAGTATTTCAACAGTACTGCAAGTTTCAATAGGAAAACAACAGTGCTATTCTAATACATTTGCAATCTGTCAGGTCGGCGTTGCGCAAACATGACTGTGAAATCAGCCTTATATAATTCATCATGAAAGGTCATCCTCTCCCCGTCTTGATAACCATTTAAAATGTCTAAGAGAAACTCTCGTCATCCTTCCTATTAGCCAGATCATGTTCCAAACCTTTTCCGTCTTTTAATTTGTATAACTTTTTTCGAGTAAAAAAGATTTTGCGATGAGGTGGTAAACTCACCCTTCTCCATTAATTCTACAGTAGAGGTATTAATCAACTTCAATCAGTGTTACATATAAGAGTGACGTGACAAAGACTCTAATGATAAATTTCAATTGAAAAATTCTCGAAAGAATCTATTTGGCTTACAAGTTCTTCACAGGCAGGACTCGAACTGCTTTCCAAATTGAGCTACCGAGCCTTGTGAGCTCACGTTGAAATTTTTTAATACCTTTTACCACTGTCCTCGCACTAGTATTAGAAATTTTCGATTGTTTGCTCACAAGGCTCGGTAGCTTAATTGGAAGAGTTGTGGCCCAGACATCTAAAGGTTGCGGGTTCGAGTACCGCCTGAGAGCTTGAGAACAACCTGTGTGTGATGCCGATTTTTTTAGGATTTTTCTATTTGTATTATGAGAGAGCATTGAAAATGTAAAATATAAAAATCATAAAACATAAAAGACTTGATAAATAAACTTACTGTTAGTTGGTGGCTTGTCTATCCGTTTCTTATAGGATACATTTCGGAGAGAGTGCAGCAGAATTGCATAGCCTTGTTTCGCCGTCCTCATTTTTTCATAGGACAACAAATAGGCGCCACCGTTATGTAGTTGATATGTCAAAGAGTCGCACTAAGCGTTTTGGTTCCCATTTTGTGATCCGTACCGCTAAAGAGTGGAACTCTTTGCCTGTGTTTCCTAATAAATACAATTTAAGGGTCTTCAAGTCACCATCGCCTACGATCAGGCGAGATAGCGGTCAAGCGCTTATCTATTTATAATAAAAAAATGCGATCTCTCCTTTTTGGTTTATTAAAATTAGGTCGTATACTAAGAAATATCAACATAGCAGATGAAAGCGCCAAAAATCGCTGTAGCATACCTAACGAAGCGCCCGTTGGAGTTATAACAGAGTTTTCAATTGTTTTGCATTCCAGTGACTTTTCGAAGTATGGCAGAAAAAGCTCTGCTGTGCGATAGGTATAAGTTCCCTTTTGGTTGTATATTTTCGAGATTGCAAGCCTCTTTTATGTTTTCTTTTAACTGACTGTTTGTTTTATGTTGATGCCACAGATAATAAAAAGGTACATACTCTTTACAAAGAGTATATTCCTGTTCCTATTACGTGTGCCAGAATAATGTAAGGTTGTAAGATCACTTACCACTCGTAAATTACAAATTTATAACATAACCTAATTTCACAGTCGTTGAATTAGTTCATCTTCCTGAGATCAATCTAGAACTTATGTTAATGGAGTTTCATGCTTCAGAACCAATTAAAACCTCTTCGAAAATCATCCGAGTAATGTATATTATACCTTACCTATGTCTGAGTGGAACGTAGAAATAAAAGATAATCGAGAAATGTGATAATTTGTTTTACTGACAGATTATGTAGGATTTTATAATTTTTATATATTTTATGCATTTTTAATGCTATCTTATAAGATTAATTATTTGCGCCTGAGAATTCACTTGTGACCCGATTCGATTTTTTTAGTATTTTTCTATTATAATAGTTTAGATTATGTAGGATTTTTATTGTATGAATAAATAACTTTTTATATGTCATTTGTCACAAAAAAAACATGTTTTGTACACAAACTAACGTAGACGAGTCCAATGGAAATCATTTTAACTAGTAAAATTCTTTGATAGTACTTAAGAAAACGTTGTTCCATTTGTTAGCACCCTTCAATCCGCATTGGGCCGTGTGGAGTGTTATGCTCTTATAGTTATGATGTTGTCATCCTTAGAAAAAGCCAGAGCGTTAACAGTAGGGATATTTAAAACTCTGGTGATGATGAATAGCAATAGATTTCGCACTCACGATATGAGTATGAAACTATCAACCGATATGTTGGCGACAAATTGAGAAATTCATTATAACATAAATTTAATGAGAATAAAATATTACGTTGATTAATTATAGATTCCGAATAATAAGTCATATCGGCACTATTGCTGAAAGGGAAATATAAGAAACTAATGAGGAATAAACCTGACTGATGTAAGTTATTTCAGAGGGTAAGTGCACTAATCTTAAACATAAAAATAAAGACAATAGTTTTCCTTTCATAAAGATTCAGATACATTTTGACGTGACAACGTCTTATAAATTGGTTTGCCGGGTGACACTTCAAGAAACTGCGTTACGCTCCGCTCACGTTATGCGCTTACAATGAGAGCGAGTGAGAGGCACGCGTCCCTTCCACTCGGGCATGGTTAGCCCGCCTAAGAGCGAGAGAGACAGACATAAAAAGTGGAAGGGACGCGTGCCTATAAATTAATGTTTTAAATATAATTCTTTGTATAAGAAAATGTTTTAAATTGTTACTATTATTTCATCCTTCTTCCTACTATACGAATGAATATTCACATTAAAATTATTTTACCACTCAAAGTCGTTGTCACGTAAAACTTTCGCCCGTATACCGACTTTACAGGCAACCAACCAGTTTTTTATTCCCGTTGAACTAGTTTTTCTTATTGGAATTGACTCTCTGGTTTCATGCGAGTATCATTTCATAATAAAATAGCTTCTTTTGACACATTAGTGACGTTTTTATATAGTAAGACGCCACTTTATACTAATGTTATGCCATAAGGTGCATCGAAATTTCAAACAATTCAATTTAACTCGAAGACAATTTGTCACAAAAATATGAGCGCCAATTTTTATTCCCTCATGTCAGTCAAAGACAGGTTTGCTTAACGACAAGACGGTCAACACAAAATAAACTTTAGAGAGAGAAGCGACTTGGTATTATCTCATATACACGTGCGCAGGTTAACGAAGTTGCGAAGTCATTTCGAACTTTATTATTACCACACGAAAGTATCTAGATAGTTTACGAATATTGTTTCTGCAATATTTATTACGTCAAACGGCAAAATTTGCCTCAATATTGTTAATACCAAAATAGAAAGCTAGAAAATTTTATATTTTTGATAAATATTTTCATTTAAGGAGGTACTAGACTTTTTACATCTGAAGAAAATTAAAAAAAATCTTTCTTTGTTTATAAAAATGTAGCAGCTAAATGCTTAAAAAAATAGAATAATTACATATCTGTTACTTCTTTATCGATTGTTCGATACTAGTAATAGTATTACATTCGGTATTGCAGTCAGTAGTTACCTAGAAAATATAAGAGATGGTGTTAGTAGTCAGCTTAAGAAACTCTTAAAAAATACAATGGATCTTGCAAGGTCTCGTTATAGCATTATACACTTTTGATTTGTTATGGTAATAAAGTAAACACTTAAGTTACGTTCAGGATTGAATATTCCCGCTGATGATGCGTAGCCCTTTTATAATAAATGAAAAACACAACAACAGCCGTATGGAGAACGGGTTACGACCCATCACGCTATCCAAGTCCGATTGGGGGGTGCTACCTAATGCAGATACAGCCGAGACGAAAGATTTTTTCGTTTAACCGATGACCAACCGTTTAAACTTCTCGATCATAGATTGATTTCGCTAACAATTTCAAAGCTAAGCTTTTCAATTATTAATAATTTTACCAAACGTATTGAGGAAACCTCATCAAGTTCAATATGGCCCATGTAATCCTACTAATATAGTTATAGTTCCCAAGTCGAACAACATTAACGTCGAGGATAGATCTCGAAGTAATAACTAGTGAAGCTACGTGCCTGATCCAATTTATACCCCTCCTATTACTACCAATGGTCCAATATTGTACTTAGAATAAAAGAAAAAGTTTATTTCTTTGCCGGTCACAAACTAATCAGATTGATAGTAATGGAGAGACAAATTGGGAATATGGGCCGTTCAATCGACAAAAAACTAAGCTTTAGAACTAGAAAACTAGTACAAAACATATATCGTGATAACCGGGCGATCTTTCATAGTAAATTTTATTATGTATTTTGTATGCGTTTCCTAAATAAACTGTTGTAAAATTCATTGAACTATTTGGTCTAATTTTCAGACTTATGCTATTTTCAGATGGAATGCTTGATTACATTAACTTACCTATTTGTATATTTTGTCTGTACTAATAACGTTTCAATAAATTTATGATTTTTATATTTTGCATTTTAAATGCTATGATATATAATAAATTTAAATAGCTATTTCATCTTAATCGATTGTCAAATATTTGTAACAATGGCTCTTTCGAATGCAATGATATTGAAGCAACGGTGGTCTACAGAGTAAAAAAGTAGAAGTAGAAAATTTCGACGGGTGCTAACAAGGCTCAATAGCTGAATTAGAAGAGCCATTTCGAGGTTCGATACCCGGCTGAGAATAAATTGTGACTGAGTCTTTTTTATATAGTATATCTCTATTAAAAATTTGACGTTTAAATAAAGTTCTAGACCGCCAGAAACTTAAAGTCGTGTCTATACAAAAGTGTTCAAAGAATTGTTTATTTTATTTTACTATTAAATGTAAAAAATGGCATTTGCGATCCGAAAAGCCGGATCCGGTAATCCGGAGATCCGGCATCATTAGTCGTCTACCGCTTTATGGCGCAGTTGTCAGTGCTTTCAGGTACGGCGTAAAAATCGTAAACTGAGGAAAAGATTCTTATTACCTTTACGCACGTAAAGGTCATAACATATGAACATATGAACGTCGCTACATCGAGTTCCAGTTTAATATAAACCTTAAAACTATACGATTAAATTCGGCAAATGCGGCGTTAGACGTCTGCAAACCTTCTCTACGGGCCATAACCCACAATGTGGAAACTTTTCACTGCAGATACAGCCGTTTCTAACGGCTTTTTGTACTTTTCGAAGTAAGAAGGAACTCGAGACAATAATTATTTTTTGGTTACTCCACCGATGTCCGATGATGAAAGTAAGCTAAACGCCCCAAGCACTCCGCCATCGAACTCGACTTCCGAACTTGACTGAGTCAAAATATTGTAGATAATAAATAGTTGAACTTTTGTTACGTCATTTCGTTAATGCATAAGCAAAAAAGGGCTTAAACTTAAAAAAAAAAAAATTTAATCCGGGTTCGATTCTGGCTCTCGCCGCACGGCTCTCTCTTCACCACTGATGAATCAAGCGAGTTGTAATACACACAGTAATATTAAATATAAAAGCTGGTAGAGCTACCAGGGAGTAGTTCTCTGTAGTTATATTTATTGCACTATTTATTTATTTATCAATTAACATGCAGGCAGACATTAAGATCTACAAAATAAAAGAAAAACAATGAAAAGAAATATCATCATCATCATATCAGCCGTACGACGCCCACTGCTGGACATAGAACTCCCCCAAGGATCTCCACAACGATCGGTCCTGTGCTGCCCGCATCCAGCGTTTTCCCGCAATCTTAACCAGATCGTCGGTTCACCTCGTAGCGGGCCTACCTACGAAAAGAAATATAACAACTGTAAATTTTACTATATATTTGCCTTGTATAAGACATTAACTCTCATAGAAATTATAAACATCATGCATTCACGTTATGCCATATTTAGTTAACGTTACCGCTCCTCACTCAATAATACGTTTACTTCGAGTAAACAAGTCGATTGACCCAGTAAATCATAAAACTATTCAAGATAGTTACCGTTTTGAACATAAAATTCCGTTAAAACAACTTAAAAAGTACTTAAATCATACAAACGCCTCGTAATTAACAGCTGCACAAGTTGTGAAGATCGGACACTAAAAGGCGTTTAAGTACCTTTTAGTGGTTGCAAGTGCCCGGCACTTAAACTTTGTTATCATTATAAAGTTTACTGAAGAAATACAGGGCTATGAAAACTGGTCACGTATAACCGCTGTTCATTAAAAGTAGTTAATAAAATATGTATTCTATTGGATGGTACAATTCTCAAACAGGTGACATAGTCATGACGTTTTGTAAGTGAAATAATAGTATAATGTTAATTTATTCTCAGGCTGGTAAAATTTATAATTACTACTAAGATGTATGTATATCAGAGAGAAGAGAAAATTATTTTTGAAGTGAAAACTTCTTTAGCGGCTTTGTGCACATTTTGGGATGGGTAAAAAATGTTAAACTCGCGTCAGGACACGTGATCGGATCGAAAATTTGTAAGACGGAGGGAGAGTAGACCGCCGGCGCGGCGTAGGAGAGGAAGTAATATCCCCCTCTCTTTCTACCGCGCGGCGAAAATGTATGCCTGCTCCTGCTGTTTCGTTTGAGCGGCGTAGGGCGCTCGCGCAAGTGTGCGTGTGTGTTTGTTGTCATGTTTGTGTACGATAGCGCAATAAATGAATATTGTATTTTACCACACAATGCTTATACGAGTTATTAAATTACATTAATTAATTTTATAGTTTTAGAAAACAACAACATTTTACGCGATAGAATGTATCTTAACATATTGCTAAATAAAAAGTATTTTAAGCTAAATATGCGGGCAATATTAAACGTCACAGTAGAATCTAGAAATGTTATAGAAGTTTAATAAATATTTTATTAGTATATTGAAACTGTTCATAGGTAAAGCTTAAAAGACGGATCTATTTTTCGTTGTGTGTTTAACTGAATCAATAAAGAGAGGTTACAAAGATCAAATATCAATTTACGGTTTAATAGCACTCTCTTTTATCTCAATTTTCACAGAGCTGTCAATATCTTTTATTCTCTAACACATAGCTCAAATTGGTCACGATCACATTGCCAAGCACGAGCTTTGTATATCGTATAACGTTATACGAAACGCTAATAATACAAACTAGTTCAAAGAAAGGTTAAATACTGAAACTCATTCATGTTCAATAGACACTGCGAATCGTACTTAGTTTAATCCTTGGAATTCTGCATTTCTTTCTATATATCATTAAAGCTTTGGGTATAGTAAAATTTATCAATATGGTAACTGACCCTCAATACGTTCTATTCCCTTAAATGAGTAATAAAAATAACATTAAAAAGTGTAAATAATTTTTAATTTGACTGTTTAGTGCGATGTAAATGCCGAGAAGTTAGCTGCAAGTAAAACGAATCGTATTGAGGACAGTACGTGGATATGAATTTCACATTTTGTGTAACACTGGTCTCCTAATGTTTAATATATTAGGCATGTGATTGGACGTTTTCTTGCTCCTTTCCCTCATCGGGATGACAACTAATTAAACGTTCTACATAGTGGTCCTCGGCTATATTCCAAAACGAAATTAATACTCCATTGCTTGGCATCTGTAAATTAAATGTTTATGAATCGATAGATGTAGTGGGAGCCCAGTAATTGACTTATTCGTTTACTGCCCAAACAAGTACGTTACCTAATATATAATTCACTAGTTAAACCCCAAATAGATTACCTGATTGAAATATGGGGTACAGCAGCAAAAAGTAACCTAAAACCAATTGAAACTGCTCAAAATAAACTAATAAAAATTCTTTTTAATTACAACTTTCGAACGCACACTAATAAAATTTACAAGGAAACTAAAATTATGAATGTAAGACAAACATACGAGTATTTCACTTGTTTACTTATACACAAAATATTAAACAATGAAATTAATATTAATATAATTTTTTCTAGGAAACATAGTCACCAAAGAATGAAACTAAGGAACGGAAATCATTTGGTTTCTCGTAAACATAGAACAAAATACTACGGTAATAAAACAATTGAATTTGAAGGAGTAAAATTATATAACGAATTGCCAGAATCTATTAAAGATGCCGTTTCCATGACCAGCTTTAAAAGGCATCTAAAAGAATTTATTTTGAAGAAAGAAAAAGATTGGAAAGCACATTAAAATATTAAACAAAAAAAAAAACAGTTACAAAATACCTAGTTCTATTATTATAATTTTGTTTAGCTTTTATTTGTTTTATATTTCTTTTTTTTTTATTTAAATACCATAATTGATATTTATAATATAAATTAATTAATAATTAGAAATGAAGTGAATTGGCATTTCATAATAAACAATTTAACCTTTCACAATACTCATCAGTGCCGCATCCACGCCCAATGTACCGCGGAGTTGTTTCACACATCTATGTATGTTCAGGTGACTGGTGACTCGCGATCTCGGGCGCTCATTAGAAATTATTTTAGTTGTACCCTCTGTGTGTTTTTATTTTTAGTTTTATACGTTTCATGTAAGCTCATCTGTTGTGTGTAATATTTGTTAACATAAATGTAAAATGTATTTCTCAGTGAGTGAATTTGTAATTAATTCTTTTGAGAAATTAATAAAGTTCTTTAACCATAAAGATGTTTCGGTTATATGAGAATCTTGTTTTGATTGTTAGCCCTGCCTCTCATCATGGGGGCCATGTGAATTGCCTCGGTGTATTTTACAAGCATAGAACTAACGGCTTTTCTAAATGTGCTTATATTGTGGTTTCATAATGCATCTGCTAGCCTCAAGTTGCTCATTCATGGATGTCTCCGTAGCGTACCGTTAATGAGATGAGTTTCAATGTAACTGGAATATGAGTCATAACTTCCTGGTTCTGACAGTCTTTGATTACGCATTAGGAAAAGCCTTTTACAGATTTTTTTTATAAAATACAAGATATGATTTTGTAAAAAAAAAATATGATGTTAATAAATGTCGTCTTGATATTATTACCACCATTTGATGCAATAGTAGCTATCCAGGCTTTTAAACCTATGGTTCAGACTTCGAGTCAAGGAAGTGGCAGATGTTTATGAGATAAATAAATGCATTTGTACCTAAGTCATGGATATTTATATATAATGCTAGGAATTTAACTCATCTATATGTTTTATGTATATCTATCCGTCACCCTGGTATGCATTACACGAGCCTTACGGTGCTTACTCTGGGTTAGACTAATAGATGTAAATGTAAGAAATATTATTATTAATGCTCAGATATTTAAATGATCTTTTGTTTTTCAACAAATAGGCGTTTATCTTATGGTGTTTATTATATTAAAAGGAAAATTAGATATTTACGTCTACCAAAATCCTGATGACTCTTTAACTACGTACGCTTAACGTAATGCTTTATTTCCATTAACACAGCTCTAGAAAATTAGTCGAAATATAACGGCTAAATAACATAAAATAAATAAACAGATCCATTCATTGTTATAAAATATCAACGAGTGTAAGAAATGCCAATAACTTAGTCATACTGATTTATGGTCCAGACTATTTCCGTCAAGCGTATCTTGACCTCGAATCTTGTCTTGAACTTATGACCGGAGAAAATTAAAAGTATCACGTTGATAAGTTATCCTCAAGCGAAATGAGGATGCAAATTTAATGAGGTTAAATGTCAAAAGTTTTTTTAACACATTCAAGTTGTATGTCATTGTTGTATTTTGTATAAAACATTAAGTATTTAACACAATATTTGCATAAACAAATTCAGATTTCTACTGTCATTTTCATAATGTGACAGCGCAAAACACAATGGTAAATAGCTTCTCTTCCCTCTTTCACATTTTCTCCCAAGCTGAGATCTATTTAGGTATTAATATTTGTCATCGTTTACTTTTCGTTATAAGTAAGGAAAGTAACGATCTTACACTTCAAAAGAAAATTGTAACATCACAGAAAACGCTCGTGATTACCGTTAAACACTTCAAGAGAGACGTTTATAATTACCATAAACAATTTAATTAAATTTATTTAATTAAAATTTCGCCATTTGCACAAGAGTACTGAAATTTTATTATTCGCAATTGTTTCGGATGTTTCTGAGAAAAGTTGTCTTCTACAAAACAGTTTTCTTAAATACAGAATTATAAAATTTCAGTAAAGTCATAAAGATATTAATTTTATAATTTTGCTTACAAATGGTCTGTGGTATAATTTTGTAAAAAAAATTTTTTTATAATGTTATCAAAAAGACGTAAAATATTTATTCACGTTTGAAACCTACTTTCCAGGATAGTAGAACAGCGCATTTTAAAGGCCGTGCGAAACAAGCAAACGAGATAAATGGATAGCTAACTTCATAAACTATTTTATAATAAAACTAAGTCATAGTCAAGCCAATTCCGTGTGTACACCATTCATTATAATTAATTTGTTTGTTTCCCACACCCATGATTATGTGCAATGTAACACTTTATTGCATGTCACACGAATAGTTTCGTAGAAATCGAAAATTAACTGCTCATATCATGCATGCAAGAGATTTTGCTCAATTTAAACATTAGGCCTGTCATTTTTGTCGCAGTCTTAATTAATTTGGTTAAGAAAATGTGTATCGGTAATAATGACTTCAGCATGCTCTATATTCCACTATATGTAGCTTCTGGTAGCAATTTTATAAGTAAAAATGCCTACAACAATTGTAGTTTATATATTTATGAGTGCACTATCTTTAGTTAAATGGTTTCAGGATCTTTCTGTTTAAATTACAGATAGTTAAAAAAAAAGTTTATTGCAAACGTTTGTCATTTATAATAAAAAAGGGCATATAAAATCTACACTTTTAATATTATAAAGGGGTGAAGTTGGTATATTTGGTATATTAGGGGTAAAGTTTGAACGTAGGGGGCTTTCACCGAAAGTACATATTAAATTTGAAATATTTGATTATTTCCCTAATATTTAAATTTTATTAATATTCTGTCTATAAGCAAGAAAATTTTAAGTCGATTAAAATCTCTTTTTCACAATTTTGTTTGACAAGCAGTTTAGATTTAACGATCGTTTTTAAGTGGCGGGAAGTATTGTAATAATATAGAATTGAATATTAAAATCTATTCTTCATATTCACAAATCTGGCAAAGACATCTCATAGAAATTCAAAGACACGATTGTGAACTTTAAGGGCAGGACTCGAATGAAATAATAGACTTAACTTCAAGAAGTGAACTTCAGCCCTGCGTGCAAAATAAAATTTATTACGTAGCTGTAATTTAAACTTTGCCCAAGAAATATTAATTTAATATCGGGCTAAGTGGCGGGCGGAATTGTAAATTTATTTCACCCAGTAATACGAGGATGGCTAAATTTGCTTTTGTATAGAATTGAAGTTACGTTGTTTTTATGCTATGAATACTCGAGTAACTATTTCATAATAAGTTTACTTTAATTCCAAAAGCTTGCGCATTTTGTGCACTGTTTCAAAGTTCATAACATTACATCGCTTCGGCACCACCTTGCCTCTCAACCGTCAGCTTGTTATAACCTTATTCAACATTAGCGATTACAGCTTTTTTCAACCCTTTTAAAATTAATTACAGAGTTGATTGCTTTGCGTTGGGCAGATACAATAGTTCATAAAATCTATCAAACTAAGCAAGGCGATTTTAAATGGTTGAGGGGTTAATTGTAATAAATTACTCATTCAACACCTTAAAAAATCTCTTAGAACCACGTACGAAATATTTGATTAAAATCAGTATAACCGTTTAGGAGTTCAGTGACATACACACGTAGAAAAGGAATTATACACGTATATATACAAATAAAAAATTTATTTGATTTATAAAATGATAACGGTAGTGAAAATAAGTGAGTGAGTAAGTCATAAACTGGCAAATGTTTATGTGATGAATACGAGTATATGTATTTGAGTCATGGGTTTTTCTATCTAATATTAAATATTTACATATGTATTATATATGTTTGTCGTTACCCCAGTATCCAAAACATAAGCCTTCAGTGCTCAATTAATTATTATTATGTATAATAATAATATATGAAATTAAAA
Organism: Calamotropha paludella; assembly: GCA_927399485.1. NCBI lineage: Eukaryota > Metazoa > Arthropoda > Insecta > Lepidoptera > Crambidae > Calamotropha > Calamotropha paludella. The sequence goes on along the minus strand of OV656814.1, from coordinate 6,722,596 downwards.
TTCGTTTACTAGTTAATACCCATCATTTCAATTATTTTGACTTCTACCTTTTTACTTCCTCCTATTACCATGGTAGCGTATGCGCTCTTTATACAAACGTGCCATAGACTTATTTAGTTTTAAAGTCTGTATGAATTTGCTGATTATCATGGATATTTTATTATAGTTTTATTTTCTTTTTAACACTTTTTTTTTAATTCGCTACGAACTTTGACTGGTTTCATATTGGTCATTATCCAGACACGTGTAGCATGATAAAATTTATGTATTAAATTATTAATAAATTAATAATTACAGTATATTTTATTAGCATCAATTCTGCGAAACCAGGCTGAAGTCATAAAAATGTTTTTTTCAATATCATTATTATATTTAAGTAACTGGATTTTGTTTGTAGTAATGTTTCCAAATGATTTACATAAACTGAAGTTTGATACAAGAACTTACAAGTCATCATTTCAAACTTTAGTTTTAAAGAGAGAAATGTTTGTAAGTTGAAGACGAACAATTCTATTTAAATCATGGGAGTTTATATATTAGCCAAAAATTGGCAATTTCATATACAAAGAACTTAATATTTGCTCGTTTTGCCCGACGACGTATTCAGTTCAATCTCCCTCCCTACTCCTTCAAGACAACTATTATATTATTAAAATTAGAGTTAATTATTAAACTAGGAAAAGTTATTCCTCGTACAATTCAGAAAATTAAAGGGTTAATTTAGTACAATGTTACCCATTTTGGCAGAGCTGTAGAGCGGCATTCCCGCTTAAAATTGCAAAAGGCATGTGATCGACGGCGTTTAAAACATGAATAACACTGGGTAGACAAGAATATTCAATGTTGGTTAAATATTAAATAATAATTGAGACATAACTACACCTAAATTGTTCATATTTGCTAGACTATTCTATGCAAGTATTCTATAATAAATGAAATCGTATGGAACGTTCCTTTATAGTCGTTAGTGATGTTTTTATATTTACTTCTTTAACTCTCACGTTTATTCGTAGGTTTGGTGGGTTTGTTTGGATATTCAATGTTTATACTGTTTAACTATAGGGCTATAGGGTTAATACTGTTAAACTTATGATTAATATTTCTGATTGAATTTTGTGTACTTCTCACATGGATCTACAATGGAAATCATGTGAGCCATAAGACGTCCACCGCTGGATGGTAGGCGTACTTCAAAAAAGGGGGATAATTCTATAGTTTCCACGCTTGGCAGGCGGATTTAAGATTTTAGTATAAGACCATATTTCGTAAAAGGCCACCACCATATGTGCAATACTCGTATATGAAGTACATGTAACTTTATCTATTAAATAAAGTTAAATAACATGTAAAGAGGCTTACATAAAGTGAGGACGTAAATCCACTCGTAAAATAAGCGTTTAATTCACCATAAGGGGTTAGCGGGAACATTAATAATGCGTTTGGCGTATTGTTAATGTTTTTGTTAAAAAAAATTAAACTGAAAATATTAAAGAGGAAACTTTTTTCATACGTACTGTTAGGAGTGTCGTTGATGGCATTAAAATGGCAATTTCAATGTGGGGAAAAGAAACTATAAGTCCTCTGCACATCCTAACATCTAAGTGTATGTTCTACATTATCTCATTGTAATCAGTTTAGTTTGAGAGACTTTAAACAATAACACTGTATGTTACATTCTACGCTTTAAAATTTACATTGAAACTCTAGACGTGGTCTCGGTACTTTACATCAAGTTGGTTCTGAAATATTCACTAAGTCTTTGGAAAGTTCAAGTTGACGTTCATCTATTTCGCTCAAGAAGGTTTCCATAATAAATTTGGGTTTGAAACAGCCGTATCGCCATCTTTTAGGAAAAAGGTGTACTTTGTAACCATCACTATACTAATTATGTGTAAAGTTTAGTTATTTATTACTTTGGACTTAGATTAGTTTTAAGCAAAACGGGTTATTTTATTGAGGCTTCGATTTTTTCATTATTTTTTTGTGTTATAGGCAGATGTTTACATCTTAAGTCGCAGTCTTTTATTGTACTCGATATCATTGCCACTGCCTACCTGTTTTGGATAATACATACTATAATGTTCGACCATGAAAGTGAAAAAAAAAACAATATATTGATCCCATCTGAGGGCTCGGAGGCGTAGTTGTTTTTTACACACGTATTTTATATCTTATAAAAATATTGCATTGTGAATGCAAGAAATTAAATAAAAAAAATATATTGTAGTTCTTGTAAAGTTAAATTATTAATTCGATTTATTAAATCTTTTGATACTTAATAATCGTTAATTTAAGGTAAGAGATTGTTACTTTTAGGGCTTTAAATATTTAAAGCCTACGATTACAGAGGTTGAATAATAAGTAAGATAAGAGCTAGTCAATGAATGGGTGACTAAAATACAAATATTACTTTTAGTAGGACACACACAGCACAGCGTAGAGAACCGTGTATCGGAAGGCAGAAATGGCACATAGTAAAGTTGATATGCTTAAATAGATTGGCTTTAACATAATTATTAGTTAAAGTCGATATGCTTATAAATCTATGCTTACGATTTTTTTTTCATATTTGCAAAAAAATCTTTACTGGCGAATTTTAGAAATAAAATACGAATAGAAAATCCTGACGATTCTCCTAATCCTTACATTGGCAAACCTCTTCTGAGACGAATCATTTCCATTCCCATATGCTCTTATAAAAGCTATATTAGAACAATGAAAATCTTTTAAATACTTTTATCTGAAAATAATTGATGAGAAATACATAATATTTTTATATTTTTGGTGCTTAAAAAAGATAAGTTTGCTTTCGATACTGTAAGAACCGAATCTTCAAAGCTGGGTTAGAATGTAATTTGTCTCCAAGTTACGTGTGTAAAAAGGTTTATTCACTGAAAAAGATTGATCGGTTAATATCGTATATTTTTTTAAATGTTACTTTATCCATTGGATGAAAGGATATGGTTATTTGGTCACAGTATAAGACATTAATCTTGTACTGTGACAACGGCCTACTTATTACATAATATTGTGTCAATGTCGGAGCGGAATAACTGTCACGAAGTCGCATCGAGTAACGGAACGATTGTTAGCGATCACCGGAGCGTGATGTTGCGGTATACCTCAGTTTAATTTTTTCCCGTTTGGGAAGATGTTATGGCGATTTAGGTGGCAGTGCTACAAAACTGGCCATTGTTTCAAAGTTAATAGTTAGGTTTGTGCTGTTCTCTGTGTTAGATTACACTAGCTGATAATTCTCTAAGACTGTTACTGTCTAGAGATGTAAGTGTATTGATGCATCGATAATTATGGTTTTATGTTATATTTTGTATGATTCTGAAGGAAATGATTATCTGTATAAATTGCAGTGTGAAAATTCCTAACATTAACTTATTTTTTAAATCTTTATATATATAATTCTTCTGTGAGTGTGTATGTCACTGAACTCCTCCTAAACGGCTGGACCGATTTGAATGAATTTTTTTGTGTGTGTTCAAGGGGATCTGAGAATGGTTTAGATTCACAAATCAGTCCGGCAGATGGCACTGCAGTCGGCACAGCAACGCGTGGCCGGGACAGCTAGTATATTATATTTTTCAATAAAAATTATTTACTTATAATAATTACTAAGCAGATAAATAAAATGTTACTATAAAAAAAATCTGTGATGTTAAAATAAAAACACTTGTGAAAAGATGATGATATTAACTTTGTTTTCACAAATATAGAAAAACTCGTGTGTCGCAGTGGTTAGCACGTTCGCACTATGATTGCGACGGTTAAGCAACATTGCAACGGCCACTCTCGGGAAGAGTAATCAAATAGTAAAAACTTTACTTTAACGATGATCGAGTGAGTTACGATGTTTTCGTTCCTCTTTCCACCAATTTAACAAGCTTTACATAAAAATCGTAGTAAACATATTAACATGTCTAACATTCACACTAATTAGCCTAGCCTAAAGTAAGCACTGTAAGGCTTGTGTTATACTAAGATAACGGATAAACATACATATAAGGTAATATTTTTAGAAATATACATGACTCGGGTACAAATGTTCATTTTCATCACACAAATATCTGCCCCTTCCGCGACTCGAACCCAGGCCCATCGATGTGAAAAGTAGGATCGCTTCTGTTGCACCAAACGATCGTAAAGATGATCTAGAAACGAGAGTTAGAATAATTGCACATACATCATGGTCTAGTGATTACATACTCTTTGATCATGGTGATAGGTCCGGCTAAGATGCAGATGAGAGTCAGCGGCGGATGCCATAGATCATCGGCTGCATTATATTATTACACAGATAATTGATGTCATTGGTTCTACATTAGCATCTGTTTTCACATGCATTGGGATCATGTCACAGTTCTATGATATAACGAGGAAAACCTTTTTTCCGTTATGACTGATTTTCCAATGATCGCCTTTGTTTATAACCGCTTAAGATCACAATAAGTGTGACATGTTTGTAACACAGTGTTTTAAAAGAAAGTATTAATAAGGAAAAACATATTTTTAATCATACAAATCGCTTCTTAACATCCTTCATAATGCGTACAACGAAGGAGTAGAACTCCCTCCCTGCGTCTGTATTTTCGAGAACTTATAACCCGTCCATTTTCAAAGCCAAGGTGAATAGGCACCTTCTGGGTTAGCTCCTTTCATCGTGGATTCTGTCTTGGCTTGATTGGGATCAAGAGCGAACTCATCCTAAATTAAAAAAAAATCGGAAATTTTAAAGGAAAACACTAAATGCATGGTGCTACATGCATGGCTTAAATTTTTAACTTACTAATTTCAATTGCCTGGAAATATATTTCAGTTATTATTTGTTAGTTACTTTTGTTTGTTTACGAATATTTCATATTGTGCACCTACATCAGAATCAGAAATATTTTACAGCTTCTTTCCGTATTAAGTTTTGACAACCGGTAACGATCTTGTTTTTAGCGCCGACGATTCTGGCATCGAGTCTCGGAAAAGGCAGATGTTTGTGTGATGAATAAAAGAATTCGTTGACTCAGGTAGTTTAAGTATTTTCTATCCATTACCAATAGCAAGCTATATCAATTGTGCTAAAAGTTTGTATGCCAAATGACAAATAGGGCTAAAAATAATTATTAGGCTATCCACTATATACCCATTTTTTATACTAAAATATGTGACAATCAAAGCAATTAGAGGGTTTTTTTATCTTATAAATATTCTAAAAACTGTACTCGAGTTCGAAATACAAGCATTTTTACAATTTGTTTAATATGAGCTTTTATTATAGAGATTTGGAAAGTATTTCTCAATAGCATTTTTGATTTGGCGGGTTAATCGTTGTCAAATTATCGTCCTTCATCGTGAAATGTATATGTCATGTGGGATTTTAATACCAGATTTGATTTTTGGTATTTTTTCTATTGCAATTTGTTACGTTTCGATGTCTACATTTCTCAATCAAACTTTATCCTTTTATTTTTTGTTAAACATTATAAATGTACTCGTTTTTTAGTTTTGTATGAACAAATAAGCAAGACTTGAAAATTATTGTAATTAGCAAAGATGAAAATTATTGCAGCTGTTAATTTTTTCTGGGCCCTAATTAAAACAGCAAACAAATTTATTACAGCCTTCGCTAAGCACTTTGTACAATGTTCGCGCATTGATTCTTTATGGTCTTATATAATGCATATATCACTGACAAAGTAGACTGACTCCATAAATACTTCACGATCTGGCGGCAGGTGTCCCACATATTTTGTGGGCAAACATCTTGTCAAAACACAACGGAACTTTACTCTCTTAGCGAGGTCAAAGAAATTGCTGGCAAATTAACTGGTAACATTGCAACAGACACTGTTCATTGAAGCATTGATAAGAAAAATATAGAACTAGCGGTAACAAAAGAAGCCTTAGTGATGGAGCAAAAAATGTATGCCGGCTCAACTGAGACGTTGGCTTTTACAAAACTAGTTCCACTTTATGCGACAATGACCGTGACTCTACTAGTAAAACTGGTTTATTTACTTTACTTTTTTAGTTCTCGAATTGATTAACCTTACGTTTGTTTAATTTTTGCACTCATTATTAGTTTTGTAATCATTATCAATAAACGTGAATAATAGAATGTGTTCAATGATCCCACAGCGCATACTTATATTATTAACAAATTTATTATAATTAGGTTAGGCAATCATTTCTGTATTATTTAATATAAGTTTAATAATGTTCATTTAGGACCTCATCAATCTGCCAGAATAGTAATTAATATTAGATGTTGTTAGACTAAACTTTAAATAAAAAGGTTATATAAACAAAATCAAAACAGAATCCTACACACCGACGATACAGATAAGATTCTATTATTTTTTAGAGAAATGTATAGAGTATATAATAGTATTTTATATATTTCATAAATAGATGCATACAGTCATCAACATGACCAAAAACTGTTAGCGTGAATCCTAACGGGGTTTTTATATTAAGCTCGTGGCAGTGAATTACAACATCCTAATTTAACTCATGTTTACAGTTTCAGGAAATCGCTCACAGAAGAATCCAAGATGCGCCTTTTGGTGTGTCTGCTGCTGGTTACCTGTATCTGGGCTAGTGAAAATGAGTCTAGGTAGGTTTTTTCTTTTATTACAATAATTTGCTTTCTCGTGTGTAGTTAAAGTACAGTTACATATTCTAAAGACAACAATATTGTAAATAATGCTACAGTATTAACTATCTGCAAATCAGTTTAAGCATAACGAAAAGTAAAGTTAAATTTTAAACTTTAATATTAATCTTTCAGGGCCAAGAAGCAACCATTCGTTGTGGACGCCGTTGGAAACACTTTGCCACCACCATCAAATGTACCGGCAACAGTCGGCAGTCCAGTGAATTTACTAACACCGGACCGATATGAATTCTACACATTCGATGAATCAGGCGAGCTAGTTAAAAGACTGATGACATTGGAAGAAATACAGGCAATTGTTGCAGCAGGAGAAGAAGCAGAGGGTTTGGTCACTTTTGCTAATGACAACCAACCAACAATGGCTTTTAACTTCAGCCAACCACCTTATAATAAAGTTCACAGCGTAGTTACAAATGTACAAAATGTCTTGAAAGCACAAATGGAGGCACACAAGAACAATCCAGTATCTCAACCTTCGTTAGATACTCCAGACGTGTCTGATTCTTGGAGTCTTATTCTTCCATCTATATTTGGCAACACGGGTCTTGATATTATCCCCGATAAAATTTCCAATGGTGTGACTCCTCCAGAAACTGACACATTAGATTTTAATGATGCAAATTTAGATTTAGGTTCTGATTTTAGTAAAGAAGGTGACAGTGATGTTTTAAGTTCTACATCTACCCAAACTGACAGTAATTTGAAATCTGTATCAACAACACCAGCATTTATTGATGAGGCTAAAATAACAACAAGAACAGTTCCTTCTACGACAACTACGGTGACTCCAACAACAACTACAACCATGACCTCAACAACTACGAAAACGACGTCCACTACCACAACTGCTAAACCAACTACTACTAGCAAGTTAATTACTACTGCTAAACTAACTACAACTTCCAAACCAACTACTACTGCTAAATTGACAACAACTGCCAAATCAACAACAACTACCCTTAAGCCTATCAGAAGAACTACTACTACAACTGTCAAACCATCAACAATAAAACATACCACAACAAGACAACCTATAACCAAACAAACCACAGTGACTACAAAGAAAACTACTAAGCCTTTGCCAACCACGGAATCCACAGTTGAAACTATAAATAGGCAAGAACCGTTGAACTCAACAAAGTTACCTTTAGCTTCATCCCCATCAACATCGACTAACAAAACGCACACAACAACAAGTAAACCAAAAGTCACCAATAACATACGTGTTACATCGACTACGCCGAAACCAAGTACAGTAACATCCACTAAAACAGCAGAAAGTATGACGTCTAAAATTACAACATCTGAACCTCTTATCACTACTAAACAACCTGTAGTTTTTGCAACAACTCCAAAGATATCTACATCTTATGTAAATAAAAATGAAATATCAAATACTATTACTGCGACGGATAAAAATACGATGCAATATGAGAAAATTGATATATTGGTTCCTATTTCCACCACAACATACCTTACAGAAAACAACATACAAACTGTATCATATAGTAAAAAGCCTGAAATTTTAAGTGACCCAAAAACTACAAATTATACTGCAACAACAGAAAAGTTGAGTTTAGAGACCCAAAAATCTGAACCTGTTATAACTACATTTAAACCAACCACAGTAGAACCTAATTATATTTCATCTACAGCACATAGTCAAGATCCTGAAAAATTAAATATAACAACTATAACAACGCAATCAGTATCACCCTCGACTACAATGTCATCAACTGAGTTTATCAAATTAGAAAACTTACCAAATAGTTCTCTTGCAGTAACAAATCCTCTTGTGGAATCCCATTCCGGTGAAAATACGGACTCAGACTTGCCATTATTCGATGTTGCACAAAGTATAAGCCAAATAGCATCAGATCTTGGTGGTAGTTACATGCCTATCGCCACTGTTTCTAGTATAGTAGATACAACAAAAGTTAACCAGATGGATTTAGAGAGCAAAGAGAATTTTGAATTAGAAATTCTTACCGATGCTGATTCCAAAAAACCTAATGATTCAGAAAATGAAAAAGAAAACTTTGTTAAAATATCAACTCTTGATCCTCATGATAGTAACGATAAAGACAATAAGACAAATGCCCAAAAAGATTCGGTAAATAAGGAAAATTTGAATGCCATACAGCGATATACCACCGAAAAAAATATAATGGCTACATTGGAAAGTACTACAATAGATAAAATTTTGTCCGAGTCAATGGGGGATCTTTTGTCACAAGTAGTTAATCAAGCACCGATTCTCGACTCTAAAAATGATTTTCAACCTGAAAGTAACATAAATACAACAGAAACAAATAATGAAAGTACTACAATCGAATTATTTTCAGATATTGTTACAACTACTTTCAGAACTTTAGACACATACACTTTAAGTGCAAATGATATTCCAAATTTAGAAAAACCTGAAAATGAGACATTTGCATCTGTTTCATCTAATACCTCAGTAGTGATAGAGGATAAACCTGTACCTGCTGAAAGAACTGAAAACAAGGAGGATAATAAAACCTACGTCAAAGTACCAATTGTTAATGATAACAATAACTCAATTTCAAATAATCAAACTGACGTGTTGAGGGATAAAACAATATCAGATAATAAGGAAAAATCGACTGAATCTGCCTCTACAGAAACCAGTAGAATCACAACAAACATTTCACATCAAAATCATAAGTCTTCAACTATAAAACCTATTACTCAAGAAGTTGCATTTGGCAATGAAACAAAAGATAGCAATAATATATCGTCTATAGCTGATGCTATTAATAAAGTTCAGATTAACAAGACTTCGGATAATATTCCGAAAATTGATGACTTTAAAAAGAAAATTCAGAAAGTAAATATTGATGACAAAGAATTAGCCAATGAGCGTAATAATTCCTGGAAGTTAATATCTACAGTGTCTCCACCAAAATCAAATGATGTTACAAAAGAAAAATTTAAGAATAACGCTAAAAATCCTATTGACAATAATTCTAATAAAGATATAATTTTAGATTTTTCAAAAGAGAACCAAGGTTTAGAGGTCACTACAAAAGATTTGGAAGAAGATATTGCAAAATTCACTGAATTGTGTAATGAACTCGCATTTAGATACTGGAACGCTATAACAGAAAATATAGACAAAAGACGAAGTTTTGTTCTGTCACCTTATGCAATTACATCTATGCTTGCTATGATGTTTATGGGCGCCAGAGGTGCTACTTCCGGAGAAATGAATGATATTTTGAAACTGGACGATATGGTCACATTTAATCCTCACTTTACGTTGAAAAACATATCAGATTCTATTGAAACTACCCCAGAATCAGGCGTGATGGTTTCTGCTTTTATAAGGGAACTGTACAGTGATAGAAACAAAGGAAAAATATTAACTTTCTATAAAGAAAGGGCTCAGCAGTTTTATAATGGGCACGTAGAGGAGATTAACTTCAAGTTAATCAGTGACATTATTAGAAGAAGAACTAACTTATTAGTTAAAAGATATACTTGGGGTAAAATTTCTGAATATATGAAGGCTAATACAATCATCATGCAACCCCCATTAGCAGCGTTTTCTGCCAACATCTTCCAGGTAAATATTGTAATTTTCTACAAAGATTATTTACGCTATGTTCAAATACCTCTGCGAATAATTTCCAACTTAACCAAAGAAATGGTTAAATTATTATAATATAATAAAATCTATTATAATAATTTATCCTATAAGATCGCATTAAAAAATCTATTATAATAATTTATCCTATAAAATCGCATTAAAAAATGCATAAATTATATAAAAATTATCAAACAAACGGTGTTAATAAATGCTACCACAAGCAGCTGACTAAGTTTAATATTTTTTTTATCATAAATTAATATGAAACCTATCCCATGTCCTAAGTAGTAACGATGACATGATGAATTACGATATCATGACTGCATCCCCCTACGCGGTTCATTGTCTTTTACACCAGTCATAGCGAAAATGCAAGACTCACAACGCAGTCCTTTCACTGAAAAAAGTTGTAAGATTTCATGTTAAACTAAGTCAGCTATTTGAACTCATATTGACGACACCTATATAATAGCTTAGCCCCTTTTTTCCATTACATTTGTTTTTTAAATAAAAATACTCGTATAGATATTTCATATTAATTTGGTAGTTATAATTAATGTTGACAGGTAACAGATTGGTATAAAACAATTTGCAATAAGCTGCTGAATAGGTGCTTCCACAGATACTAACAAAATTAGCTGACTCGGTTTCACTTCATTGGTTTTCATTTTGTAGTTAGTCTTCCTTTTTCTGTATAATGCGTAAAAAGTGCAGTAGTAAAACGTGTAGATTTGTATGATTGTCAGTAGCGTGCGTTGTCATTGGTCTTAGACCAAGACGTTAATAATTTAGTCCCAAACCAAGCAGAGTTTAATAATCTTATTCTACTTTTTTATACATCCATACATTTGTATGTACATCCATACATACATGTATTTTCACTGTCATTTGACAGTGAAAATTTACGTTGCTATAGAAAATTCAGTCGAAGCTGTCAATTTATTTGATATATTGTTAATACTTGTATTCAAAAAAAGACAAACTGCAAATTGACATTTTATTTTTAATTATTTTTTTAATCTTACTTTAGTAGTCAATATTTATTATTTTTATTCTTGTGATTTCAGACGGACTGCACAGGATCATCAGTAGAAGGTAGAGACGGAGAAATGTACTTCGTAGTTTCACCCACCGTTCGCCAAAGACGTTTGGTACCTGTTCCAGCAGTGGTCTACAGAGGTCGGTTCTTGGCGGGCTACGATCCAGTTTTAGATGCCACCGCTGCTGCTTTGGGAAACACCAACTCCATTATTAGTACCTTGTTCGTTATGCCTGGTCAACAAGGAAACGTGGTACACGGTCAAGATCTTGAAGCCCTTGAACAACGTTTGTTAGATACTAACCCCACAACGCCAGCTTGGAATCGGCTATTGCGAACTTTACTTCCCAGAATTGGCCTTGAACTTCAGATCCCAAGATTTTCCCATAAGTCAATTTTCAATGTTTCCTCTACTTTGAAAAATATGGGACTAAAGGACTTGTTTGATGCGCAACATGCAGATTTGGGAGGCTTAAATGGTCCATCAAAAGATCTTTACTTGTCAGATATGATTCAGTCTACATCATTTGTAACTTGTGGAGAAGGTATTATCGGCGAACAACATCACATAGAGGAGTATCCAGAATCAGTGGGATCTGTTGCAAGACGGCGATCATCGAGATGGACATCTGACTGGGATGAGCCTAGAGACTATCAGCGGGCTTTCCATGATCCACACGATGTTGGAGAAGCTATGCATTTGCCGCTGCATCTCCGGCCAAGGCAGGCGCGACTGCCATCAAGAAATGCTCAACCAGCTAGATTAAAATTCGATCGGCCATTTTTGTACTTAGTTAGACACAATCCTTCCGGTATGATTCTATACGTGGGGCGTTATAACCCACGACTTCTGCCTTGAACTTATCAGAAAAGACTGTTAGTTTAGTGTAATTAATTCCTTTAAGGAAAGTGATAAGGGGAAACTGGCGTGTGTGATATAATAGTGCTTCATGGTTGAGCATTTTTATGACAGTATTAGTAATTGATTTTTCGCACCCAGTAAAGAAGATTGATGGTGCCGTTAGACATCACATTAGTGTACAAAGGAATGATAATGATGATATTAGTATAATACCTGCATAGTTTATATTTTAACTGCAACTCAGTAGTGTGTTCGTGAGAAATGACTATCATTTCGTATACAACATAGTTTCTATTATAGATTAAACTGAATGTCGATATTGATTCTATTTTCATTTTCATATGACATAATATATTTTACATTCATCATAAAATTTCATAAGATCTTCACATTCTTTAGTTGGTACAACTGCTTGGGTTGGACAATGCTGAAATAGAAGATGTTAAGTAAATCTTCTCTTTCTCCTGTCTCAAATTATTATTATTATTATAATACATATGTAATTTCTGAAAAAAGTTGTAATCGCACAAACTTTTTGTGTACTGTAGCAGCAGTACCTATCCGGTTGAGTTGTGAATATTTACCACCATTCAAGTGTTCACGTAAAAATACTCAAAAAAAAATTGGTTCAGCTGTTTTTGAGGATTCTGTGACATATTTACGAATTATAAATAAAGGTTAGTAACAAATTATTCGAGAATAACATCGATTACCTTCAGTACACTTGTAGCGGTATTATAAAAACAGAAAAATATTCAACTTACCAATGTAACAAAATTTCTAAGACATTGCTGGAAAGTATAAAATTCGCATTTTTTCAACGGTATGAACAGTTTATAGTAATCTTTACAACGAATCTTCGCTTTTGTTATCGCATCAGCGAAATTCGGGTTTAAATCTACCCATCGATCCAAATGTGCAAAATATTTGTTGTCATCCACAAATTCTGTAGCTATTCCTCTAGAAGTTGTGAAAAGATCGTATTTGTTCAATACACACACCCAAAATTCACACTGGAATTTTAAAAAAAATGATTGAAAAATGTGTTGAAATTATTTTCAAATTTTTTTACAACATTATTTTTTCTTTATTAAGAGTATCTGAATAAATCTTTAGCAGGGCCGAAAATACGAACTTAATGCTGGTACTCCACCAGTAATATACGAAATGCTTAATCTATGAAAGTGGAATAAATTCTATAATGGAGTTTGCCTAGCACACGGCTCGTCGAATAGTCTAGTTCCTTACTTATGTCTGTTGGAAAAATAGCCTTAAACGCAGACATTTTAAGAAACACACATTTGGCAATTTTTTTACAAAATCATATGTACAATTCATACGTACTTTGTCAAACATATGCCTCCTAACGGTGATAACTCCCACATCATCGCGCATTTCGTTGACTGTGAGTTTGGCGCCGCACTCCCGAGCGACATCACGAGTGAAGAAAGGTGGCAAAATACAACATTGCTTATACTGTAATCCAATTAGAACAACTAATAAATTTTTTCAAAGTATATCAAACAACATTCTACTATGGCAATCGCTTCTAAGTGTATTCTTAGTATTTACCTTGTGTCTCCTTACACAATCTAGTTACAAAACCTTACCCCTATTGTAATCATTTAATTTCCCTAGATAGATAAATGATACTACGTGGTATTTCCCTTAATATATTTTTACCCACAGGAAAAAGCTATGCCAAAGTGTTAGTTATTAAAAGGATGATCATGTTCTTACTATCCAACAGTGACTACAACAATATTAACGAATGTTGATCTCATAAACTATGTGGTTGAAATTACAGTACGTACCATAGCATCATTTAGGCGACATTTGTCTGGTACGAAATCTGGAGACTGTTTATTTGTCATACCACCGTGTTTTTGACATTCCACCTAAAACAAATTTGGTAAAAAATGAATATTGCAATTTTAAAAACTACGAATTTTACATAGAAAAAACAGGATAACACAATATTTAGTTTTCACACTTTAGCGCGCATACAGTGAAACATTTTTAGCGACAGAAAACTTGTGTGAAGAGAATACTGTAAAAGTTAGAATTAAATAAAAATTTAAAAAACGCGTTTTTTCTTATATGTAAGCAGCGAATCATATAACATCGAAGATTTGTTTTTCTGAGCATGTTTTGAGTTAAAGGCGATGGTGAATTATGGAGTAAGTATTTCCAGGACAAGTGTATTAACACTATTATCTCATTAAGTTTGTACAACAAAACGAAACGAAAAGACAAAATTTATAGTTAAAAAAATATTCTCCCATATATCCGATATACGTTTGCAATTTTGAAATATTTGTTTTGACATGTATACCAATATACTCGTATATAGGTGTCATGAAACAATACAGAGACTATTCAGCTTACTTGTAAGAGTTCAATATACCTATATCGCAAATTATGTAACATATGTACCTATAAAAATGAACCATTTTTTAACTCATTTCATAACAATAGGAGAACGGGAAGTGACAACAAATTATCTGCCAATGGTACCTATATTTTTTACTTTTTTTCTTGCTAAAAAAATCTCCGTTAACCAAACTATTATTGAGAAGTCTCAATCATATCTAATACGAAATTCTTATATATATATCTCGAAGGCTTTTGACAGGGTATGGCAGGAAAGCTTTATAAGCAAGCTTCCGTTATGTGGTCTTCCCACTGGTTTATGCATCTGGATATCGGACTTCCTGAGAGATCGGTCAATACGAGTTGTCATTGATAGTAGCTCGTCGGAACATTTGGCTATCAATGCCGGCGTCCCTCAGGTTCCATACTCTCTGCAACACTTTTTCAGCTTCATATTAATAACCTGCTTTTGCCCGGTATTTTGGGGTACGAAGACGGCACGGTTGTAGAGAGATATATATCTGATGCACGTGCTGAACAGATCCGGTGTCATAGGGAAGCGATGGTTAGCCGCATAAACCTATGCAGGCAGTCTATGAGTGGGGCGATGCTAATCTGGTAAGGTTCAATCCGTCAAAGACCCAGGCGTGCGTTTTCTCCGCTAAAAGGAGTTCTTTCGACTTTTTTCCTACTTTCCAAGGTGTATCCGTGCCGATCATTGAATTTTGGCTCTTTAATTGAGAGTTAGAGTTTTAAGCAGCTTCAAAAAAACTTGGCATTATGCTCATCCTTTACCAAGCGCAAGTTTGATCGCGTTATGGAGTACTGTTCTTATCTTTGGGACTGTTTTGCCCAATAACAGCTTCGGGCGCTTGAGTCCATTGAGAGGAGGGCTTATCGGCAATGACGATCTTTTTTAAAAAAAGTATATAAGCCTTGAGCAGAGACGAAAGGTAGCTAGCCTATCCGTTTTTATAGGATAAAGTGTACATCAGAATTGCACAACCTTGTTCCGCCATCCCCATTTTTTCATCGGACAACCAGACTTACAAATAGGTGTTACCATTATACGGTAGATATATCAAAGAGTTGCACTAAGCGTTTTAGTTCCAATTTTGTGATATGTACAGCTAAGAAGTGGAATTCTTTGCTTGAATCTATGTTTCCTGACAAATACAATTTAGGGGTCTTCAAGTCACGAGTGAATAGGTATGATGTGATGCAAGCGCGTCACATCCTAGATCACATCGTCGCTTACCACCAGGCGAGATAGTGGTCAAACGCCTACCTATTTATTTAAAAAAATCATAAGCTAAACGTTTGGAAAACCTATTTTCACAATGAAGATTACTACATACTTAAATACAACCCTTTATATCATAAATTAGTTCTGATTTTAACTGTATCAAAATTGACTGGAATAATCCTTATTCGAAAAAAAGAACAATTCTTTAACTGAAGCGTGCGTTACGGCGCCATTACCAGTCCGCGTGTCTTTATGACGACGAATGCATGACCGTGTTAACTCAGAGACCTTTCAATTTTTTTTTATACATGGAAACTGCGTTACGAATACTTCGCAGTGGGTTGATGGCGACTTTATGTGGAGCTCTCCTCCACCCCCTTATCCGGCCTAATACTCACTATCATCAGATTGACTATCGGAGACTATTCAATGAGACTAAAGTTATGTGGCTTTGAAAACCATTAAGTTGTATTCACCTATGGAAATATTATAACGAAAACCATTTGAAAAGGGAATAAAACCGCGATTAGGGCATGTTTTTAATTATAATTATTATAAATAATATTTCTTAAATTCCCACCAATTAACCTAGCCCAAAGTGGGCCCTGTAAGGCTTGTATTTTTTTACAAAAACTGAATAGTCCTCTGTAGGCATATTCTATACACTTGACCCAACACGTAGCACTACCTGGTAATTTAATGTCACCTTATCTAGTATGCTTACTACTAGTGAATATCAAAACGGCTAAAAAAACAATAAATATCTCTATGCGTCCAAGAAACATGATTGACATAGACAAACAGATGAACAAGGAATTGGTGCTATATAGGCTTCTTTTCCATTGTTTTCCGAAAAAAAACCCGGCGAGAAAAGAAATACTAACAATATTTTTTTATAAATCAGACAATAATAATTTGTATTGCTTATTAACTTTAAGTACCTAACTGACCTAGCTTTGCCTGTAAGCTACAAATACACATGAAAAATTAACTGTATAATTTTCTTAGTCTTACCAATAAAAAATCATTTTAATGAACTCATTTACATGTTCGTTAAATTTAGGTTTGTAACTTTGAAATTATCGTATAAAGTCACTCAAAATTAAGATTAAATTAACTATTTTACATTCAACCACCGACCAAATAATGTGTAAATAAATAATCATTAATAATAATAACATATCTATATATATAAAAGAAAGTCGTGTTAGTTACTCCACTTATAACTCAAGAACGGCTGAACCGATTTAGCTGAAAATTGGCAGGGAGGTAGTTTAGAGCCAGGAGAAGGACATAGGATACTTTTTATCCCGTTCGACAGCATTCCCGTGTGACTTGACATGAAACGTCAGTCACTATAAAACGTGGTATAACAAAAAAGAATCAGACTTGGCATAACAAAACGCAAATGACAGCTATGTAATGACGTATGGATGACAATTTGATATTTGTAAGAAATCAATAATAAAACTATTTCTATTAAATAAATAATTAACAATTATAATGTAATGATAGTGCCATTGCTGTGCAACGGTACGCGTTTGGTGGTTAGAAAATTGATGAACAATGTAATTTACGCTACGATAATGATAGGAAAATTCAAAGGTGAGGAAGTTCTCATTCCGAGGATACCGATGATCCCAACCGATATGCCGTTTGAATTTAAAAGACTTCAATTTCCGATACGTCTTGCATTTGCCATGACCATCAACAAATCACAAAGCCAATCCTTAAAAGTTTGTGGTTTAAATCTAGAACATTCATGTTTTTCCCATGGTCAATTATACGTGGCATGTTCACGGGCCGGAAGACCATCTGCGTTGTTTGTTTTTGCGCCTGATAATAAAACAAAAAATGTCGTGTATCACAAGGTACTTAAATGAAGAGCAACCTATGTACTAAAATACAGAAATAATTATGAATGATTAATGTAGGTATTTAATTTTTTTTTGTATTTTTTCCAATTAAAAAAAAAGTCTGCTTATTTATTGCCATTAAGGCGGAACAAAGTTCGCCGGGTCAGCTAGTATAATAATATATTCAAATAATAGCATATAGCGCCATCTTACGAAATCTTGAGTTAACAGTTCATTATCACCCGCTTGAAATTACATACTTAAAAGCAAAACCTAAATACCAAATTTCAGTTAAATCGATAGGACCGCTTGCGAGCTACGCTAAAAACATTTATACACAAGAATTTTTTTATTAAAATAATCAGATTGTCTCCTTTATATTTTTCGTCATCATAAATATATAATTTATAGATCCCCATCTCATGATATTCTTAATACATAAATATAAAATTAATTTATTGATGTAAAACAATTTTAAACGGATCATTAAATGCGTTTATCTTATGTATTTTAAAATTAAATTCTGACGTTTCGCCTCTTTTTTTCATGGGCTATATGAACAATATGGAATATCGACATTAAATACAAAAATATGAAAAGAATCGTGTTTTGGGAATATTTTAATTATGATTTATTTCAATGAGTAAGCAAAAGTTACACCAAACTGTTAGAACTGTATTAATACACTTAATTTATAGGAAACTACCGATCCTTTGATAATATAATTCTAGGTTGTATTCTTACAGCACAGATATAATATGTGAATAATACGGACGCAAAAAAAAATTTCATACTTACAAAATTTATAACACTCACTATTAAAAACCCAATATATTTTTCCATGATAATTCACCAAAACTATAGAAATACATCCAACATACCGTTTTGTAACAGGCAATTGCTACGAATGGGTGATTCGTATTTCATAACTATTGCGTCTGTTGCGTTTTATGTTTGAAAAATATTTCTACGTAAATGTAAACTTTTATAACACTTACAAACTATCAACTACCACGGGTGAAAAGGTATGATTAGTATACAAAGAGTTATTAGATTCTTCTTTAAAACTTTATTTTTATTTTTATGAGATTATATCTATATCCTCCATAACTCCAATCTTTCCTATTTATTTTCCAATTTATATTTTTTTTTACTTTTGTTATTGCTTAAATCACATTTGATTTGTTAATAGGAAACATTCCAATTATTTAATTGGAGCGGAGCGAAGCGAAGCTCCCATGGGATCAGCTTCAATGGCGCAATGTCTGTTACGCCATTCTACTGTTCTACTACCTACCTACTACCAGTTCTAAACCGATTTTAATATTTTTTGTGTGGAATCGGATCGACAGGTTTAGGGCCAGAATAGCCCGAATTTCAAGATTCGCAACACTTCCCATCGAAACAAAAAAATATTTTTTTTTTAGGTATAACGCTCCGCTCCAATATAATATGGTGCTAGCGTAGCTTTATGCTTAGCGACTGCATCGCCTAGTACAGATGGATGTAAAGAAACTAGAATCCTCAGATACTTTATTATATCAATACGGCTGGTTATTGGCTCTGTATTTTGTCTGTTCTTTTTTATTTTTTCCATTTCATTTTTACATCTGGTTGCTAAACTACTTCTTATACCTTTTCAAAAAGCTATCGTAAAGCTATATAGACCTTTCAGATAAGCAATTGAGCGCGTTTGCTATTCTCTGCTAAAGGAAGGACTGACTTTGACCATACAATGACAGATCGTTAACGGAAATAAAGACGCTACAAAGTAGGGCTATACGGCACTTGTAACTAAAATACATCTCATGACAATTCCAGCAAACACAAATACGGCTAGATTACAATATTTTATTGGGGAATTTCGGAGGCTACCTTTTGGTTTCATTATTATCTGATGATGAAGTCGGAACTACTCTAGTAACCTTAAACGTCACTGAAAAGTTACAGAAAACACATTACGCAATATAATTTACTTAAGTAACATTTTTTCAGTAGTTTTGATTAAAAACGTAGGGCACAGACCTAATTTTGATAAAAAAAAATATATGAGACCAATATCTTTACCTTTTGAAAAAAAAAAGTAATTTTAAAAAGTTAGACTCCCACTCCACTTAGTACTTCGTCGTCGTCGAAGTATGAGTCAAGGTTTATTTCAAATATGGCGGCTGGCACCTCCCTTGTTTAGCGACTATTTTTTTAAAAATTGTAGTTGCGAAGACAGTTCATTTTTTTAAATTACAATTTTATTTTTCTTTTTTAATTTCCATTGATTTAATTATTTCTTCGTTCGTGTTCTCAATTATTTCTTTATCTCTTGTTTCAATATTTATAGCAACAATATGCATATTTTTTTTGAAATTATAAATAGGTAAGCGCTTGCCCGCGATCTCTTAGTGACCGATACACAGTTAATTATTATCTGCTTCAAAAACTACTGATCTGATTGTGATAAAATTTTCACTATTCTCTAACTTGGACTATAGCCTATCCAAATAAATATATTTTTTGCAATCTCACTCATAGTTTTAAAGATATGCGGACACAAAAATACATAGACTTATGAAATTTGGCACCCATGTTTAGAAGCTGGTAAAGACTAACATATACAAAGAATATTACATACAAACAGGTGAAATTGATTACCTTCTTTTTTTAAATTGGTTTAAAATACAAATATTCTGACTGAGAACATTGGATTTTTGGTTAATAGCAATAGGGGATTCAATAATTTTTGGGTAGAAAATATTTTTTTAATCTTTATGCAAAATACGGATAACCAGCGTGTCATTTAAACTATTTATAACAAATAAAACTAAGATACGCTCTAACTCAGCGTTCCGATAACGCCTCATAGAAATCTTACTTTTCCTAAACTGAACTATGAAACTTGACTCAAAGTTATTGCTTTACAAAAGAACAAAATCAAAGCTGAGATTCCCACTGGCTACAGTTAATGTACTGCCCATTTCTACTTTTTCCGCTATATCTTTAACAACCTCAATCAATTTAGGTTTCTGCCGGATAACATTCTTATTACGGTCCATGAAGGTAATATAGAGCATAGTTCTCTCTATAGTCCTGTGATACACGAAGTTTTTAGGCAGATTTATTCGTCAAGGTAGTGATATCTATCCTGTTAGAATAGATAGTCAAAATGCAATTATTAAGGACCTTAGTCTTAAGGTTCTTTGTTTTAGGGATATTCTTTTGCTTCTCCGAATTTTGCTATGGGCTTGTCATCATGCGCCACTCTTCGTTCGACTTCTTCTGTTTGATCTTCAAATCATAGCATGAACGAGATAGATGTAGTGGTCAATCACTTCGACGGGAAATATGTAGCGCTTCTAGGATTCGTCGATTCGTTTAAAATAATTTTTGTTAATATTATTTGGCGCATTAATCACTTGGCACAATTTTATATACATTGTAGGTTAGGATAAGTTAGATATTTTTTTATCCCTTACCAACCAGCAAGCTAAATAAATTATAGTAAAAGTTTGTGAGCGATTCGGTGAACCAAAATATACCGTGGTCATTAACTTGATCTTTGCCCGATTCAATTGCAATCTTTAGTTCGATCTCATCTCACGCCCAAGCAATGTCATTCGATAAACGCAGTTACTAAACCTCTAGCCGTCAGACTTTTTCCTATTTTGTTACTCAGGTTGAGTTTTTAAACACGTTAATCTAATTAGATGATATTGTGTCGCTCTGTTGCACTTCAAGTTGAGGGTGAAATAGTTAACTTACTTGAGGAGGATGATTGTATGGATTATGGTTTATAAGTTGGATGCTCCTTTTGTCAACTCTATAGTTTACTAGTGCGTTCCAAGTGCAATGCTTCTACGGAATCAAAAACATAAAAAAATAATATTTGATCTCTTTGATGTTTCCAGATAAGCTCACCTGATCAACGTTCATATTAGTAAAACCATTTTTACGTTTATAAATATATTTTATTAATGTTTACAACATCTGATTACGTATCTGTAGGGTAAAGATATAATATGAGTTGATTATCAAAATACTATATTTACAGGAACTATTGCTAGGTGGCATTTATAGATTGCAATATACGATGTCGGAAATCAATTCTTAGGATGGAAGAAGGGCGAACATGTGGCAATGTGGGATTTTAATTTTTGACATCCTTCTGTCTCTTCCCATTTTGGACACATCTGAGGACAAAACTTATTGTAAGAATTATGTTTTAAATATTAAAGCAACTAAAAGGTATAGAATAAAGACGTAGACGGTCCATCTGATGGTAAGTAAGGAGTATTATTAGAGCATTTCCAAATGTTATCCTATTACTAAGGGCCCTCTAAACTTTGGAAACATATTGACTGACAGACAATTTACTAAAGAGTAGTTTTCAGATTAGCGTATCGAGGAACTATTAATAAATATCGCGATTTTTATTTCCATTCATTATATGCATAATCAGTTCACAAAATAGAATTGTGTTGTCGTACAACTAACACAATTAATTTTCAACATCGAAAAGAACTGTAAGGAATACATTAAGATTCTTTTCGGAATCATGAAGTACGACAACGAAGACTGAATTCATTATTTAAACAGATTTTTTCTTTTGTTTGAATGCTCTAGTTCAATATACATACTAAATAGTTTATCTTGGTATATAACACAAAAATAAAATGCCATATTTAAGGCAAACATATGTGCGGAAGTTTAAGAACTAAAGATTATGAGCTTCTTGATATAGAAAACGACTAAGAGGAAAAAAATAAGCTTAGTAAATACCAGAAGTGATAAGTGATTGGACTATATTTATATTTTTAATAAGTCAGTACCTATATACGAGTATATTAAATAAGAGCAATGACTGCTGTTTTTGCTTGAATATGCACAAAGAAAGAAAATTTACAGAAACCTGAAGAGTTTGTCAAATATTAGAATAATTTTGTAGATTATATAAAATTATTTAGCTTTTCTCATGCAACAAAAGTTGCAGAGCTAATAAACTAACCTCAATCATTGTGGAAGAGACACAGAAAACGATTTTGTTTGCTTCACACACATGCGGTGGTCCTGGTAATTGGTTCTGGCCGATACAACGCTCTTTGGCTGCTTTAACACTATCCTTGAAATCAGAGTTAGCTTCAGCCCATGTGTCCATAAATTTTTTCATAGCATCGTAGTCGATCTGTTCGTCGTCCTTCACGAGTTTATACTTCTTCAACATGCAGAGTTGCTTTGAGCACTAGAACATATAAAAATGCGATTGTATTTTAAACTTAAAAATATAACACATCATTAGCCTAATTATTAAAGTTTTACTAGTGATGCACAGACCTTCCCTATCTATGACCTTATGAAAACGAGCCTTACCCACCACGTAAGCCAAACGTTTCTTAACCTTCATAATCACAGGTCGAATAAGCTAGCCAAGTCTCATAGATGGGGCATTCAAAATTTTGTGCAGCTAAAAAAACTAAATCATATGGATAAAATATTTTTATTGAATGATTTCAGTAAACTTTCCATCAGCTTTTATACAAAGGTTCAGGCAAGTAAACTAATTTTCGAAACACTTTTGTTAAGTCCACCGCAGACTTTTTTTATGTTGCAGGATTTAAAATCTGTCGATGAAACTTTAATTGAATTGTGTAACAATGGTCAATCAATGTAACAAAATATTGTAAGAAATCAAATAAAATGGGAATAAACGACTCTCGAATGCACTTTTAGTAAGTTTTTTGAATTCTTTTACATTTTTAAACCTACTACTAGGATTAATAAGGATTTGTTGAATATTGCCGTATTCCCCTTAAATATTTTTTTAACTTTACACTTACGTTGCTTAGACACAAAATCATATTTTGAGATACGAGCGAAAAACGCAGAAAATATTTAAAATTGATGTTTATGCTCAGTTTTTTTTATTAGTTTGTAATTAATGATTATGAAACTAATCACGTGACAAAATTGTGGCTATCTGATATTGCCGGAGGCTACACTATGGTTTCGATATTCATGGATGTAGCGTGGATATGCGGTTGATTTAGACCTTATAATATCGTTTGCTTAATTGAACCCGTCGACGTAAATGGTTAATTATGTGGAGTAGTTTTTCGTTCATGTTAAAATTTTAGTAGGAAACAATTTAATTTGCTACTATTTTCTCACTTAAGGATTTCTACGGTTCAATGTCAGTACTCATAACAAAATAAAACTATTGCTTTTTTAAGTCTTTTATTCCAAAATAAGCATTGATAATAAGGGAATAAATGTGTTTGCTCATCACACAAACATACACATCTACCAGGATAACCTAGTATCCTTGGCTCATAAGTAGAACCGCTGCGGCTACATTTTCAGGAACCGTTCGACAATATAATGACAATATATTTGACTTACATCTGGTGGACCGCGTCTCTCATGAGGTTGATGCTCGTCCAGTTTCTTAAAACCACACTCTTGGAAGTCAGCATCTTTGAAGAATTCTGGAATCTTACAACATTCATGTGGTTTCTGCTGAAAATAAAATAAACGTTTTTATCTTGTTGTATTGTTTTGGTGGTGTAGTTCGCTTAGCCTACGGTCGCCAAGGGTTGAAAAAGGAATTAAAGTGTCCTCAATATTTACCAACTATTCAAATGCATTTAACCCTATTTCCCCAAGGAAGATATAGTCATGTTATATATACATAGGTTACAATAATCAGAAATGGTTTAAGGAGGGTAATCGCTCTTTTTCATCTTTCTTTATATCTGTAATAAATCTTATCCAATACTAAAAATTGTAATAAAACAAATTATTTAGGGTTTTTTGCATATAATTAAAGGAGCTTTACAGGGGCTGCGATCACAGGATGACTAAGGTGACAATGGTCGTCATATATTTTCTACTACCTTCACCTTCAAGACCTTCACAATATTTTAATCGGACATGTTCCTAACTGTTAGGATTAAATATAAATTATTTAAAAGGCATAAATAAGTTGTTTTATTTAAATGTGTAATGTGCACTGAAGTGTTAGAACTAAACAATGGCACAAAATTAAATAAATAATAAAATTACATGTGCATTAGTAATTAAAAATATAATGATTACCGCTTTGTTAAAATTTCACGAAAGTTATACACGAATTTGCTTTTTGAACGCGAATTTATTATAGTTCCCGGCATATAAGTTGAACCTGATTTTAAAATCACGTGACATGCGCTGTAGCAAGTTTAGGTACATTTTTCTCTACTGCACTTATATGCCGAGGACAATAACAGTTTGAATTCTTAAAACGACCTATTGAAAATTCCTACGAAGGTAATAAATGCATTGTAAATTATTATTAATCTCACAAATACACATATTCGAATTTTTAGTCTTTCTTTTTCAAACTATATTTTTTTAACCCATATTAATATAACAAATGCGAAAGAAGCTTTATATGACTCTCTGTCTGTTATGGTTTTATGGCGTAAGTCGCCAAAAAAAATTTGGATGGAAATTTGTTTGTACTAAAAAGAAACTAAAATACTTGAATTTTAGGATTCATTACGCCCAGAAAGAATAATACATTATGTCGAAAACTTAAGTAAAACCTGAGAAAACCTAAGTAATCAACGAAATTGCTGGTTATTACTATAAAATTATCTATACAAGTTATGTTGTTTATTAAAAAAGGAAATCAAATTTGAGAAGGGAAATACTGAAAATAACATTCTTAATGCATTAAACGACATTCTTTTTATTGTTTACAACAACAATTCTTGTTGTTCTTATTTGTATGGTTTCATATTGTGAAAAAATATGCAAACTAGCGTTTCTATGATAAGTCACGCTGTTGTTTTATGCGTTAAGAATATTGCTACTAACACACTGCGTTTCAGCAATATTTTGTTTGATAGCATTGCATTTATAGCATAAAAATAAACATAGTAACTTGCATCTAATAAAACATTGGGTATAACACAGGGCGTACAAAAATATATTTAAAAAGAAACTGTGCGCGAGTTTTAATTGTAGTTACTTTTTGTAGTGAATGTAGTGAATTTGTAGTACCACAGTGAATTTCGTATAAAACAGGAGAGTAAAATAAATAAGAGACAGTAAATTACTAGCAAGTTTTTTTTTTCGTTTTTAATATATGTATATTTTTAATTTAATTTATTTAACATTTCGTGTTAACCGCCATTTCTTCTCCAGTCCTCCTCCTTCCAGTCCTAACTAGCCAAAGGTTGTCTGGCAAAGTTAATAATCTATGATAAGACCGCACAATGAAAGACTATTTTCCGTTTTCTTTCTGTTCTATTATTTCCTTAATGTAGTGTTATTAATAAATTGTTTTGTAATTATAAATTCTTCGTAATTTCTACCAATTATTTATTACCAAACTAAACGGAGCTTGCACTTTATATACTGCATAATGCATAAAATAGTTAATTAGGATTAGAAAAGACCAAGCGTTTTCTTATCGTACAAACATATGCCCAATCCGGGATTCAAACCAGGTACAATCCCCATGTAAGTAAAATCACTTCTGTTGCATCAAGCAGCAGTCAAATTACACTTCAATTAAGTAAAAGAAATCAAGTTTTCTAACATGGGAACTATCTAAATTGTAGATATGTTACAAACTAAGTGACCTACACCATTTTTATGCGTTTTAAAAGTGAATTTGTATAAACTCCTAATTAGTATATAAAAAAAATATTTAATTGAGGCACGTAGGTTATAAGTCTGACACACAATTACGTAGCAGTAATTAAAAACAATGACTAAAATAAATCCATATTATGAAACCTTTGAGAACACTTAAAACGAAACACTACTACGGCACTTTTCAAAAGCTTTTTTAACTTTAATTTGGTGTGTGTACTTGTATTTACTCTATTTTATATTGTGAGCGACAGATTGATTAAAATAATGTATAATTTTGACCTGCCTAAATGCAACTATCACTGTGAAGGTAGTTTGAAAATACATAGTAAAAATATAATTATTAACGATAGTCAAATTGATTTGGATACCAGTCCAGTTTGTCAAAGGAAACGCATTTCAATTCCGCCTGATATGACTTTGTCTTCATATTTTTTTATATGTAAGTAAATATTTTTTTCTGGTGTACTTACAACTCCTTCTGGGGGTCTTCTGCATTCTGCAGGAACATTGGGCGGGAATGGAGGAGGAGGAGGTGCTTCTTGAGATGCGATTAACTGTAAAGAAATCACCATATTTTATTAACTGAATAAAAAGCATTTTAAAAATTATAGAATAAATACTGCTTATACCTCAATTTTCGTTTATCCTTTTAGTGAACGAGTCACGTTAAAATTTATTATAAATCAGCTTCGTGATGAATTTATCAACTCACAAATAGTATACGTATCAGAAAGTAAACAATCTTTTTCATATTAAGCACAAAATAATGATAAAAAAAGATTTTCAATCAATTTTAACTATACTAGAGATATGATAAGGATTTAAAAAAATATGCATGAAAATAAATATTTTAGAACTTTTAGTACAAATCGTAAGCATATTAAAGGTAAGGTTATATAATAAAATAATTATTAACTCTGTCAATGTTACCATATTGGCTATGCTAACGAGTAAACTAAATAAATCGAAAATTAATTTCTTAATGAAATAAAAAAGAATGTTTTTCATATGAATTTGTAATATTAAACGTATTATTGTCTACATAAAAATATACAGTAAAAATCTCACCTGAAACGCAGTAGCGAAAAGAATAAATGTAGCCTGCTGTATCATGGCGACAGTTGCGACACCTCCAGTGTTATGATCATGTGCCGTGTACCTTCCATAGTTTTATAGCTGACGCTCGCGGCCGTGACCACTGCAGAACAATGACGGTTGCGCGAGAGGAAGTGCCCAGACGCAATATGGCGGCAAAAGATCCGTTGAGCTAATTTTTACCGCGAATTAATTGCAGGATAATTTATTTATAATACTTTATCGTTGACAAATTTGGAATTTCATTGCTGAAGTAAATATGATAACTATATAAGATGTCATAATGAGAATACTAACACAATAAAAAGGATATTATGACCTCATCTTCGGATCTATGACCTATCCTTCCGGAAAGGTCACAACATTTAAAAAAATATATTACACAACCATTTTTCAATTATATTATCTTACCTGAGCAATATTTTTTGTCATTATTTATATTGGCATCATATTTAGTATTATCAGTATTGAAATTTGAATACAAACAGCATTACAAAAGAACATGTAAGAATAATGTTTTTATTAATATTATTTTTTGCATTCACAATGCAATATTTGAATAAGGTATTTTACACACTTATTTTATACCTTATGTAAAAATAATCTTATCTATATCTTACTTTTATCATTAATGTTTCCACTGATTTACACAGCGTTCCCCTATTGCTGAAAACACCATAGCAAGTATGGGTTATAAATCAACACATGGACCCAGTGCTAATTGGTAGGTGCTAACGACTTTAAGCGAAGCTGATACCAACGGCTTAATGCCTTAATGCCTTCAGAAGCACGGAGGAACTTGAGCCTTTTTTGGTCGCTCATCTGATGTCAGACCCTTGTGAAAGTCGCTTAATCTACCCAATTAATGCTCCATTGAACAAAAAGATATAGGCAGCCTATTAAAGATAAGAAGCTATTACTTTAAGCGAAGTATTTGCAACCCAATCTACTAATACCCACTATTTTATAGTCATTTAAGAAATGTCTATTAAATACTATAAATAACAACCTCACATATGAATTCATACATTGTTCTGAACCAAGTTAAATAACCAAAGCACTAGTGTTATGGAATTTCTTTTCTACATTGACCCGGCCGGGAATCGAACCCGGCACTTCGGTGTGACGTTACCATGAAAATCGGTCGTCAATTTTTTTTATTTTCCATATATTTACCTTTACTTTTTTGTTCATTATAATTTGGTTCTTTAATTCAAAAAAGTTTAATATCCTCAAAAAGAGGTTATAATCAATTTTCTTGCACTTATATTTAGGTAAAATATTCTACTAACGATATAATACGAGTAAACCACTACATAGGATTTTTATTCAACAGTACTTTCAACCTATAATGATAACAGCAGATTCTATACCGATTCTGTACTGTCTTACTTCTTTCACATAACATTCAATATTTCGGTTCCATGATAATTAGTAAAATTACTTGAATCCAAACAGTTATATAAAAATCCACATTTAATTAAAAGAAAGATTAGTAAAGGTGCTACTTCGAATGCAACTGTATAAGTTTTTAAATTTACGCGGCTATAAGTAGTAGTAATGGAAATGGTCATTAATTTGAGTGGGTTTTAACTGCAAGGTAGGTATGCCTAATGATCTTGGTCAGTTTAGAAAACTTAATAATTTGTACGATCATTAACGATTTAGGCGGAGGTAGATGAGTGATACATATAAACAGTATAACAGGAATAATGATACTTAATTGATAAACAGTAAATAATTATTGTAAATGTTGCAATTTAAGTAATACTGGAGTAAAAAGTGAAGATGTGTGGTATTTGAAACATCTAAGAATTGATTGAAAGTCTTGAATCTGTTAATTTTCTAATTAAAAATTCTTTCGTTAGGAAAAAAGGACCTACTTTGTTATTTATTAATGATAAACTCTTAAAGAAAATCATATCTGAAGACTTTAAAATGGCTACTAAGTAACGGATATCATTACCACGATAACCAACCATGACTTGAATTCAGGAGTTATAAATCCTCAAAATTATATTTCCCACTCTTTCAACTAGACTTTAATTGCGTGTTATTTCATTGACCAGGAATAAATCCACTAAAGTCTGACCAAATAAAAACTTCGTTGTTTTGCAGAAACTCATGAAACTTACTTCTTCTATCGAAATTAACATCGATCTGACAAAAGAATATAGAAAAAGCAAAATTGGCGCCCTCTGGCCAAGTTTTTCATTTTCTGGTCAGGCTCGAAATATAAGTTCGAAATTTAAATAAACTATTTGATGAGTATAAAACCCCCTTGGTTTGCCATGGGTCAGTGAAAAAGTCCTTTTAATTTTTTAAATACATAACAGATATCAGATTTAACAATAATATTGCTAGCCGCTCATCACGATAGTTACGTATTTTTCACGATATACAGTGTTCCACATATACATAGGTACTTTACAACAATTTCTAATCATCTTTAAATCATTCTTTTGACAACCATATCAAGCATTTCCAAGCTGGTTTGAAAACAATATTTAAAGCAATGTATGTAATTTGAACAATGTTTTGATAATTAATTCCCATGTTAACTCTTAATGAGCTAATGATGGAAAATGTGCACTAAGTAAATTAATTTGAATTACAATTAGTTGTTTATGAACATATTTATTCTTTTCAAATCCACTGTAATTAAAAGCACGTTTATTAAATTGCGATTCGGCTATGATTGTTATATGATAAATAATTTTAATAAAAAAATACTGAAAAAAATCAACTCGGCTTACAAGTAAATTCTCAGGTGGGAATCGAACCCGCAACCTTTGGAAGTCCGTTCCAATTTTTCTCAGTATTTTTCTCGTAAAACAATTTATCTTATAACAATTTATCTTATAACAATCATATCACTTTTCCATTGATTTATTTGACAGAGTTAATTAGCTCCAAACCTCCACACTTGAAGGTATCATAAAATACGATTAATGATGCTACAGGTAAACGACACACCTCTAGTAAACCACAAAACAGCGTTTTCCCTATTATGCTTTTTTAGAATGATCTCTCACTCGTCTGCACAATCAGACAAAACTTCCTCATTTTTCAAGAACACCGTCCAACAGTATTTACCTTTCAGCTGAGATGATGATGATGATTACACCACGAAAATAGTATCAGTCATTGCGAACCAGGTATAACGTGTTATTATGTGATTCGCGCACAATTATAATAATATAGTTCACAGGAAATATAAAAAAATAACGTGTGAATCAACTTGAAGTGTTAAATACATTGATTGCAGTACTTTGTATGATCGTGATGTGAATTCAGTAAAGGTGAATTCTGGTTGGTAGTTGATACGAATAAATAAACTGGTAGTCTATCGGGGTGAATTTATTGTATTTATTTCATAGCATTAAATTTAAGATTTTATTGGGCAGTCCTGCTATCCAGACCGTACATAAGTGGTATCAAATGAATATGTTAAATTATATGAAAAAATATGTTTGTAGCCAAGAACACATGGGTGAACATTTAAACAGACTAAAGTACATTTGGTACAGATTCCAATCAAAATTTAAACCCTTTGTTTTTTTATGATTTAATTAATAACTTTAATGAAATTTATATTAAACACTAGCTGACCCAGCCACGCGTTGCTGTGTTATAAATTAAAATGATATCTATCCTATCTTTCAAGTTGGATCAAACTGCACACGGTGTACAAATTTCATTGAAATCGGTTACGTAGTTTAGGAGTTCATCGCGGACAAACAACGTGACACGTAATTTATATACATTAAGATTTTCATAGATATATATTGTTTCAATTCCATGGTAAGATAAGCTTAAATTTCTTCAAATCAAAATTAAAAACGATGGCAATACAAATTCGAAACAAAAAAATGCTCATAACGAGAGGTCAACGAGAATATTATTAAAATGTTTAACGTATTGTTACCGGTTAAAAAAAATCAGCATTAAAAGCGATAAAGTGTGATCTAAAAACCTAAAAGTATCTTTACAGTAGATAATTGGCTAGTTATGAATTGTAAAATGTGTACCTACTTCCGGATTTCCTGTTAATAATAACTTTACACATATTGTTGAAACGAACAACGAGTATAAATAATCGTCCATATTTATTTACTATGACAAAGATGATGTTGTTTTTGATGTTAGATATGTAGAACTAAAAAAGTTAATACCCTTTATTTACAGGTACAGGTAGGTCTACAGATAAAGTATTATAGTCTATGTTTTAGATATTTACACCTAGGGCATAAAGAAGTGGGTGGGGTGGGAGCAGTGCCGAATTTACACATTTGCCGCCCCAAAGCTATAAAATTTTTGCCGCCCTTACTGACCTCTAAAATTAGAATCACAGTTTACAATAATGTAAATTCCTTTTTTAGGGAATAATTTAGTTTCAAAATTATTTGGGTATATTTTTATTATAATCTAATAAAAGCAAAGATTTGTTTTTACTGCACTATTACTTACTTTTTTCTGTATCAATTTTGCCGCCCTAAGCTTCAGCTTTTTCAGCTTCTATGGTAAATCCAACATTGCGTGGAAGGGTGTTGGCGTTAAGTTAAAAAATACTTGGGTAAATTCAACGGGTCCTTTAAGCTCTATTGGAGAGCACTCGCCCGGATAACAAGAAATGTGGGTTGATATCGCCCCTGAGATAACTTGATTTTTTCTTGTCATGAGTTCTTTTATAGTAAAAATCTAGGAGTTAAATGGTTAAACGACAAAAAATATATATCCATTTCATCGCATCTATTTTAATGACTTTTTTGCTTATTGTTTATGTTTAGTCAATAAATGTTACTCTCTGTCTTAGAAGTATACACAAAAAGAATTGATATATTTCTTGTGGAAGATTGTGGAGATTTGACGTTTGGGTAAGTTCCTTCATTATCTAATGATAATAATATCGGACCGGATGACATGTTGGGAGTACACAGTTTTACACTGTGTGTATACATAGGAACGATGAAATCAAATAAAAATAAATAATCTAAACTACTCACAGCAATTATTTATTTATAAAAAACTAGATATTGTAATAAAGTTTATTATATTTATAATTTAAAGAATTAATAAATATTTATGAAAGTAGTTATGACCCAGGAACAAATACATAGGCTCATCGAACAATCATGTAGCCCTAACGCGATACGAACCCTTGTTGGCACAGAAGGTAGGATACCTACCATTCGTACCGAGCAGTCGATAAAGTACGTGTAACGCTACCTGTGCGTGTAAAAAGGGCGATTTTATAAATTCTTTGCATAATATCTATTAAAAACCAAGACGATAGAAAAGTTAATATTATAAGAAATCTATATATTCTCGTCCACAAAGTGAAAACGTGAGAAAACGTGTTTTATAAAATGTGTCTATGTTAAATAAATACTGATAAATAATAAAGTAGGGGCTACACACGATTCCTTTAACTAACAATTTAAAGTGATCAGTTTAAACTGTCAGTTAATGACATGTAATTTTTTTTTTCATCATGCCCACCCATGTTCACTTCCAACTTAAGATTTCATCGGTCGATATTCAACAATTGTTATAATAACAATATTTTTATTCGACTTGGTTCATATAAAAAGAAACTAACTGACCGCAGAGTCATGTAAAAATAGTTAAAAGTTAAAAAAGAGAAGTGTACTTCCATATTAACTTATTAAGCGAACTAAAAGTTGTTCCAAAGGATTGGCACAATCCTTACGTGCACCAGGATCCCAAGCTTGATTAGGAAATCCTCAACAAGAAACGAAACTATCTCTAATCACTCTGTAGTGTTTCCACCTATTAGAACGATATAGCCGAGTTTTTTGCCAACGTTAATTATTTTATACCGCTTACACAGACACAGTTTAATCTGAATCGTTCCATCAGCTCACATAAGAAATATAAATTATAATGATAGCAAAAACGGACAGTATTCATAATAAACACAATCACTTTATGTTGTGTAGCCTCCATGATTGAGTAAGTGAATTCACAGTCCAGTGTCCAATATATCGTCACCATCGGTTTAAAAATGTCCCCACTATTGGGACAGCTTAAGGATGAAAATATTACGCGGTAGGTATCGACGGGTGCTTTGACTGTTGCAGCCGGGATCAACTGCTTAATGTGCATTTCAAAGCACGGAAGAGCTTAGGAGATAATAATTTTTGGAGACCTTGTGAATGTTTTGCTTAATCTCTACAATGTTAGGTCAAATGCGCCATCGACATTCTCATTTTTATTTATTTACGAGAGAAATATACATAATTTTAGTCTTATACACAACACATATTGAATACACATATAACAGTAAAATTTCCACAGATATATAACACAACGATAACTGAAGAACACTAATAAGAAATGCTTTAGCGTTAACAACGGAAACTATAAAAAAAAATATATATTCAAAATTATAAATATTTCTTACATTCACACCAATTAGCCTAGCCCAATGTAAGCACTGTAAGGCTTGTGTTATGGATACTAGGGTCACGGATAGACATACATATATGATACATAAATATGTCATATTCATAGAAATATATATAAACAGCCATGACTCAGGTACAAATGCTCGTATTCATTTTCGGATTCGAACCCAGGACCGTCGGTGCGAAAGACAGGATCGCTACCGTTGCACCAAACGGTCGTCAAATAAAAAATAATAAGAAATAATCAAACTTTTTTGACTTGTTTCAATTGCAACATTCATTTTCCAATGTGAGTAATATATAGCCGTAGTCATTATTATTATTGTGTTAAGAGATCAAATTAAATTAAATAATTTTTATATGTTTTATTATTAAAGAATTTTACTGCTAGATTTGAATATTTAAAGAAATTATGTAAATAAATATCATTTATTGGCTCAGTTTGTTGTTTCTTCTTTTTTCGGAGAAAACGAAAATACTAAAGTGAAGAGACACTTTTTTATTTTTTTTTCCTATTTTTGCAATTTTTAGCAAAAGGCAATGTTACTTAAAAAAATTTCACTACATGATCATGTCGCTCATTTGGTGCAACACTGACGCAATTGTAAATGTTGTGTTCGAAGAAGAGGAAAATTTTAGGTAGGGATTTTAAATACATTTTCTTTTTTAAATAAGCATTACCTTAAAATATGACTGCAAACGTATATTTTTCTTAGGTTCATTTAGCTTCCAGCGAAAAATAGAAGAAATACAATTCTGTCAATGTTTTTCAGAAATGTAATTTTGACCAAAAATGTAATTGCCTCACTGTTGCACCAAATGACCGATGTCTTGACACTGTTTAGAATACAAACATCATTTGTTTAAACCATTGTCTTATCGTTGCAAATCCTAGACGGGCCGTTAACAATCAGACAGTTATTCTTCTTTATTTCTTTTAAATTGCAACTAATGGCTCGTTAGCATTGCCCCTCATCAACCATCATGTTTAAACGTGGACGTGAGCGCCATTTTTGCCAAACGTAATTAAAAACGGTAGCCTGTCATTTACTGTGATGGTACTGATCACAGCACTTCAACCTATAACGAACTAGCAAATTTGTTAATTGATTGTGAACTTTATATGATGGACTTAAGACTGAAAATCGAATAAAGAGATTTGGTTTTGTTTAGCTTATTTTGCTGTTCAGTGTTCCTATTGTACCAAAATGTTGGATGAATTTAAACTTTAACAGTATAGAATAATGACGTTACTTATCAATTTATCATATGTTTTTGCAGTGTCTAAATTATTTTCAATCCCAGCAAAAATGTTCGGTTAACTTTGTTTTTACGACTAATTTATCTGTCATATAAAAAACTAAAAATGCTGGCAACAATATTCTAGTGTTATATTTTTTGCAGAAGTGTATGCATAATGTTTCACTGCTATAACATCAAGTTAAGTTCTTCCCCTGAAATTACTAGTATTATTAATTTAATGTATGTACTGTCAACAGCACATCAAACAATACAAAACTGTGAAATTATTCCATTCGATTATCAGCTTAAAGTGCAACACATAGAGTTTAATATCAGTTAAGTAAATTTGTTAGTTTGATGTAGATTGACTTGCTGGTGTCCGAACCTATCAGTATTCTATCGGGTAAATAACTTTTTAAACCTATTTAAACAAAAACTATATTGAATTGGGTGTTTATTAAAAATTAGTTTATAAAGTTTTGTTAAAAGTGGTATATGGGTTCCCTTTATTTTGATACTTTATCTTGATACTTCGAAACTTAGCATACTAATCACTTGGTATTAATTGATATAAATTGCAGGTTAGGTTACGTTAGATATTTTTATCCATTATCAGCGTGCAAGTTATTTCAAATTATACGTTTGAAGTGATGCCTAACAATATTGCGTTAAAAAGTTTAGGCCTAATCAATCGGTTGCAAATTTTATTAATTTTTTACTAATTAATTTTTTTAGTGTAGACTCGTATCCCTGACAAAGCGTATGCAACGTTTCGTGATGATCGTTTGAGTAGTGAAGACGTGAAAGTGTAATAAACAGACATACTGTCGTATTTATAATATTAAGATAGTCTTGCTTATAGTTATGTTGCAGCATAATAGAAAAGAATACTGAGTAATAGTTGCATATTTCTTCTTTCATATTCTTTTTGCCAGTTAAAAGACGTCCTGATCGGGTGGTAGGTAAGTAGTGCATTTGAATAAAGTTATTTTTATTTTCATATTAACTTATGAAGTAAAGATGTCGATGGCGAAGCGGTTAGCAAGTGAAGCCTGCGGTTGCAGATGTTAAGCAACTTTCGCTAGGTTTTGTTAAGGGATTGGTGGCCAATTTTTTTCACCTCGAGTTCTATCGTGTTTCTGAAAGCAAATCAACTGTTAGTCTAGGCTGCATCTTCAGTCTTTACTTGGGCTTACCACGCGGTGTAAATCCGCGCTAAGTTTACAAGTTGGCCTATTCTACCTGCATTGTTTTCATCCACAGGTCTTGTGAGCCAGCAGTTTTGACTTTAATAGGCTACTTATCCCTAGTCTTGAAATACTGTAACGCTGCATTGTCAAGCAATAGTCGACATAAACCAAACATTCCTTGGCATTTCCCTTTCAATTCTAGTGTTGTTACGTAGACCTCATGTTCTTTACGTAGTCCTATCAATGACTTTAAAAGCAGTTTACTTACTATTTTTAGACTTATTTATTTATGTACAAAATATATAGTACAACTATTAATTTTATTTTATTTATTTGGAACAAAAAAAAATAACCTAATATACCATACTACAACAGTGAAAAATGAAAAGTAAGACTAATTATGTTATACCTTGTCTCAAACCAATTTAATAAAAATGTAAACAAACCAGTTTCATTGAAAATACTCACACTTTCGGCCACTAAATGGATATAAAAACACATTCATAAGTAATAGAAAGGTTTCAACATGTATCTCACTAGTTTCTTTCAAAGATCATAGTTTGTTTAACATATTTAAAATTTATTTGAAAAACTTAAGACGAAAAGTGACATTATTAATCCAATGAAAAAAATTGTCTAATCTGTGTTCACATAGTGTTTGACCATAAAAGAGTATCTCTCAATTCATTGATTACTTCAATTGAATCGATTATGTATCGAAGACGCATAGGTAATGTAATGAATAGGATATTAGTCATGGATGTATGGTAAAGATAAATACGTGATAATTATACCTGCGAGTGATGATAACTGATAATAAGGCGATCCGAACAACGAATTCGTCAGTGTTGGCAAACAGCTGTCGGGACGTAATTCTCAGCTTTTTGTCATGTTATTGGAGATAAAATGTCATTTGTTGGCTTTACTGCTAAAAATATTACAAAAATCTCAAATATTTCAAAATATATAGTCTCTCGGGTAAGTTAGGGCTGGCTAACTATGTTACCTTAAGTAAAATTATTCTTGTGAGAGTTAAAGCAATAGTTATTATAGTTTTCACAATTTTTATAAATCCTAGGTAGGTGTTTAAACTGAAACAATAGCCCATCGAATCAAACCACTGTAAACTTAACCTGACCTTCGTTTGAATTTATTTGATAAATTTAACTCCATAAAATTACAAACAATCAGAATAGTTTAGTCTTAAAATTAGTTATCAATATCGATATCGACAAGCTGCCATTCGATATCAATGCATGCAAATAAATAGTATGTTTTATGTGTTTTACTGTTTTTATGTACCTATTGTAGTTAAATGTTTATCGTAATTAAATACTTATTGTTATAATGTATATTTTAGATATGGTGCTTTGAGAAGTTCCCATTATCTCCGCAGTTTTTTTATTATATCAGACTTATATGGATAAGTTGTCATCGATTTTTCTACAAACTTGTAAATATTCAGTGTTATGGTCTTTTCATTTGCTGTCAAGCGACTAGGTCTCAGTCGTTTTTTCATAGGCGAAGACAAAAACGAAGAAGAGGATGACGGACCAGGGTTATCCGTGTTCAATGCTTAAAATAAAGATAAATCATTTGAACATCTGTTCTCATGTGAATATGTTTATGAATATGCGGAATTGGCTTTTTAGTTTTGCTATAATTTTCTTTCTTTTACACATATTCTACATTTTGTAAGGGAAAAAATACTTGCGGTTGGTTGGTTGGTTAATACGTGGTTGCGGGGTGACTAATTGTTTCTTTGTGTGTAAATAAATAACACGTTTATTTATTCATAAGTGTTTAATTTCAATGAGTTATACGCGTCAAAACCTAAGAAGTCAATTTTAAATTTGTCTTACTTTAATACTAAATATATTTATTTATTTTAAAATCTAGCTAGATACCGTTTTTCTTCAAAGATTGATTTCTTTTGTGAAAATTAAAAAATATAAGTCATTTTTACTCGATTCAATCTAAGCATTTCATTTTTCTATAATCACGAAGAACAGAACCATTTTTCGAGGCTTGAGAACAAATGCCCATTATCCGACACTCAGAATAAAAACAAACTGCGCTAACGCGAAGCTCCAACATAATAGTGTTCAAATAATCTAATCGAAGCAATCAATTAATTAATCGAATCATAAATGGTTTTACTTTTACTACATCACTCAGTAGTCTATGGTCGCAAAAATGGCGTCTTTGTTTACATTTTTATTAAATTGGTTTGAGACAGGGTATACCAACATCATTCCACCCAGAGTAATATCATATGAAAAACTTCATGCAAACCTTTTCATTAAAACTAAAAGGTAAAATACATAGGTAGTATTAATGAACAAATATAATTTGAATACCCACCTTTATGTATAACTTATTCTATTTTTTAATAGTAATATGAAGTTGCTAATTAATGTTTACAGTTACATAAAATGCTTTATTTTTCCTTTAAACTAGATGTGATTATCTAGACCACTACAAGAATAATACTGATAAAAACCTTTCTTATTTTGGTGGCTTGTCCACAAAATGTCTTACCGGGTGTTTTCATGGCTCGAAAAATATATCATTAGCTTATGTGAAATTTAATATTATATTCGCAATCTGGATCTATTTAATTCGATTATAGTTTAACTTTTGTGGTTAGTGCTACAAGTAATACAACACATTAAGAAATAGGGTTGTCTGTGCATAGTAGTAGATTTTTGTGAACAAAATATAATGCAATACTGTGTCGTAAATAACGAACTCACAAAATCAACAAATACATTGATTGCATGCTTTAGTTGGCTGCTCGACGAAACAGGTATGTCAGCCTGTCGCGTTATTCTGCAAAAAATATGACTATGCAAAATCTGGTACTCTGACAAATAAAAATACAATTTTGGTGTTTCTGATCTAAATATATACTATTTAAGAATTTATTTCGTTAATATATTTATGGCGAAGGTTTGGTATATCTTTAAGTATCTTAAAGAATATTTAAAGTAACACTAATAAATTCTTTCTTCATTTATTCTTTCAGCTCATTTTTAATTTTGGTGATGCAATGTTGTCGGTTTTGGTGGCATATTGCTACCTACCGAAATTACCTAATTACACCAAAATTATAACTTTCATGCCTAGCATTAGAAAATAAATTCATTTCTATGTAATACCCATTATAAAATATACATTGTACTTAATTCAATGACCTCGTCATCAAATCATTTAGAATCATTAAGAGAAATCTACACTCTCTCTAAGTAACATAATGATTACGTATATTATTTAACTAGTCATTAAGGAAATTCAGCCATCAGAAGAGGTACAGGCCGAAGTTAATATATAACATTAAAAACCAAAAATATCTGCTCCTTTAGAAACTCAATAAATAAAAACACTCAGTCACTTTCAGGCCGCAATAATATGTATAAACTCGAAAAGGCCCGAAAAGACTAGACTTCATTATACAAACACATGCTTGTTTATTTTGTATGCTGAATGCGAACGCTCCCATATCGAGAATGGTATATTGTACAGACGAGAGCGGTGAATTTTGAAAAAAGTTTGAAGATCATTAGTGCCTTTATAGTTAATGTCGAAATATGAACAACTTCTATACCTAAGTCTAGTCCATCTGCAGGTAACCAACTGCTCACCGACTTACATCAGTTTTTGTATCAAACTGTGGCTAACTGGATAAAATAGTCTCAATAAATAAGTAATAGATTAATAATGATTTTGTTGCGGTTATGAAATTTTAAGAAAAACGGGCAAAAATTCAAAGCATTTAAAAAAAATGCTTACTCTAGAAATACCCTATAAAAACTAAATTTAATATGTACTTTTAAGTTTAATATAAGTAACGGTATATAGTTTAATCCAAGTGACATCGAGTACTTTCATATTATTTTTTATTTCTCAGAGGGTATTTTGACAATAAAAGGGTTTTGTTATTCCACTTTTTGACACATAATCCAGCATTGCTAATTTAGCTGGTTTTTATCAATTTTGATGGTTCTTTAATTTGGGTGGCACCAATTAATAAAAAACTAAAAGGCTTATACATTTTTTTAATACTGATAATTATATTTTAGGAGTTTCTCTAAAGTTTCAAACTATAAAATTACTTAAAAGTTCAGAGACAAAAATCCACAAAATTAGGCAAAAATACACTCTTGTTGAAAAATTACCCATATCTATGTGAGAAAAGTTTTTATTGTTCGAGCACATGATTCGCCGCAGCAGCTCACGTTGACATGCAATGGTCCTACCAAATCTAGGCGAAAATACGCCATAAGGTCGACTGTCACGAAGAGGTTGGCTGCGGCTAGGTAACTGATAATAGATGTGCTTGGTTAACTGTATGCAACCCAAGAAATTGTTTATAGATATTTTTGTATAAAAATATTTGGTACTTAAATGTGTCATATAAGTTAACCAGTTTCCACCGAATATTTTTATAATATAAATATTTTTCAATGACAATTTTTAACTTCCTCTCTTATTGTTACATGCTTTATTCTAACCGGCGCAACGCTTAATACATTTTCATCTAAATTACGCCAGTTTATAATCAAATATTATTTCACGTAAATAATCAGGCGTGTCCCTCAATATTTATAATCCTAATACCTTACGCTTACCAGGAAGCATGAGTATAAAAAAGGAGTATAAAAAATACTGCCAAGGTTAAATCAAAGATATTTTTTTACTTAAGTACCCAGATACCAGTACTGTGCTTATTAACATACATCCAAGTAATTTATAACGCACTATCAGAAGGATTTTATCTTTCAACTATAAATACATAGTTTGAAAATTACAGTCGGGCATTATTAAGAATGCATCATTTTGGTTATACTGTGAATCACTTTTTCAACTAGAAGAATAACCTTTTTATAATGTTTAAATAATAGGGATTGTTGTGTTTGTGGATAATGTTGTAGGTTAAATTATTAACCTGAGTTGTTACAGTACCATATGTATAAATTAAAGTTATTTTGCAAACATTGTTACTATTTGATATCCCTGAATAAAACAATGTACGGATTCATTGCTGCACACGCAAAGTATAGATATATGCGTGCAAGTCTCTTTGAAAAGCTATATATCGTGTTCAAGTTTGTTTTTTTGTCCTACTGAGGTTCGCGGGACCTTATTATAATTATACGGCAGCACCAACCTAAGAGGATGTTGTATTAGGGATTCTAATTCACATATATAATACGTAGATAAGTATATAGATGATCATAACTCAATAACAAAATGCTTATGTTTATCACATACAAACATACTCCCCTTTGGCGCAGATAATAGGATCGTCACCGTTTCAAAAAGCGGGCGTGAAGAGTATGAAGGTATTCTGCCAACTGCTTAAACTAAATAAAAGAATAATAATATAAAGAAAATATCATATAATTATATAAACAATGTATGTATATCAATCTGAGAGAAGATTTTTTTCTCAATTAGTATTTTTTATTTGATGTGTAGCGTGATTGGACCTTTTGACGACACATTACAATGGTGTGAGCATCTGGTTTGGAAAAAGACGCTATTTGAAAATCTGCCTGGATGTCTCCCTTCGAATTCGTATTAATAGAAAACGTATACTTTGAAAATTGGACTGTTTAGTTTCTCCGGAATTAAGGTTACATGCTGTATAGTAACTCCACAGTTCCGGAGTTAACCGGATTTCGAATTGTTTCGATTTCAAATAGTCATTGTGATCATAAGATGACAAAAGTCATTGTATTCAATCAATGTTTAAACAAGAAATGAAACAAATCAAATAGTAAAATGAAAAAGTTTTATATTTAGTTCTTACACTTCCGCGCACATTACACTTTTGAATAAAACAACTTTTTTACGGATTTTGCCCATAATTTAATTTATATTTAATTCTTAGTAAATTAATAAACGTGAACGATTAAAATATTGTGAAGGTAGTAGAAAATATATGACGACTATTATCTTAGTCATCCTGTTAACGGCTCCTGTAAAGGCTCAGAACAATAACTAAGTGTAAAGGAGTCGCAACTTCAGGATAAAATATATAATAAATTATGCGCATAATCCGTAAAAAGTTGTGTTTTACAAAAGCTTTTATGTCATCATACTTGTTACTTTGGTACTTCCAAAAAGGATAAAGCCATCAATTGTCATTCAAAGACAATTGCGGCATATAAATTTAAATACGTAGCTTTAGTTTAATAAATGATACTGAAACCTATCGAATCTCCGCCAAACCAAAATCAGTACGGCAGTTTAGGTCTTATTGCAAAGACAATACTTTTGAATGTTACTTGGCAACAGAGCGAGCGAGCTTGCGACCGTAGCAATCTATCTGTCACTTAACTAATTGATAATGAATTTCTCAGCCTAACTATAACATTTATAGTATTTATAGATAACAATCAATACACTTCAACCGTTAATTAATTATCATTATCAAACACTATCGCTTGCTAATCAATTCGGCATCGGGACACACAATTAATTTCGCATTACGACAATAGGTCGGATGTCCTCAAGGTACCGCACGGTCTGTGAATCAGGGTCAAGAGGCCGGGCCTTGGGCGACGAAGATGGCAATTATCGTACTATGAACTGGTAGGTAATATATACGACATATGCAAAAGTATTAAATACTGTGTCCTGCATAGTAGAATAGCACCACCACTGCACACTTAAGTCCTGTCCTAAAAGACGTCTAATGATACAGATCGTTCACACCATATTTCACCGCAAACCACAAAAAGGGCGGCAGCATTTTCCAAATTACGAGCTTTTATTGCAATCTCCACCGAAGTAAACTCCGCCTGCCAAGCGTGGAGGTTACGATGAAACCTCCCGTTTTTTTGGGGGAGGACTTACGTCGCTACGGCGGCAGTGGACGTCTTAAGACTGAAATGATGACCCTTATTGGAAACGGAAACCACCAAATTGTCTCAATGTTATTGTTATAAACATAAAAATACTTTTGAATGGGTGACAATATATTTTAGGTTAAATGTAGCAAACAAGTACTTTAGGCCGATAAAAAGGTGGTTGAAGGAGAAGTAACTACGATAAACGGATACATTTTTTTTATAGAAAATAGGTATGCGCTTGACCACTATCTCCCCTGCTGGTAAGCGACTATGCGATCTAGGATGTGACGCACTTGCCTGGAAGATACCTATTCTTGAATACTTGAAGACCCCTAAATTGTAAAAAAAAGTTGAAAAACTAATAAAATAGACAGCGTCAAGCTGTGTCCTGTATAAAATATGATTATTGTTGTATAAGACTGAACCTTGAAACTTTTTCCTATTCATTTTAGAAGCGATAGTTAAACTCTTTAATTTGATTTATTCTTCTTCATGCGTGGCTTGAATGAGGTCGAGGTTTCATTGGTTGGAATTGAAAATTCTGTTACTTACTTGTTCCAAAACTAAAGAATATATTCTTATTTCATGAAGTCGTCGACATCATTGTATACACGGGGTTTGTGTCTACATATAGTATTATATAATTATTTTTAAAAGCAATTTCCTTCCCATCAATTTATTGTGTAAGTTTAATTAAAAAACAATCCAAGTGGAGAAAAAAAATGGGTTAAAAATTAAGCACAAGAATATTTGTTTTGTTGAATATGGTTCCTTTTAAGTGTTATATTTTTACAAATAACTTATTAAATGTTATTTCGATTACTTTAATGCCAAAAGTAAGTTAAAAAGTCAAAATATATTTTTAACAAAAAGTACAGCTTTTAAATTATTCACATGCGTGTTAACATTTCCAGGCGTCTTTCGGGCATTTCTGAAATAAATAAAAAAAAAAAAACAATTATAGCTAGCAGTTCCATAAACTGATTTGTCAAAAAGATGATTTTATTTGAAAGTGTTTCACCTAATAATTCATATTAGTTATTATATTTTTTGTAATTTAAGCATTAAATTGCTGTAATATGTTTCATTTCGTTCGTTTCGTTTTTACTTTTTTACCAGGCAAGTATAAATTGCGCACCCAGAGCCATATATCACAGTCTTCCAGAATTGTAATTTTGCATCCGTTATTTGTACAAGAAACTAAACTACTACCTGGAAGGGGGGTGTGGCCTTTAGTCCCTAACATGTGAGACAAATTTATATATTTTTTAAAATATAAAAATCTTGCAGTTATCGCATAAAAAAGAAAAACGTATTATCGTATTAGAGAATTGAAATTTCACTGTTCTGACGGCAAGCATAGACATTTAAATAACTGAAAAAAAAACATTATAATCAATGGTTGTGTTGTTCAACTTTTTTAATATTTTACACTTATTTAAGCATATTTTGAGCATGCTTTGTTAATGCAAAAATACCTAAAATAATAAAAAATGAATAAAAATACACCTTCAGCATAGCAATCCCTGTGCAAGTAAACACATCATACGCTCTGCAAGGATAGTCCAAGTACTGTCTGAGATCTTTATCAACACAGTCTGTAATCGCTCTCTCCACAGCATCAGTCCAACCTTGGTGGTCCTCAGCCCACTTACGAAGGTGTCTTTTGTAAACGTCTTTATTCAAAGTGTTCTTGTCCACCAGGAAACCAGATTTCTCGAACACACATTGCACGTCGTTGCACTGAAAAGTACTCATTTATGTTTCATCAAGAGCTTATTAGCTGACAGTTGAGCCTTTCCTAAAGATTAAACAACTGTAATAA
Organism: Calamotropha paludella; assembly: GCA_927399485.1. Classification (NCBI taxonomy): domain Eukaryota; kingdom Metazoa; phylum Arthropoda; class Insecta; order Lepidoptera; family Crambidae; genus Calamotropha; species Calamotropha paludella. Next base: position 6,677,654 of record OV656814.1, on the reverse strand, counting down.
CAACAGGCACACGAGTTCAGTGCTAGTTGGTGAGTGATAATGTCTACTAAAGTATCCGAGAGGAACGGTTTCACATGCCTTTCGAACAATAAAAAAGCTCGAGATGATAAACATTTGTTTACCAATCGCAGGTCGAACATGCTAATCGCTGAACTTGAACTTATTCAAAATAAAACCATTTTTATCAGATTCACGATGTGTTTTTTAAAATTTTTTATAAGTACCTCTTTAATCCAGAAATTTCGACTCCTTTAGAGAAAGCCTGAATACAGGATGACTAAGGTAGTAGTCGACATACATGTGAAACCTTCCAATATTTTAACCGGGCACAATTATACAAATAAATATGTCTTCCATTTATGTTTCTTGTAAATACAACTCCACAGAGATTGTTATTTTATCTATCTTGATTATGATTTGATATAAAATTAAGTGACTTTCTTTTTTCATACAAATAATTTTGATAGCGAATTGTGTGTTAAAATTGGAAAAAAACTTGTTTCGTTTGTGATAGTGAAGAGTATTCCATACTCTTTTTTTATATGACTGTTTGCTTGTGGGTTGCCTGTAAAATTTTGCGACAATCGAGACTTTATCCTTATCTTCATTTCCCTTACTTTTAGATTCCATACATCATATTCAAATGGTAAACTTTATATTGTTAAAATGTAAATAACTTACCATTAAACTACCTACGCCAAGAAAAACCACAAATTGACAAGCTAGTCTTGTAACTTATGCACGTATTGTTTTTTTGAGGTATTAAGTATTTCTTAAGTTAGAGTTAGTATTCGACCGAATAAAAAGTTCGCCACTTGACTAGGGAGGGTATTTTACACATCGTCAGAAACAAAACTCCGTCCCCGTATAAAATTATGATTTTACCATCAGCTAAATATAGAAAACAAAATTAAATGAACCATTAATCCGGTAAATAAGTTTTATATAAATGTTCGACCTGAATTAATTATTTACAAGTTCAGGCTGTTCCAATTTTTAAAAATCTCATATGATTATTTAAATCTGTATCATTTGCAGATAAATTTAACTTCACATGTTTGATTGAATATTCTTTTATTTTCAGTACTTACAGGGCCCAATAATTTCGGATTGGAACACTCAATGAGTGGTTTTCCATCACCCAACTCCGGTATATCGCAGCATGCGGAAATAGGTTTCTAGAAAAATGGGAATTTTGTTATTTTAGGTGAAAAATATTGCAGCTCCAATAGTTTTATATTACGTATCACTAAGGGAAGGGAGAGCATTATGAAAAAAGGGGTAGAACTAATCTAAGCCTTTTTTATCAATTAACTTGATACATAAACTTTATTTACATCTTGAAACAGTAGCCTTCGACCAGTATTAGTGGTCGTGCTCGTGTTGGGCTGATTAGTTTTTGCTCATTATATTCTACTTTCCGTACTTCCCTTAAACGCTGAAATAAATAGAATCTTTATATTTGACTTTTTATATAGGTTAATAATATTTAAATATCCTTTTTAACTATAAAATGTATCTACACTAATATAATAAAGAGGAAAGATTTGTATTTTTGTATGTTTGCAATGAATAAACTCAAAAACTACTTAGCCGATTTTAAAAATTCTTTCACCATTGGAAAGCTACATTCATGCTGAGTAACATAGGCTATATTTAATGCTACAAAAATTTTAAAGATTTTGTCCACCCGTGTGAAGCCGGGACGGGCCTCTAGTCAATAATAAAATAAAGAGTGACAAACCAATGTAGCTCCTCTACTCCTTTCCTGTATAAGAAGATCGCCATAACTTGTCTGTAGACGAAAATAATATTTCTCATTATTAAATCACTATGAGTAATAAAGTATATATCAGAATATCTATGTCAATAATTCAGTACTCACAGAAATAAATAAAAACAAACATAATAATAAGTTACTCATATTGACACTTCTCTATACATGAACGGTTCACTGCAAATTCTTACGCGAAGTAAACAGAAAAAATTAGAGCTATTGATTATATATGAATGTTATTAATATTCATAATTATCTTCATAAATATGCTATTTATCAAAAAGTCAAAGGGTAAAATCCTTAGTAAATGTCTTTGTATACATTCAGACGATTGTTGACTCTCAGTTATCTCTGTCTCATGTGTCAGTAGAATCAATTAATCTTTCTCATATATATATGTTACGGTAAATGTGATTACTATGGTTATTATTAATAATAACCAGTAATTATTAATACTTACCTCATGATTTGGTTAGGTTAGGTTAAGTTAGGTTATTAATAATTGGTAATTATTAATAATTTTCAATTAATCACACTTACCGTAACATATATACACTATTCTTAGAAATTCTTATTTGTTTTCATAGTTTTTATGCATTATTTTTGTGTAGTAAGTACGTTTAAGGAAAAAACCCAGATGCTGATTCCGAAGTAGGCCTAATTATTATCTACAATGATATTTCTTCTATTCAAACGATTTACTTAAATAAACACAATAAAAAAACAATAATTTTTCTTTATTGCAGGCAAAAAAACAACATCAATCGGTGATACAAAGACAGTCCAATTAACAAAAAAATAACTCAAAACATTTAAAATAACAACATAATATACTTAATTCAGTCATATTACAATAATTATTATCATGCATATTAATGAGTCATTATAATGAGTAGAGTTATGAAAGCAATAAAGAACAGACTGAAAGACAAAAATGAGTCTTCTTACACCTACTTAAAGAGGTAAACTTATTTCTCTAAACTCAAAATATAAAATTAGGCAAATAAGGTTCAATTACATCTTAAAAGTTTTTAATCCCATAAATTAATTTAATGGTTGTGTTCGACATTAGTTGGCGACGTATAATGTAACGTTACGTACGTTTATTGTTTTAATCTTAATTTTGAAATAAGCCTTAGTGTTTAGGGGACTAGAAAGATTACTATGTATTTGTCTGGCGCAGCAGGTTTCTTGATGCAAGACTTACGGAACGATGGCGTATCTGATGTCGTTCATTAGCCACATTTTTTACCATTGTTTATGTTGTTATTTGACAAAAAGCTATTTTAAGCTTATCTTTGGAAAGGTGAATCCCGACTACTTAACATATACGTCCATACTACGATATAATAATGTTATTGTTCTGTTTATCGATTATAAAATCTTACATTGTTGAGTGTGAAACACCGTAAGAAGATAATATGCGTAATTAAAAAGATATGATCAATTATAAATAAATAATAAAGTATGTACTCTTTGCATAGTAGGTACTCCTTACATTTGCACACTTTGGTTTATATGCCTATGACTTATCTTTTTAAATTTTTATGTGCTATTCAAGTTTGAATTATTATTTATTAAAAAAGGTAACATTATACCTTCCACACGCATAAGTGGCGCCATATTTGTGGAGGACAAAGGATAAAAATGAGAAAACTGATGAATACGTAGTTACAAACTTAGAGCGGTTGCTTCTGAACAATGGAAGTGCGTAATTTTCCGTAAACGAAACAGATGGCGTTAGTAAGTTTTTACGTTATTACAGGTCTTGTCAATTATTTTATGAATATGTAACAATTTTTATCAGATACCCGTAGACGAAATTGATCATGAGACAGCGAAAATCATTATTAATTATTATATAAAATTCCTGTATGAATTATCACCTAATAAAACAAATATTATCACCTAATAAAAATTCTAAACATTAGGTCAAGTAGTGTTAAAAATATGATGAAAAACTGAATTAAAGCTACTTTTCTGAGAATTGTAAAACAAAGAAAAATACACATTGCTATGTACAAAAACACGAGATAACAGAGAAAATCATATATCCATATGCGTATTTGTCAAATTTCTTAATTTAATTTGTAATATATATTTATGGCTTGTCTTCACGGAAGGTCATCGTTACAAATGATACAACAAGTGCAAGATCTTTTTGGTAAACAGTAATTTAAGAACTAAATAGCATCTAGGAAAACTTAACTGTACTTATTAAGGTAATTACCGAATATATTAAATTAAATTTATTTAAGTTACATTTCTGGGTCGTGTAACTAATTAGCAAATCCATTATACTAAGTACGTGATTAATATTCGTACATTATTCTTATTTTGTTTATTCACTTTTAATTGTACTTTTCCGTAATCAGGGAAAGCAATGCATTCATCGTCTTAATCATTAATAAAAACACTAAAGAACTTGAAACCACATAACGAATCCCTTAAGTGATAATGTGAAATTGCCTTCTAATAAATACATCCTTTCTATTTAGATGAATTATTATAATAAAAAATACTAGATAAAATTGACTCGGGTCAAAAGTAAATTCTCAGGCGGGAACCGAACACGCAACCTTTAGAAATCCGGTCCAATGCTCTCCCAATTGAGCTACCGAGCCTTGTATCGAACTCGTCGGAATTTTCTTGTAATTTTCTGATTTTACGTTGTAGGTAATGACAGGAACAACCTCTCGTATTCGAAAGAAATATTTTTATAAATGTTTGGGCAATCGATTAAGATGAAACAGCCATTCAGTGTTTTATAATATTTATATATTATATATTCCATTGTTATTAGCCGTATATAGCTACGATCGGGTTCATATGAGCAAATACCCCGGTGTCCATTACAACTAGAGTCTCAGAACAAAATTGACTTTTAAAAGTTCTTGCGGAAAGCGAGTGCATTCCCAGCTATTTGCATGCATACTCAAAGTCGATGGAGCCCGTTTTCTGCATTTAACCAACCGTCTGATTTCTCTATGGGATAATAGACCTATAGAGGATGAATAATGATTCATTCTGCAGCTCTATTTTTTTTTATTTATCAATATAAAATGCAATTATACTTTCACATTAAAAGAATTACGCAAACTTCAAAGGTTTATAGTGAGTGCTTTGAAGGCGTACAAATTCGATTAAAAGCAAAAATTTAATCAATAGTTTGTGGTATATTGTTTATTTGATATGATGTACACTCTCATGATACCTATCGATAAAGCCAGTTATACCGAAATCTTTTTTTGTAGTTAGTTCATTCGCTGTCGCGTCCGCGATATATAAATAATAAAACACAATTAATCTATTACTAAAATGCATATACTTTCATACTAACTTCCGCTAGCAACTTTGTTTGGATTTTCACGTACCGTAACTCCAACACGTAGTCTGGTACCGTGACCTATAACAGAATCTATCTGTGGTACCTGAAACAAAAGCTACGCAAACAGAGCAACGGTAATATTACCTTTCATGACATTATATGACGCCAATGATGATTTTAATATTGATCTTAAAGTTGTAATGAGTAATATTTTAGCTTACACTATTGTAAACTTTTGTAGGCGTGTTAGCCCGGTAAAGTGTTTTTTTAACCTAAATGTATTTTTGAGACAAGTCGATTTTTCCAGTACCTATTTTTCTATTAAAATAATTTATCTTAAGCATTGAAAAAATGCACAAAATATATAAAATTATTAAATTAAATGTATTTGTTTAATCTGTATTCGATAAACATTGTTTAAATTGTATATGTAAATAAAGAAATTACACCCAAAAAGCAAAAAAAAAAAAAAACTTATTCTAGTGCAACGTGTTTCCCTCGACAGATTCCCAATCAATATACAATTTTCTCGTAAATCTTGCAAAAGCAGCTGAAGCATTTGTCCACTTGCTTATTACATAGGGACATATTGAAATTTAATGATACTAACATTAAATCTTCTCTAATGTCACCTACGAAGGAGTTACTCTTTTCAGAAATACATATATATTTACTCTATAGCCCTAATATTAAGTAGCATCCATAATGGCGGCCGTAGCTTAGTAATAGGGGTTAAAGTATGAAATTGCCGTTTTATTGCAATAGGTTCTTTGAATTGACATAGAATCTTCATGGTTTGAGGTTTTCGAATGAAACTTTTTTTAAATGGTTTCTATGATGTTCTTTTTTTAAAAAATGTAAAACATTTGAATATCGACTTTCAATTGTTTTTGTTATTCAATTTAGACAAGAAAGATGGATACTGCGAAAATTCGAGTTATTTTTGAATACGAGTTCCGACGCGGAACTAACGCGGCAGAAACAGCCCGCAATATCAATGCTGCGTTTGGAGAGGGGTCTACTAATGAACGCACCGTGCGATTTTGGTTTAAACGCTTTCGTGATGGAAATTTCGACTTAAAGAACGAGCCACGAGGAAGACCGCCCACACAGGTAAATAACGGTGAATTAAGAGAGATAGTGGAAGCCGATCCTAGTCAAAGTACCCAGGAATTAGCGGCATGGTTTAACGTTACCTTACCCACAATATTGACTCACTTGCGTCAAATCAATAAAATAAAAAAATACGAAAAATGGGTGCCTCATGATTTGACTGATCTGCAGAAAGAAACGCGTGTTGAAACTTGTGTTGCCTTGTTGAACCGGTACAGAAATGAAGGAATATTGGATCGAATTGTAACATGTGATGAAAAGTGGATTCTTTATGATAACCGGAAAAGAAAAATGCAATGGCTGACCCCAGGTCAAATGCCACAACAGTGTCCTAAAGCAAAACTTACCAATAAAAAGGTAATGGTAACTGTTTGGTGGTCTCAGCATGGTGTTATTCACTATAGTTTTCTCCGATCTGGTCAAGCAATAACGGCAGATGTCTATTGTGCCGAACTCCGAACCATGTTGACAAAACTAGCAGTAAAACAGCCCCGACTCATGAATCGATCTTCACCATTATTGCTCCACGACAACGCGAGACCTCACACAGCACGAGAAACCATTTTGACCCTTCAGGAACTGCAGTTAGAAACCATTCGTCATCCTCCGTATTCACCAGACCTTGCTCCAACGGACTACCATTTTTTTCGTGATTTGGACAATTATCTACGTGACAAGAAGTTTTCTTCCCAGGAGGCAGTACAAAATGCTTTCACACAGTTTGTGCAGTCTAGATCGTCGGAATTCTATCGCAAAGGCATTAATGACCTTCCCATTAGATGGCAGCAATGTATAGATAATAATGGCAACTATTTTGATTAAATAAATTTGTTAAAAATTTAAAAAATAAACAATATAGATTTTCAGTACAAATCGGCAATTTCATACTTTAACCCCTAATATTTAGCTCTCTATAATAATAACGGGAATATTAGTAATATATTCCACTCATTGTTAAAATCCTTCCAGAAAAATCCCATTAACCTCCCTTAGGCGTACCTACAGTTTCTTAAAATTTCAATTGTATTGAATATCATGTTTCTTATTTTAAACATGGTGGATTTTTCATACAATCTTCCGACCTCTTTTTCATCCCCTTAGTAATAGAGTTTACTATAACACTAAAATACATGTTTCTTACCAAGCACTCGTGTATTGAATTTCATGCGTCTTCTCAAAGATGGACTTACGAAAATATACTTCATCGTTTATTTCAGTCACATAGGGGTACAATTTCCTAAAACGCTGAAGCAGGTATCCACTCATTTCTTATTAGGAGTATGTGTATTGAAATAGTGCTTCCCAAAATGCTTTATATTAAAAACTTAAATAGTGAACAATAAACATTTCTCGTTTGTATGGTCATTGTTTAACTGAAGTCCGATTCTTATATCTTTGTGACCAATAAAAACATAACTTTCTAGTAATTATTTAATTTCTAATCTCCGACGCAATAAGAGGGTTGTTATGTTTGACCGCTGTTTGTGTGTGAGTGTCTGTCTGTCTTCGTATTTACGGTGCTGAGACGTCATAGGCACCGTAGCTCTTAAACGGGTGAACCAAATTGGACGGGATTTTGTTATTTTAAAGCAGGTTTCCCAGCGGTGGTTCCTATAGGTACTAGTTTCATCGTAATTTGTTCAACCGTTTCAAGGTCATCGATTGTTTTGTTAGCTGCGGTAGGGATCAGACGGTATACGTTAACTGATATTTCTTACTTATAAACGACTACAACCTAGGTATGGTTGTTATGTACAATAATAAGCATTACAAAAGACAATGCAAATATTCGCTTTCCTTTTTTAGTTCGAAGATAGTTTAAATTGTAAATTTATTTTAAAATATTTTTTAACTTTTTATTTTACGTTCTTGTAAAATTATAAAAGCAATTAATTTCGTTTCTCAATTTTACAGCTTGAGAACCTTAAATGCGCAGTGGTTAAAGCATCCTGTTTAGGATTGTGAAGGTTAAGTAACTTTTTAAGGGGCGGTCATTGGGTGGTTGATGGATAATTTATGATCTCGAGCTAAAATCCATATAAGGAAGGCTTTTAAATCACTATCTGCAGTCATTTACACCTAACAACCCACATTGTGATGAGGCCTATTCTGCCTTCACTCCATGATCGAGGGTTCGTATTATGATAATAATGTCATATACAAGCAGTATATATAAAGATAAAATTAAAAAAAACAACAACAACATACATTTTTGATATGAGCTATGCTTGATATCTTAATATCAAAGATGATGTCTAAAATTCCTCGTTGTTTAGTCATTGAAATAATTTGAAACGGATCACTCAATTCGTCCATAAGTTTGGTATTCCACATTTCACAAAATAGTTTTTCAAACAAAAAAGGACACGGCGATATCTAGTGACGTAGTAGTGAATTCATTTTGTAGATATAAGATGAAGGTCGGTCCCCTGTCCGAGTTTCTTTCGCCAGTTACTTTCAGAAGGGCCTCCTTATTTCTGAATTTATGGTAGACTCTACTGCTACAAGTTTTTAGTAAAGTAGAGATAATATAATACCTTAACCTTTACCTTTTTAAATAAATTGAATAAATAGGCACGTGCCCGATTTAAATGTTGGAAGGAAAGTAGCACACTTAGTGCTGTGAACATCTCTGAAACTTCAAGATTAAACTATAACAAAAAGAAAATCAACACATTTAATTTTTTGATGTGTAACATCTTTCCTCTCGCTTTCTTGCAATTTGTGGGAGTGATTTCGTGAAACGGGACGGAAGTGTGTAACAGGAAGTCGCGAAAGCGCGGGCTATTTGATTTGGCGAATGAGCGCGCGGTTTTAGAGTTGACCGTCAGATAGTACCAACCAATTTTCCGAGAGGTCGGTACTGTCAGCCATCAGCTGTAAGTGTAAATACAGTGTATAAAGTTTGCTGTTATATTAATCACTACATTAATAAACATTGACTGTTGATAATAAGTCGCAATAAAGTGCAGATCATTGAAAAAATTTCAAGTAAGTAATAATAAATAATTATTCGAATAAAGTATTTCAGTATTTAGCTTTTTAAAATTTTTAAGGTTAATATCTGTCACTGCTTAAACAATTTTTTTTATTAAATTAGTCTTTTTTATGATCTTACGAATAAAATATTTCAGTATTTAGCTTTTTTAAATTTTCAGGTTAATTTCTGTCACTGCTTAAAAAAATCTTTTATTAAATTTGATCTTTTTTATGATTTTACGATTTAAAAAAGAAGAAATTGATTCTAATGTTTAGGAATCTTCTCCATTATCAAACGTTACACATCATTTATGACTACTGTAAGGCTTGCTCGTTTTTTTATATTTTTTTCCATTCATACATGGTTTTTAAGACACTTAAAAATGTTACGAAAGCTATAAAATTTGCGTTATGGCGGGCATATTTCCATTTTGATTGTTTAATTTCAACAGTATCATAAATTTAGTACTTATTAAAATCTCTTTTTACGTATACCAAAAGCGCGTTTATGCCCCTTTTGTTCTTTTTGTCATGAGTCATGTATCATAAACTAAAAAAATGTACTACGCAGTAAAAATGTGACTTTGAGAAGATAACTCAATAAACATCACTGTATACGTGGTTTGAATAGTTAAACCATTATCCTCAGTATTTATTGGAACTCATATCATACTTATTCGATAGAACATAAAAATAGATATAATAAGTGTTACCAGGAACATAAAATGATAGGCGTGTATTGAAACATAATATTGCACTATTCTAGGTAAGTGCCAACTAATATATATATATATATATGTCGAAGCATTCGATTATTTAAATTAAACCTAAGATTAGATTAAACTCCAGAGGTTAAGCTTAAAATAATGTTTGTCAGTAAGCATTTGTTTACAAAATACGATTTAATCAAATGGAAAACGTCAGGTTAGTACCTGGGTGAAATCCTAGATGGCGTGACTTTGAGGAGGCGTTGCAAGTTGGCAACACTGAACGTTTCTGAGATGACTCTTGATAAGCACAGACTGTCAGCGTGCTATAAGTGTAAAACGTTTAATTAGCATGCTATAAGCGTGAAACAGTTTAAAGTGACGTTAGCACGCTATAAAGCTATAACGTTTACTTCATAGTTTATACCGAGCGGGACGTCACTTTTCGTTGGACCGCCACGCAAGGAGGTTGTCACGCCATCTTGAGGATCACCACGTTTTTCATCTATCGAAATCTCGTGCATCACTTGCGGTTTTAGGCCGCAAGTGGTTTCAGATAATAAAGGAGTCTATCCTTCAACCATACGCGCTCTTATTTTGACGATCACTGCAACTCGTTATGGATAATAAAGAGCATTCCGATGACCGGCGTGAGGCCTCGCCGTTATCAGAAGTGGGATGCAACCACAACGCGCCACATAATGTGAATAGTGAATTAAACGCTGGACAGTCTAATAACGGGACAAGTGCTACGGAAAATAACACGATCGACGAAAAATGGCGGTTACTGATGGAACAGCAAAACCGTAACTTTTTGGCTTTGGTGCAAGCAATGCAAACGCCTACGACGAGTAACAATTTTCGTCTACTCGATTTTGATCCCGGAAAAAAAGACGTTGACGCTCGTGCCTGGATTACAACCGCGAACATGTGTGTGAGTGATCAGCGTCAAGAAGGCGCAACTTTAACCGTGGGAAACCTGGACACAAATCCGCATTTTGCCGTACAAAGAGAGACATGAAGACGCAAGAGGATCGCCATCACCAGAAGCCTCATCCTGTCCAGAGTGGGAAGCCTGCTTCCATCACCTGCTTCCACTGCCGGGGTCAGGGCCACTATGCGTCGAGCTGCCCTGAGCGAAACAAGAAGGGGACTGGAACCAACTCATCGAGAGAGAAGCGTGTCGACGTGTGCGTTGTGAACGCACCTGCTGGGACCCTACAACACTCCGGTGAGCGATATTGTTTTTCGTACGATGTTGGTGCTGAATGCTCGTATATTAAGGATTGTGTTGTTCAAAGTTGACTGGTAAACGTTTTAATAATGTTACTGTCATGACCGGTATAAGCCAAACACAAGTATTCAGCGCAGAACAGGTATAATGTTGTGAAGCGATTAACCATTTGAGATTTTTTTTAAGTTTTACAAGACCTTTATTTGCAAAATTATATTAAGATCGGCCGAAACATTTTTGGTTGAATTAGTGTGAATTCTTTTATTTTTTTATGAACCTACCCTCGATCTAAATATTATCGATACGTCCGTATCGTTACGTATGGTAATAGTTAAACTTTGAAAGCTGTAAATTCTAACCTTACAAATACCCATATGATCGGTTGAGAAGGATGCCAAAGGGTTATGTACCAGTCGAAGTTGAAGTTGAGTTACATGTTGATCAATGATAATTACTTTTTGTGTGGGAACTCGAGCGGGTTCTTGAGCCGTAAAGGTGTCGACCGTACCTAGAGTCATTACGCGGTGTGCATTTGACTTAGGTAAAGGTCGTGGTCCCGGTGGACCGTAGTGTGTAGTCAATGGGTGATACACACGGTGTTGTGGATGTACAGAGTGGTACAAGTACAGCAATTTATATTTCTGTGAAGTTCGTGGCAAATAGAGGTACTCGAGTGTCCAATTAACTAAATTTAGAAATGGCATTAATGAAGTGTTGCTGTGAACGATCATGGTACATAGCCTAGCTACTTCTGTATACCTAAATGATGATGCTTTTGACAATTTTTTTTAGTTAAATGTTCTTAGTTTTGTTTAATAAGTTAGTTGTCAAAGTAATAAAGAACAGTAGGGCATTATTAGGTGCTCCCATACGTATAATCGCTGATCAGGGTCGTTGCTTTTGAAGTGAAAGAACATTTTACTGTCCGGCACTATCTCTGTCTCTTCAGGTACCAGTTCATCCATATTCCGTTAAGAAGACTGCGTTCATTACTTCGGAGGGTCATTTCGAATACGTAACCATGCCATTCGGTCTGCGCAATGCTCCTGCCGTTTTTCAGCGTGCTGTAATAAAGGCTCTTGGTGACCTTGCAAATACTTACGTAGCTGTCTATATGGATGCCGGAAGGTTACGTTCCTCCTGACGTTGAGACTATAGACGAAGACCAGGGCTCTGCTTCAAGTTAAGTAGATAGTGTTAAATTTATTTTCTGTAAGCATAAGACAAACAGAGTTTTGTTGTGTTCCGTCATGCTTCGGAAATAACGAAGAGTGTCTATGACACTGTTTATATGGTGTGTGCGCTGTCAGAATGATTTCTGATGGTATGATATGGTGTGTGCGCTGTCAGAATGGTTTCTGATGGTATGATATGGTGTATGCGCTGTCAGAATGATTTCTGATGGTATGATATGGTGTGTGCGCTATCAGAATGGTTTCTGATGGTATGATATGGTGTGTGCGCTGTCAGAATTGTTTCTGATGGTATGGTTTTAAAAAAAAAAGTGTTCCGTTATTGGCCGAAGGTGACGAAGAATGCTTACATAAGATGTGTACCTTATGATGGCGATGATGGATAGGGGGAGTGTGCCTGCTACTGCCGTAGAGTAGTGGATGATATGGTGAGGAGGAGCACTATTTTAATTAATCAGTCCATCTGTTTGTCTTGTGCTCCTGTTGCAATTTTAATTTTAACATGTTTCCCCTGAAATCGAAATGTTGTCAGGAAAGCCGAGCGAAACGGTTACTACTCTTGTGACTTTCTCTTGCAGATGAGTCACTCGAGGACGAGTGAACAAGCAGGATGGCCGTGTCGAAGCATTCGATTATTTAAATTAAACCTAAGATTACATTAAACTCCAGAGGTTAAGCTTAAAATAATGTTTGTCAGTAAGCATTTGTTTACAAAATACGATTTAATCAAATGGAAAACGTCAGGTTAGTACCTGGGTGAAATCCTAGATGGCGTGACTTTGAGGAGGCGTTGCAAGTTGGCAACACTGAACGTTTCTGAGATGACTCTTGATAAGCACAGACTGTCAGCGTGCTATAAGTGTAAAACGTTTAATTAGCATGCTATAAGCGTGAAACAGTTTAAAGTGACGTTAGCACGCTATAAAGCTATAACGTTTACTTCATAGTTTATACCGAGCGGGACGTCACTTTTCGTTGGACCGCCACGCAAGGAGGTTGTCACGCCATCTTGGGGATCACCACGTTTTTCATCTATCGAAATCTCGTGCATCACTTGCGGTTTTAGGCCGCAAGTGGTTTCAGATAATAAAGGAGTCTATCCTTCAACCATACGCGCTCTTATTTTGACGATCACTGCAACTCGTCATGGATAATAAAGAGCATTCCGATGACCGGCGTGAGGCCTCGCCGTTATATATATACAAGGTTATTTTATAAACACCATCCAAATTTTTTCTAGGCATTAGATATCATTCAAACACTTCATTTATGAAAAAAAATTGGTAGGTAAAATTTCCGCAAAAAAAAATTTTGTCCGAGCGAATTATTACAACAGTTGGTTACTGGCAAAATAGGTACTTACAGTTGAACGACCGACCGCCCGAAGCGCCTCACCGAGCTGCGCGCGCAAGTTGTAACTACATCGGCGCAATGAAATCAGTCAGCCGCGGGCTTTCCGCGATGTACAATGTTGCGTTCACGCATTTACGTCGCATAATTATCTACCTAACGAAATGTGTTCACACTTGCAATTGAAATCGAGGGCGAAATTGAACGACGGGTTTATGTGAAGAAGGCCCAAAGCCTCGAGAACTTAATATAAATATAATCCGTGCATTTAACGAAGTGACAAAGTGAAAAAACAAGTAATACAATAAAAGACAATGTTCATAAACGTGCAAGACTGTTTAGAGAGAAATTACCTACACTTTAAGGTAAAGTGATTGTTTTCAAACTTCATGTAAGTGTATTTTTTTTGGATTTTTAATTAATTATTTTGTTGGAGTAAAGCAAAATGTGTGCAGGGCGGCTAAGACTTGTGAAATTTTTCACAAAAATATAGAACTATTAATTATACATTTCTTTATCCTATCGTGTAAAATAGACAAAAATAACTTAGGTAGGTAGGTACTAAGGTTTTGGCACTGCATTTGTTTTTGCGATTTTCGAATTGCCTTTGCGATCCCTGTGTTTTTTTAGATTCTGTGGTTAATAAACACCCTTTGCTTTACTCCAACCAATTATTCTACATAAGTTGATTAAATTTAAAAAAATGCGACGTAAGTGCCTAAGGTGTGGTTTACTTTTATGTTCATTTTTTATTTATTAAAAGTGTTATCGATTAATATTGTTATAATCAAAGAACAAATCAACTTATCTCTTCTTCAATTTGACGTTCCTATTTTTTTTCGTTTAAATTTGCAACTTATGAAAATCATTGTAATGTATCAATGAAATACGGGAGGGCGGGGCGGGGGTCGTGTAATCATCTGCTACAACACCGTGCGTAGCGTGACTGTGACAGCAATCGGTAGTTTTCCTCGGAAAACTTTGTGTAGGCTTAACTTAATATTTTAGTACTGAGTGATATTAAAAGAAAAAAATCTTGTTTCGTTATTTTCTTCAAAGAATATAATATATAAATTTGGATGGTGTTTATAAAATGACCTTGTATATATATATATTTAGTAGATTCACATATTTTTTGCATATTTTGGTCATCCATCCGTTGAGTGGCCTTTGCAAATTGTATATACTAGCGGCCCGTCCCGGCTTCGCATGGGTGGACAAAATTCTTCAAATTTTTTCTATTATTAAATATTTTTCCGTTAGCGCCATCTAGCGTCCGGTAGACGAACTACTTGCGAATAACGCGTTGCTATGGTAACGTTATTGATACAATGGAAAAAGAGCGGGAAACAGAGCGGACAGACAAACAACAAATTTGTGATCTTAAATTATAGATTAGATAGCGAAGAAAGTATAGTGTCTATAAATTCCTTTGAATCTTTTTCAATTCTTGATTCCTTATACATTATTTTTTGTAATATTGTATATATGAATTGCATCGATAGTTTCAATTATTGCATGGTTATTAACTTTAACTAAGATGGCCTCTGTTTATTTAGTTTTAATTTTAATGCTTTCCGTGGCAACCTATAAATAAGGCAACACTTAGCTGAAGCCGTAAATATATTCAAGTTTTTTACATATTTAGTGTATAATAACCTTTTTGGTTGTTATTTTTATGGTTTTCTTTCTCCGTTTTAGTCTGCATGTACACTGTGCTCTCATTTGTGTATTAATTTCCTAAATAGTCAAGACTGTCCGGAATTGATCGCTCTTAACCTTAGCGTCCTAACGTCCAGCCCACCTTTGCGCACATTAAATTTTAGCTTTTCTGAATTCTCCTCTTGTATGTAAGCAACAACTAATTTCATCCATCTTATATTTCAGAATGTCACGCTGAATAATATAAGGGTTGAAACAATTATGGCTCAACAGAAACAAAGTAGGGAATCGTTTGATAAAACAATATTAAAACATATTCATCACTGTCAGTTTAGTAATTTGAGCCATAGGTCAAGAACGGAACGCTGTAGCCTTTTTATCGTAAGAGGTCTATCGCCTTTAAAAAAACTTGTAAATCTCTTCTCTTAATAAACCTTATCAGATGCCTTAAATGCAGAGGTTCATGTATAATCATTACTATTCTTATTCATCTCGTATAATTTAGAAGCTGATAAGCAATATAATGCCAAGTCATTTTGAGAAACGACGTATGAAGATATCAAACTACTTCATTATTAATTTGTTTAATAAAACATATGAAGTTTCGTAAGTCTCGTAAAGTTTTTATAGTGACGACAGACTTTGAATGTTGATAGTGTCAAAGAGCTTGATAATTCCCATCTATACTTCTATATAAATCTGTAGGCTCTGTTTTTTTTTTGATAAATTTTAAAATATCTATATAGCTCTTACATTTTCGCGCATTTAAATAAAACCAATTGAACCGGATAAGTGACTCTTTTCCTATTTTTTGGGGTTTACTTCTTAAGAGTTATTTATCATATGAGGCGCCCGGTATAAAAAATGTGAAGAGTAAAATTTAGTGATGGATTGATAGCGTACGTTTTTTGTGCGCAACCTATCGTGCGCACCTTTAACTTTCATTTTGAAGTTTTGTTTTATTATTTTATGTGCCTGTTCAAAGAAAATCATTGTTAAGGGTAAACTCCAGTCGTGTGCCGGACCTAACACACACATTTTTTACATTGAATTCTGATGTTTCGACTCCTTTACAGGAGCCGAGATCACAGAATAACTAAGATTATGGTCGTCATACTTATATCTTCCAACATTTTGATACGAAACCTTTCTAACTAATAAATTTATACAAAAATAATTATGGTTTATTTGCATTTGCAAATAACTAATTAAAATGTCTATACTAGCTATGCCCGTCATGTTTTGCAAGATTTTTTTTGCTTATCATATAAAAAGCTTTTCTAGCATGCATACAATAACTCAGTAAATATTTAAATCTAATTCTACAATAATATTATAAAGAGGAAAGATTGTTATTTTTGTATGTTTGCAATAAATAAACTCAAAAACTACTACTTAAGCCGATTTCAAAAATTCTTTCACCATTGGATAGCTACATTCACGCTAAGTCACATAGGCTATATTTAATGCTAGACAAAATTTAAAGAATTTTGTCCACCCTTTTGAAGCTGGGACGGGCCGCCAGTTCGTTTATAATTTTGTATATTTTAATTTTTGGCGCAGTACTCTTTTCTAAGATTAATATAACAAAAGTTATGCGGTAAAAGTCCAGTTCAAATCATATAATCATATGCATATTTTTATTATTATAATTATTAACTTTTTTTTTTTTTTTTTAGTATATAATTAAAACTTATTGATTTCTATATATTGTTATTGTTTATATTCGTTTAATATATTTATTTTATTTAGCCGTTTGGCCGGAACAAGATATATACATATATATATATATATATATATATATATAGAAAGAGACAGAGGAAAAATTAAAATAACAGGTTTTTGTCATAGAAACTAACTCTGTTATTTGATTTATCGGCATATATACAATTTTATAATAGTTATTAAACATTAAAAGCACTTGGGTTTAAAGGAAGTATCTACAATGTGTATATAGCATTATTACAAAACACAATAAAATTAAGCAACTTATTAAACCCATTGCCTATTTGACAAGCTTAACGTCAGTTTTACAGTTAACTTTAAACTACGTACAGAAAGAACTTATACACATAAAGAAGCTAGAAACGCGTTTTAAAATGTCTATATTAATTTAAATGATATCCTTACGACCGATTTTTATTATATCTAATATTTCTAATTGAAATTGTAGTAGAGGTTTTCTGCCACAGAAGTTTTCAACCACCTATGCCTAGTACCAGATAGGGCTACTGTAAAAGTATTTCCAAAAGGTCTGTCAAACTTTCAGTAGCTCAATTGGGAGAGCACTCGCCTGTATAGCGAGTGGTTCTTCTGAGACAGATTGAAATTATTTCTTTTGTAGCTTTCATCACTACATAGTATAGAACAAAGTCGCTTTCTCTGTCCCTAAATCCTTATGTATGCTTAAATCTTTAAAACTACGCAACGGATTTTGATCCGGTTTTTTTAAATAGATAGAGTTATTCAAGAGGAAGGTGTATATGTATAAAACATCCATAATATAGTAGAGCATTGCATCCGTGCGAAGCCGGGGCGGGTCGCTAGTAAGGTATAAAAAATTTGCAGTAAAACAAAAAATATAAGGACCCCTGTAGTTTAGGTGCTTTGATTATTTTATTAAACAACGCGATGTAACAAAGGTATGGCCGAAAGAAAGGAGGAGTAACTTACTTATAGAAGCATTTTAGTAATTGACCGTAAGAACGTTAGAAAATTTTAGCCCAAACTATCTATTGGTACCTATTGTTAGAATAACATAGGCGTATATGGTACGTGACTAACCCGTAACTGCCTGCGTCACCGTGTTGTCGCATAATTGTCTCGTGGGGCCGATTCGAAGATCCATTTTACGACACATAAATGTACGCAAGCACCAATAAGCAATCACTCGAGCTTGAAAGGATCTAGGACATAAAAAGTGCAGATTAGTACTGGACAAGACGTGGTTGTAGTTACAGCGACCATTTATTATAATAAGTGAAATAAAATATTGCCTTTAATGACTTGCAATATCAGAGTAAATAATATATTGTGTATTTATTCCTGAAACATATTTATTTGCGGTATAAACTATAGTATATTTTAAAATTCCATAAGACTTAAGACTTTCAAAAAGTGCGTGCTTTTTGTTTCAATGAGAAATCCCATAGAGCCAATGTTTTGGTCGTATCTTTTTTATTTTTGCAAATTTTAAATTTCGGTTTCTAAAGTCAAGATTTCGTCCTTAACCTGTTGATTCGATTCCACACAAAAATTATTAAAATCGGTTAAGAACTCGGGAAGCTATGGCGTAACAGACATTGCGTCATTGAAGCTGATCCGTGGGAGCTCCGTTCCAATAAATTAGGCAAATACAACAGTTGCGTTCTTAAGTTTTTGGATATCTGGTGTGAGTCTTCTTATTCAATTTCGTTAATAATGCCTTAGAGTTGAATACCGCCGGTATATTTCTTACTCACGGCTGAACTGATTTTTTTCGCCTGTTGCGAGAAAAATAACTGAAGAACAATTGATCCTTGATATTTCAGGGTCAAACAACTTATGAAGATGAGGGCTTAAACATTTTTAGAGTAGTTGTTAAGAGAGTTGTCTTGGTATTTGCATCTGCTAATACCAAGACAACTCTATTGCCTTTCATGTATGTGCATATATTTACGTGTGGGCAGGCGGTGAATCTTGCACATTGTACAAAAGTAAGCAAGATATTTTATTTTTCTGATACATATGGGTTTCTGCTAAGTAACGCCTGATGCTATCAATACCCAATCACACACCGTTGTTTATTTTATGTTTCCAAAGAATTACCTCTACGAGAACTAATATTTTTGGCATTTACAAAAAAATCAATGAAGCCAGTTTCGTAACGAAATCGCTAATGAAAAATCAGTTTGTTGTATTTTGCTCAAAGCCCTTAATTTGCCCAAATGACAATTGGGAAAAGTTTTTAAAAGCCGTATAAAGGGATAACTAACCACATTAGGTAAATATATTACATTCCCCTTCCAAGAAAGCTTGGGTTCCAAGACAAATTAGACTATCAATGGACGACCCAGTACGCTCATTGTGGTCTACGATTTATGGAGACCTATTTCAAAATAGTTGAGACTATTTTACATGAATTCTACAAAGCTTACAAACTTCGTAACAATATTTGTCATAATTAATTCGTCTTTAAAATTAGTCATAGCTATGCTAATATTCATGTACTTAAATATTAGAGTAGACAGAGTTTTATATTTAATAAAATAAGTGAATATAAAATGATAGGAAAAATCGACTCTCATAACATAAAATCAAACCCTTTTCTTCAACTGTCCAACTGACTTTTCACTTATTTTAATGATGATTTTTGTTATTTCATTCATTCGCAAAATGTTTAAAAACCAGAGAAGATTAAATTGTATGCAATTTTATCATAAAAATAAGAGCGACCTTAACATGGCGACTATATTTCATCTTTACAAGTTATATAAGCCAATGCCATAAGAACACTCTAGTACGATATCAAATCCTTATGAAAGAAAAATATTTTTTCACTTTGTCCAAGTAAGGATCAAGTCTAAGACGGTAATGCATAAAATATTTAAAGTCTAGGATTTATAGTATTATGAAGTTTCGTATTCACTGGACAGTTAATGGCCCCGTGAGATGTTGCGATGTCAGACGACGTCGTGCAACATCCTCCTACTTACACGAAATAACTGGCAACATTGTACGGTTTGTCGCGAGCTCGCTTAAGTTGCAGCACTGAATTTTAACATCTCTCCGAGTATACGTTCACATCATTGGTCTCTTCTATTTACTAAACTCATTTTGATTCAACGCTTTTTACGATGACCAGGAACGCGTTTTTTTCCACATATGGGGTTACATTTAACATAGTCACAACCATTACCTTAGTCAACCTGTAAACACAGAGCTTGGAAATTATTTACAACGGGGATTAGGATCAGGGATTTGATTAATAGAAGTATATAAATAAATGTCTTTTCGGAATCCGTATTATTTCAATTCGTCAACATTTTTTTCAACAATCCCGAAAGAATATACAAAAATGATAGCTCAATCGATATGGCAAAGGTACAGCAACAAGTAAGGGTGTCCCCATATTTACACACGTCCTTTAAGATTCTTCAATTGCTTCACTTCATATCAAAAATACAGCAATGAACAAAAAACAACCGTTACTAAATATTTATGTTACTTTGATGTGTAACATAAATATTCATATATACAGTTAGCACGTTCAGTTATTTTAGCAAGACAGTAATAGGATGGGTCACCATCTCAACACAGAAGCATCGTAATTTAGAGCGTGTAAGATTGCAACGGCCGACGATGACGGCATTTATTGTGGCCGGCGACAGTTGTTTTACAGCTTCATATGGATTTTCTAGATTTAAAGAGATCGACAATCGTTTAAATGGTGCTTCACAAAAGGGGGCCGATGAGACCAACAGCAGAAGGACGGTGCGGCGTGGGGTTTAAACTGAGTATGCAGCTGGCGCATCAATACGCATCATTGACGCGCCCTGAAGCTCCAGCGGAGAGGCCCAGACTCATCTTCGGTTTTATCCAGCTAGGGGTAGTCAATAATAGTTTTTCCCCGCTTTAAAAACGTCGATACCGACAGTCCTAAGTTCGAGCTTTGGAAAGGACAGAATTTTGTGGAATAGACACTAATATTTGTACCTGAGTCATGGGCATTTATATATATTCCTTTGAATATACATATCTATGTATCAGATATGGATATCTATCCGCTACCTTTGTATCCATTACCCAAACCTCTCACTATAGGCTAGGTTAATTGGTGTGAATATTAGAAATATCATTATGAGGTTTTTATGCAACAGGAAGAAATCGAACGACAGAGAAATGGCTAAGGATTTATCTAAATGTAGGGGCACCCTATCAAAATGTCGCTCGGCATTTCGTGTGATGTCTGGTGACGTCATATTGACCGATATCACTGGCGATACGTGTCAAGAGACAAATCCTCTAGTCAATAAGAGGCTTTAATAAGTAAGACATATAAAGACTTAGTCACGAGTAGGCGATTGGGTGACCGAAATATTTTTTCATTGTGCTGGGATTGCTCAGAAACAAAGATTTCTGAACATAAAGTCTATAAAATAGTTACGATGGTTACGTTTTCATACATGATTCTGGACTAAAAACCAAATTAGCAGTATGTTAAGTGAATTCTCGTGTAAGCTTTTTCCAGAAACTGGGTTTTTGGGTTATATTTATCGCAAAACAAATAACTGTTATCACTCATTATCATATTCTTGGTTTCATAGTTATTACAGGTACATAGAAATTCATCATTAACCTATAAACGTTTACACCAGTGAGACACTGGTTTTTCGAAATGGATGAAAATGCCGTAAGAGGAATCGGTTATAAAGAACTACGCGGACCAAGTGCGGATTTGTAGGTCATAATGACATCCGGAACGGAATTAATTGTTCGAATTTTAATACAAAGCCTCAGACATAAAAAGAATTGAATTATTTCTAGACTAGTCACTAAAATTGTAATGATAGCTCATTTTAGATATCCTTATCATAAATCAAACGCCACTACCGCAACATTATAATATGATGATAGAATGATATGATGAACATTATTATGATGCACGTCATTTGCGACCAGTAATTATATTTAAGGCAAATATTTTTCCCCATCTTCAAGGTTTTGCAAAATACAGCAACAAAAAACTATGGCAAATAAATTGAAAAATGAATTTATAGTTAGTACGCCCGGCAAATTTCATAAGAGCCAGTAATTGGATGGGTTATCAAAATTGTAGTATCTCGAGTTCCTTCGTTTTTCAGAAGTCAGGTAAAGCTGCATTGAACAGCAGCCATATGAGTTGTGCTCAGTTGTCCCGGAAAATTATTTTAGATCTGTTAATTAATAATTAATATAATTTTACTAACTGTGGAGGTTTGTAATTGGCTTATAATAGTTACATTTCCTATCAATTATTTATGTATGATCTAAGCCTCTAAAAGCAAATATATGATATATTTATTATATCAGTGAGATTTCTCAATGTCAGATTTCTTTAAGCGGGAAAAGTGAATTTGGAAAATGATATATATACACAAACTTCTTGATAGGTTTTCACTCTACATTGTTTATTAATCTAACGATTTGAATGACGTTGTCATGAAAATGAAAGAATGATATAAACAATATACGTATTAATTATTTAAATATTAGTATTTATTATTGGCGACGATGGAGGAAGTATTAAAGCAACTAAAACGTAACCGTGGCTGCGTCCATGGTGCCCTTACACGTTCGTACAATTACGTAAGTACAAAACCCACAATTTCAAATGAGAAAATATCTTGTCGATTACAAACCTTACAAGAAAATTTAGAAAAATTACGTACATACCAAGATGAAATCGAAAAATATGTTCCAGATGAATGTGTAGATGATGAAGTAACATACAGAAATGAATATGAAGAATTGGCAATATTACTGAAAACAAAACTTTACATTTTACAAAGCAATAATCCATCTACATCGAGCAGAAATATCGAGCCCATACCGGAGAATCATAGTCCAAGGGCCAGTATCCCAAAAATACCATTTCAACCATTACAAGAAAATGAAAGTTTCAAAAATTTCATAAATAGAATTGAATTATATTTTAGACTCAACAATATCGAAGATTCTAAAATTAAAACATACATTTTACTTTCATCCCTCAGTCCGAACCTTCATGAACGGACATACAATATATGCTCACCAGAAGACCCAAAGAATATTCCCTTCGATATGCTTAGTCATTTAATTACGGAACATTTTGACCCAAAACCAAGTATCTGGACCTTACAACACAAATTTATAAGTAGAATACAAAAGGAAACTGAAAGCGTTACTGATTTTGCAACAGAATTAAAGAAATTGACCTCAAACTGTGAATTCGAATGCCATCATTGTAAGAGATCTATCGCTGAAAATTTTTTATCGCTTCAATTCCTTCGTGGTTTGTTTGACAATGAAATAAGGACTAGAATTTTACAAGACAGGAAGATATATAAATTTTCTAAACTTACTGATTTAGCCTTAGCAATGGAAATGGGAAAAATTGAAAATAGGGATATGGAAAACACTACACATCATCATGAATCAATTCACAAACTATCTACAAAAAAAAATTATTCGAAGAACAAGACGTCGAGAACAGAACTACACCCGGAACCAATTTCGATTAAAGATTTAAGAGGAAAATGTTATAGATGCGGCAAGGATGATCATAAAGCTACTGATTGTGGTTGCATCAACGAAATTTTCTACAATTGCAAAAGAAAAGGTCATTTAGGCAGAGTTTGTCTTCAAAGAATTAAGAATAGTAAGAACAATACTAATTTACTCAATTTAAATAATTCTTCTAGTGAAGATGATGATAATGTTTGTGACATTAATAATCTTTCTTCAGAAATACCTGATAAATACATCATCACAGTTGATATAGAACAGTCAAAAGTTTCGATGGAAGTTGACACTGGAGCAGCATTATCATCGATATCTTTGAAACAATTCAAAATGTTAAACATCAATAAAAAAATTTATAAAACCAAATTAAAAATGAAAACATATACTGGCGAAGTTATCCAACCAGTTGGAGTTGTTTACTGTAATTGTAAATACCAAAAACAAATGTTTCTCGGAAAACTTTACATCATAAAACAGGATGTTGAAGCTATTTTTGGAAGAAGTTGGATTAAAGAAGTAAATTTAAACTTCGCAGATATAAAATTAATCAACACCGAAAATTTTCCAAAATTACATGAACTACTTAAAAAATATTCATCAACAGTTTTTGAATCTGATCTCGGTAAAATTCCAAATTTCAAAGGACATTTAAATTTAGAAGAGAATACAGAACCCATATTTATTAAACCTCGAAGAATTCCGTATGCTTTGAAACAAAAAGTTGACGACGAAATTGAAAGACTTTGTAAAGATGGAGTTATTACGAAAGTAGAACACGCAGAATAGGGCACACCTATAGTTCCAATAGTTAAGCCTAATGGAAGTATTCGACTTTGCGCTGATTATAAAGTAACCCTAAATAAAGTAATAAAAGATGAACAATATCCAATACCTGTTATCGAAGATATATTTTCAGAAATGAATGGTGGTAAGTTATTCTGCACTTTAGACATTAGTCAAGCCTATTTACATATGGAAATGGACGATGAAAGTGCCCACTTACAAACTATTAGTACACATAAAGGTACTTATAAGGTGAATAGACTAATGTTCGGAGTCAAAGTAGCACCCAATCTTTGGCAAAAATTTATGGATAGAATACTTCAAGGACTTGACGGCGTTAAATGTTTTTTCGATGATATTATAGTACAACGCTCATCTGAGGCTCAGTTAATGACACGATTACAACAAGTTTTAGAAAAACTAAAAGAAAATAATCTTCGTTTAAACAAAGATAAGTGTAATTTTTTTCAAAAGAATATTAAGTACTTTGGGCATATAATTGATAAAGACGGTCTACATAAAAACAAGAATAAGATAGAAGCAATTTTGAAAACAGAACGACCTAAAAATTTAAACGAGTTACGATCATTTCTTGGCATGGCCAATTATTACAACAAATTCATTCCTAATTTAGCTACGATTACCAACCCGTTAAATGGGCTACTTAAAAAGAATAAACATTTCAAATGGACGGATGATTGCCAAAAAAGCTTTGACAGTATAAAGAATGAAATTGCAAGTGATACAATATTGGTTCATTTTGATCCTTCAAAACCTATTACTTTAGCAACAGACGCATCGCCATTCGGCCTTGGCGCTGTTCTATCACATAAATTTAGTGACGGGTCTGAAAGACCTATAGCATTTGCTTCGAGAAGTTTAACCAATAGTGAAAAAAATTATAGTCAAATTGATAAGGAAGCTACAGCTATATACTGGGGATTAAAAAAATTTTTTTACTACTGCTACGGACGAAAATTTACTTTAATCACCGACCATAAGCCACTGACTACAATTTTTCATCCAAACAAAACACTACCCACCATGAGTACAATGAGACTTTTCCATTACGCTCATTTTCTATCTGGATTTAACTATGAAATAACATACAGAAGATCAACTTTTCATTCAAACGCAGATTTCCTATCTCGTTTCCCTGTAGGGAAGAGCCATGAAAATAAAACAGATCAACATTCGATTTTTCAAATAGAGCACATAAAGCACTTAGCAATTACACCTGAACTTATAGAAACAGAAACACTGCGAGATAACGAACTGAAACCATTGATTGACGTATTACGTACCGGTAAATCTTTGGAAACTCTTGGGTACCAAAATAATGAACTGACTCTACAGGGAAATTGCATTCTAAAAGGAACTCGTGTCATGATCCCACAAATATTACAAGATAAGGTACTAAAGGAACTACATATGGGACATTTAGGAATTTTAAAAATGAAAATATTAGCCCGTAGTTTTGTTTATTGGAAAAACATTGACAAAGACATTGAAAACCTTGTTAAGAAATGTCGCACTTGTAGACTGCAACAAAACAACCCAACAAAAGTACCGACTCATCATTGGGAAGATCCTGTGAAACCGTGGCAGCGAATACATATTGATTTTGCTGGACCTGTTATGGGACATCAACTTTTCATCATAGTTGACTCATATACAAAATGGGTAGAAGTATTTCCTACAAAATCGACCACTAGTACATGGTGCATTTTAAAATTAAAAGAATTATTTTGTACTTTTGGCATACCTGATGTTCTTGTCTCGGACAATGGACGTCAATTTGTATCTCACGAATTTACCGATTTCTTGAAACAAAAAGGGGTTATTCATAGAACCTCAGCACCATATCATCCGTCAACTAATGGACAAGCTGAAAGATTCGTTCAGACCATTAAAAGATCTCTAAAAGGTATGGGACACGATCCAGGAAATATTCACGAGAAACTGATTTTAGTCAAAACACTTCTACGCCGTACACATAATGCTACAAAACAAACGGCTTATGAATTAATGTTTGGACGAACAATCAAGACAGACTTGCACGTACAATTTAGAAAAGAGACCTCGAACCAAAGTTATAATAGTACCAGATATTTACCTAAGAGATTTTTCAACATTGGAGATACTGTTCAGATTCGCTCCTACTCGGGGAGGGGAGAGCGATGGAAGTTTGCGACTGTGACACAACGCTACGGAACTCTACATTATGTGGTTCGAACGGAAGAAGGTGAAATTTGTCGACGCCACGTAGATCAGATGCTACCAGCCCCAAATGTACCAGTCGGTCTTACGTGAAGATTTGCGGGGGAGACCTGATATATATACACAAACTTCTTGATAGGTTTTCACTCTACATTGTTTATTAATCTAACGATTTGAATGACGTTGTCATGAAAATGAAAGAATGATATAAACAATATACGTATTAATTATTTAAATATTAGTATTTATTAGAAAACAAAACTGTTCTTAGAGATACTTTTTGGACTCCAACACAAGACCTAATTATGACAAGTTAAATTCACAACTAGTTTCTGTAGGAACTATTTTAGTTTTCAAACTTTTACGAAATTTTAATCATTTTAAAACTTGTGCTTACACTTACGCGCCTAGTGCACATTTCGCTCATTTGGTGCAACAATGACGCAATTACACTTTTTGTCAAAATCACATTTCTGAAAAGCATCGGCACAAAAAAAAACTGAATATAATTACTAGTTTTCGCTAGAAGCTATATGAACCTAAGAAAAGCGTACGTTTGTAGTCATATTTTAAGGTAATGCTAATGTAAAAAAGAAAATGTATTTAAAATTTGTTTCCCTTCTTCATAAACACAAAATTTACAATTACATCAATGTTGCTCCAAATGAAAATGAGAAATAAAATACCTTTTATTTAATATTTAAATTTTAAATAAAAGGTATTTTACATAATAAACGACGCGTTTATTCTTGTTTTTTAACGTACCTAATTGAAATATTGTAAGGTGATCAACTGATCACAGCTCTTGTAGAGGAGTTGAAACGTCAGGATTAAATATAAAAATTTAGAATATACGAGTTTATCAGGGGAAAGTGGTTTTATTTAAACATTTTAATATTTATTTTAAATACTCATATAAACGTTATGGAAGTAAATAAAAATACAGTAAATGAATGAAATAGAAATGAACTCTATAGTAGGTCCCGCATAACATGCGTAGGTAAATAAAAAAGAATCATTGACCAACCGTATATCACACGTCAGTCTGTTTAATTTGGGTGTTTAAGTTTTTTTAACTATGTTGTTTAAATTAAAAAAAAGTTTAGATATTATTGAAAAAGTTTCTAACAGAAATTATTCTGATGAAAATATAACGGTTCGTTCCATGAACAAAGTGTATTCCCCTGATAGACAACATAGGATAGCTACATTCACTGAGCTAAATCTATTTCTTATCTTTATGAAGTATTATCACCAGCGTAGGTAGCGATTCAGTCCAGGAATAACGTATAGATATGTGCAATCTAGGGAAGTAACATATACTTTTTGAAGAAATATTTCGCAAATTAATTCAAAAGCCTAAGCCATAACCTAAAAATCTATAATATTGACTTAAGCAAGTTAAGGTTTCGCATAATATAATAGTGTTACACTGATTCGCGAACTAATTCTCCTTTTTCGAAACAGTTTCAACAAGTTCACCTCAGTTGTAACCAGTCATTTTATTACTCGTAAAAGACTATCGTACGCACTCGTGAAAAACATTTACAAGTTACAGACGAGGTTTACTGCGTACTATTTATCGACTTCGTCATTTTATAGGCAATAAATTATCTGTATCTCACTCAACACTAGTTCTTAAATCATCATTATCATCTGAGCCGAAAAACGATCTATTTTTTTTAATTACTCCGAACTTCACCCGAAATTCTAATCGGGTAGTGGATTAGGTTGGAAACTCCAAAAAATTAATAATGTTTGTTCCGAACGTAACCCTCTTCCTAACCCAATGTAACGTTCCTATCATAATACTTAATTAATTTAAAATCCTTAATTATACACTAATCTATAATCTAATATCACAGTGGTTTGTGTGTTTGTCTGTGTTGGAAATATTTTTTATAGGAAAAATATTAAAAACGTGTAAACATTGTCAACAGTATATTTTGAAGTAACAAATAATATTCTATGTTTAAATATGTACCTTAAGTCATAAAATAAGTTTTGATTATAAAAAAAGATTGTATATCACAACACCTCCCCTTAATCAAAACCTATATGTAAGTACATACAACATCTGACCACAAAAAATTACAGAACATAAAAACTAAGTATAATTTAGGAACAAAAAGGACAAAAATATAAAGGCTTACAACATTACGTTATTCCCATACAAGATATACATTTATGATGGTTAACGTAGGTCAATGGCTTTGTTAACACATCAGCTGACATTTCTGTACTCTTAAGATATTTTAAGCCAATAATATTTTCTAATACCTTCTCTCTAATAAACTGATACTTGGTATCAATATGTTTAGTTCTGTTGTGGTACACGGGATTATTTGCGATATTTTGTGCACTTTGGCTGTCACTGTAAATCGTAACACAATCGTATAATTTACCACATACCTCATAAATCAAACGACGCAAGTATATGGCTTCTTTAGCGGCGTCTGTAAGTGCCATATACTCTGCTTCCGCTGAAGACAGAGCAACCGTTGGCTGCTTTCGTGAGGCCCACGCTACAGGTCCATTTCCCAGCTTAAAATAATACCCCGTGTATGAGCGTCGATCACGCTTACAATTGGCCCAATCTGCATCCGTATATCCAATCAAAGGACTTTCAGTTTTCTTTACTATTTCTTAGCAGATTCATCCCAATACGGCATAAATGGCCTAGACGTCTATGCCATAACTGGTATTTATTAGACAGTGATTCAGCCATAGCCACATCTCGAGTTCTATCGCATGGTGTATTAACAGTACAGTTTAACTTGTACAGCCCGTCCACAACAGAACCAAACAGAATAGGACTACCAATCTTGCCGCGATGTCATGTGTTTTGTCGCCCCGGAGTCAATAAACCAATCGTTCATCGAATTTCCATTACCGATGCCTAATGCAACCAAGGACTTCTCCTCTGTGGATTTCCTTTTCTTCAATGGGCAATCCGGCCTCTTATGTCCAGGCTCCTTACAATCATAACATATGATGGGCTTCTTTTTCTTTGGTTTTTTAGTTTGACTTTTGTGACTCTGATCTGTCCGCAAAGCTGACTCAGATTGTGTAGTACTCTTTGACATTTCATTTAACAACTTCGACTTCACTAATTCAGTAGTTACTTGAATATTGCTATTTTCTAATGCCATTATTAGAGGATCATATTTAGATGATAAGCCTCCCAATAAAATAGCAGCAAGTGAAGCATCTTCAATATTTTTGCCTATATCAGCCAAGTCCTGAGCAGTACTTACAACGGCATTAATATATGACTCAATATCATTGAAGCTATTTAACGTATATCGGTACAGTTTCCTCTCTAATGCTAATCTACGTCCCATGCCTTTGTCTTCATAGGCATTTTGAAGGGACTTCCATGCTTCAGAAGCAGTTTTAGAATTTCTAATATGCGTTATAGCGGAGTCTTCTAATGTTAGACATATTTTAGTGAGAGCCTTTCGGTCGTTCCTTACCTTGATCGGATCGGAAGTTTTATCACCACTTGGATAACCATCTATTGCATCCCATAGATCTTCATGCATCAAATAATTACGCATCTTGAACTTCCAAAGACTGTAGCCATCTCTGTTACGAAGAGAAAATGATGGAAGTGACGAAGAAAATCCTTTTCCAGAAACATCACCACTACCATTTGCCATTATTATATCTTACTAAAGACTTCAAAAAATACTTATTTTCGTGCTGATAACGTGTTGGAAATATTTTTTATAGGAAAAATATTAAAAACGTGTAAACATTGTCAACAGTATATTTTGAAGTAACAAATAATATTCTATGTTTAAATATGTACCTTAAGTCATAAAATAAGTTTTGATTATAAAAAAAGATTGTATATCACAACAGTCTGTCCGCTCTTTTTCCATAGTATCAATAACGTTACCATAGCAACGTGTTAACCGCACGTAGTTCGTCTACCGGACGTTAGATGGCGCTAACGAAAAAATATTTAATAATAGAAAAAAATTAAAGAATTTTGTCCACCCGTGCGAAGCCGGGACGGGCCGCTAGTAAT
The DNA here is from genome assembly GCA_927399485.1 of Calamotropha paludella. Classification (NCBI taxonomy): domain Eukaryota; kingdom Metazoa; phylum Arthropoda; class Insecta; order Lepidoptera; family Crambidae; genus Calamotropha; species Calamotropha paludella. The sequence continues at coordinate 6,647,031 of OV656814.1, read as the reverse complement.
TAACAAAAATAATCCAGCTACTGTAAAAAATAATAACATTTCTATTAAGTATCACACAAACACGATGACTAAATAATAAAATAAACTTAAAATTAATAAAAACTCATTACCGAAGCCTAGTTTTGTGCACTGTTTTGTTTATTTTGCAGCGAAATTTAGCTATAAAAAAAATAAACTTATTTTCTGCTTATATGGTTTAAAGATGAGAAGTTTATTGACGTCACGTGTGTAAGCGAGGAAAGACACAGGACAACTAATTGCCTTGAAGGGTGGTACAATCGGATTAATGAAATGAGTCAGAGTAATCTGCAATTTTATGACATTATTACTTAATAATGTCATCGAACTTAAACATTGTGAAAAAAAAATGAAAAAGGAGTGAACATTCTGTTAAATGAGATTTATGGAGTTTGTACGTTGTTGATCAAGTTAAGAGAAGAAAGATTACCGTAGGGCACTGTTTAGAAATCTTAAAGTGATTTTTACATTCGGCTGATTTTTTTATATTTCATAATTAATTAATGAGAGGAAGTAAATGATTTAATTGATTATTAATTTTATTGTAAATATTAAATTCGACACGTCGTTGGTACATTTTACTCGGAGAAAAAAGAGGGAAAACTTACCTACATCGTAATTCGGGTTATGATAGGAAACGTTACATCGGATTAGGTGAGGAACAGGAACGTTCGGAACAATTATTATTATTTTTTTCGAGTTCCTAACCTTAACCGCCGCCGGGTTATGATTTCGGATCAGGTTCGGAAAAAATAATTTTATTGAACTGCTGCTCGTTTTGTGGACTTTACTATTGTAGGGTTGGTGCTATTTTACTCTACAGGACACCAAATGCTGCCGTTTTTGCTGGCTTGAATCTTGAATAGCATTTTGCATTGCATAGGAAAATTCTTGTATGGTAGTCACCACCATGATAATTGGATTAAGTCGGCTGTCATGACGATATTTTTTTGTTATCAGAACAAAAATATAATCAAACTTTATTGTAGTAAAACTATATGGAAAAAAAATCCCAGGTAGGAACCATGAAATCTACCGGTTCTTATCCATTTACCCGAATTTCATCAATACAATCAGCTTTATTTAACGTGTCAAAATGCTTTATATAAAGCTTAATACGTTTAAGGAAGTGTTTTCTTGACTTCTTTGTTTTCTGTGTTCAATGTTATCTCAGTATTAATGCTGAAAAGGAAAAATATCATAATAAGATAACGAAAATATACTGATATTAATAGGACGAGTAAATATCTCGATAGTCTGGAGTCGGGTCAGACATGCCAGAAATACTCGATTTCTAAGGCAGCAATCTAAGGCACGTTTTTATTAAAATATTTTATGATTAAAGCAAGAAACTATATCACTGGCTAATTATATATTAAAAAATATCTATTAAAAACAAAAAAATAAGAATATAAAAATAAACTATTTTTATTTTATATCTTCTCGAAAATACAGAATATGATATATTATGTTTTCACATAATTTCTGTAATTACAGTACCAATGTTAGGAGTGACATAAGTGATTAAGCTAATAGTTGTGAAGTATTTATGGGAAACCCATGATCGTTTAAAGAGGAAGTATCAAAGAAAGGCAAAATATGTTAAATGAAGTATGGTTTTATAAGTTGGCCCATGTATTAACGGTAGGAAATAAAAATTAAGTTATAATCCCTGTGCCCCCGGGCCAGAAGCTGGGTACGCCCATTGCAATTGCCACTTTCTTCAATATACACATTATCATAAAAAATATTTATTTTTTACTTTACAACATGTCAACGTCATAGTTATATGTACAGTCCTATTAGATGACGCAATTTTATTTATGGGATATGTAGAGGGGGTAAATACAAGCTTAAACCCAAGTTTGTGGGGTTGGCGCCCTTGTCCCCCAGCCGCCATCTTGGAAAAAGGGTTAAAACACGTTTTTTACTATATCTCCAAAACTATCCATTGTACAGAAAAATTGTAAGACATATTTTGTAGCAAATCGCTTTGCCTACAATTATTTTTATATGACTTTTTATCATAAACTTAAAATTTAAAAAGTTATAAGCAAAAAATTCAAAGAATTTCCCTACATGTCCCATAAATAAAATTGCGTCCTCTAAAAAATGTTCAGTTTGGCCTTCAAATTGTAACATTTCAATGGACTATATTACGAAGTAGATATAAGTTTTAAACTACGTTACCAGTTGCAAGATTGTATGTTAGATTATCAATCAAAGTCAATCAATGACATACTGTTCTAGACCATATTATTAATACATATATTGATTTCCTTAAGATTCTGAACACCTTTGTGATTCGCCGATAATGTTTGTGATTGATCGGCGATAATGTTGACGAGTGGCTATCATGCTGACGACTGGCTGACTGATTGAGATCACTTCTGAAGAGCATAATTTGGTGATACAAACAATTTGGAGTACTTACTAAGATCTTTGTATAACGAGGCGCCTCGTTTATTGAAATTGTGCGTAAAGCAATTAAACGCTTGATGGGATCGTTCAAAGATTGTAAAAGATTGAGTTTTTTGTAATAAATGGATTTAACAGTTAAGAACGTGCCCGATTATAATATTGTGAAAGGCCTATCACACGTATGACGAACATAACCTTAGTCGTTCTGTTGTCACGGTTCCTATAAATCAAAAAGTCAAGATTAAAAATAAATTATGTCCAATTTATCTTGTGGGTATAAGTAGTTTTATTAAAATAGATTTAAATATTACAAGACAACATCACATACATTCTCTGCCCCCAAGTGAGGTAGCTAAAGCAATATTATTATGGAATTCAGAAACGGTACAACAACACCAGGCCCGGATTTGGACGTGAGAAGGCCTTAGGGCAACAGACGACCCTAATTATATTCGAATAAAAAGTCAAAACCGTTTATTGCGAATATGAGTGATACAGTTTTTATTACAATGTTTAAATTCTTCTATATTCTACAAAAAGAAATTGGCAAAATTTGATTGCAAGTAACCCGTCGAAAATCGTATTTTTTTATCTCTGTTGTGGGGGCCCCTGTCTTGTGGAGGCCCCAGGGCAGTAGCCCCGCCTGCCCTCCCGCAAATCCGGCTCTGCACAACACTCAAACTCAAGCCAATATAAAAAGTTCGTTTTCTACATTTCCCGACCGAGGATCGAACCCGACCTCAGAGTAGCTTTACCATAAAAGCCGTTATGGGAGCCACTCGACCACGCATATCGTAAAACTTGGCCAATATTTTTTATGGCTAAGGATTCTTCAAAAAAGGTAGTGGTATTTAATTAAAAAGTCCCTGAATATCATTGACAATATGCCATAGAGAAAGTTTGTAATATACATTATTATCCGCCACAATGTTACTTTTATGACCCATTAGGATAACACAGGACAGGCGCCGGCTTCATTACAATGTCAGTAGAGGCTAAATAATTTCAAACTTTACTTAAAACTTATAATTGTATATTTAGTTAATAACACACATTATTAGTATAATTGTTATTTTAAATCACACTCAGAGCTTTCCAACGTTACAGGCTTGATGGAGTTGATCGGCTTTCGTAAAAACACATCGCTGGACGGGTGATCTAAATAATCTCAAGTTGCTCCTTACTTGTGGTTGTAACGTTAAGTCATGGGTTTCGTTCGACTGCATTAGCAGCCATTACCTTTTAGTAATCAACACCCAGCAATCAACATTGCACCTATTTGATATGTTTAACCATAGTTTCCCTAAGATGTTTCTAGATTTATATATATATATATATATATATATAACCGATAGTTTAAACTCTGCAGATTGCTAAGTAATTGGAGCGGAGCGAAGCGAAGCTCCCATGGATCAGCTTCAATGGCGCAATGTCTGTTACGCCATAACTTCCAGAGTTCTTAACCGATTTTAATAATTTTTATGGTGAATCAAATCAACAGGTTTAGGACCAGATAGATGGTGACGGAGCCAGAATTTTGAAATTCGCAAAAAAAAATTTTTTTTTCTTTTTTAGGTATTACGTTCCGCTCCAATATATGGTGCTAGCGTAGCTTTATGCTTAGCGACTGCATCACCTAGTATTAGTCTATGAAGTCAACTTCTACATGCAATTCTATTCTTGTGTTGTTTATGTAGTGAAGGTTAATACTAAAATACTAGGGTAACGGATATACATGCATAAATAAGTAATATTTATAGAAATATATATAAATATCCGTGACTGAGGTACAAATACTTGTATTCAGCATACAAACATCTGCCCCTTCCAGGACTCGAACTCAGGACCGTTGATGCTAAAGGAAGGATCGCTACCGTTGCACCAAACAGTCGTCCAAATATTGTGTAAGCTTTCACCTGCGAGTTCGTACGCGTTGAATTTGGAAGTATGTATCTAGTATTATTATTAATAACTCGACTCGTAGGCGGTGTGTCAAGCTGAAAACATGCGCTAGATTTAAAAGATTAACACACAGTAACACTGCCTGACTTGAGAAGTAAACCCGTATCCCAAAAGGTCAGGACTTTTTGATCGCATACATAATTTTATAGGTCACTGAAGAAGTCGGTACTTTTGACCAACCTAATAAGTATTTTATTTTATATTATCATTAATAATGCAGAATACCTAAAAAACCTTACCCCCAGTTTCACCCCCTTTTGTGGTTGGCTTTTCTAAAATATTTAAACACAATGTTATTAATTTCTAGTCCGAAACCTATCAATTGAACTTCATGTTAAAAATGATGGGTTTTATATATAAATGATTTTTGTATGGACGTGTGACCGAAAATGTACACAGATGAAACAAACAAGTATAAGCAGCTAAAGCCTTCCAGATTATGAATTCGTTGGGTTCACTTTGATTTTCAGATTTGTATAGGAGAAAAACGAACTTTTCTGAAAACATAACCTTACATTTCAATACGTGTTTTACAATACTTGAATTAGTATTTTGCCTTTTTTTTCGCTTTTTTCTCATACTAATCAGGAATCGAATAAAATAATATTGTGACCATTAACGTATTCTTTTTATGACTTATTTAGAGATTTATATATATGAAGTAACCTATCCGACTAAGATATTTTTCATGCATTATAAAACTAATAATTATTCATGGCGCAATATAATAGGTGACCATAAGTAACTTGAATGTCTTGTTACATACGTACATACATAAAGCTCACGCATGTCCCGTCCAAACATAGGTATGCAGTACACATATGATTTTTATATAGGTACTTAGCTTTAAATTGCAAAAGGAAAGAGGAAATTATTAGTATTTATTGTTTTTAACTAGCGACCTGCCCTGGCTTCGCACGGATGCAATGCTCTACTATATTATGCATGTATTATTACCTTCCTCTTGAATTACTCTATCTATTAAAAATAACCGCATCAAAATCCGTTGCGTATTTTTAAAGATTTAAGCATACATAGCGACTTTGTTTTATACTATGTAGTGATAAAACATTGCATGTTATTACTTCTCATATTTCCTTCTATATATAGTACTCTTATATGTTGTTAAGTTACCAGTATTTAATCCTATCCTAATTATATTATGACAATACTTTGTGTTTGTTACCATATTAACCGCAAGTAATTCGTCTAACTAGATGGCGCTAACGGAAAAATATTTAATAATAGAAAAAAGAAAAGTGCCGATTTTTGTATGGACTTGTGATCGGAAATGTACAGAGACGATACAAACAAATATACGTAGCAAAGTCTTCTAGATTAAGAATTGGTTGTTACTTAGAAAAACTATTTTTTCTGAAAACATAACATAACATTTTAATACCTATTTAATAGTATTTGAATTTGTATTTTACCTATTATTTCGCTCTTTTCTCATGCTAATCATGTAAAGGAATCGAATAAAACAATATTGTGACTATAAACGTATTCTTTTCATGACTCATGACTGGCTTTGAGATTTATATTTATGAAGATACCTATCCTAGTTTTTTATCCATTATAAAACTAATAATTATTCAATTCGTGCAATGTAATGGTTTCCCGTAGATACATACTTGAATCTTGTTACATGCATACATACAGCTCACGCCCGTCCTGTAGGTGGGGTAGGCAGAGGCTGGAGTATTTTACCACGTTTTTCTTATCTCACTTTTCTTATTTGTTTGTCTGTCCGGGCAAAATCTTGCAACTTAAATTTGAGGCACTTTCCGATAAGCTAGAAAGCTGAAACTTTCAGGATAGTTCAGAACCCGATGACAATGCACTCTAAAGCAACTTTCAACTTTCCAGATGCACTTTCAGGTCCACTTTCGGCAACTTTCACTTTTGTATGGGGCTTATCCGATTGTTGCGTAACACATGGTTACTTCGTTGAGTTAATAATTAAAAAGAATAAAATAATTATACTAGATTTAAAAAATCTAAAAATCCCACGTTTTTCAATGTCCTAAAAAGAATAAAATAACCCTGCGGGGCAAAGCGAGGGGCCACTCAAAACGTGGGGGCGCATCTTTACAATAATCGGCATCAATGCATGTCATTCATCTCTTTAAAATCTCCTCTTAGTAATATGCGCCCCCACGTTTTGAGTGGCCCCTCGCTTTGCCCCGCAGGGTTATTTTATTCTTTTTAGGACATTGAAAAACGTGGGATTTTTAGATTTTTTAAATCTAGTATAATTATTTATCAATGCAAAAACATACTTTTTTTTAAATTAAACTAAGTTTATAAAAGTTAGATGTGTGTACTACATACCTATGTAGATTTTTATAAACTTAGCTTTGAATTGCAAAAGGAAAGATCAAATTAATATTATTCATTGTTTTTAATAAAACAGTGCATGTTATTAGTGTGTGTGTACATAGTACTCTTATATGTTGTTAAGTTTTCAATATTCAATTAGGAATAAATGGTTCAACACACTGGATATAATCAAATAAGGCAGTTATTAAAATAAAACACCTGCGGTAAATAAAACAACTTTTTAGTTTTTAGCGCATAATTTATATTTAATCAAGACGACTTTTTGACTTCTTATCAGGAGCCGTGATGTTTATACTTCTTTAGAGGAGCCATGAGACAGGATGATTAAGGCAATGGTTGTGATATATGTTCCACTACCATCACAATATTTAAATCAGTTATATTCATGCTTTTTCTCTATTAGCTCTCACAAAGCAAGCATGACGAAGAAAGTTGGCCGGTTTCACCTGTAAAATAATGAAAGTGCTTTATTTAAAGTTGTGGCAATATTTTGTTTACTTTTAATAATCACATTCCATATATGATTAATTAAATGTCAATTATACATATGTGAACATTCATAGAAAGATGCCAATAAACAACTAAATAGGAAACAGGTCAATTACATTTGGGGATTTCTGGCCAGATGCAAAACTTCACACATGGCAACTGTTTAAGAAACTATGACAATAATATAAGCAGATTAAGTAAATTATAGTGGTACTTATAGGCACTTACATTTCTGCGATGATGCCAGTATGAAGCAACTGATGTTCGTGGACTGCTTTCTTATGTCTTCTAGCACAACCAACAGACCTTCCACAACCATACAAAACACTGACATGCCCATATTGTCTTTTCTCTTGAGTTGGTTGCAATTATGATAGGCACCACAAACCAAATCCTATATCTGTTAACAAAGTATACAAAACATTTTATTTTTGAGGACATACAGAAATATATTTAATATTTATATCTAAATAGTGTGTGTGTGTGTGTGAGTGTATGCAAACATCTGTAACTAAACCGTTGATAATTTACCTGAAATGTTAACCATTCGGCCAGAAGAGAATTCATGTTCTTGAGATATTTTTGATATGATATTTCCACATACTGTAAGTCTAAACACACTGTAAGTGAGCTATACAAGCTACAAATAGACAAAAAATAGTACAATTATACAATAGTATTAAATACTTTCAATGACGCTAACCATACGTCACTTCTTTTTTACTAAACAATGTCGTTTGGCTCATAGCGCTTTTGGTCTCAAACGGTGAAATGATAATATATTATTTCCTTATAAAAGGGAAAAGTAACATATTTAGGCTATTAATATATGTATATATTTCACATATATATATTTTAATGTTTATTTAAGTATGTAAATATGTTAATCAAAAATAAAGGACGGCCAAAATGCTGATATCCGAAGCTATGGCGCAGTAAAGCAATATTACAAGGAAGTGCTTAGAAAAAACAACTTTTTATTGGTTTAAAGATTCGTAATCTGCTTTTAGATAAGTTCTATACGTTAAAAATTGTATTTTTATTTTTAAATTGTATAAGTAGTAATTTCATTCTTGTACATTTTCGATCACAAATCGGCATTGTCCTTTCATGCTGTTACTTTGAAATAACAGGTTTCAGTACAGCATTTATCCCCTATTTCACCCCCTTAGGTAGAGTTTTTCAAAATCCTTTCTTAGCGAGCATTTTTACCCACTTTAACAATATACTCTCCATTTTAGTCTCTAGATCAAGCAGTTTTAGCTGTGCGTTTGTCTATCAGTCAGGCAGATAGTCACATAAAGCCTATTATATATATTTTAATTGTACATATTAAAAATCATTAATTTAATTACAATGATATTGATTTATTACAACTATAAAAAACCGGTATGATATTTTTTTCAGAAACACAACTTTAGGATGCCAAACAAAACAATGCAACTAAGTGAAATGGTCAACAAATAAATAAAGAAAAAATACGTCAAGGAAATGAATTCCTAAGAAAATAGGTCAAGAGATTAATAACACATTAGCTTTCATACGGAGCCATGCAGTCCCATTATAGCCCGTATTGGCCGTGAATGACACCATCCAACATTAAAGGTATCCCGATCGTGGGCGCCAATCATACTTCGCCATATCTTTTGTTTGCCCATCGTCTCCTCACATTGTTTAAAAATATCTAATCGTATTAGTCTCACGAAATAGATGATATTTTTTCTGTGGCAACGGTTTATAAAAGCAAATGAGGTACTTTTTTTATCAATTGAATGAGTGACATTCTACTATATAAAAATATCCATCAGAAGTATAAAACATCGTTCCTGTTTTGAAATTGAAAGTTAGTATTGCATTGATTTCTATGCGCGGAATTTAAGCTGAATTTGACATTTAATTATGTTTGAAACTGTTGTTCCGTTTTCTTTTGTCGTTATTTTGAGTTTCTTTGACAATTAAAATTAATAAAACAGTTAAACAAAGACTTTGTTTTAGGTTTCGTTTTTCTAACGAAATTGCACGTGACGTCAATAATGGTTATAGTGTAGTAGCTTTTACTATAAAAATCAACAGGTGCCATTGTACAAGGGTCGTATTCATTTGGTTTCAAACAAAAAATTTCAAATCCTGAAAGTAAGTCGCATTATTGGAGCTCCACGCTCCCATGGATAAGCTTCAATGACGCAATGTCTGTTACGCTATAACTTCCCGAGTTGTTAACCGATTTTAATGATTTGTGTGGAATCAAATCAACACATTTAGGATCTATGGGATTTTCAATTGAAACAAAAAGCGCGCGCTTTTTGAAGGTTTTCATTATTATGGAATTTTAATTTTTTTTTTAATCTTCTTAAAATTTAACGATCCGCTCCAATTTATGGTGCTAGCGAAGCTTTATTGCTTAGCGACTGCATCGCCTAGTTTATGGTAACGCTATTTATCCGGCAAAGGATGTTAGAAATATTCAGTTCAATATTTTAACATATAACCTTTTGACTTTATTCTTATAGTCTATTGTAATATTTTTATAAGTCTATATTATTCTATAGGTCTTTGATACAGCCTTTTTTTACTTTCTCGTCAGGCAAGTTTTCGGCACGTAACTTAATATTCAAGTTCAAAGATTTTCTTTGCCGTTTTCGTAGTCTAGATAATATATTGAATAGATATATTTACATAAATAAAATAAATAAATAAATAATTCTTACATTCACACCAATTAGCCTAGCCCAAAGTAAGCACTGTAAGGCTTGTGTTATGGATGCTAGGGTAACGGATAAACATACATATATAATACATAGATATGTAATATTCATATAAATATATATAAATATCCATGACTCAGGTACAAATGCTCGTATTCATCATACAAACATCTGCCCCTACCGGGATTCGAACCCGGACCGTTGGTGCGAAAGGCAGGATCGCTACCGTTGCACCAAACGGTCGTCAAAACTATATTCATTCATAACATTCATAACTTCATTCAGAATATAATTTACACTATGCCATTATTTCCTTTAGACATATTATGTAATATGGACGTTATGGTAAAGCACGTGGTAGCATAAGCTTAGTGTTATAAAATCCGTGTTTGTTCTACGTGTACACTACACATTTATTTTAGCCCCAAGTTAATGCCCAGGTCAAGATCTCTACATAAAAGTAAGAATGTATAATTTTCGTACAATTAAATAACAGATTATACCTACTATTTCCATCAATGGCCAAAGTATTGTTTTCTTTTTATGGGATATAAACAGTTCCATAACAATACAACAATATATTATGTATATATGTTACTGTAAGTGTGATTAATTGAAAGTGATTAATAATTACCAACAATTATTATTAAAAAACTTCAATAACCTAACCTTACCTAACCAAATCAAGGGGTAAGTATAAATAATGACTGGTTATTATCAGTAACAACCATAGTAATCGCATTTACCGTAACATATACGTACACAAATAAATTTCAAGAACTAAAATAATCAACTTTAAATTTTATGTATCAAAAATGTATATTTAGGTTCAATGCTGGTTAATTTTTTCTTTAGTTCAGCAGACTGTTTAATTTGTATTTTTTTAATTACATTACAAATATAATAGTTAAATTATCAATGGTAGGAACCCTAGCATCTGTTGGAGACATCGGTCGAATAGTATAAAACTAACTTATTGTCTTAACAATTTGATATTTATAACTGATTTTAATATTCTTAGTAGGATTGGTCATAAAAATAACTCTCCGTTAGAGGTTGATTTCAATTTCTAGAGCTCAAAAGAAACAAAGAAACTGGTCATTTAAAACATTTTTATACAAAATTATTTTTAAATACTAACATTTACTAACTCTACGTAAAATTAAGCAGCAAAAATGACATTAAAATTTGACCGATTAAAGTAATGACAGTTTTTTAAGTCGAGCTAATATTCACATAAGTAAAACTAAAATAAAGTGGGCTCAGTGAATTTATAATGAAGTTTAAAATTATTAGTAAAACAAGAGCGTATTTTTTACAACGACATGTGTCTCCTCACAAACATAGGTTAAAGTCAAACTCGATTAAAAAACCTCCTCGTTCTTGTAAAAATAAAAACAGCACCAGTTTTGGACCTGATTTAACTACGTTTAGTCCACGTTTTATAAGAATTTAGACCCTTATCCAGATCTTTTAAAGCATTAGTATCTCGCAAAACTGGTTTTTTCAGAAATCCAGTTCAACATAACACTAAATTAGTGACGTCGTATGAAAGTTCAAAACAATGTGATAATCATTAGGAAATTAATATATTCCCTTTATTTATATAATCTGCTTTAAGGTTTTTAAAATATGCATTCCTAACTTAAATTCCTTAGTTAGCTCTAATAAATATACCATAACAATTTTGATCGCAATCAAAATGTAGTTTTGGCGCCTAAGAGGAAATTTGCGGCAAATCGCGGTTGCGACGTAGCGAAATTGCCCCCTAGCGCTTACAAATCATTGGGAAATTGTGATTGATCAGTTGGGGTATGCTTATTGAAAGGGCTGCGGTGGGTTTTTATTAACAGACTGATGGGAAGCACCTGTGTTTGGAAATAACGTTTGAATTTAACTGTAAAATAATAAACAGAAAAAAATGATTTTAAAATTATTGATATAGAATTTTCGTAAATAACCCTTATAATATACGTTTATAATTCGCTTATGCGTGAGGATCACTTTTATTATCAATTCAATAATACATCTTGCTTTCAAAGATGAAACTATACAAAATAAACAATTTTGCATTCGATACAAATAAATAAAATTGAAGTATCTACTTGTAATGTTAAAAATAACAGTTACAAATACTACATGCATATAAAAACATTTATCGGTACGGTTCTTTTAACAATTTTGTTTATTTTCGTCTATCTGCTTGTCTGTTTATTCCAGCTCCAAATGGGCTGAACCGATTTTATTACAGTATTTAATTTAAAAAAAAATGTACAAAATCCGATTCAAATAGGAAAGTTTTACGTATGCCAGAGAAGTTTATGTACGGTTAACAAAGAATCAGTAAAATAAATGGCCAACAAATAGAGATACAGAGATGGTCAACAAATACAGAGCAAAGATGGCTAATAATTATAATTGTTAAATATTACCAATTAGATATTGGTACATTTACTTGGGCTAGACCTAAGCTTTAGAACTAGTACATAATCTACACAACTTAGTAGATAAATAACATGGTTTTTTAACGTAAATAGGTAAGCGTTTGACCACTATCTTGCCTGATGGAAACCGACGATGCGTTCTAAGATGTAACACGCTTGCCTAGAAGATACCTATTCACTCGTGACTTGAAAACCCCTAAATTGTATTTGTCAGGAAACAGGCAAAGAGTTCTACTCTTTAGCTGTACAACTCACAAAATTGGAACAAGAACGCTTAGTGGGACTCCTTGGTATATCAACCATATAACGGTGGCGCTTATTAGTAAATCTTGTTGTCCGACGAAAAAATAGTTGAGAAAATGCTTTTGCAATGGGAACATTACACCAAGTGGGTACGATTTGCACAATGGCTACGATTGACTAGGTATGATTACAGAAAAACTTTCGATACTTAGTATCGGGTGAACAATAGCACTCTGAAGTTACTAACAACAAATAACTGCAGCTATTTTCATCTATTCTGACTGGACTATTATCTTAAGTGACGTATTATTTTCATTTATAAAACTAAAATTAAACTAGTTCTACGTTGTTATAAACACAAATCGAAAACTTTGTAAAATTGCCTAAATAGCTTTACCTTGAGGTACACATACATAAATCTCCTTTTTATATGAAAAAGTATTTCAATTATCGCTCTAAGCGTAAAGTACACAGCAACAATCGCAATACAAGACTATAAGAAGTTATGTAGTACTTATGTTTAAAGTTGCGAGGAAAACGCTGCGAATGCGGACTTGTCAAGCTAAACGTCTATTTACGCAGAATAGGTACGCGATGTGAGCACGTAAATTTATTTTCGTAGAATTGGGGTAACAATTGTTTCTTAAAGTTATAATTCATATATCATACATCATCTTGTGTATTTTTACACCTTATATTATCGATTCGATTTCAAAATATTATATAAATACAGTGACCGGCATATTTTTGTTTACTTTTGCATTTTTAATGTCTGTGTTTCTAATTGAATATCTTCAGGCAAAATAATGCTTTGTGAGAGTCAGTCATGTCAAGATGACATTTTTATGACAAGGAAACAAATTATTATGCCTAAAGATCTGCCAAAAAAAATATAAATAAAAAAGTTCGGGTTGCCTATTCTTTTCTTTATGGCTATGAAAATGGAGATTAAAACTGAGGGTTGGGAAATAAATTACGTAAATAACCTTTTATCATGCCTTTACCATTTTTTCTTTCATCGCTAATAAATAATAACAATTATTAATACATAAATAATTAAACATATCCGTCTTAGTCGATTTGACCCTTGAGTCGCCAGTTTTAATTTGGTAAGAGGCGAATTTAAAATTATCTTTATATATTTATACTGATATTTATACAGATACCTGTTGACTTCGTTGTAATCAACGATGAAATTAAACCATAACACTACTATTTTTGTGATAACAGAATAATATTGATTTTATGGATTATGTATGGTGACGATGTATAATATTTTTAATATCGTTACCTGTATTAAAACTGACCCGTTTCGTGCGCCCATTCTTCTTGTCAGTTAAAAGACGCCCTGCATGGGTAGTAGGTAAAAATGTTGGACTATTCAAAACAACTCATTTTAAGTGCATTTGAATAAAACTATTTTCATTTATTCATTTGCTTTTAATGAAACAAATTATATAAAGTTTTCCAACCTAAACTTAATTGTAAGAAAGCGTAAAAATAAAGAAATACTATTAGTTAAAACTATATGAAAATCGTTTCAGTAATTTTATACTTTAACGTAACAGATAGATACAGACTATAACTTAATCATTACTTGATTCTAACTTAACTTTTAACGCCAACAGTAAATACATGGAAATAAACAAAATCCAGCTAGGGTATCTGCCCTCCCCTATCGTACCACCTCTACATTGCTAACATAAAATAATACCGTATTAGATATGTACACATTTAAATAAAACAACTTTCTTATCGGATACTGGCGCAGATTTTATATTTAATCACGGTGTTTTTAAAATTTTGATTTGTACGAATTTTAACAATTAGGAAAGTGCCCGATCAAAATATTGTGAAGGTAGTATCACATGAATAACAACCAATACCTTAGTCATCCTGTAATTACAGGATAAAGGAGTAACCTCAGATTTAAATATATAATATGCGTCACTATCCAATAAAAAAATGATTTATTTTAATACGTAAGTTCTTGATTTTCAGTTACGATAAGATTGTCAAATAAGCATAAGGTCTGTCGATAGTATGCGGGGATCACATCTATGAATAATTGCAAGACCTAGGATGCCATTAGCTCATCGCCTATGCTTAGAATTCCGGAAAATTCTTCACTAACAGTCTTACTAATAAAAAGCTCTAATTCACTGTGGTTTTGATAAAGGAAAAATTCACTAAAAGATAATTATCATAATTATTCACAATATAATCAGCGACAAATAATTTTGAACACAGTCAATATGTATAAATAGAAATAAGCATAATCATATAGCAATTAATATCGGAATAGCTATTGGAACGTTCGATATTTCAGACAATTCCTTCCGATGTGAGCGGCCCTTTATTCTTATAGTGTTGATGATAGGGAATTCCTTGACCGTCACATAATATATGACACTGACTATATAAACTCAGCACGTGCAGCCATTGTCCGGCAGACTAGAATGCCACCAACCATTTATACTTAAGGATATTTTGAAAGGCCACTTATCATACTGAAGGTAATCATCACACTTTCCATATACCACAAAAAGAGCAACAGTATTCCAAATTCCATTCTTTTAAAATAAATTATTTTAACATAAAAATACTAGAAAAAATTGCCTCGGCTCATAAGTGAATACTCAGTTCTTTTACTGGAAACTCCAATCCACACGTCTAGCATGGAGATTATGGGAAAACTCCAATTTTTGGTAGGGTCTCTATCAATCAATGAACATCTTTTGCCTAGAATCATTATAATGTTGACAATGTACAAGCTTTATTTAGTTTTATTGCCAAAAATATAATAGCATTCGTATTCTCATTCAATCCATTTGTGATTCAGGTGCATACTAAAACTATTTTCTACCTTCCCTTAAGAAAGGAAAATATTATTAAAAGCAGCGTTTCGCTTGAACGTAATTTTAATCGCTTGGCTGTACAGAAGAAGAGCAAAGGGAATGTAGTTTAAAATTCATTATACCTGTTTGTTTATTTATATCATAGCTCCACTGTATCGTTGTCTCTATGCCGTCGATTTTGACAAACTAGGCTGTCGTTAAAGTATAAAATCCATGATCTACCTTTAAAAGAAAACATAATTTTATTAATTCACAAGCGCCGCTACTCGTTACTAAATGACATTGTACCATAATCTACTTAGTAAAATCAAGATTTTTGTCCAGAAATTTTAATTTGCACAAAAATGTAGAGTAGGGTATATTTCGCCTAAATGAAATTCGTTTACATTTTTTTTGTCTTGCTTACAGTTTTAAATGAAACTCGCAAATTATGGAATGATGGTAAGGTTAAAACTGTGGTCAATTAAAAAATCTAATTGATGCCAGACTTTTATTTGGGCACGATGTAATCACTACGTTTTATCTTATCAAAATGGAAATAGTTTATAAGTCATACATGGACAAATTAAAACGTAAGTAGTCGAATCATTAAATATTTTCATATTTTGTGTACATGAAAAATGTAAATTTTAGGGTATTAGCTCCTTTTTTAACAAAACACCATAATTAAATTTCCGGAAAAACGAAAAATCATTTTCATTCCCTTTCCTAATCCATTTCCAAGTTTATCGTATATTTACTTTGCAAATTTCCTGTTTTAATTTTATCGTAAGTCACATGATTTAATAAGTAAAGGTTTTTTGGACTAATTATTTAACGCATATAAGCCGAAATGCCGTATAATTAAAAAGCTGTTGCTTCTGAAATGATACGTCATCAAGATTTTGATCTGTAAGATTGAAATGTAAACTATGTTAGTAGCATTCCCGCTTAGGGCGGTGGGCGGCTGAGGGCGGCGCCCAAGCCATATATAAGCGGCAGCTTGAGCGGGCGGTCACAACACACTTGTTGCCGTCTGTCGTGGCTGGTCGCTGGTCGCTGTTGCTGCAACTCACACGTGACAAGTAAGTGAAATTATTGCCATTTGAAAAAATATATTCATAAATATATTGCGAGAGATTCGGTCACATAAATTGAATTTAGATAGAAAAATCGAATATTATTTAATTGGCTTACTTTTTCTAACGCCTTTTTCTGAAGTTATTCAAAACTTACGATCACTTAAAAAAGGGACTGAGACAAAAAAATTGAATAACGATAACGCTAGAATATTTTCAAACAATAACTTAAATTCTTTTGTCAAAGGAAAGAAAAAATACACCATTATTAAAAAGAGGTTTTGAAATGTCAGAAAGTTGTAAAAGACGACTCCATCCTTCCTTAAACAGTTCGACTCAAAAAGCTGTATTAAAGCAAAAATTATCACTTCAAAGTAATACATACAACTTTTTATGTTAAAGATAAAATGAAATCTTGCTTAAAAGCGACCCTGGCTCTTATAGAAGAAGATAAAAGAACATTTATGATACTATTTAGTGTAAAACTTATTTATGGAAAAGACGGACAAGGAAACCAGTTATTATTAAAGATAAACGCTTTTAATAACTTTTGATGATATAAAAGAAAAGTAGCCGCTATTGTGTCTCAAAAAGCACTTCTTAAAGGAAACACTGTTTATCAATATGTGTTTTCTTAAATATAATAAATTTAACATAAAAGATTATTCCTTTATTAAGTTGATTTAAATTAGCATTCAACTTCATTAAAATAACCTGGGTTACACCGTTTATTACAATTACGTCTTGAATGTGTTAAAACGTAGAGCGGTTCGGTTGTGAATGTTAATATAAATAGTTATGTTTCTCTTTGATATGAATCCCAACATTTCACAAGTTACCAAATTATAATTAACACAGGGTACCTTTAAACTAAATATTTGAAATAACTCCAAGAATAATGCAATAAAACTACAAGAAATGTCTATTTCTTGTTACTTATAAAATTATGCGTCAACATAAACCCAATTGCAGAATTAATATCATAGACTTGAGTTCATTAAAAGCAAACGTTAAAGTAAATACAAAGAATTATTTAATTAACTGTACAATATTTTAAGAAAAAAGAAGTTACGGTGTTATTTATTGTATTCTGCTTATATATGTATATTGAACATATGAATACATTTTAAACCAATACCTGAAAATAGCAAAATTTTTAAATTTGTCTCGTATCGCTTTTACAAAACAGCTCCAACTGATTTTAGTGCAATGGTTTTGTCCTTCCTCTTCTATAACTGATAACTACATAATAGTTTAGTTGGCTTTGAGATAAGATTTCTACCGTCTGGATAATTAATCCTGCTTGATTTAGTTTGACTAAAAAGATAGTCACATTCTACGACAGGTATTATCGTACTAAACGGGATTATCAAGAATCACTCAATAACTCAAAGTGAAGAAAATTCATTTTGAGTTTGTCAGAAAACAATCAATATATTCTATATTATTATTTTGTTATATAATATTAAACGGGAATTTCAAGAAACGTAAATAAAGTTCGTAATGAGTTTGACAGAAAACAATAAAAATATAACTTAAATTAACTTTTAATTTTTCGTGTTTCATTTTAAGAAAAACTTTACTTGACCTTTTGGTTGATACAAAAGAACATAACTGCCATTTTCCAACTTGGCAATCAATAAAGTCTGTATATGAACATTTATTACAAGGTACCGTTCATTGGTTTAAAGATAAGAAATTACATTTTAGACTCTATAAATAAGACATAAAAAGCAATTTAAGAAAATTAATATTTCAAAGATATTTTATTTCAAAGTAGTTAAATTTGCCTGAGTATAAAATGCAGTCTATCATCTAAAAATAATAAAAAGATTTCATACCATTTCTCTTGAAAAATTTTCTATTAACGACGTTTTGTTCAAATCATTTGTGTTTTTGTTATCTCACTCTACAACTGTGTACGTAAATGGAAACAATTTCAAACACATAAAACTCAGTAATCAGAAAATTATATACTAAAAAATTAATCTTTCAAAATAAACAATTATATCAGAACAAATATTTTATTCCCAATCGAATGGTCGAGTGGCGATTATCTTATTTCAAAAACTGATGTTTCAGAAAATAACGAACCTAGGTAGATAATGCCTGAATATTGTAAATTACTAATACATATTTGATAATTGGATTGTACTGTAACTTCCGGCATTATAGCGTAATTTCATTGAGAAGGGGTTAAAGTAATTGATTTGATGTTCAGTAACTACGTATAGCTATCCAATTATTCATTTCTCAAGTACAAAACCTTCGTGTTAATAGGCGGATAACACGGCCTACCTTTTCATTATGGTTCTTTTCACATCCTCGTATTTGTGGCACTGTAACTGCACTTACCAGCTACGATGTATAAACCTTTTAACACGCATTAATTTTACAGATTTTTATTCCTCCTTTGTTTTTATTTTTTCTTCTAATTTTTATAAAGTTATGATAATATTTAGTTATTACACTTCCGCGCACATTACACATTTGAATAAAACACTTTTTAATGGATATTGCACATATTTTATTTTATATTTAATCTTGACGTTTCGACTCCTTTACAGGAGTCCTGATCACAGGATCTCACTCCTGTAAAGGAGTCGAAACGTCAGGATTAAGTATAAGATAAAATATGCGCAATATCCGTAAAAAAGTGTTTCTTTTTTTTTCAAATTATGATAATGAGAACACTTCCCTTTGTGTTATTTTAGACACTGTCAAATTTTTATATTCAATATCAGTGGAATATCCGATTGAATGTTCTCAAGTTTTCGTCGTATTTCATTCCTAGGTACTTAAGAACCGCCATTGCGACTCTTGGGTCAAATGGAACGTAATGTGACAAGTCCCAGGGCTATTGCGAGTTGCCAAAACATTGGTTCTTAGTTAAGCGGTACAAGTTTTTTGGAGTCATGTGTGGATGATTGGTATCTACGGTATTATTTTTATTTTAATTCACTTATAAACTTTAATCTCATACTAAACATAATAGTGTCATATAAACCAATTTTGATTTTACTCGATACTGTGACTCATCTCCGATTATTTGTAATTACAAATATTTTTTTTTTATTACGACTACTTATACTAGCTGGGTAAATTTCTATAAATGTACTTTTCTCCTTAAGTAAAATAACAATTGACTTTGCTTAGTAGCTTAATCTAATATTCATTATTCCTATTCGTCATAAACTTGAAGTTATAAAAAATATGGGCTAATTTGAGAAACTTAAAATTTGTTTAAAATAGCTGCTGTTTAGAGATCCCAGTGTTGCGGAGTAGCCCCTGATTTTGAGGTATATATAGATACATCTTCTTCCGTATAAAATAATATTTACTTAACAATAATATTCCGTTCTTAACACATAATATAAAAACACGTAAAACTGCAATAATTAAAATATCAGACTTCATTCTAGTCTATCGCATTAAAAACAGCTCATCATATGATTGATTAAATTTGTTTCATATTTTTAATAAAATACAGGTAGACGATCTGACTAAGGCGCACTCCATTGGAGATAATATATGGTATATTACTATTGAGTAATGAGATTTCTTATACGGCAGCGACACGTAGTGATTTCCAATACTGATAATAATATCATATTATTTTCAAATAAATACAACGTACTTAATAGGAATAGAAAATATAGTTTCCATTTATATATTTTTTTTTTATTTGTTTATTATTATTATTTATCGATTTGTTAATTAAATAATGCAGTTTCTATTACAATACTTAAAGATAATACATAGTTTTGATACGTTATGCGTTTCTTTGTAACTTTTTTGTAATCCATATTAAAGTAGTTTTCAGACAATAGTGCATACTTAACTTGATCATGTGCAAATGATATAATATATGCTCATTTAGTTAAAACATCTGTTATTTGGGTATATACACAAGAGAACTTAAGACGGGTATAATGAGACCTATTTACAAAAAGGTAACCAAAACAATTATGACAATTATCGCTTAATAATATTATTGACTTCTATACATATAATAATAAAAATATAGTTCGGTTTAAAGATATTTATACTCTGTAGACATCATATTGTCACTTACATGAGAACATGTTAACAAAACCTATCCATTAATTCGCGGTCGCAAAAGCAAAACAAACTATTTAAAAAAGTTAAACAATAAAACTTTATTTTATGAAATAATAAAATAATCACTAAAAAGCGATTCGGGTTCCTGCCTGATAAAAGTACAATACAACTGTTATCTAAATCCAAATACTGATAACGTCAAGAATCAACTTGATAACACAAATCACGTATTAGTAGCTTTTATTGACTACTAGCGACCCGCCCTGGCTTCGCACGGATGCAATGCTCTACTATATTATGCATGTATTATACATATAAACCTTCCTCTTGAATTACTCTATCTATTAAAAAAACCGCATCAAAATCCGTTGCGTAGTTTTAATGATTTAAGCATACATAGGGATATAGGGACAGAGAAAGCGAAAGCTTGTTTTACACTATATAGTGATAGAAAGGCCTTTCACATATTTAAAATTAGCACAATGACGAAGTGATTGTAGCATACGTGGTCTTCTTAATAAATCTGGTCAAATCAATCCTGGCTAAGTCAATCAAATTGAAGAGTTTTTATATTCTAATTTTATTTATAGTGTTATCGCTAGTTTCGATAAAGGAGGAATAATCCTAAGAGCTAGTTTTCATAATCTTGCAAAATTTCCTTGTACGTGACCGTGGTTAAGAAGATGAATAATTTCTCTATCGAAAAGGAGCAAGTGCAAGGATAAGTAATTCTTTCGTCGAAGCCAGTTTCTTAGACGGCCGAAGGGTCTAGATAACAAGTCAGACCAGATTACAGATAATTTACGCAAATATCTCAAAACTCGTACTGATGCTAAAAGAAAATTTTTGACTGAGATTCATTCAAATGTTATGTTATATCTAAATGCGAATGGTACACATCTTCTGTTTTAAAAAAAATTGTTTTTGCATGGATTAAATATACCAAGAAATGTATTAAAACCCTGTAAGTTTGTAATAAGAAACATAATTGCTTATTATTATTGTTTTCTGCTTCCTTACCTAATGATATCTCTAAGAGTACAAGGATACGTTATTTTGCGGCTTAAATTATCCCACAAATGTTTTCACTGTAGGTATATGCTACTACATAAATCTAATAAGCAACTGATGCAATAGAATTTTCGAGAAATTCGCCACGTTTACATTTTGCAAACAAAACACGACAGCAAATTGAACTACATCATGTATGTTTATTTAATTAGTCCACTACTAGGAAAACTAAAATATAAGTTATCCTTTAATTTTATATGAGGTTTCTGACAGGCTGTAGTTATCCTAGAGTTTTGAAATATTAATTTAATGAAAAATTAAGAGGAGTTCCGGTCTGTTATTCGTTCTCTCCTTAAACAACAGTGTTTAACTCGCTTTGTTTATATTTTTCTTTTACACTTAGAGTGCGATGTAAGCCTTTATTTTCAGTACATTACGTTTTGTTTTGTAATGCTTTAAAAGTACAACGTTTTGTAAAATCACATTACTTGTAGGTCAATTTATTACAATAAAAAATCTCTGTATTTATTTTGCAAACTAGAGACGTTTTATCAAGTATATCAATATTTTTAATCTATTGACAACATATAAGGAAACAATTTAAATAAACATTTTAAAATTGTTTAAAAATCAAAAATATAAATAGTTTTTACTTTTAGAGCAAATTGACCTTTCTTAAATAATGTTTTACATTGCAGTTTTGTTCCTGAAGCATTGATACGATCAACGCTTCTATTAAGGATGATAATATGAAAGAATGAAATGTCACAAGTGTTATGTGAAATAATTTCGACTTCGGTTCTGTGACTGTTTTAGTCCAACATAAAAAAATGCTTAGTAACTAGATCATTACCCAAAAACGTGTACATACAGCAAAGTTAAAATATTTCATAAACAATAGATCACATGTTTTTACTCCATTATTATATTTTTCGTTATTTAACCATTTAACTGTTGGATTTTTATATCCAAAGAAATTAACTGGTCACAAGTTGTAAGCGGTACCAAACCAATAATATATTCTCGCTATCATTGCTTTAGTACTCTTTCAATTGACCTGCCGAAACCTTGACAGATTTTTTTCGACAGAAAGTCGTTTTTTTCAATAGTTTCATAAACTGACGCCAGCGCCACTTCTTGATGTTTTAGGTACTACTACCTACTAATCGAATGTAATACTTACAATTTACTCACAATCGATAATACTTTTTTTAGATATAAAAATCGAGTAGTCCAATGATAAATAAAAATATAATAACTACAGAGCTGTTTCATTTTTATTGATTGTTGGATATATGTAAAAGTATTTCATTCAATTTTGTAGTACTAGGGAACATGAAGAGGTGGCGGTAGCGGTAGCTTAAAAAACGCGGTAGCTCATTGGATTTGTTTACCCATTGTTGCAAGCTAAACGCTTGTGTTACGAATGGGTCCCTAATACATAGACAAGGATTGAACTCGGCCTGCTTGTGCTAAAGTTGACATTCTACCGATGGGCTATAACCGCCTTAAACTTTTAAATGGTGATACCTATTTATTACATTTTTCATGTAAATGTCATAATCATCATCTTCTTCTTCCTTCTCTTTGGATGAAAAGACAGTAAAGAGATTGAGCCATTAATCACTATTCTGGATTTTCGCAAAACACTAAAGAATCCATAATAAAAACTAAATAATAACAATTATATAAATTTAATAAAATCACGACTGCCTTCTTAGTGTGGTTTGGGAACCTCTTCGATTAAAAAGTGTTTCACAGAACTAAACTAACTAAATGATAAATTATTTTGAACCAGAGACTTAATGGTAGGAACGCCTTACCTATGAAATTTATGGTCATAAATTAAATGATTTTGAAAAGTGCTCATCAAACAATAATTGAAAAGAATAACGAAACTCACAAACATATACATGAACCTAATAAACATTCACTATTTTTGGAGCAGTCGTCCAAAAAATGCTGATTTTAACCTTAGCCCTTTTCCCCGTTGATACATGTATGGTTATGACGCTTTTAACACCTAACTATTCCCCTTCCCTCCGGACCTCTGAGGTGATCAGACGTGTAATTTGCGTAAACAATTTAATTTATATTATTTTAATTGAATTAAACTAGTCAAAAATCAAATTGGTATATTAGGAGCACATAAGTAACTGGAAGTTGCTAACGATTAGTGAAGACACGGCTTTGCACACACACACAGCGCACGTGAGTGAACTACATTTCTATGTAAACAATACAGAGGTCTCATTGAAGTGGATGAACAGCTACTTTGTTCGTTATCATCGCGACCGACCAGTGAACACAGACACCCGAGATAGTTTTTAAGAGCTCTCGTTATACTGGACGGATACTTGTTTCGTATGAAGTCGCCGCGACCGACCAATATCTGCTGACACTGACCCTGTATGTTACGCTATTTAATCGCTTAACTATTTGACTCCTGGTACTTTACAACAATCGAAATAACTATTTCTACGCATTATGCCGCTACGACACTCCCCTCCTACCTCGGCCGCTGCGACGGCTAAACCGGTCGAGCAATCGCTTGCTGCATCTGCGCCTGCGTCGGATTGTGACTCGCTCGATGATTATGTTTCGCAGCGCCAAAAGCGCAAGAGGACCAATACCACGGATGTGCAGCTGGCAAATTTCATGTCGGAGATGAGAAGTTTATTCTTTAGTTTTAAGGAGCAGCAGGATGCCAAGCTTAATAAAATATGTACAACTATCGAAGAAGTGAAAACCCAAAACAGCGATATTCGAGCTTCCATTGAATTTTTATCGAATAAATACGATGCTGTTTTGGAACAGGTGAACACTCTGAAGATAGAAATCTCACAAAATAAAAAATAACATTGCAGCGCTAGAAGAAAAACTTGAAAAGTTCGAAAGAGGCTCCCGTGCTACTTGCATTGAAATAAAGAACATACCAGTGCTCAAAACGGAGTCAAAACATTCTCTATTGAAAACAGTAACTGACATCGGTTCTTGTCTTTATGTAACAGTACATCCACATGAAATAAAAGACATATTTCGCATAGGCTCCAAAGATTCCGAAAATAAAACTATGATAGTTGAGTTATCGAGTGTATTTGCGAAAGACGCGTTATTGCATGCTTATAAAAGATATGTTAAATCACAGGGCCGATTTACTACGGAGAATCTTAAAATTCCTGGACCTCCCGTGCCTATATTTATATCTCAAAATCTCACGGCTAAAATGAAACGTGTATTTTATCTAGCTCGTGGTTTTGCCACAACTAATAATTATAAATACTGTTGGTCAACGAATGGAAGGGTGTTCATACGAGAGAAAGATGGTGCTACTCTTCATTGGATTAAAAACGAAACTGATTTACAGAAGCTTCCTAAACAAAAGTGACTATCTATTATTTGTTCGTCTTGCATACTTATTCTTAATTTATTAAGATTAATTTCTCTAAAAATATTGTTACCTGATTGCTATTTAGTTTTGTATCATGGGAGTTCACTATTTTTACATATACTCACACTCACACACATAATCTCATTAAACTCATACTCCAACACTCATTTGATTACCTTTATGACTGATCACTATCTACTTTTCATTTTTACAACTTTAAATTATACAATCATACTCACAATTATAACCAGAGACCTTGATACATATTTTATAAATGTTTATTTTTGTTCGTATATTTCTTGCTATCGTAATAATCTTGATTATGGATGAGCTATTAAATATAAATTCGGAATTAGACCATGTATCTGTTTGTACCGCGTATACTTGTTCACCAGAAGACTCTTCTAATTACTTGCCAAATGTGCTAAATACTCTGAGGGTCCTTCATGTTAATATAAGAAGCATTGGCAATAGTGTTAACTTCGATAATCTGTGCATTCTCTTGGATAAGCTCTCTTTTGAAGTTGATATTATAATCCTGTCCGAATGTTGGTTGAGTAAATGTTCACTTGTACCGAAGATACCTGGTTATTCATCTCATCGTTCCAATTATACCAACCAAAATGAAGGGGTTGTTGTGTTTTTGAATGACAACATTCACGCATCTGTGGAGGAGCATCAATTGGATCAGTCAAATTGCCTTGTCATAAAATGCTCTGAAGAAGTTGCCATTATTGCGGTCTACCGCTCACCATCTTACAAAAATATCAGTAAATTTTTGAATTCTCTTGATCGTTTGTTGCCTTCACTTCAGTCTTTTAAAACAGTTGCTCTAATTGGGGATATAAATATACATATACATACCGAAACTAATGACGGTGATGCCGACAAATATCTTAATATGTTGGCTTCTCACGCTATGCTACCTGGACATTACTTACCAACCCGCAACGTAAATTGTCTAGACCACGTGATACTTAGAACAAACAGAACGGCTGTCGCTTTGGTACTTGATTCTATTTTCACTGACCACGCACCTGTATTATTTTATGTTGGATACAACAGCTACATCAACAATAGGAAATGCAATTGCACAAAAAATCGACTTGATATCGCAGCCTGTATTAGAGACATTGAAAATACGGATTTTTCATCGATTTTGCAGGAATCCGATGCAGAGAACGCAGCTAATTCCTTGGTTAATATTGTGTCGAAATCTGTGAAATCCAATACTCATATAGTCACCATTCCATCTAGAAAACGTATTGTTAAGCCCTGGATTACCCCAGGTTTACTCCGTTGTATTCATCATAGAGACAAACTTTTTCGCAAGTCTAGACAAGATCCTAGCAACATTATTATTGCTGTGTCATACCAACGTTATAAAAATTTCTGCAATAATTTGTTGAAAATAATTAAACGGGAGTATGATCGCTCACAGTTCGATTTAAACAAAAACAGTGTCAAGGGTACCTGGAAAGTAATAAGAAAAATTACTAACTTGAAACATAAGAATACATCCGACGCACTTTTATCCATGTCCAGTGATCCAAAAAGTTCCGTTGATGCTGTTAATAAGTTTTTTGTCAGTGTTGGTAACACATCAACTAGCTCTTTCTGTTCCAATCACGATTATAGATCTGAACTACCTGCGATATCCTCTCGGGATTCTATGGGTCTATTTGCTACTGATGAGTCAGAAATAGACTCTATAATTATGGGTCTCAAGTTAAGCAGTGCTGTTGGATGGGACGGTATTCCTGCCTCTCTTTTAAGGGCTACTAAACCTATTATGCTTCCTATATTGAATCATGTTTTTAATCTCTGTCTCTCAACCGGAGTATTTCCAAGTGTTTTTAAAAAAGCGATTGTTCACCCAATTTTTAAAAATGGTGATCGGGACAGTGTTTCTAATTATAGACCCATTTCCGTGCTTTCCATATTTTCTAAAATATTGGAAAAAATAATAAACAAAAGATTAATTAGTTTTCTAGACATGAAACAAGTTATTTCATCTAATCAATTTGGCTTTAGAACAAAAAAATCAACCGAGGACGCCGTTCTAGAACTTACTGGGTCTATAGTTAAAAACCTAAACAGAAAGGTAAAGTCGTTATGTCTATTTTTAGACATTTCAAAGGCTTTTGACACTGTCTCCACCCCAATCCTTCTATATAAGCTTGAATGTTTAGGGATCCGTGGTCAGGCTTTTAGCTTGTTTGAAAGTTATCTGAGCGGCAGAACTCAAAGTGTTACGATAAACGGTACTAAAAGTGATGAGAGAGCTGTCACTTCAGGGGTTCCTCAGGGTAGTGTGCTCGGGCCAACTTTATTTCTTATTTTTATTATCGGACTTTGTCAGTTGTCCCTACCTAATTGTAAAATTGTTACATATGCCGATGATACAGCACTTCTTGTCCATGGGCAGGACTGGAAGGAGGCTTGTACACATGCTGAACATGCTTTGGGAACAGTCAATGCCTGGCTCTCAAGTAATCATTTAGTACTTAATCTTAATAAGACCTGCTACATCACATTTGCCCCTAGACTAAAATCACAACCTGACAACACATACACTATATCTGCGCATGAAACTCTTTGTCCTTCCGTAGGCAATCTCTCGAGTACTATTTGCAATTGTTTTAAAATCCAACGTCTAAATCATGTGAAATATTTGGGTGTTGTTGTCGACAGTGTTATGTCCTGGCATGAGCATGTCCAATCGATATCTTCTCGTATCAGAAAGCTGATTTTTATTTTTCGGAAACTGCGAGGTAGTGCTGATGAAGGTAGATTGAAGATGGCCTACATCACTTTAGCTCAAACAATACTTAATTATTGTATCTCTGTTTGGGGCTCCTCGACAATGACCAATCTCATCCCGCTGGAACGGGCTCAGCGAGCGGTGCTGAAAGTTATGGCATTCAAACCCATCTTTTATCCAACCGCACAACTTTATGAGCTATGGCAGGTTCTTTCCGTGCGTAAGCTTTTCGTTTTATCCGTTGTCCTACGAAAGCACAGGTCTTGTATTTTCAATCCTGAGTTAGCTTTGAATACTAGATTGTCAAACAGAATCTTCAAAGTCGAGAAATGTTCTACCAGGCTGACCAGCCGTCATTATTTGTACATTAGCTCAGTCTTATATAATAAAATAAACAATAAATTGCATTTTTACAGCTTACCTCTACACGAGTGTAAGAAAGTTTTGTATGAGTGGCTAGTTAGCATAAGATATGAATATGTTGAGTCTCTGTTATAACCAATTGAAGACAAACCGAAACACACACACACACACGCACACACACACACACACATTCATTTTTGAATTGTATACCGTTTAGATTCAGTCAATTTATTTTCTTTTGATGTATAATTATTGTTAATTGTATAGGTTCGAGGTGGGCGCTAACAACTGCGACACAGTCTTTGACTAATGTAGTTGTTAACGTTATTTTGTGTTGTAAACCATTATTATACATAAATAAATTATTATTATTATTATTATATGGTGTAAAATACACATAATTATGTGTATTTTACACCTTCTTTAGTTAGGATTCAAATAAATTAGCGTTCAACGCCGGCTACAGACGTATAAACTCCGTTGTATATTAGATCACCTGGCATTTAAAGGCTTATTAATTATTAAAATAGAAAGAATATCTGTGCCAATGAAACTAATATAAAAGTAAGGAAGATAAAGGCTGAGATTTATGACACAAGTTCTAGTAACTATTGAAGTTCACATATTCCTAATGCTATAACTTGTTCTAACGTCGAAAGTTACTAAAGAATTATTCACGCCATTTTTTTCTCACATAAGTTTAAGTACTTAAGAGCTTATTGAAACTAGATTTTTTAAACGATATTACACTTTTGCTCCATAATATGTCAGAGAACATAAAAGAACAGCCTTTTATACCATTTATTTTATACTTTAAAAGAATGGAGCGAATTCTTACGGTTTTTATTGTTATAAAACTACCTTTAAAATAATTTTTAATAAAATTTTTAAGAATCTTAAAAGAGGAATTAAGTAGAAAGAATGCAGGTTTGACTGCTAAGGCAAAATATTCTGCAACAATGCAAACCACGGAACGAACAAAGACGGAATTAAGAACTTTTAATTTTATAGAATAAGGTTTTCAAATTTCTTATTACATCTTTTATCGCATACCAAAAATGGAATTGTATATCTTTCGAGCGAACGGTGGCGCAATATCTGCGTTGCGTCTCTGTTCAAGATAAAATATCTAAGATTTAAGATCGTTTGGCATATTTAACTCAAATTGACAGATTTTTGAGTTGCGTCGATATTCCCGCAAACCAGCGACTAGATCATCCTATCATGTTGTACAGATTAAAAAAATGTCTTTTTCAGTTACAGCTGAATAAGGCAAATTCGGAAACTTCTTGGTTCTTTTTTACTATTTATTTAAACTGAAACGATTCGATGAGGTAGATTATTGCGACTTGGCCTTTGCGTTACCGGTGCAAATTGGATTTTGAATAAAATCGCTCGACAAAGAGAACATTGAAACAACTGCGAAACGCGAGAATCAATCTTTTATGTAGCTACAGACGAATTATGTCGGTCCTTCCATTTTTAAAGAAACGTTTTATAGAAATTTATTTTTAATATAATCTTGTCAAGATGGTATTAATAAATTCATAAACGGGAAAGTTACTGTTTCATCAAGGCGACTCTTTTGAGAGCACTTTGCAAATAATTTATTTGACATCAATAAATCATAAGAGTCTTCTGAAAATTTAATATGTTTTCATAGTATTGTTCTTTATCACATCTCAAAGTTTTTGAGTAAAGTTCTGGATATTATTGGATATCGAATTGTGTTACTGTAACTGTTTCATAGGTGGGTAAGAATAAGGTTGAAGACAATAGCCATCCTCGTTATAATAGTTGACTGTCAACCACAGAACACTTTGAAGGTGGAGCGCTAATTAAGACATAACTCTGTTAGTTTTACTTGTCTTCTTAACTAGATAAAATTATTTAAAGTTTATGGTAAAAAGTAGTTATATACACTCACGAGTTAGTTAAAACCTTTTTTAAAAGCTTTTGTTTCACTTGTCCGGGTCTTGCAAGTTAAATTTGACTCAATTTCCGGTTTCCGATTTAGCTCTAATTTTGCATATGTATTAATCGTAAGACAATACAATATTATTATAACATGGATAATCTCTGATCGGATCTGATTTGGAGCTTTATAAACTAGGCAACCTTATATTGGGCACGTTTGGAAAAAGACTCTAATCCTAGATTATGTCGAGTATCAAATGAATGAGCGATAAAGTGAACATAAGAATTCTGTAATTAAACGACGTAATGATACAGAGTTGAATCTCGTTTGATTCGTCTTAACAAGTGCTCTGGTTCTAGGGTCTGACGATTAAGTTAATCTACTATAACAAATGAAATACTAATAATTACTAAGACAAAAATAAACCTAAGAATAAACGACCTTTTATTAAAAAAAATCGTGTAACACGAAAATGTTTCCCTCTTTCTGTTAAAACTAATCACAATCAAATTTTTAGAAGTAAGTCGTTATTATTTTATTTGATTTGTTTATAAATAACGTTTCTACTGCTTTCGTATAGAAATAATATATATAAAACTGTTATTCAATATCTCAATTACAGAAACTCATTTATATCAGCAAAATACTAGCTTGTGTAAGAATAATCTTTAAAAGTTTGCTAATTAAACAATATGTGCATGTGCATTTGTGGTGGGTGTGTATGCATGCATTCTTAATAAATATTCTATTACTTACAGTTAAGAAATATGCTTGCGAGCAATTATGACTTATGCGCCCGCGTGTGGCCAAGTCAAGCGAACACAAATAACTGCATGGTTTAAATGTCGCACGGTGATAACGCAAATGAAACCCGTTTATACCTACGAAAGCAGAGAATGTAGAAACCTAGGAAACCGTCGCTTTTTATGAAATTTCTTAGTGCTTTTCTTTGCAACTGTTGGCACTTTACTATACAAATGGTTTCATCTCACAATGAGTTGTATTACGCCAGTTTTCGATCAATATAGAGTTACTGAAAGTTAAATTTAAAGCGGAACGTGAAATAAACTTGACACAAAGGGTGAAAGGTAAGTAATAAGTACAATAAAAAGTTGCAAAGTAACGGATCGCTTTGTTTAATTTGACCCGAAGTTTCACTTCAAGACGGTAATTGTTCGCTTTAAGTTTTCTGCTTAAAGTACGTGAATACTTCGGCTGGTCTTAGAAAGAAATACCGGTCAAGTACTATTGTACAGTAGGTATTCCTACCGGCGTTCTAAGAGCGCATTACTAAATTATACAACGTGTCCCGTCACCAGTGTCGGATTCTTTAATGGTGTGAAATATGGCATTTTATATCGACAAATTGCCCCTCAAATTTCGTTTTTCTCTTACGGCCGCCATTGTATTTTCTTCGTAACCAAGACCTGGGCTCTCATACTAATTCGACCACCACTACACATGTAAATGTCCTATCAACATTAAAAAGGTATCATTTGATAACTAAACATGTAGACAACAGTTACACAGTCATCATGTTTATACAGTCATATGTCATAATTGTCATGGAATAAAAAATTGAAAAAAATAATTGAAGAAAAACAAATAGATTCTTTTTTGTGTATTTTTTAATTATTGGCTTTTTGAGAAAAACCAAATTTGAGGGGCAATTTGTCGATAAAAAATGCCATATTTCACACCATTAAAGGCTCCGACACTGGTGACGGTACACATTGTATAAAGGATAATAATTATTATTTTTAACCTAGAGCCATTTTTTCCTAAAGTTATAAAGGATGATTTATTCCAAAGGAATGTATCGATGTCTTACCTAAAAATAATTTTTAATTTGCATTACAAAGCGATACCATTTTACTTGGTTCTAAAACAAGTTTATACGTATAAAGTAACATTATTTAAAATGCTCGTAGCTATTATAATATTTTATGTAGACAAAATAATAATTTAAATTAATAAAAAGATTTTTTTTACATATATAGGTACATGACGCAGACGTAGTTTATAAAATCATATACAAAATTTTCATGTTACTAAAATTAAGTTTGAAAAAATAGTTGGATTTGGAGGTGAGAAAAAAAACTAACGTCCCTAACTGTCATGAAAACTCAGCGTTATTATATCTCACACACAAATGATCATAAAATTTATAATTTCAGACAAACAGAAGCATTTTATGAGTCTAGTGCAAGAAAAGACTGTTATAGACATAGATAACGATCAAATATAAGATATATTCTAATTATTAGTTTTACTTCAAATCCCACACATTTCAAACATTCTTTAAATTTTTAAATTATCTTTTATCATAATTTTACAGTCATGAAATTATTCGTTCACCCAACCAAAGCGGAAAGAAATATCTTAAGTAGACACGATTACGGATAGGTAGCTTTAATTACATATATGTGGATAGAGGTTTAGCAGGTACTTGCATTTGTATTTGAAGACCGTTTGGTGCCACGGTGGCGATCCTGCCCTTCGCACCTTCTGGGTTTGAGTCCCGGAAGGGGCATACGTTTATGTGATGAGTAAGAGTATTTGTACCTAACCCATGGGTATTTATATATAAATATCTAAGAATTTTACATGTCTATGTATCATATATGTATATCCGTTATCCTAGTATCCATAACACAAGCCTTACAGTGCTTTGAGCTAGACTCATTGGTGTAAATGTGAAAAATATTATTTATTTATTAATATAACATTAACAGTTTACACCATTTTCTTCCAATAAACATAATACGATGAAACAATTCGAACGTCAGAAACTTAACAATTAATCATTTATATTTCTGTTTAATAGAATTGAGGAACGAAAGCTGTAGCATCTTTCGTTTCACAAAAGAAAATGTTTGAATGGTCGCTCAATGATATTTTCTTTAGGACTTAATTATTAACTGTGATTATTTCCCATTGTCATTTAAATGAGCCCAGCGTTTGTTCATAAAATATTTAAGGCGACGTTGATAATGATTACAATAAAATCATATTGATGTAAAGAAAATAAAATATTATAAGACTAAGAGTTGCCAATTGATGTCCCTTCGAAATTGAATTGGTTGGGACACATAATATACGATATACGGGCCAATACGACATCACATGTGGCGATTTCATTCCATTATTGTTTGTAAGTAAATGTATTTCCTCTATTACGAGATTGCTATTACAAATAATCGGTCGACCATAAAATAAAATCAAATTAAATAAATACAAAATAATCAAATTACGTATATTGTTCTGAACCCAAATTAAGCAACTAAAGCACTTATTGACATCAGAAACTAGGTACCGCAACAGAGCTAGTGTAAAAAAAGCCGTTTTTTATACTAATTCGGCAGTGGATCGAATTCGGGACGTCGGAATAGCGTCACCGTGAAATACCATAAGCTAGTCATTCGACCACAAAGGTTATCTTTAAAAACCGGCAAAGTGCGAGTCGGACTTGCGCACCGAGGGTTCCGTAAAAACCTGTAGGTATATAAGTAAAAGTTCACCCATCACGACAATGGAGTCATAGTTCGGAAATTTTACTTTATATGTGCTATAAAACTTTGCTTCATGCCAAATTTCAAGATTCTAGGTCGACTGGAAGTACCCTTTAGGTTTTGATTCCCTTGCGAGTAGTTGCGAGTTTGAAAATATGCGGCTAAATTGCTGATTCTTTTGATTGCGTTAACATAGAAGTTTGATTTTGTTACAGCTTAAAGGTATTATTATAGACCTGAGTATGTGATATGAATTTTAATTTAATACTTTTACGCGATCATGAGGAAAGGGGTAGCAAGTTTAAAATTATTAAAAATATTTTTAATTTTTGATGTAACTAAAAATTTACGGTTTTCGCAATTTTTCCTTTATTTGCGCTATAAGACATTGCTTCATACCAAATTTCAAGATTATGAGTTCACGAGAAGTACCCTGTAGGTTTTGATTTCCTTGCGAGTGTCGAAAATTTGCGGCATAAACGGCTGTATCTTTTGATTGCGTTGGCTTAGAAGTTGATTTTTTAACAGCTTCAAGGGACAGTAGACCTGAGTATTTGATATATATTCCAGCTTGATACCTCCACGCGATCCTGAGAAAAAGGGTCTTAACAGACAGACAGGCGGACGTACGGACGGACAACAAAGTGATCCTATGAGGGTTCCGTTTTTTCCTTTCAAGGTACGGAACCCTAAAAAAGCTTAATAACAATGTTTTATCAAATCATATCAGAAATAATTTTCGATATTTATAATACGATTATAAAATAAATAATTTAAAGCAGTAGTAAAATGCAGAATATATTTTTTTAACATATTATAAAATATTTCGCAAATCGACAAAGTTACATGAGGAGAAGAGTTTTAGTTATAAATTCCTAAGACAACTAAATATAATAGAGAAAATAAATCAAACCTACTTTGTTGATATATATATGACATAGCGTATGAACTTGTTTACTGGTCGTGGTCTTGCGGTACTAGGATCGATCGTTCGCTTTATATATATACATAACTATACGTTTTCAAAGAAAATTCCTTAAGGTTGTTAAATGAACTTCCCATGTTTTCCCAATGGACTACAACATAGGTTTCTTTCAAAGGTGAGTGGATAAACTTAGACAACAAGGCTTGTGATATCCATAGTAAAAAAAGAAATGGATATTTTTTAAAATCCATTTCTTTAAAAGCTAAACAATATTTACTTACGGTCTATATAGTGTTTTTTTCTAGAAATGAAATTATGCATTAATGTTTTTAAACCTATTTTATGTATATTTCTACTATTTTATTTTATAAACAGAGCATTTGACAATTTTCAATAAATTGTCAAAGAATCAACCAATTTATAAACTATTGAATTTTTTTATTTAAAATGGACATAGGAATATTCTTATAACGGGGAGTACAGACTAGAGCATTTCCGCAAACAATTATATGTGACGTAATCTTACTTACGAATTGTACAAAATAAGAAAAAGCTCAAAGTCTTATGTTTTCAACATAATGTTCACTGCAAATGAACCTTTCTATTTTGCTTTTACTCTTTGTGCTAATGTCAAATCTGTAGGTGGACTGCGACCGCAGTCTTGCCTTTGCTACATAAAATGATATACAATTCGCTCGTTGGTTTGTAAAACTAGGTAGTAACAAAACGCTGAACATCGTGTTCGGAATTTGAGTCGTAAAAGGATGATATATTATAACCGGCGACCGTTTGGTGCAACGGTAGCGATCCTGCCTTTGGCACCGATGGTCCTGGGTTCGAGTCCCGGAAGGGGCAGATGTTTCTGTGATGAATACGAGCATTTGCACCTGAGTCATGGATATTTATATATATTTCTATAATTATTACATATCTATGTATAATATATGTATATCTCTCTGTTACCCTAGTGTCCATAATACAAGCCTTATAGTGCTTACTTTGGGCTAGGCTAATTGGTGTGAATGTAAGAAATATATATATATATATATTTTTCTATTAAAAGTAAATGCTAAGTACACTTTACTCCTTTGTATTGAAGCTTAATTGTTATATTTTAAATAATCTTAGGAACCGTAATGAGACTCGTTCCCATATAGACGCTTATATTGTCACTATAATAACAAAATTTCTTGTCAATTTTTAAGCTTTTTAAACTTGTTTATTCCTCTCTGGTCTGATGATAATAAGGTTGATTTCCACTTCGGTAGGGCACACATGCCACGATAGGCATATTTTTAATTGTATTAATTTTCAGAACTATATCTATTGAATAGATTTAGTGCAAGTATTGTGCAACGTATTGCGTAAATCGACACACATGTCGCATCCAAGCCATGTCATTTCACAAACTCGACACACGACTGTTTCACATGTTAATTACATTAAATTTAGTCTTCGAACTACGCGATGGACAAAACGAGGCAAAGAAAATAAAAATACTCATGAGTTCATAAAACAAAATACCTATTTGTTGTCTGTGAGCAAAATGGAAAGTATGGTTATGCCCAGGGATTTTAGCGGTATCCGAACAGAGTGTTCTGAACACTGTTTTTCATTTTTGTTTTAAAAGTTAAACAGAAAGAAATTGTAACACTTTGAATCTGTTTAAGAAAATATCGGTTCATAAGTGTTAATTTCTGTTACAGTCAATAAGGTTCACATTGGCATAACTATGAGACAGCTCACTAATGATTTGGGTACTTTGAAATGCATATGTTCGTGTACTGTGTATACACATAGATAATTAAACGTAAAACAATTTTTAACAGATTGGTAACAGAAAACATTATATCTGTTACACTTTTATAAATGTTCGACGCAAAACAGGTTCAAAACACCCAAATAAGTGATACAGGAATAATTCCGTATCAGATTCAATGTGTAACCCTTATGAAAGTGTATCCTTATAAAGGTGTTTTTGAATCCCTGGTTATGCCTGAAATTCATAGCAATTTCATAGGTACTTCATACTGCACTTGAGAATTTCCCATGGTCAAAGCGTAAAACAAACACTCTTTTTATAAATACCGACTGCAATCAAGTCGATAAGGTCTAGTGTCCCATTATGATAGATACAACCAATTTATCAATCGGTATCTCTTTTATGACAACTAATTTGCATTATCCACTCATTTGATTTGTAAAGCTACGAGTATGCTTACCATATATTTATATTGTGCATCATCGATGTATTTATAACTTCATATTGTTAAATTGCATATTTTTTGAGATCCAGAATGATGACTCACATACCATTGTATGTATTGAGAATGATTTGACTTATGATAATGATGATAATTAAATAAACTATGAAACCATTAAGAAGGTCTAAACAATTATAAGATAAAAGAAAACATTTACTAATTTTATTAATAAAAACAATTACCAGTGTTATTTCATTGATCAGATTACAGTGTTTTCTTGTCTTCTAACTTTAAATAAATTATCTAGAAATTAATTTATTGTGTAGTCATTATTTACTCGTTGTCTTATGGTAGAGTCGCATTAAAATTTAAAAGCCTCCTAAACTTCAAATATTTGTCCTATCAACTAATACTATTTGAAAAACACGACATTGGCAGAATTTCTGTGAGGTTCTGGGTTAGCTCGTTCCATCGTGGATCCTGCCTTGGCCCCCTTAGGATTAAGTGTGAACCCATTAAAAAAACAATAAAACCAATGAACAAAAAAAAACACGACACAACTATTTATTCTAGAAATCTCTAGCACCCTAACGCTTTAATCTTTTACGATAACGATGCTCCATATCAATTTGACCATTACTTTTTCTCGTCGCGTTAACATTTCGATATAAAACTATTGAGATGTATGCTTCCCAACTATAAAATTAATGAAAAAAGTGTCTATAAGCTGCTTGCCTGAATTTAGTGGACTATTTAAGAAGTATGCCTCGTAGTAAGCGTGTCTCTGTCTATATCGTAGCAAAAGCTATCCTTTTAGCTTAAAAAAAAGCAGGAAACCGAGCTTAAGCATTGTTGTTCCAGGCGATGGGATCGTTTGAGTATTATCTTGTTTGTAGAACCACAAACGGGCGCTTACGACAAACGCTCGGATATAGCGAGTCAGAATCGACATATCTGCAAGTTTCTATCGATGCATACTTGTACTCTTGTATTTGAAAATGGGTTAAAATGCAAAACATGCTTCATAGATTGTCTCAAATAATTTATGAATGATTTTTTTTTAAATCCTAATTATATTATGACAGTACTTTGTGGGTGGGTTTGTTACCATATTATCAGTGAAACCCTAAGAATAATATTCAGGAAGGCTAAGAACGGTTAGCTATATGTGTAATCGTAGAACCGAAACGTTAGCGCGATTCATTTCGGTACAGCGACATCTAGTTTGAAATAAATCTTAAACAATAGCACATACATTGTTTGAACCCAAATTACTTGTTAAAGCACTCGTGTTATGGATCTCAGAAGCAACGACGGTTCTACAACACCCAGACTCAGGCCATTATGGAAAAGTTCATTTTCTACATTGACTTAGTCGGGGATCAAACCTCGAAGTGGCTTTACCATGTAAGCCAGTAAACCTCGACTACCGAGGCAATATAATACTTTTCTTTCACACGCTCTTCTTTTTCTTGTATGCAACGGTATTATGCAGCTAAATCGGATTAGGGATGTATGCATTATAGATTGCCCTTTGGAAAGCTTTTTCGAAATCTCCTTTGAAGTTTTGGAGGGCATCCGAATCTGTTACATGAATAATGTTGACAAGTAAACATCTACCACACTTCCGCAGAGAAAGCAAAAACCACTTACATATTAAATCGAATACCACTCACTTATTTGAAAGAGTATTTAAAAAACCCTTTATGTACTAATACTCCATGTGTCGGTGTTAGTATTTTTTTTTCATTATTTTTATTATATTAGTTTGAGGTTGACTTCTAATATCACATTACTTTTGTGTTTATGAAACATTGGTTTTCTACAAAAATCTCATAAAGCATTATGTAAATGTTTCGGTAAATAATAAACAATTTTGCGAAATAGTTTTTTATATCAATGTTACTTAAGTGAAATTAATTGCATAGTAACTTGATGTTATCGTGACTCGTATCCTGGAACTACCACTTAATTCATGAAGGATACTAATGGCCAAAGTTACGTCTGTTCTGTTAACCTAATTTAGACAAGTCTAAATGATGACACGAGGCTACAGTAAATGTTCTATTACTCGGATTAATGGAGACATTACTTATTAAACCACACACAAAATACATTACAAAAAAAATACAAAAGTTACAAACAAGGCAGTAAATAAAGCATTAGACAGAGATAATGCCTGATCGTGATTGCAAAATTTCAACTTATCTTATTCACACTTCAATGTAAACTTAAAAGAGAATAACAACATATAAGTATAAGCAAAATAAATTGTGAATGGTAGAACAGATAAAATATTATGGGATATAACTGAATAAAATTATTTCACGAAACAGGACATGACTTTAGCATCACATTAAGCGAAAAGCTCAAGCGACGACAAATAAAAATAGCAAACAAATTTGGTTCATAAATAGAGTTTATTTATTAATAATAATAACAATCGTAAAATTTACTATCTGAAAAAAAAACCATTAGTCGGTGGATTCCTAGATATACTTCAGAAAATTACATGATTTTACATATAATGAATAGGTATTATTTAGCTAATGTGTACATAAGTTTAGGATTTCTTCATTGTTAAAGAAACTCTAATTTCTATAAAAAAATTAAAAAGATCTGCAAGAAAAGCGGACACTCTTAAACACACAGGTTTTTAATTAATTAACAGTCTTTATAGAAGCGCTGAAAAATAATGAGCATTTCACAAAGAAAAACTTGAAGCAATAGCAAGGAGACTCGTAGAAAGGCAATATTTTTTTTGATTACGCAGTAGGTGTGCCGTGGAATTAAAATTTCAAGCAATATTTTAGAGAGGGAAATTGTAACTTTTTGCGGGTACCCAGCTTATTAATTTGACATCAAATATGTCAGTACATTGCTGAAATGGCAACGTTCAAAATATCTAAAATGAATGAAAATCACTTTTATTTTTTAACCATTGATTTCAATATTATAAAGATTGCATTGAATCCGTTACAAGTCAGTAATGGATTTTTACGCTGCTTTATAAACTGTGTACAGAAATATTGTAGGTATATACATTTTGTATTTGAAAAAATAACCGAATAATATGTAAAATATGGCAAATGTGGTTAATAAGTTGATTTGAAAAATAATGGGGCCCATGGAAATCGTTATTTTTATTCGTATTTGAAATAACGAGTAAATAAAAATTTCAATATGTTACGACAAATTAATCTCAAATGATGTTTATAAATATTAACTGACTCATCAGAAAACATGGGTGAGTCGTCTTTTAAAATTTGAATAGAACGAGATAGCATATGTATTTATGAAGAGCTAGTGGTTAAAATACTTTTTTTTATATCTTTGGTATTTTTTGAAGTACACAGTATAGTATTTATTTATTTATTGGTTTACTGACAGCTAATCCACAATGTATTCTGCTAATATGCTTAGGTTTATATGTTGCTATTTATTTTAGTACATAGTCAACCTCATGGAAGACAGTAAGATAATATTATTCTATAAATAGACACCAAAAAAATATGTAGATTATTACACTAAGTGCCCGTTTCATAATCTATGATGAAGCACTGACTTCTGGTTTATATATATTATAAATTGGTAACTAGTAATTGGTTTATATATAGTAAAATAATCATCGTAACAAATAACGTTATTCTTTGTAAAAGCATCAGATTCTTATCATTTAACTTTTTCTATAACAAATTAAAAATGCGTTTATTACGAGTGAGTTCGACGATGCTTGAACTCAATCGCGTAGGTTAATAGCTAATATCGCAACGGATAGGTTACGTACAACCTTGATTAAAATTACGATGCAAAAGTAAAAAAAAACTAATCTGGTGACAGTATTATGTTAAATTAAGATGAATTATATCAACACCATTTTATTCCTTGGAGGTTAATTATTTAAATACCTTAGCATTTGCTGGGCATTGGACACAACGTGGCTCTGAATATTACCTTTATGTTTACCGCTTTTGCTAATTTAACATAATATTTCAGTGGAAGGTCCCCTCAGGTGTCATAAGTAATAATTTCCTCCAGAATTACGTACAAATACAACGGAACTGACTCGCTTTAATCTGACTCGCTCCCTGTGGGACTTAAACTAATATCGGCTAGTGTACACAGTAATATTTTTTTAAACGAGTAGCTGAAATAATGATTTGATTACTTAAGAATTCATAATAGTTAGAGAGCTAAGTTTGCTTTTGTTTATGTTAAGCAGTTTAGAGAGACCTGGCTTCAGAGGGGTGATCAAAAATGTAAACCTTGAAATACATTTTTAGCTGCAGATCCCTGAAGCATTAACAGTATATAATATATGTACTTATTTAGTAGTCGATTTACATATGCCCTTTTTATTAATGAGGATTGTTTCCGTAAATAAGGATCATTTCCATCAATAAGGATTATTAGAGCATTGACCGTAACCTGTAGGGCATGTGCCTCACGGGACATAAAATACATATTATGTAATGGGCAAACATTCGGAATAAGATATATTTTGACATCAGATGACATTGCAGTATTCCCATTTTCCTGTATCTGGCTTATCAATACGAGTATATTAATAACTCTTTGAAAGCAACGCTGACTGCTAACTGTTTGTTTGAAAGAGATTTTAATCAATCAACGAACACTTTATTCAATAACTGTTTGCGTTAATTGACAGGCGTAGTATATTTTTCTATTAACAATTTATGTACAAATTAAAAAAAAACACAAATTCTACACGTATTTTGTTTTATGCTAAATGTATCTATACACTTACATTGTTAAAATTTAAGGACATATAACGCCAATTATTATTGTAATCAACTAGTGGCCCGTCCCAGCTTCGCACGAGTGGACAAAATTCTTTAAATTTTTTCTATTATTAAATATTTTCCGTTAGCGCCATCTAGCGTCCAGTAGACGAACTACTAGCGGTTAACGCGTTGCTATGGTAACGTATATACAATGGAAAAAGAGCGGGAAAAGGAGCGGACAGACAAACACACAAACCACTATCATCTTAGATTATAGACTAGCGGCCCGTCCTAGCTTCGCACGGGTGGACAAAATTCTTTAATTTCTTTCTATTATCAAATATTTTTCCGTTAGCGCCATCTAGCATCCGTTAGACGAACTACTTGCGGTTAACGCGTTGCTATGATAACGTTATTGATACAAAGGAAAAAGAGCGGACAGACAAACACAAACAACTGTGATCTTAGATTATAGATTATGGTTTTATATAGGTATTGTTGCTACATTAAGCTTTTTACACCTAGCTTTACCTACTTTTACCGATCTATTTTATATAGGTACTAGCTGTCCCGGCCACGCGTTGCTGTGCCGACTGCAGCGTCATCTGCCGGACTGATTTGTGAATCTAAACCATTCTCAGATCCCCTTGAACACACACAAAAAAATTCATTCAAATCGGTCCAGCCGTTTAGGAGGAGTTCAGTGACATACACACTCACAGAAGAATTATATATATAAAGATTGTTGGTACATTAAGCTTTTTACGCCTAGTTTTACCTACTTTTACCGATCTATTTTATATAGGTATAGTATTTGCAAGTTAATCGAAATTTACAATAATACTTGGTTGAGTTACCTCTTCCTTTGTCGTTTTTGAGGAAAATAGTTCATGTCATTATTAAATTTACAGATATAATTTTTCATAAAAATTATATTACCGGCTGATTAACACGACAGATAGGATTTCCATACCAACTTTTCCGGCCATTGCTCATAAGAGTAGCATTAAAGAGTATTAACAATGCTTAAAACACTCTATTCCCCTTACACCTCTCTTATAAAGTTAAATGCTTCTTTATAATAATATACTTGTGTGACGGGTGGATTTAAATCCTTAGTACATCGCCGAGGATCACATTCGGTTCATTTGGGTTCTAGTTATATTGGAAGTATACAGTTTTTTAGATTTATCTTGAATAAGGTTCTCAAGCATGTTTGAAATTTTTTTAAACATGAACAATCAATTATCAATTTACAGAGAAAACGATATATTTACCGTTATTATTGCATCCGAATTATAGTTAAATAGCGAAAGTTGGTTAATATCATATTAAGAGGTTCTTTGACGACGCAACCGATATATAGAATATCTCATGTGACGTTATGAATATCGTAATGAGTCCCAAATATGTTATCAGAAGAGCCAGGGGAAATTACCTGAAGCACACGTTCTATTAATAATGTACGTGAATGTACCGTACTATGTCATCGACATCGCAAAATATTTTGCAGCTGAGTTAGCATTTTCCTAGGATACCTAAAAATGTTCTATGAGTGTTTGTTTATCAAACATTCTGGCCGACTCTGAATTTTAAGGAGAGCATTTTGGTTCATTGCAAAATTAATTTATTCGTGTATAGCATTTAAAATTTCTTACACAAAAACTCTTACTCCAATACTACACCATACACTTTTGCTAAAAAGGATTGTAATGTGCTAAAAAGGTTTTGGATGATCAAATAATTTATTCTATTTATTACGAGATTTAATGATTTAAATTACTCACACTGTATAAAACCTTTTAAATAAAGTTCCTAAATAAATATGCTAATTAACTCTCTAATAATAAAGTTGTCAGATATTATTTATTCAATGCCATCGCAGAATATACCAGTCGCGTACGTAAACCACATTAATGATAGTCCTGGAACTCGCTGATGTCGCTTATTAAATCACTTTTCAATTCGCTCCAAAGATTACTTTCAAGTCGCTTCGATGGTTTCCCAAATACGGAACTTCGTTTAAATATATGACGACGCAGTCGCGAACGTTCAGAATTATCGCGTCGAGTTGAACAATGTTTGCAAACCGTCTCGCTCACTCGCGCAGAGGTGTTCTTATGAGGATGTGTCGCCCTTAGCGGCTACTTCCCAATAAAGCAATTAACATTTTAAG
Source organism: Calamotropha paludella (assembly GCA_927399485.1). NCBI lineage: Eukaryota > Metazoa > Arthropoda > Insecta > Lepidoptera > Crambidae > Calamotropha > Calamotropha paludella. The sequence goes on along the minus strand of OV656814.1, from coordinate 6,603,419 downwards.
CTATAATAATGTATTTGGCTTTTTTAAGAGCTATATAAATCTCTAACTTCAAAAACGCAAAGCTGTGAAGCGTATACCTTTATAAAAATAAATGATTCATTAGGCTTTTTTCTGAACTGTAATATAGCTCTAACCTCAAGAAATGTAAAAGCTATAAAACCTTTGCGTTTTTTAAGCCCTAATGATTAATTCTGCTTTTTTAAGAGCAATCATACTGTTCTAACCTTAACGATAAATTGGCGTGCAAATAACTTCATCTTATATCCATCTATAGGGAACTAGTATTTACTTTATTTATTACAGATTGCATATCATATGCATGATATTGTTGTACTGTATATAATTCAAAAGCAAATAAAGTCTTTTCTCTTGTATTCTCTTCTCTTCACACCGTTTTGTTCCCTTCTCCACTGTTTTATTCGTTTTTCTGCCTTGTCCTCTGACGTCGTGTTCCGTCCTCTCCTCTCTCCTAGCCTATCTTATTCTGTTCTATTCCTACGACTAGTTAATCTCGATGTTAAGATTAAAACAAATTCTGAGACTTCGCGGATAACAAAAAGCTGAGCAACGAATACTCTTAAGCTCTTAAACGCTCCCGCGCAACGACTGACATTAAAACTTATAAATAATAAAAATCTTTCAAATCGCTCATTCATTCGCTCACGCACCGATCGCACGCAAAACGTTTAACTAATACATATAGCCGTCTCATTCTTATAACACTTTTTAACGTATAGCTCCAAAGATCGTTATTTGAAAAAAACTCTTTTTAAGAGCTTTACTTTATATTTCCCATCACTACACTTGTGTGTAGTGATGATCGCTATCTCTGTCGTCTAGTAGGTATAATTACTTTTTTTACACCAAGTTTTTACCTATGATTCAAACCTACGTCCCTACCGGAGCTCCTTATTCATAAGTTTTTATAAGCAAACGATCGTCCGCAATACTTTACAACCTACTGTCGTAACAATATGTATTATAGTATATCAATTTGGATTACCTACCATCTGGCAGCCATGCAAAATTAAAAAAAAAATATTTGCTTCTTTAATAATTCCAGTGCACTCTTATACCTTGTGATATAGTCGATATAAATATGTACTTATTAAATAAAACTCGTAAAACCGTCAAGAATATTTTAGTCAATATTAAAGTGGCTTCCATGCTTCAGTAAATCGCCATTATTTTTACTTTCATTCGAAATACATTTTTAAGGATTTTATGTGTCAATTAGTGATACAAAATACGCCATCAATTTTCACAAAAATGTATATTAAAACAAGTACATACATTTATTCCGCATTTAGTAACCTGGTGCCTTAACCCCTTGGTATCAGATTTGCAGCATCACTCATCTGGATGTTAAAAAGCGAGGGGTAAACGACCTTTCAAAGGGTATGATGGATGACAGGAAAACGATGACGCCTGTTACGTTATCTGTACCACTTCGAAATACCTGATATTTTTTATTAAAAACAGCTATAAGTTAAATCCAACTATTAAAGAGATATGATATTTTCTCATTTCGGGATAATTTATTATCATTCCGTATCGGCCGTGTATAAATTTATTGTAGTTTATATTAACATTATCTGTTATGGTAATAATATTTTCTTGGTTCATGCATTTCTCTGGTAAATACTATAGTTTCGTCAATAAGTATTTCTCTCTCTCCATACCCCACTCTTACTCATGAGTACTTACCTGAACATATACACGTCATGTACATTTAATTAAGTCTGTGTACATATAATTAATTAACTAATAATAATTATTATAGACGAGAGTTGTTCGAAATTTATAAATATCTTTTTTGTTTTGTAATAATTTTAGTAACTACAGTACGAGCCCTGATTGGATGATTATTTTTGTTTAATGTCCAAAATTCAATGAAAATATTAAATGAAAATTTCTTTAGGTCAAATGTTAACTAATTCTATCTTGTAAAATATATAATGCAAATATAGTTTCACAAAAGTTATAAATGACGAAACGAATTTAATAATGTTTGTTACTCTTTGCTCTTTTCGAAGTAACAATCTTAAGTGGTCGTTTCTCTTAAAATAACAAAAATCTTTTTAAAGTTACCCTTTTAGAAAATATGAATATGACAATAATTTTCATTTCAAAAATAAACTGAGTGCTTAGCCTCATCCGTGTTTTACATTCATTTTAGACGGGTTAAGATAAACGTATAATTCTTATAACATATTTGATTTTTTTACATATGTTAAAAAGTATACCTAAATTCGGTATAATTATAATAATGATTTGTTTTGGAATCTGCAGTGCACTAAAAATTATGATTTTGCTTCACCTTGATTTGACTTATAATTTGATTGTCCACTTTGTGGCACGGATAAATGTCAGTTTAAAGTCTTGTTGCAATGAATTAAGATGTCCGAAAAGACAAGTGTGTGAGGCAAATGTGCATGGCCAAGTCGGTAAAGACGCACCAAGGCAAACCTTCAGGGAGGAAATAGAAGATGTCTTGATGAAAGGCCAGGTCAGAAGTACCCTTAACCGACGAGCTGGTATGAAAGGTCTATTGTCAGGGTCGTGGAAAGTGAATATCTGTGATCTCTGCCTAGCCATGCAGGAAAATCGTGATTGTATGTTTGTATTAAAATGTTTGAACTGCCTTTATTATACATGTTTTTGAATGGAACATGCGACAGTTGAAAAGGTAACCTTGATAATAAGTTTCAATGCGCGGGTATTTTTTTAAAGGTCCCAAATTCTACATTATTAGATAAACGACGAATCATTGTTAAAGCACAGAGATTTGTTCCTAGAATTACTTATACGAAGTATTATGAAAGTTGTATGAAGCTTTCCAAGTCTATTGTTCGACATCCTGCTTATGTTATCCACAACTTTAAGGTTAGCTTATACTTTAGTTAAATTATATCTATTACTTACAATTTTAGGAAAAGAGGTAATGGTAAATTCGGATCTTTATCCGAACTACCAATCTAGAAACTGAAACCTCGGTAAATAGACAGGAACTTGACGACACGTATTATATTGCAGTCACAGTGTTAATCACACACAATTTTACATTGTATACTTTACCAGATAATAAAACACGTAAAAAACAACGAAATGGCAGTTATTTCGTGACATTTTAACACATTTGCGATTACCGCCACAGTTATTCCATTTGCGCTTGATTTTTCTGTGAGCTGTGAGCAGTGAAATATACTACGCGTCACCACAAGTTGTTTTACATGTTAAAGACTATTTACATTTGATTTTGAGCTGTCACAATCAATAGTTCTTTTTAGTTCATAATATTTTTTCTTCTAACTAATTTATTCAAATAAATATTTCATACTATAAATTGCCATCAATGTCGCCACTTTCTATGAGCTCCTTATACCCAAAAAAACATTTTTTAATTCAAAAATTTTTTTGTTGTTTTATCTATTTCTAAATACATTTTATTTCTAAATACTCTATAACTGCAATGATATATCTGTGTTTGTAAACTATTGTATATGTTTTTAATAAGTACAAAAAATTGTGTCTTGAAGTGTGATTTGTAAAACGTAGTTAAAAGGCGCCTTATAATTATTTTCGTGGGCTGCCAAGGCTTAGCTCATTTCGCCATTTCAATCCACCTTATTAGATCTTGACGGTGATAAGCTTTTACCTCGAACCCGATGGGGACCGACAAAATTAACGCCGGCTAGTTAGTAATTTAGGTATAAACGCTCAGTAAAGTGTCAATGAATCGTTTAAAATTTCCATCATTTTTGTTCGGTTATTCGTAAAAGTTTAGAATTGAATTTACACTTTAGTGCTGCATGGCTCGTCAAAATTTTTATTGACGTGTCATTTCGATTTCCTGTTCATTTCCATTTAGCCCTATGTCATCGATCTATGTGTTCTCCTATACTTTTTTGTATTAATCTCCTATTTTATATCATTGCCATGATCGCAAGTTCGTACTTGCAAAAATCAACCTCGTGGTTGATAGTTTATTTAATCAAATTTATGCTTTAATATACTCATATTAGATTTTGCGTTGAGTTTTAAGAGCTGTTATGTTGGAGAAGTAAATATTTAGTTCAATAAAATTGTGTAAATAAGTAGTTTTGTAATTTTCAACCTTTCGTTACTATTTATGCACCGATTAATTTAGTTTTAACAATTTTTCATATATACTATCTTCAATTCTCGCTATAACAAAAAGTATATTATAGTGATATTAAATATCCAGCTCGAAGGGCCATAAAACAGGCAAGTTCAACATGATGACTAGCTTGGTATGGTAAATAAAGACACTAAAATTTACTACTTCTGGTTATTATAGCGGTAATTAAATGGCTAATGGCACGCGTGACGAAACATAACACTTTAAGTACTGACTTGAATTTGATAAGTTAGATATTTGTATTTGCTACATGCAAATTGTTGAGTTATTCGTAGTTCCTATCATTGGTGTTTATTTCAATAAATTTGTTGATACTGATACTTCCAATTGGCAATAAAACCTGTGGCATTAGTCAACATAACTATAAAAGAGTTTAAGAAATTCTTAAATAAATAGGTAAATATATAGATACTCGTCCTTAATTATTTAAGTTTTATGCGAATAGTTAAATTGAACCATCATATTATAATAAATATGGTATCTTTGTGTGTATATATATTTATATTGAATTTATTTTATATAATAGTTTGATAAATATATACCTAAGTTTAAATATATTTGTAGGTTGAGTATATATGTAGAATGCTACTAACATTTAATCAGCCTATTATACCAAGTCGAAAATTAATAAAGCTTTTTAAATCAATGAATAGAAACAAGGCTTTGTTTAAACTTTACGAACACACATGAACCAATATGCATGAGAAATAATTATTTTATCAATCAATAGCTTAGAGCGTTATTAGTTTTCATCTGGTTCAATCCAACTAGTGTTAATGTAGGTCTGATGTTATTATTAGGAGAAAATCCCCATTAGCAAATTGGATATTTCAAATTAATTTCTGTTTCGAATCCTATCACCAATATCATGAAACAATTATCATTACAAATATCATTATATCATAAATGTGAATGTAAGTTTGTTTGTTATGCTTTCACGCAAAAACTACTAAACCGATCAACATGAAACTTCGTTCATATATTTTTGGAGGTATTGGTCGTAACATAGGATACATTTATTGAAAAAAAAATTGCGCCCGAAACCGCGGGTAAAAGCTAGTCTTATATAAATAAAACATTTTCTAACCAAGTTTGAACTTTAAACAACAAGAAGCAAACTTCAAAATCATTTAAAATCATTCAATTAAGAATGACGTCACTGAAGAAATGGTTGTAGAAACTTGAGAGCTGTTCACTTTACTTCTTAAGTTCTCTAAAATCCCGTTTTACATTACACTCATCAACTAAAGCTGGTCATTGGCTTATCTATTAAGTATAGAATTATATAGCCAGTGATTTTCATATCTCGAATTAACGTCGAGTGTAAGTAGGCAAGAAATAAAATTCGCTAAACGTTAATCATGTCAGGGCATCCGATCTCACGCCCAGATATTTATTCCGTCGCCGTAGCTTCGGCTAATTGCCTTGGCAAACACTTCCTGTGTAATTTCTCGTCCGAATTTTAAGACTCCACCACATAAAAACTGAAGTGGAATGGAGTACGGTCGAGAAACAATTCAAATGGGGCATGTTAGCGCAGTAAGTAAATTACATTGTGGAACCGTGTCACACCAACTATTGTATTGCAGTCATATTAACGATACCCAATAGTTAATGTGACATAATACTAGAGTTTTGATTTACTTCTAAGTCTGACCGAACATTGAAGAATTCAATATTGAAACATTGACACAACATACTTACCTACTAAATCTATAATCTAAAAACACAGTTGTTTGTGTGTTTGTCTGTCCGCTCTTTTTCCCACTCATTTTCCATTGTATCAATAACGTTACCATAGGAACGCGATAACCGCAAGTCTACCTAGATGGCGCTAACGGAAAAATATTTAATAATAGAAAAAAATTGAAGAATTTTGTCCACCCGTGCGATGCCGGGACGGACCGCTATTATATACTCTAAGAACACAAATTTGTTGTTTGTGTGTTTGTCTGTCCGCTCTGTTTCCATTGTGTACGCGTTACCATAGCAACGCGTTACCGGGTCAGCTAGTACTAACAAAGACAGTATCGTGTGAAGAAAATGAAAACTAAAACATAACATAAGTGAATAAAACATACAATAAAATATGTTAATTTACAAAGCAATAGGTATTTACATTTTGGTATTACAAATATCATGTTACAGAGGATACAAATATTTGAGTGTTGTGTTGTTTCTAGGTTCCAGAAAGAGTTCACTCAAGAAAGAAAGTAGCCATCAAAAGTTAGCCAAATCCTTGGTTATTTTTAAAGCAGTACTTCGTGTATCTCTCACTACTGGACGATATTTATTGGCGAAATTTCTCTGAGAAACGGAAAAGCTACATATTAAAAAAATTGAGCGATAAAAATATTATATCTAACTAAATGGCATAACAATAGTCACAGTGCCTATACTGTGCAGTAGTTAAAATCAAAATCTTATTATTCATATAGTTTTTATGTCAAATGTCAGATCACTTAAGTATTCTTTTAATATATTATGCTTTGTCCTTATAAATAAAAATCTATGTTTGTATGTTTGGTTATTAATCAAATCTGATTAAACTTTGTTGAGTTGTTGTATGCATTCCAGGTTTATATGTATAGTCAGAAAAAAATATTACAAAGTATTCTGGATGAATCTAGTTTATTAAAAAAGAACTTGAAAGTCCATTTAAACTCAAAATATTATTACTTTTCGGAACCACACCATACAGATTATTTCCAAATAAAGCAGTGTTGTGGAACCTGACGCAGCTTATCTTTAAGTATTGACGATGAAAAACAAATAAAACTTGACTTAGGCAAAAAACAAACGAATACCAAAAATAAACTTCAAAGCAGACAAGGAAGTTAGGCAATGAAACAACTGAAATAAAATCTTTCCTGAATGAGGTGAAGGCATAGGTGGCGCTCTCTTTGGAAATGTCAATCTTTTTACATCTATAAGAGTATTTATCTCATAACTGAATGTCACCTACAGCTTCACCATATACAGAAACGATTTTATTTCCGTTATTTTATGATTGCTTAACCTTTTTATTTACTTTTGCGTTTATTCCTTTTTTAGTTTTTTTCACCTTTTCGTTTTATTTGACTTTTCTTAGGTACGTCTTTATATAGGTGAAATAGAGTCATGCGAGTAATTAATATGACCAGCACTTATAATAAATCTGTAGAGAGGTCAATTCTGTACATGAAATACCTATATTTTCAAAATAACTATCAGGAGGTGATTAGTGATCGATACTGATGCCAAAAATGCAATCAGTAAAATTTTTGTCTGTCTGTCTGTATGTTCCTTATAGAAACAAAAACTACTCGACGGATTTTAACGAAACTTGGTACTATTATTCTTCATACTCCTGGGCAGGTTGTAAAATACTTTTTATCACGCTACAATCAAAAGGAGCAGAGTAGTGAAGGAAAATTTTTGGGAAAACGGAAGAAATTACTCCATTTTTTAAGCTTCCGTCGCGTGTGCAGCCTTTATGGTTAAAGTTACATAGAAATCATGTATGACTGAAATATTTTACATAAAATTGTCTAAAAAATATCCCGCAACAGCATATGTCTATCTTTTATGGTTGACTCACAATAACACGTGTAACCTGATAGCTTAGCAGTTCGGAGCATTGTGATTATATTTGTTTACTCTTACGTTTATAATACTCTCACTCATCCCTAATTTAAAAAAGTTAACATTATTACCTATTCAATAAAAAAAGAATCATAGAAATCGGTATATAAAACACCAAACTTATACATGAAATAAGCCATCGCGCCGTCGCACGTGAATACTGAATCATGCTATAAGGATTATTTTTGTGTAACGGTTGCCGAGCTCGACACGGGTCACGGCGGTAGGATATAAAAAGGCGGGAGGTCCGAGAGCGAGCTTCATCTTAATATATAAAATCCAGTGTCACAATGTATGTTCCCAGTGAACTCTTCACCAACTCAACCGATATTGATGAAAGTTGGTATTTACGTGTAATTTGGTCCATCTGAAGAGATAGGATAGTTTTTTTTAATTCATACCACAGCAACACGTGGCCGGATCAGCTAGTCTTAAATATATTTATTAAGTCTTTATACATGGTACCGAAACAGCACATATAAAATAGGCGTTTTTATATACTTTAAGCAGCGCAATATTGGATAATATTGGACAACACATAAACTTTAATCATTTGCCAAAATCTGTCTAATAATTTTGAACTACGATTGAACATCCATACATATATACATACATACATAGAATGTTAAATTCGTTACCTACCATTATTTGGCTATGTAAAAAATATGAAATTTTCATACTAGACTTTTAAAAATGCTGATGCTCATGTGCATTTATTTTTATCAGGGGCATGTGTACTGAATTTGATGCATCTTACTTTTGAAATCCCCAATTTCTAAAGAAATTCTGAAATCTTTATCTTTATCGATCATATTCTACACTTTATAAACACTATCAATTTTAAATTCTCTAGGTTCTGCGACTTAGGCGGTGCGATGTATTGTATATATACAGATAAAATTAAAACGATAACTTCAACTAAGACAAAAATCACAACAAAATAAACTCCATATAACATCTTTAATGGTAAAAATTAAATTATAAAAATAACGTTCCTAGAACAGTTTACAGACTAAAATAACCAAAGAATCAACGAAACTCGATCAGTGTACTGAGGCGTATTTCTTTTTGTTCTTAATGACGTTTACCACAAAGTGAATCGAGAAAGGATGGATTTTGCGCATAACTTTTAACAACACAAATCTACTATGGTTCAAAGGAAACCGATTGTTTACTGATTTCGAAACTCGTTTATTTTTTGTTTATATTTTATTCTGATATTTCATACCAATATAACTCGGTTTGTGTGGGAGATAAGATCTATATTTTTTGTTAAATATATGATTATATTTCTTAAAGCACCAATTGCTGTCATTCTGGTATGATTCTACTTATTAGTATTGAGCTAAAATGGAAATTTTAAATGAGGCTTCCATATGAACAGTACTTACTTCTAAGTACTTCCACATTGTAAAATTGAAAACTAAAAATGTTCTTTGCAATGTAAAACAAACTCAAGTATTTGCAGTCATCTACCATATAATTTAAATATATACGATTCATATAAACACGCATGACGAGAGACATTTATTAGTGGAAAACATTATTACACTTATGTTTTAAATTTTGCTGTTTAATAAATGATTTTTTACTTGTAATACTTATATTTTTATTTAACATGACTATAAAACAAAATTTATTTAATAAAGAATGAGGATACTTACATTAGAGATTTATTTAAGATACGTGTGCTGTCAGTCCCTAATTCGATTTTACAAAGCAAACAGCTCTTAATAAGATAACTGTTGTTGACAAAATTCGTTTTCCAAAGCACTTAACGAGGAGTTAACGAACTTCCCAATTCTTTCGCTTTTTTATATGGCTAAATAATTGCGGTGGTTGTATTTGACTTGGTCTGTTTTTCAAAGTTTATTAGCTAAGAAACCTTCGGCTTAAATGTAATAGTCGGTCGACTGGTAGTAGCAATTCTGCCTGTGCGTCAAAGTTTCCGGGCTTTAATCCTGGTAGGGATTAATATTTGTGTGGCAAGGATAAACATTTTTTAACAGTCATTTATATATTGTCTCCACTATTTAGTATTAAAAGTATAAGCTTTGCTTAGTTTGAAAATAAACTACGTTATCTGTAGTTTTTTCTCTGCAAAATATGAGTAAACGTCCCTTAACAAATTTTATAAACTAAACACAAACATAAAAGTAAATACAAATAAATAACACCGAGTTATATCATTTCACCGAAATATAAAAAGTTTAATATGTTATAACTCAAAATTTCTTATTTTTTTATTTCCATTAAAAATGGGTACTCATGTCCTCCTTGCTCGATTATTTATTCAAATTTAAAAAAAAACTGAAGACTAAAGTTCTCAAGCTTTAGAAAATAGAAAAAAAAAGTTAGCCATATTAAAATAAACGAATTTTTTTTTTTGAAATATAACAGATAATTCGTGTAGTAGCTTTAATAAAATTGCAACATGCATTGCAATGTTTAGGTAGGTACATAAAATCAGTATTATTTGATCCTTGAGCTTTGAACTCAAAATTTGTTAACGTAACTTGAAACCAATTTGTTAGAAACTTCAACCATCAGATCAGACAAGTAACTTAAAAGGCTCTTTTTACTTCATCTTCAACTTTTGGCGACAATTCGACAAAAGGGAATCGGATTCCTTCATAATATTTAAAGAGGCTTAGCTTACTGTTAGTATAAACCAGTGTTTGGTGAACGAACTCGAGGTTTCGATAATGGCTTCACATCGCAACCTCCTTTCATAAAAATTATTTGCGATGGATTTTCGAATGTTTCCTCTGTCTATAGGTGACGGGGTTTGATATGTAATTGTATTTTCGAAAAATAGTACTGGCACAAATGTTTAGATTAGTGTTATCAGAAACCTTTGGTTTCGAATTGAAACTCCACATGGAGGACATTTTTGTTCTGTGAACGAACATGAGTGTTTTTAATAACCTAAAACAAACTCTGTCTTAATTGATATAATGGGTAATTAAAATTGAAAATCCAAAAGGACAATATAAAGTTTTATACGTGAATTTCTGTACTATTAATTATAACTTATTAATTGAAGTTTGTACACTTTGTATCCGTTTTACAAGTTTTGCTTGATTGGGAACTAAATAATTGGGGTTAGTTGTATGGAATTATAAAGGTTAATAATTTTATACTTCCGAAACATTCAATGATACTTTATTATCGTGATAGCTTTTGTTAGTTGCAAAAAAAATACAAACAAATGAGATCTGTATATTCGGATTGCATTATGAATTTAAGGATTCTGTCTTTATGTAAGATAACGGAACCAAACAGATTGTAAGTTCTAGGTAAACTCTTAAAAACTAAATATTGATCGAAATTTATAAATTTGTAATTAAACTTTTATACTAAAGAAACGATCTAATAATAATAATTCTAGATTACCTAAAACAAGCAAATTTAAAAAATATTAGACAATATCACACACATTGTCCTTAACCCAAATTAAGTAGCTTGAGCACTTGTATTATGGAACTCAGAAACAACGACGGTATCACAACACCCAGACACTATAGAACTATAGCCAATTTTTCTATAGTGTCTGGGTTCGTTTTCTACCCGAATCCAGGACCATGAAGTGGCCACATGAAAACCGATACCGAACCGAAGTCGTATTTCATAGTTCATAGACATATTAAAACGAATATCTCTTAATTATTTGTTCAACATGTCACATGAGTACTAAATGTCCGAGCTAACAAAAAGGGCACTCATCATCAAAATAAACACAATCTATGGATTCTGCTCTTCCCGTGACGTCACGCCATAAGCAGTTGATTTATTGCCTAATCTAGCTGAACGCCACCTAATATTCCCAGTACGTGACATGTCCAATAGTAATTTTATGAATTCATATTATTCCTCTTCAATGTAGGACTAGTATTTGGCTTTATTTCATTTTGTTTCCGTGTTTCTGTTTTGTATTTTTTCATTGCTGTTAAGGATATATATTGCCTGGTAATTGATGTAAAAAATTAAAATCTTTTTATATTTTTATGAAACATCAAAATATGTTTATTGATTTTTGTTATTTTGACTTACAATTATTTACCTTATTTACCTTACAATTACCTTAGTTAAACCAAAATGAAAGAACGGCTACTTCCCAATACAGAAATTTCATATATTTACAGGACTAAGGACTGTTACTAGAAAAGTTATTGTAGTTATAACAAACACTTTTTCATTTTGATTTTTTGATTCACTAGTGAGGCATTAAACAGTGAACGTGAAGTATATACGCAAGTTAAATATGTTATAGTTACTACTAGTAAGTATATTGAAAAAAATATCTTTTACTTACAGCGATCTTTATGAGAGAGCAACAAGTAATTACCTAAATAGTTTATCAAATATTAATTCTAAATTTATAAAAGCCTATGAAAGAAAAGCCTTTCCTAAATAAATACTAGGAGAGTTATGAGAATTGAAATCTTTTGTTCAGTTTATAGACTTCTAAAAAGCCTACGAAAAGATACTACATTACTGATAATTCTATAAGCATACAGAGTATCAAATTACTATATTTCCTCTATTCCCTAGTGCATGATATCTGCGATTTATTATCGCACTACCCAAAATAGGAGTGTAACAAGAATCATCACTTAGCCCTTTTCTGTTTAAACAGTCTATGGATCGACTTACAAAGACAATAAGTTTCCTTTTTCGAGAACTATATACTCCTGGAATGGATATATGTCCAACTACAATGAGCTCTATATCAGTCGAAACAACGCCTAGAATTAACCTTAAGTAGATTTTTGTGGCTAGTCGATACTACGCAGTCAATATTTAAGAATAGTCATTTCCTAATCTTAGCTCATTTACTAGATCAATGTTAACTTTTGATTTCATGGCTCAATGGAGCACAGATGAGGTGAATAAGCTGAGCTGAAATATAGTGTAATGCAACCGCGAAACTGTACTCTTTAAATAAGATCCTTTACGTATATTTGACTTATTCATTTTTTTTGTATTTTTTTTTGTAGTGAAAACTTCTTTAGCATCGTTGTGCTTTGAAAGTCGATGAAACGAAAAAGCGACAGTAAAAAGAGATAGACCCATAAATTCATAAGATTTAACGTAGGAGAAAATGAGATAGGAAGCATAATGTACCTGTGTTAATACGTGTTTGTGTGCGCATGCGTAGTACAAAGCTTGAGAGAAGGCATCGCAACAACCGTGGTATTTTGTATACGTGTACGTATTATTTTTGAAGGTTTCACTTCTACCACGTGTGAATTACACACATACTTTTTTATTTATTTCATTTAGTGTTAATTTTAATTATAATAAAATATTTTATTCATAATAAAATAATGAGTTGTAAAATTCTATGATTGATGTATTCATATGGACCTTATCTGCAATAAACATATTTTATTTTTATTAATTATTTTTACACGAGGTGTAACGAACACAACCAAAGATTTCTTTTTTTATAAGATTATAAATTAAGAATTGATTTGAAATCCAACAACACGTTGAATATTCATAGTAAAAGGTTTTGTTTGAGATGAAAATATGATTATGCTATACCAAAACAGACCTACACTACTTGCACTTATCTAGGTTAGACGCTAGTATTTTAATGTCGTTCTGAATTGATAGTAAGAAATAGAAGAATAAGAAACAGGCAACTAACCATCCGTTTATTGTAGACGTGCTTGCGAAGAAAGTGCCTCATTCCAACTTTTATTACTTAGATTCACAATTAAAAATGGAATCTTTTGCCATGAGTGTTTTTAACACGCTTTTATTAGCTTCACTTGTAACTATGTAAGAAAATCTTGGAATCTTAATTTGACCCACTTTCCGGTCTTTGATTAGGATGAAATTTTACACACGCTCTGAGTTCTGATGACAATACATGACTAGCTAAGAAACGTCATTACAAATCAAATATGGCGGCCTCCCCAAGATGGCGAACTGGCTGTTTGAAATGCACTTCCATGATATGGGTATCAAATGAAAGGGTTTGCTGTCAGGAATACGAAAAAAATAGTCACGTAACTTAAATCCAACATGGCGGACGTCTAAAATGGCGGGCAGACTATTTGAAATGCACCCCTGTGATATGGGTATTTCCACTTTTTAGTTTCTTTCATCATTAAAGCGTGTTTTTTAGTTTTTTGAACTATATTTTTATAAGCATGAACAAGGTATAATATAGAAATCAATATTAATATTAGCATAGAGAATGATAAACTAACCTGCTTTTACAGACCCGACTATTAAATCATTTTAAATAGGTTTCTGGAGAAAATAATGTTTTCCCTAAAAGCAACATCTTTCATGTCGTCAGTGAGATATTGATTCATCATCATTAGCCTAATGATATCCTCAGTTCTGGCTCACAGGCTATTCCTACCTAAGGATGAAAATACGTAATTGAGAGACCGTAGCCATAAATTGGTACATTTATCACTAAAAAACTTTACTTACTTATGCCATTTATAATGAAAATTACTGTAAATCATAAAAGACCAAGCTGTTATATTAGTTACATATTTTTTCGACATTTTTACAGGTTATCGTTTACAACGTTCCATATTTGTCAATATTTTGTCATTAAAATTCACAAGATTTAGCTAATGCTGTAACTGATATTATAAGGAATTTGTAGGCTTAATTATGGGGTTTTACTAACTTATACCAGTTTTATGTTGTATAGAAAAGTTTATAAAATAAATAATTATAATAGAAAAAATCGACTCGGCTCACAAGTGTATTTTAAGGCGGGAATCGAACGCGCGACCTTTGGAAGTCCGGTCAATGCTCTCCCAATTGAGCTACCGAGCGTTGTGAACACTCGTCGAAATTTTCTAGTACATTTCTAATTTTACGCTGTAGGTAAGCGTTGTTTATTATTATAATAATTTATCTTATAAGATAGCATTGAAAAAATGCATAAAATATTTAAAAAAATATAAAACTAAATAATTTATTTTCAATATTAATTGACTCTGCTATTAGTGGCGTGTTTTAAAAACAAATCACACGTTAGTTTGTGTTATTTCTTAATTACTAGCAAATAGGTTCGTTCCCAACATAACTGCTGAACCAGACTAAAAAATTGTAGCGGTATTTCGCTTAACAGCCGCAACGTTCGCACACTGATTAAATTTCACTCATACAATTTAATTTAAATTTCATCAGAGTTAGAGTTGGTAAAGTTGTTATTTATTACCGACATTTGACATCCGAGCGCGAAACGAGGTGTCTATATCCCTCGGCTCCAGAAATACTCGACGTACATTTAAACTTGAATCTATTTACGTTTCGCGACTCAATACCTTCGGGGGAACATTTAAATTTTTTATTTCATAACAAGGTGTGTGCATTCGAAAAAGTTTTTATGCAATCCGTAAACAAAACATCAATATTGTGTTTGCACATTTGAAACGTTTTGTCACAGGCTTTGTATAGAAAATAGAATATTTTGAACTTGTTATGATGCGTCTTATCAAATTTTACGAGCTTTTCTAAGACGCTGAATTTTTTTAATAATATCATAAAATATACAAAAACTAGTCATGTAGTATAAAAATAATACATAAGTAAGAATAGTGACAAGTGATAACTACATAGTATGAAACAAAGTCGCTTTCTCTGTCCCTATATCCCTATGTATGTTTAAATCTTTAAAACTACGCAACGGATTTTGATACGGTTTTTTTAAATAGATAGATTAATTCAAGAGGAAAGTTTATAAGTATAATACATGCATAATATAGTAGAGCATTGCAGACATGCGAAGCCGGGGCGGGTCGCTAGTAATATATAAAATAATTATAATAGAAAATCGTATATATGAAAAATTTACAGATGTCTATTATTAATTTCGAAAGGTTTTGATGCAATGAAATATTGAAAAACTAACTAATCAAAAGGCATAATTTGTGTTATATATTACCAGTGAAGGATTAAAATAACAATAAACAAATTATATGCCTTGCATAAACAAAAATGATTATGGTTGAGTTACCATGCTACCTAACTGAAGTTATGTGCATCTTAGTGTGAGCGAAAAACTCGGTTATGTCATAAGTAAGAATGGGTGTTCACCACATATGTATGCTATCTCACCACATCAAAATATCAATAAGCCCAATACAAATGCTGTTCTCCGCGAAACCAGTAACTAGGGGAAAACTACAAAGGCTGTTTGTGGCATGAAATTGAATGGACGGTACGTTTGAGGCGTACGTTTTTGTACCACACCGCAGTGAATGCGCCTAGTTTTCGAGCGTTAATAGCGTTTTGTGTACCCTTCTTCTTATCGTTATATCAGATAGGTTCAAAAAATAAGAACTCACGAAATCAGACTGGATAGAAAAAATATCACGAAATCACGAAGTTTCGAAACTAAATGAGACTACCAAAAATAACTGATGAGACGCCTTTAATTTTTATATAATGAATATTCAGTATGACGTGCATTATGCACGTATATTCCGTTCAAACAAAGTTTGCCGCTGAAGATATAATGTCACGCAACTAACTATCACACAGTAAAAAACTAACAAATATCGAGAAAACGCTGCCGAATAAGTAACAATCACACGGGTTTACTGAGAGAGCGACTCAACTGTGCGGTAAGTGGTTGTGGAATGGAACCGCGCATACCACAGAAGGGGAAATTTATCGCGAACAGGTTATAACAACAAACTATATGTAAATACCACAGTGTATATTCACTGAAATGTACAAAAATGACTATTTAAACGTAATTTCATGAAAACTAGAGAAAAAATAATCGCTTTGTTACCAGATACGATCTCATACAAAAAAAAACATCATCATAATACGTTTTAAAATACTATGCGATGCAGTCGCTAAGCATAAAGCTACGCTAGCACCATATATGGAGCGGAGCGTAATACCTAAAAAAAGAAAAGAAAATTTTGTTTCGATGGGAATTTTTGCGAATTTCAAAATTCGATTCCACACAAAAAATATTAAAATCGGTTAAGAACTCGAGAAGTTACGGCGTAACAGACATTGCGCCACTGAAGCTGATCCATGGGAGCTTCGCTCGCTCCGCTCCAAATATACAAATTGAAAATTATAACATAATTAGGTACATTATGTATTTCGGGATAAGTCTTAATTCTAATTATCGCAAAATATTAACGTTTCACATGCACCTTTGATATTAATATGCCCATTTGTATGAATTGTGGTGAAGTTAGTTTACTTTAGCGGATACGTTTTGTGGATACGTTCCCATACAATTCATAACATAATGAACGCGTCAGTTAATTAGTACAAATAAGAATATGTCATCTGTCACTAATTGAGTTAACATAGACGTTACATAATGAGTGGTTAAATTTACAAATATCTATGGCGTGCCAATTATATTGTTAACTATATGAACAAGTCAAGTGATTCTTGACATATATGTCGACACCTAAAATTTAATAATAAAGTTTAATGAATATAAAATTTAGGTGGTTACTGAATCAGTTTTTGCTGTTACATTTAACGAAAATAACAGTTTAAGCATCAATCTTATCAACCTTATGCTAATTTAAATTTAGCAATCATGAAACTTAAATTTGATTCCTTGGTTGAATGTTGCTCAGTGCAAGAAATTAAAAAAACGAGTGTTGCATGTCACCATCTTGCGCTGAAAATAAACTATACTTTGTCCAATGTAGGATGATGCTTTTGACAGTTGACACCTATAAAGAGGGCATAAAGTTGCTATTGCAATGTCAAGCCAAACATAAGGAAACAAACGCAACCTTAGTACGTAGCAATAAGGAAGTGACACCTGCCAAAGTATCATCCTACATTGGACAAAGTATACTCGTAATATTTATACGTTAAGCAAAAGTAAAACACCCTATTGACAAACATTCTTGACTATATTGATACTTTTATATTTACATCAACTTGTATTATATCTCCCCTGCTGTCATGAACGTTTTGTTATCTTATTGCCACAAAGCATGACCCATTTCCATACACGGTGATTCTACCAACAAGTTTACTTCGTGAAATTGATAATTGGCAAGATAAAGTTTCTTGCAATCTAAATGTAAATTCACGAGTCTAGACCGCGATAACATTAGCTTAAAACAATAACTATGATCACCTTGTTTAGTATTGTCATGTTATGTGATATCTAGATTTGAGAATTGCTTTTTAAAGCCTGGAAATATTTAGTTCCTTTTTCTTCTCTTTATATTCTTCGTCTTCCCGACAGTATGCCTGATGCGATAGTTCCTTTCTTTATAAAGGCCGCGTGGTGGATTATAGTTACGATCCATTATTCATGGAGAAAGTCTGCACTACAATTGTTTGAAAAATATAATTTTAAATGCAATTAATTACATCAAATCTAAAAAAGTCTTTTTACGATATTTGATATTTCATACTGTATCTGTTAAGATTTTATTTAAATCTTAAGGAGAAGTCTATTATTTTAGGCATATTACGTTTCTAACCTGTGTTAAGACAATTTATTTATTATTTTAATGAGGTAAAAGGTTGACAGTTTGCTACGTAGCTTCCTTAATTACCAATACTATTTACAAATCTCCACATATTCGTTATTTATTAAGCTAATCTTATTATGTGAATAAGAAAAAACAGTTGACTTTTAAAAATAGTAAGATTTAATCAAGCCACTTCTTACATTGACTTACTTTACATACTTACAATAATTACCCAACAATTAGTGAAACGAGTTTCCTAGCTGAAGCTGGAAAAAAACAGTTTATTATTTGTAATAAATGTTCATTTGTTTGACTTCAAAAGTTCAAAAAATTTGTTGCTTGCACGTTAAAAGAATATGTTTGATCTGTATTGCGTTTAAGTTAGATGTACATTCAGAATAGACCTATATCTAAACCTTAACAAATTGGATCTCAAATTTAAAGTAAGTATATATTAAGGACAACAAATCTATTGGCAATACTTAAAAGATTTTTTTTTTACCAATGATTCTTCAATAAATATTTTTATGCAACATAGCTGAAAGGGTAGTATTATTTTCGGTACGAACAACTTTCGTCTCGATAACAATATTATTTCGCCAAAAAATAATTACGATCAACAAGTTAGAAAATATATTACGCCACATGTTTCACGAACAAGTTAACTTCACTTTGATATTCCCATGGGCATAAAAGAAGTTGGTTCGGCTAATCAATCAATACCATACGTTGATGGATTGTGAACGCCTGTTGCCTCAGAATTTTGTAACTTTTGTTTGTCTCTTATGAACAATACGTATAATCATATTTCCTTTAATTTTTCCTCGTTATTTTTTTCATGTCAGTTACAATACTCAATTATCGTCAATGCTTTATTTAGGACCCTTTTTTTAATACCTTCAATAAATATTTATTTAATTATGGATAGACCCTTTACAAATACTAAAGGCACTAATACTTTCCAATATTATAATGATTAAATCACGCTAAAAACTCATCAGATTATTTAGTAGGTTCGATTTTGAAAGAACTCTGCTTCTGCAAGCCAACCTTTGTTGAAAAATATATTTTTATTTAATTATTATATTTTACAGAATAAAAAATATGCATTACGTATTTTGCATGACATAGGTAATTACATTATCATATTTCTCTTAATTTGTAATCATATTTTTTTTCATGTCGGTTAAATCACTGAATGATTATCAATGCTTTATTTACGGTCTCAAAAATTTAAATATTAAATTTCGATATTTATGGGATAAAAAAGCTTCATTGAAAATAACTATTAACTATTAGTGGCGAACTTAAAGTTTGTTAATAGCAACAAGTGACGATTTTATCTTAATTCTTAGATTCCCCCATAGTACATTTCAACGGTCTTCTGATGTCTACAGTCGTAAGTCGTTTGCCTACAGCCTAATCTACAGATTACGTTCAACTACGTGATTCCGCACAATCAATGCAAAATGGTGGTCCTTGATATAGGTATTTGAGATTGTCTATTCTGGGTCAGTGGATGAACTATAATTTTTCTTAATATATTACATGTTCGTTATTGAAATATAAAGATAAATGAATAATTAGATCTAGAATAACTTTTTAGTCACAAACTAGCGGCCTGTCCCGGCTTCGCACGGGTGGACAAATTTCTTTAAAAAATTTCTATTATTAAATATTTTTCCGTTAGCGCCATCTAGCGTCCGGTAGACGAACTACTTGCGTTTAACGCGTTGCTATGGTAACATTATTTATACAATGTAAAAAGAGCGGGGGAAAAGAGCGGACAGACATACACACAAACCACTGTGATCTTAGATAAAAAATTATACAAATATTTAGTCTCAAATTATACAAAAAGGTAATGACTCAAGAACAAATTGTTATGCATATCACACAATAATGTACCTCCACCAGGTTTTGATTTTGACGCATAGTCAAAATCACTACAGTTACTCGAACATTTCGTCGTTCATTTATAACATAATTATATATACATATATTTGATGAGCCAAATGCTACGAAAACATCGACCGAATGTGATTTGGTGGTTTCTAAATGGAACCTCCTTTCACCGCAAGCCTTACAGCAGACTTGTTCAATTTGAATTAAGTTCTAAGTGACCATCATCTGACTATTCAAGAGAAGGACGTCTCAATACCTATTTGTCTTTATTTAAGTGATTAATACTGCCGTCCGTTAATTTATACTTTGCTAAGCCACAAAATTATTTTTGAGATATGAGCGAAAAACGCGGAAAATATTTAAAATAGCTTGATGTTTTTTCAAAACTACAGGTAATAAAAATATGATTCCTAGACAGATCAAAATAGATTTTTTTAATCCATAAGGCTTAGCGACCTCTTAGATAACAGACGATGACAGAAAAGTTTGATTACTTTTATTTCTATACCGCAAGTATTAATCGCATTCAGCTTGTGATTGCGGATATTATGATGATGATTTAATAATTCTATTGAACAAAAATTTATTCCATTTATTTTAATACAGTTTGCAAGACAAAATCTATAGAACCGGGTTCGCTTCCTGTGTGTTATTTGCTCACAAATGTTGATATAGTTTTCTCAAATGTTGATATAGCATTCTAGAAAAATTCTCGTCGACAGCACTCTAGCATTCCATTTCGTGGGAGGAAATGCACTTCAGAGTGCATGAGGTCTGTTGCTTTTATGATGCGCTTGTCACTTTAATGGATTATGCGCAAATATGACTTTATTAGACCCTAATGCCTAAATCGATAAGAGCCGAGCTGTTCATATATATAGATTCAAAAACAAACTTTAATTTTATAGTAAGTTATTGTAGTACGATATAGATGATACTACAACCTATCACCCTCAAATCCGCACTGGATATCGGCCTATTCTTCCTACATTGTTGACACCCTATGCATGCATACGAGTATTATTATATTTTTATTTATTTATTTATTCACTAATTTGCAAGCAAACACGGTACAAAGGTTGTATACAATTATGCAATTTTCACGTGTTGCACCAGATACTGGCACGCAAATGTTAAAATTTAAAGGAAGCTATATAATGTCAAATAATTCGGCATGCAGTTAAAACTGGTAATATAATAATGAATAATCAGTGTCATAATTAAATTCTAATAAAATAATCACAACAATTACAAAATTTTCACAATTAAATACTAATCATAATTTTTAAAATGTCACAATTAAATAAAATTAATAATAATAAGTAATAACAAAAATACTAGGAGCCCAATAAAAAATAATTTTTTTCTCATATTTAGAAATTCATTGATATTATATATACACAAATCACACAATAAGTAATAAAAATAAATTTTCCTTAACGAATAGGCACATTTCAAAAATGTACATGGCAGGAAGTGTTAGAAGCCTTAGTTGCTGAAATAGAGGACTACTTGAATAGGTGTGCCAATCGGTGTAGAGCAAATACAAATCGATTAACTTTCACGCACACTGAATCAATGTGTTCTTTTCATGACAATTTAGAATCAAGTACTATGCCGAGAAAATTACTCGACGTACATTCCGCTACTTGATTACCCTCAAAATTAATCGATAGTGATAGAGGTTTAGTATTGGTATTATAAAATTGTAATATTTTGGTTTTTTTAACATTAATATTCAGGTTATTTCGCTTAAGCCAATCTATAATATTACGTACAGTGTCATTTATTTCTTTTTCATATTCAACATCAGGTGTTTTGTGTAAAGCAATTGAAATATCATCAGCGAAAAGAGTGCATGGGTACTTTGTTATTTCAGGTAGATCGTTAACATATAATAAAAACAATAATGGCCCCAAAACGCTACCTTGAGGCACGCCGTAGTAGTTGAAGTTGAAGTCCGATCTGTAAGACTCAATTTCATTATTTTTATTTAACTTTATTATATTATATATTCAACGCACTGAGTTCTTTTACTTAGATAACTTTTTATCCAATTTAGTGCTTGACCACGTATTCCATATCTCTCCAATTTAAAAAGTAGAGTCTGGTGACAAACGCAATCAAAAGCTCTACTCACATCAAACAAGACTGAACAAACAGGCACCTTTTTATCTACTAGAGTTGCAATCTCCTTCACAACTCTAAAACATGCTTGTTTGTTTTTCGTCCAACTATGAGTCATAGGCGAGTAATACAATTAAATCTTAATCCTATTGTTAATATGAAGAAATACATACACAATAAAAAATATAAAAACAAATAAAAATAAATCCCACTATTTGGTCCTCAGCATGTGAACCATTGAGTAAAGATCAAACCTACTTCTAAGCATAGAGAAGGGCTGTGTTCCAGCAGCGGGTACATTTATATTCATTTATTTTTAAAAGACCAAAATTTCTTTCTTTATGGCTTGCACAATTTGTGCATTTAGCCAGTGTCAAGTAAGTATAATCTTTCTTCTATGTTCTTAAGTAATTTCCTAAGTTTCATTAAAGAAGTGGGGTTTTACTGAAACCTCCTCGTGGCCTTCTTGAGGGAGCGCGAAAAGACATATTCCACCTGTTTTGTTTCACTTGCCAACACTCATGCATATTTATTAATACTCAGTGGTTAATAACCCATCATTATTACACACTAATATCAACTACAACACAAAAATTAACAAGAAAACCAAAACCATTAAAGTGACGCTTCGCGCTCCTGCCAAAAAATCAGACCATAATTTATTAGTTAAATTCAAACTGAAAAGGTCGAGAACTTTTTAAAATTGTATATCACCAAAACTACGTTTTACCAAGACGTATCAAACTGCTATACTACCTTAACTCTTAGCAGTCTGGATATAGTGAACACTAAGTTGGTAAATAATAGTAAATAAATTAAGGCGGTCGTAGCCCATCGTTTGAGATAATAGACTTAATCCAATCGGGTTCGATCCTTGTCGAGGAACTAAGAACGTGGACCTTAGCTTACCACAAGGGGTTAATGAGAAATTAATAATATGTTTAAATCATTCTTAATACAAAAAAAATATCGCTTTCTACTTATGTACCTTTGACGACCGTTTTGTGCAACAGTAGCAATCCTGTCTTTCGCACCGATGTCTAATGAATACGAGATTTGTACCCGAGTCATGGGTATTTATTTACTTTCCTCACAGGACAGGGTATGCCTAGTGTGGAATAAAAATCTTAGCATAGCCTGTCCTGTGAGGAAAGTAATCAGTTTACATAGCAAATTACGGCAAAATAGGATACCATTTGTTAACAATTGAAATGAAATGAAGTATAAACATCCTAATTATGAAATTAAAATATATAATATATCTATGTATCATACATGTATGTCTATCCGTGACCCTAGTATCCATAACACACGCCTCATAGTGCTTACTTTTGGCTAAGCTAATCGGTGTGAATGTAAGAAATGTTATTATTATTGTCAAAGAAAGTATTATATATAAGAATTTTATTACAATAAAAACAATTTGATTTTCTCCATTGAATTCATTAAAAATCTAACTTGAGACCTCAGATTTGGCTATGTTAAAAATAACGTAATAAACTTGTCCACAAAGTCTAATATAATAAGTTTTTTTTCATATTGCTAGTGATTTGTAAATAGTACTGGTATTTTTTTATTCATTATCAACGTGAAAAGTAGTATTCACCCATTTTTTAGTCACTGGCAAGAGGCTCTCTCATTACTGTCCAAGCCTTGCTCATTGTTAGGCGAGACTCGAGGGAGGGAATGAGAAATACTTTACAGCACGTTTTCAGACAATTAGTCTTTACCATAAACCCGTCTATTTATTTAATTATTAACCATCTGTGTTCATGACACAAAGTTCTAATTTCTTTGTAGCGTCTGTGTATACTACAGAATATATAAATTTCTAATTTGTGTGTAGAAATAACCTTTACGATAACTAAGGGTACGAATTATTAATATTTTTTTTTTGTGAGAGCATACCTGAAAAAGGTATAGATATAGAATTGTTGTAGATCAAATCAACCACTTTTAAAATGTTTTTTCATAAAATCATTTTAATAAATCTATTACATCACATCACTCAGTATGTTTGATATTGAAAGAACTCTGCTCTTGTAAGTCAACATTCATTGAAGAGTATTTTTTATTTAATAATTAATTTCAGACTACAGAATACAAAATATACATGCATAAAAGATACAGTAACAAGACACCAAAACACATTTATGTTATCACAGAGATAAAAAGAATATTCAACAGACTGTTAAAACTTTGCTGAATTTCAAAATTAAAAAGAAAAACCATAACATAATCGAAATAATAATGAGTACCGATGTTTGATAACATTGCCGGCCAACATAATATAAAAGCGAACTCATTTCATCTATTGAGTGAGACTGGAGTGAACGGTGATATTCTTTTATGTCATAAAAAGCTATAACAGTCTAGTCGCAATACAGAGAAATCTTTTTGAAATGTGATTGTTAGCGCATTTATGTGATCTCAACATGTGTTTGGTGCCAGAAGGTGTACTCAGGGCTGAGAAAATGTTGAAATCTTATTAGATAAGTGTTAAAAAGTAAACCGAATCTTACACCCTGGCAATATAATAATGTCATAAGTGACAGCAACTCTATGGTGTTAGTTTTCAGATGGCAGCGGCAGATTTTAATATAAAGACTATAAAACAAAATGCAATACAAAAAGATAATATAGATTGCAGCATAAAATTGCAATTGTAATATCGATATGACCGATGCTAGGTTAATATGTTGAAGTTATTATAAATTTCATAAATTATAATCAGAATTAAATATTTGTCAATTGGGTCATAAAAAAAGAAGTTGGTATATTTCTTATTATTCAACGATGTCAAATGGAATATTTGTAATTCTAATATATTTTCATAAACTTTCTTTCATTTGATATGATTACAAAAGCTGATTTAATAATGACGTCCAATTGTCCTATTTTAACTAACAACTACCTTTCATAATTTACTCTAATCTTCATAATATTTCTTAAATTTATCAACTTTTTGATGTCGTAATATATCATAACTCTTAAAAACATAAATTTCTTTAAGATCGAGTTACCGTCAGATTCATAACGCGTGAGACGGCACTATATTTACGGAAACCAGAAAATATGGCACTACTCGTGGAACTTCCATGACAAAACAAACGCATCAAAAAGACCTTTCTTCCATACTGTACTGACTGGAAATTGAATCAGGCTGTATTGGAAATTTAACTGAAAATCAAAGAAGAAAGGTAACTCCAGACTAGACATTTAAACAACAAAAAAAATCAACCACAAACCTTATATATTTGTTCTGTGGAAACTATTTAGTTCTTACACTTCCGCGCACATTACACACGCACTTTTTTTACGGATTTTGCGCATAATTTATTTTATATTTAATCCTGACGCTTCGACTCCTTTATATATAGAGATCCTATGATCGTCATCCTATGATCCTTGATCATAGGATGACTAAGGTAATGGTCGTCATATATTTTCTACTACCTTCACAATTTCTTAATAGGGCACGTTCCTAATTGTTAAAACTTTATATAAATCAAATTGTTTTATTTTACATTTCATTTTGTTATTAAATTCTCACTACGATTACATTGTATATTACTGAGTCTACTACCAGTTTGAAAATTGGGAGGCCCTTCCGAGAAGAACTGGCGAAAGAAACTCGGGCATGTGGGCCGACCTCCATCTTACTGTTTTATTATTTACAAAAATTATGCGCAAAATCCATAAAAAAGTTGTTTTATTCAACTGTGGAATCTACCTTATTCATTGACCACAGTATTTTAAAATAAAACGCAAATGAGGTTGATAATGCCGAAAGTTGCGGGGACATAATCACTACATAGTATAAAACAAAGTCGCTTTCTCTGTCCCTATATCCCTATGTATGCTTTAATCTTTAAAACTACGCAACGGATTTTGATGCGGTTTTTTTTAATAGATAGATTAATTCAAGAGGAAGGTTTATATGTATAATATATGCATAATATAGTAGAGCGTTGCATCCGTGCGAAGCCGGGGCGGGTCGCTAGTTAAAACATATAATTTGGTTAAAGTATTTAAAATAATTTTAAAATTTTATGTATAATTAATCATAATCACTGGAAAGGCATCCTGTTTCCTAGCGCAACTAATAAAGTGAGTTTCAGAAAAATTAAAGGCATTATGATAATGACATGATGATGAATGACCCTTATACAATAATCTCATAATTAATTCATAGACCAACGTCGATTATTAGTTAATAGTAGCTACCAATATAATTTTTTACAACTATAATCAAACAAAACCAACAATTATTATTTTTAAAGCAGTTTCCTTAACCATACTCACTGAAATATTTTACAACGATTTTGTTTTTATATTAAGTAAGAAAATATTGTAGTATATTATAGAATGGTGCAGTGAAAACCCTTCTCAACAGTATGTCGATCGCGGGATAATACGTGGGGTGCGATGACATTTATAGAACAAAGGGGTTGCAGCCGTCGGGAATGTACTTTGTTTTCATACGATGACACTTTGCAAGGTCTTCTTCCTTTAAGCTATATACTTTGCCTTTGAGCGAAACCTTCTTATAACTAAAGAAATTATATAAAAAAATCTTTAGATGAAAACTCTGGTAGTTGAATACTTAGATAACAAAATTTTAACGAGCTCTTTATTTCCTCCTCTTTCTTTCTCTATTTTATATTATTTATATCTTATATCATATAGTAAAAAAGTAGGCAATAATGTTAGGTTAGGCAAGATTGTAAAATATAAAATAAACTAGATAGAGATAGATTTATTTGTATTTCTAGTTTCATCACCGCAGACTCTATTAAGTTGATTAAAATACAATGTAATGAAGGGTAATTTTATTCACAGAAAATAGATTGAAATTCATGATTTACAATATTAACAACATCAGTAGGTAATTATGAATTTGAACAAAAAAATACTTTGTCTAATTTAAGACAATAAGGCTTATTGATAAGAATTTTTAGAATAGTATTACCTGAAATTTATTTTGATTGTTCATGGAATTCTGTCTACCACCACAAGCGATGAAGCTAGTTTACTTTTTAGTTTTGTTTTAGATAATATAGCTCAAAGAACGATAGTATACATAAGGTTATGATGGCACTGACAGGAGCATAATCTTAATGTGTTATATAATAAGTTGTAAATAAAGGGAGATAAAAAACATGGAATACCCTTAAACATATCATCAGCACAACTATTAACTCTATACAAGTTATCAATAATGGATATGTATGTTACATATACACTTTTAATAAATTATAATAATCATATTATAACTAGGCGGTGCAGTCGCTAAGCATAAAGCTACGCTAGCACCATATATTGGAGCGGAGCGTAACACCTAAAAAAAAATTCTTTTCGTTGGGAATTTTTGCGAATTTCAAAATTCGGGCTCCGTCACAATCTGGTCCTAAACCAGTTGATTCGATTCCACACAAAAAATATTGAAATCGGTTAAGAACTCTGGAAGTTATAGCGTAACAGACATTGCGCCATTGAAGCTGATCCATGGGATTCCAATAATTAGAGATCAATTGTAAAATTTACAATTGAAATATTCCTAAATTGAGTAGACCTCATAATGATCGCATCATAGATCATTATATAAGTATCGATTCTATACGAAAAACCTCGTTTTTTATTTTAATTGACATTGACATCTTTGTCTCTAAAATCTAATCTTTTGACTAATTGGAAGCATTACTCATATGTCAACAAACTAAAATTAAATATAAAGCATATTAAAAATTACTTCGAATTATTATTACGAAGGAATCACCGTAAGCATGGCTTGTTAAATTTTATTTAGGATCCACAATACAAATAACGAAAGGTAGTTTAACTTAGTTAGCAGTTGTCAGTTTTGTATGTGTTTTGTGTTAGATATTTGATTTGCATAATAAATAAAATCGGCCTCTTTGTTTGAAGGTTTGAGTTCCAGGAAAACATAATGTACTTTGTGTTGTTAATGATAGACTTTATATTAAGTTCATCTCATCTGTATCTAAACCTACGACCCTATTAAGAGATATTAAAAAAGTTTTTTACTTCCCGTTCCGGTAGATGTCAAAATTAACTTCAATGGCTGATAGATTCATCCGATGTGCGATTTTTTCTCTTTTTTATCATCACTTAAGATCAGTAACGATAAAATTCAGTCTGTTTTTAAAGTACAAAAAGAAAACAATATTTAAGTTTCACATATGTTAATAATATAACTAAATTGATAACAACTGTACGATTTCCAACTAAGAGGGTAGTCTCTAAGAGTACCTACAGATTAAAGAGTTATAGAAGCGCTGCAAAATATTTGAATAAAACACTTTTTTACGGATTTAGCGCATAATTGATTATATATTTAATCCTGACGTTTCGACTCCTTTACAGGAGCCGTGATCACAGGATGACTAAGATAATGGTTGTCATATATTTTCTACTACATTCAAAATATTTTAATCGGGCACGCTCCCAACTGTTATTTTTTTTTATATTTATATTTCCGAGTCTACTTCCAGTTCGGAAATGGTAGGCCCTCGGGCAGGGGGACTGTCCTCCATCTTACTGTTATTATATGAATAAAACTTATAATTATTATAATTTCTTATTTTATTCAAATGTGTAATGTGCGCGGAAGAGTAAGTACTAAAAATGAGTGGAAGACGTTTATCTTAGTAAATAATGAGACAATATTTAAAATAAACGACATTTTATTCGAGTAAGCTTCTCCGAAAAGTTAAGCTTGTTACGGGATTAATTTAAAGTTTAACTCGTTAATACTGTTTTGCTCCTTTGGAACAAGAAATAAGCAACAAAACTCAATCCCTTATTGTACAAAGATAATTTTCTTAAACAATTTAGTGCTTCACTAGTGGTGTGGTGATAAGAATATTTAATAATGTTTATTTAAACGAGCAAAATCTACACTGCCCTCAGTAAGCATAGATTTTCAAAAAATATCTATGGTCTATTATTAGTTCATTACTGTATTAACAGAATATTTTATAAAAATCAATTCTTCTTACAATTTTAATAAAAATTCAAGAGAGAAGAGAAGAAATGGCGCCGGGATAGATCCCGGCGCAGTGGAACTGCTTGCTAGCAAGATGCCATCGGTTGCGACTTTTTATAGGCGTTTTATTGAGTTAGACATGAAACATGATTTAAAATAATGGAACATTATGGTCCCCAAAAATTATCATTAGATCCTATGACTGTAATCATATCTCTCTTCAAGAATCTAAAAGTAGTAATTGAGTTATTGACAAAGTTAAGTCTTGTAAGGCAACCATTATTATGGGCATGCCTCAGGGATCACCATTGGGCCCATTATTATTTCATATTTATATCATAGACCTCCCTCATTTTCCAAAATAAACTTATGGAAGACGGTACTGTTTGTAAATATCTCCTTAGTTTTTAAAGTTGACAGAGGCTGTTTGTGTTTGAACGATGTAAACAATGCTCTCTCTAAAGTAGTGGACTTGTTCACTAATAATAACTTGAGGCTTAACTCAAATAAAACTAAATGTGTAAATTTACTCTACCTAACGTGAGGCATGGCAAGACGCTGGGAAAACGTGAACGGCAAAACATTCAAACTTGTTAATTCCACTCTAGGCTCGAGGCTACAATGCGGTCCTCATATCAGGCAGATTTAGTTCCATAGTGTATGCTGTTTAAAAATAAGACTTAGGTTTGATATTAAAACAGCAAGAATGTTTTTATATTATTTTCATAGTAATAATGGCTTTATATACTATTTTTGCGGGGTTCAGCTGCCAGTATTACTTATTTTTCTATACTTAGAAAAAGACGATGATCTCTTTTTTTAGTAATAATAATTACGTATAAAATCCGTGCATTGCAATAGTAAATCTTTCTCATACATTTTAGCTAAGTCATGGCGTGGCGTAGCTGTTGGCATTCAATATACTACATTCAATAAAATTACCACACTTATTTTTTATCATATCAATTTTGTGAGATTTAAAATTTTACTGAAATTTTTAGCAACCGTTCGCCAGGATCTCTTTTTTAATTGTGACTTAAAAAAAGGCTACGTAACTTTTTTAACCCAATCACTGATACTTAAAGTAGCAGGCCAGGTTTGTCACAGATAAGTAAATAAAACTCTGTACTTTCAATTTTCATCGCATCGCTACTACTACGTTACAGATTACTCCTTATAAGTAAATCTATCGTAGAACTAATACCACATCGTGGGGTAAACGCTTAAAACATTTAATCTTATTATAATAGTGCTGAATATACATTTTATTTTAAAATTGACTTGAATAAAAAGATAATACCAAAAGAAGAAGAAATAAAAAAATATTACACACAAGACCAGACCGAACAAGCGTGCTCGATACCGACAAATTCTGTCTACTTCTTGATGTTCCCCAAATACATTTATCACTTGATTTGGATTACAAGCTGGAAAGCTGGTATATCTTCTAATACATACAGATCCCTGAACATCTTGGAAGTTTTTTGAAGTACGAGATTATAAGTCCTGCTTACCTTAATGTTTGACAGCGTCTTCGTCCAGCTTTAAATTTTATTATCTTGCAATTACATGGAGTAAACATCGAATTTATTTTAAGAAAATGCAAATATAAATTTAAATAATCTTTGATTAATGCTGTTACAAATGTATATACCTATTTTTAAACATCTTATAAGCAATATTCTAGTGGTACATGACCCAGTAATGGCAAAGCATTTTTTTTTATATTCTTTATCCAGACACGCCGATAATTTTATTAGTCCGTAACAGAGAAAGTGTAATTTATCTTTTGAAGATAATTCACTAATGTAGTTACATTTTTGGGATGAGATGCTGTTTGAATTCAATTTTATAAAGGTTAACGTAGGATAGTTATAGCACTGCCATGGCCATTTTATTATTTTTTATTTAACTGGTCGTCAGTCATTACTTACTACATGATACCTTATCAAAAATTTTAACCAATTTGAACTTGGCAGTTATTATAAATGGGCGTAAGTCATAAAGAAATATATCATAAAAACATTTTTTAATAGGGTAAAAAAATATTCAATTCGAAATTCAAATTGATTACTGAAATCGTAATTGACCGATATTTAACTTATTTCTAAAAATGCCCCACGTTGTGCCTTCGCTTCAAAGGCTAAAAACGAAAATTATTAACATTTTTCCTACAGATGGTAGATTGGTGAATTCCAATATATATTAAGAACCTTTATCGTGAACGCCTTCACAAACTTTGTGCCAAATTTTGATTATATGGCTTTAATAAAAAGCGCGAAAATCGTAAATTGTTTTGACGTTATGAAGTTATATTAATTTGGGCTGTAAGTAAAGTTAACTTTTTTTTCTTAAGAATTTATTAAGTTGGCTTATCAGAGTTAATGAAGACCTAACGTAACAGTAAATATTTATTTATGGTGATGAAATTCCGTATATAACAAGTAACTTCGATATCATTTTAGGTTTTTTATTTCTATCTGAAAAATGCAACTCTTGTTTATTTTTTGTGTCTAAATGATTGGAACCATGATTTTGAGTTTCAGAAATATGTTTTTTTAATTCTTTACTCAGCTGTGTGTAAAAAATCGAAAACACTTATATTTAAGTTATTTACATTCCACTTTGACGTTTAAGTGCATTGTGCTTAATTATCAATTAATACTTAATCTTTGCACATATTGAGCGAAGTTCTCTTTTAGGCAACTCACAAATTTCGCTTGTCTCCCTCCTGCTACTTAACGGTTCAACCGATTCGAACGAATTTTGGCATGAACATACATAATTATAACCTGACAAACATAGGCTGTGTAAAAAAATATAGACTTTACCACGGAGGAATAATCACCGAAAGAAAAATTCAAAAGCTGATCACAGCCAAATCGCTGAGACTACATTGATGAAATTTGGCACCAAAACTCACATCGTGGTCGTGACTAATGTGCAAAAAAAAGTTTGAAATCGGACATACCATAGAGGAATAATCACCCTTCGAAAATTTAATTGCTTCGCTCAGTATTTGCAAACAGCAGCATGTATTGCAGACCTAGTTTATTAAGTTATCAATCTTTATTTTATGATAAGTAGACATTCCTTTAATTCGTCATTTTAATTTAAATCATCCGTCATGTGTCAATAAATTACAATAGCAGTAACAATTTTTTGATCTTTCAAAAAAAAATGGACTTAAACCTACGTGTTGGTGTAAACATGCAGAAAGTTGAATAAAAAGTAGAAATATTTAAAGTAGAATCGGAACATAACCTTAATATGACTTCCCAATAATGTCATATCCAAACGAATTGCAATCAATAATTTCAATTCTGATAGTGCTGATTATCGAATCGCATTATTATGATTTTCATTTGAAAGTTAAAATTTGCGAGCGTTTTCTGATTTATGGAAACTGTGGCTTTCGACCAGATTAATTAGGTTTTG
Source organism: Calamotropha paludella (assembly GCA_927399485.1). NCBI lineage: Eukaryota > Metazoa > Arthropoda > Insecta > Lepidoptera > Crambidae > Calamotropha > Calamotropha paludella. The sequence goes on along the minus strand of OV656814.1, from coordinate 6,570,694 downwards.
TTAATTATGTAATTTTTTTACTGTTAGATTTAATGGTTTATGCCAAATAATAAGAAGGATATTTATTGACATTTAAAAATTAGAGTTTGTTCTTGTAGAAAAATATTTATCAAATTTGCAGTTGTTTTAAATTTAAGTATTATTTTTACTGTTGGCAAAGTATGTTACGATATAGTGAGCCTCCGTATGGAGCCGAATCAATTATAGAGAAGTTGGTGAAGGTACAATGTGCGTCGCTGTGTTGATGTTTGCGGCTATCCACATTTATTGCTATAAGTAAGTTATAAATTATTGTTTTATAGATAAATTTGGACAAGTGACGCCTAATTTAATCAAAAAAGTATCTAAATTTTAGTCCTCATACCATTCTTATATTATAAATGTCAAATAATTATTTTTTTTGTCTAAAAGTGAAGCTTGATAGGCAGTCTTTGCTAAAAGTGCCTAAAACTCCTATTCATACTCCTATTCGTACTCGTAAGGGAAAAGAAATATTTCTTTTAAAAATTTTAGTGGTACATCTTGGGTTAGAGATGAAACTAAGAAAACTATAAACTACAAGGAAAAATATCATAATAAATATTAAAACTAGAAAGATCCCACGAATTAGGAGAATTACAGAAAAGAAAAATTCAAAAAATTAATAAGTGAGTATTACACTGAATAAAAATTTGTTTCAATTGTACTTTAAAACAAACTTGTAATATACAATTATTAAAAGCTGAAGTATCAACCGATTTCATATTTATCATTCTTAGAAAACAGATTGAAAATGCAAATCTAGAACGACTTCTACGCCTTACTACTTTTAAAATTTGAATTGTGCTTAGCAAACTTTAAGATTATTAACGAGAAGACTAGAGAAAGATTTAATTCGCCTAAACATTCGCAATCATAGATCGAATCGTAATAAAATAAACGTTGAAGTAATAATTGACTTACTTTTAGGCTCATTGTGGCTATTCAGCAGTTTCGATCAGTATTTAGGGTTCATTTTATTATGGTACAGAAAATAAAGTATATTTTTGCCAAAGCTCTCTTCCGAACCTTACGTTGACCAAGTCGCTTTATATGATGTTAACAATAACTAGATGGATTCAGTCGCTAAGCATAAAGATTCACTAGCACTATATATTAGAGCGGAGCGTAATACTAAAAAAAATTAAATAAAAATAATGTTTAGTAACTTAAAAACTTGCACTTTTTGTTTCAATTCAAATCCGAAACCTGTTGGTTCGATTAATTACAAAATACGAAAATCGACTTAGAACTCATGGAGTTATGGCGTCACATACATTTCTTCATTGAAGCTGGTCCAAGGGAACTGCTCTGCTCCAAAAAAATCAGTTCGAAGTCGGCTTTATACATTTCTGGCAAATGTAAAGTGACAATTTGAATCGTGATGCAGGTTTAAGTCAATTCGAATAAGATGACCTCCTTTTTAGGCCATGAGTTCTGTGATTTTCATAAGTTGCGTGAGAAAAGGCGCCGAAATCTGTCATTCTTGAAATTAAATGTCACATAGCATTGCGTTACTCAACGGTCCGAGACAGATATCAGATTGAAAAAGTTCTGTCTTTTTGTGTACAGATGGAACCTGACGTAAGTGTTATTTATACAGGTACGCTTTAACATTTACAAGTTACAATCGACTTAAACTGAATTTATAGAATTTTTATTATATTTACTTTTAGATACTTTGCTATCACAAGCTCCGTTGTATTTCGGAAATATATATTTATTGACAATCTTTATTCTAAGGAAGGTAAGGTATCAGTAACAGATATGGCTTAAATATGACGTAAATGTCTAGATACTTCTATTTTATTGTGGGAAATACAAAATTTCGTAACTTAATCAAAGAGGCATGCGACACTCATGTGTCATTACTGTTAAAAGGATAAGTCTTTGATTGAAATGCTTGGAGAAAATTAGCTGGAACGGCATTGAAATATTATCAAATGACACGGTTGTTTCAAAATTTAAGTGTTTTGAGTCATTTTTTTTATTTTTTAGCACGTTATCCTCAGAGTAATCTCTGCATTAGGCTTGCTTTGTCTACTTAGCTACAATTTATTTAAATACGGCCGAAGCCCATCGGTTAAAAAGTATGATGGCACGTAATCGTATATTTTTTTTTTATCAAATTGTAAATATTGTTTGAAAACCTACTAAGGATTGTCTGTCTGTCAATTTTGCTGTTGAGATATCTTTCTCGCAACTTTTCCTGCAGGCAAATCTTAAGCATGCCAACCAAAGAAGTATTCGTAGCAAAAAGTTTTTTCTTCAACTTTTCCTTTAAATCCTCTGTAAAATGTTTCAAATGTTTTGCTGCAAATTAATTTGGGTTCTAAGGATGGTTAATGCATCTTTAAACGTTTCACTTTGGAGCGTTCATTCCAACTTTTCCTTTATTTTATTTAAACTTATCTTTCTTTTTATATAACTTTTTTTTATATTATAAAAATGGTTCTCAAAATTAAGGTGACATTTTGTAAATATGATCATTCAAAACTAGTTAAATAGTTTACGATAGCACCAGGACAAATTGAAGAAGCTAAGGAGAAGCAAGTTTAATACGGAAAATTCAAAAGCCATGTTACAATAAAAGCTTTTTTTTCAGTTTTAATAGTATTTCCGTCAAAGCCTATCTGTACCAAATTGGAAACTAGACAACGTATCCGTGAGGTTGCAAGGTAGAATGCTTTTGGCATTTAGTTAAAACATCCATACTGCTTTATCGTATGAGTGTTTCTCACTTATCAATCAATGGGTGTCTGTAGATATATTGTCTTTGATATTAAAGTTTTATATAACACTGGCTGCCTCTTTTCCCAGTTCAGTTATGGTGTTTTTCCCGCGTTATCTGAATAATAGGGCTTTGTGAATTTTTATTTCTCGTAAAACAATTATTGAATTTTTACGAAGATGTGTGCCATATCTGTCAATGATGACAAATGATGCGTTTGCCTTTGAATGAATTTTAATTTTAATTTATTTAGATGTGCGTGGTGGTAAGTTTTCATCATTATTTATAAGTATTTAAAACTTAGTAGAGTTAGAAACAATAATACTGTATTACGCTATTCAAGTAACTTTGTAGAGGTATTTAATTGTTAACTTTTGTAAGTGAAAAGGAAATACATTCTATTGTCCAAATGATTTCAATTGGAGCAGACAAATTTTCTCATCTAAAACTTATTTTGCAGAAGACAATATCGTGCGTAACCACTTTTATAATATAATTTGCACTAACATCGACGATTAAAATCGCGTGATTTTACAAATAACAACTTTCCTCGTTCGCGCATGACATAGAAATAACAATCTGATATATTAGTAAGTAATATACTCGTATGTATTTAATATATGTGTATAATGTATATTTACTAAATTAAAGTACATTTACTATTATTAGGTTATTTACTATTTTACGCAAAACATTTGTTTGCTTTTTTGTATCTGTGTAAGCACTGGAAGTGATCCATTTCCCGGATTAAAGTGACATAGGTCTTGTCAAGTTTTATAAAAGTCCATCCACAAGTGAAAAAACTTACACGTTTTTCTCGGAAATTCATTTAATCTGGGTTTCTTAAAGATCCTTTTATATTTGACGCGTTTTATTAAAGTGCTGAATTATATTTTTTTTTTACTTTTCCAGATTAAGTGAACTCAAACTCACTTCATTCGACACTAAGGCTTACTCAGATTTGTTCCAATATCAAATACTAAACAGCGATAAAAAGTAACCTTAGTATATGATTAATTTTTATCACTATATGTTTAGAATTTGATATTGGAACAAATTTTCAGGCCCCCTGAGAATTCACTTGTGAGCCGAGTCGATTTTTGCTAATATTTTTCTATTAAAATAATTTATCTTATAAGATAGCATTGAGAAAATGTAGAAAATATATAAAAGTTAAATACTTAGTATATGAAGTACGTATATTTGGTATAAGCCAATAACAAAAGCTTAAGTTGTTGATTTTCAAAACGCAAGTTCTTACAAAAACACTTAAAAAGCATGAAAAACATGTAACCATTAATAAAAATAGTGTAAATTCATTAAGATTGACGATTGACTATCATGACCTATATCGCACAGCGGAGAACTTTTTCAATGAAATCGTTTTCAATCTTTTCTTACTACTCTTAGCATCAACCTTTCTTAGACATTATCATAAGAAATTTCGAGGATGACTAAACTTTGGTAATTAGTCGAAAGTATACTAGAGATGCTTTTATGCATTTATTGCTATTTTGCCTTAACGTCCTTCAACAAGTTACAAGATCTTTCGACATCTAGTCAGTTTTTCTGACCTTCGGAATTACAATAAATACTTATTGTGGTGACAAATTAAGAATAATGGGGTTTATATAAATGTTTTTCTTAATATAATCTTTTTTGCTCTTGCAAGATTGATTTGTTGGTCTTGCAAGTTATATAATTGCATGTGAGCATATTTTGTGATATGTTTACAAAAAGAAAATGCAATAAAGATTTGAAAATTTGCATTATAAGCAGGGTATTCATCGACAAATCACAACAATATCAACAGTGCTCTTCGGTTGAGCCACGACACCAATACAGGCTATTTGATTAAAAAAATAACCTGTAGCTACGTCACTTCGCTCATGTACAAACCAGCAGTAAAAATTAAGTTACTCATATTAAATTCTTGTTCTACTTATACGCGTCTCATTTTTTTATTTTAGAGATTTTTTTAGTTCAACCAGAGAAATATCACTTTGACATGATAATGACAATTCTGACTGATTCTAAGAGACTTTTATTTGTTTAAAAGCGACAGAAATAAAAGATCTTTTTAGCCTGAATTAGACAACATCAATAGTGGTTCCAATTAAAATTCTGCCTGTCGACGGATATCTTTAAATATTTGTGATTTTCATAAAGCGGTTTTATATCTTCCCATAATGCCATAAAATTACATAATTTAAGCATTTTTCTTTTAATTATCTATAAAGGAACATAGCCAAAAAAGTTTAATGAAATATTTATAAAGAACACGAATTTTCAAAGCGTCGCTGGATACTTCATTATCCCATTTTAGTTTACCACGTTATTCAATAACACTTCTGATATCTTTTCATATCAAAAGATTCTCTGAAAACTCTCTCTATAAGCCGGCTTATTGGAAAAACTATTTCACGCCATATAATTGGAAGAGGCCGGGTGTGAAATTAAATTACTTCCGATTCACCATTGTGCTTAAATATCTCAATGGAATTCAAATATCTATTACTCCTATTAAAAGTAGTAATTTATAGATGCATTGATAAATAACGTTATTATATTTTTTCGTCATTTAAGAATTTAACTGCTAGATTTTTGCAGTTTACTCCTTAAGAATTGATTTTCATATAAGGCGCCCGTTAAAAAAAGTAAGTAAGTCAAGAGTAAAATTTTGTGCGCAACCTATAGTGCGCATATTTCACTTAAGTTTTGTTTTAATATTTTCTGTGCCTGGTCAAAGATAATCCTTCTTAAGGAGTAAACTCCAGCCATCATCAATATCAAACATCCCGTCGTTATCCGGGTGAATAACTAGAGCTACCGAAATAGACCTGTTCAATTTTGCCTAGTATTTCTTAAGCTTCTGCCAGCGCTTAGTCTTCATATTCCAGGTGCTACTATCTACTTTTTTCAAAGGCTACTTAAGCTGATTCGCATAGCCATCTCCTCATATTATTGGTATAATTACAACATTGGATGTAATACTTTTACAAGTCACCAACAATCGAAGTAAAAGAAGAAATAAGTAATTATTACATTTACTTACATTCCTTAAAAATGTTTATCTACTCTAATACTATAATACAAAGATTCTAAAACTGAAAACAAAATGCTTATGACAAACATTACGTACAGGCCAAAAATAATAAAAAAAAAGTTTCATTACGATACAGGTCTTGTATGGACACCTGTAACATAATATAACTTTTATATCATAACGATACACCTATACAACCTCCAGCTGGACCAAGGAGGTTGAACCTCTACTTTAAAAAGGTTTCAATGAACGAGTCCTCGACGACCGACGCAACACGCATGCGCAATTGATGTTTGCACCTTGGCGCCAACATTTGACATTTAAATAAATTTGTTGTTATATTCAGAGTTTTATTTGCAATATTGTTTTACATATTATAGTATGAGAGTAGATAAAGTAGTGTATGACACTGTACATAACTTGGTCTTATAACACTCGTGTGATGCTATAAAAAAACTCGCCTACGGCTCGTTTTTTTAAAACACACTCATGTTATAAGAACCCTTATTATGCAACAGTATCATAAACTACTATTACGTAATTTTTCCTCGCAGGTAATGTGCCACAAAGGCGTATATTGACTGTCGTGCTAGTCTTAAATTATTTTGTTTGATACTAAATTCTAATGAAATAACCTCTCTCTGACCGACGATCTGGTTAAGGTCGCGGGAAAACGCTGGATGCGGGCAGCACAGGACCGATCGTTGTGGAGATCCTTGGGGGAGGCTTATGTCCAGCAGTGGGCGTCGTACGGCTGATATGATGATGAACCTCTCTTTGACATTTTTATGGTTTTCTTTCTTGTTCATTAGTACAGTACCAGGGAAATACATCATTTATATATTTTTAAAAATTTGTTTCATAATTTTCTTCGTATTAATAAAAGATACAGTATAATTATAATAAGTGAGTGTCCTAATTAATTTGTGACTAACAGAGAAATCAAATTACACAAGCTATAATAAACACAGTTAATTATTCAATTTGTTTTTGCTTCTTCTCAAACCATGTTTTGTGCCAGTTCTTTGTAATTATCACTAGAGGTTTTGTAAAATGATTATTTACAATTGATACAAAAAGAAAGTTATTAAATTTATTAGCTTAGAAATTTATAAATTGTATTAAATTCAACTTTAGAATTAAAAGACAGCGGTTATTATAGTTTTATTTTACCTAATATAAATTGCAAAAGATGAAGGTGTTATGAATTATACGCTACTGGACAATATTAGAGGTACACTATTGACCTCTTGAGATATGACCTGTACCTTTGTTTACATTATTAAAATGGGATTAACCCATAACGAAGACCCAATGCGGATTGGTGGGGTAACACAAATACTTATCATAGATTGAAGACCAATCACCCATATTCTACATAGCTTTTGCGAGAATTGTTTAAACACTACAATCAAAGCTGTCTAAGCAGTACCTTGGTACCGGAGAAACTTAAAACAGTTTGTATTTTTTTTAATTTTTACTAGAAAAAAATCACCTTCTCCCAACAGACCCGCCGATATTTTTCATGTTTTAATTAACATTACCAACGCCATCACAGCATATTTTAGGTAAACTTACAATATTGAGTGTAATGCTTTTAAAAGTGTCGATAAGGAACTGTATTGTAAAAATTATATCTTTTTATTATGATATTAAAAGAAAACATATAAAATTAACACTTTTATTTTTACACTTCCGCGCACATTACACATTTGAATAAAACACTTTTTTACGGATTTTACGCATATTTTATTTTATATTTAATCCTGACGTTTCGACGCCTTTACGCAAAATCCGTAAAAAAGTGTTTTATTCAAACTTTCAGTTAAAATAATCTTAAATCAAACCTTTCTTTCGAAGCTAAAAAGTTTCGGATTCGTGTTCCAAAAGGAACACTTGTTTTTATGCTGTATAACCAGAATCATCTATATATATATATATAAATTCCGTGTCACAGTGTTTGACCGCAATGAACTCCAAAACTCAACCGATTTCGATGGTTTTTTTTTCTTATTAGCTGGACTTTTTCCAACTTAGGACATAGGATAGATTTTATTTTAATTCATAACCAAAATTTTTTGTTATGAAAATTATAATAATTGAGCTAGAGCGACGCGTGGCCTGGTCAGCTAGTATTAATTTATAATTTCTATGACAATCACTTCTGTATGTATCATACATTAATTCCTATCCGTAACCTAGTGCACACAATACAAGCCTCACATTACTGACTTTGGGTAAGAATAATGGGAGAAATTTCATTTTGATACATTATTGTATTTTCCTTAGTTTTCTTCTCTGTTACCTTACATTTATTTTGATCTTGTGTATATTTTTTCGTATCCATCTTGAAAGCCGTATACGCAATTACATAATTTAGTCACATTAATTCATTTTCTGGGAGTAAACACATTTGTCCTCGGGCTAACGAACATTCTCCGACTCGAGGTATGAAAGTCACGCAAACTATGCCTTTTGGGGACTCCATTTCAAACATTTGCCAAAAATTCCAGTGAGATTGACACTTGAATAGATTTTCTTATATTATCAAAAGGAAAATTGTAAATTAAATTTACAATTAGTGTCACATTACTCACATTTATTCTCCCATAAAGGAATAAAGATTTACCTTTTATTCAAAATGCGTGTATTTTATAAAAGGGGCCTATATTCACTGCTATAGTATCGAATAAGTATAAGCTTGCGCAAAGAGCTGTTTTAAAGGAACATATAAATGTTCTTTTATTAAACGGTTTCATTTAGCTTACCCCGTTTGTTTAATTTTGTAGGGTCAAATTTAGTAATTGAAATTTCACCCCCTTTCTGTCAACCGATTGTTCTGAAATTTCGTATACGCCTTTGTTTCTAGTGACAATACAATTATGTATTTTCAAATTTATTGTTGTAAATTCAAGATGGCCGCCGCTACAAAATGGCGGATATTGTTTTTTATGTTTTGTTTGCGTGATGTACACAAACAGTTAAACCTCGGTCGTGGATATTTATATATATTTCTATAAATAATTATTAAATATCTATGTATGATATATATATGTATATCTATCCGTTACTCTAGTATTCTAGCCGTCTAGCCCAAGTTAGCCTAACAGTGCTTACTTGGGCTAGACTGATTATTCTGAATGTAAGGAATATTAGTATTATTATTGAAAAGTGAAAGAGATGGGAATTAAAAAAATATATAAAAGCATGTTCTATTCTCTTCGATGTACTTGATAAAGTAAAGTCGTAAAGTAGATCGTATTGCCTCGCTCTAAAATGACGAAAACCTACTTGTTTCAAGACTTTTAAAGCAAAAAGTTTTGATATCTAGAACATTGATATTTTTTTTTAGTTCAACCACTGTTTATAAAATTGTATAATATTTATGATTTTATAAATAATATTTTATTTCCATAGAACGATTACGGATGCCTAAAGGGCACATATTCACTTTTTTTATTTAATAGGATTAAATAAAAACACTTTTAGTCCTTTTAAAGAGCCGTGTTCAAAGAATTACTGCTGAATTTATTATTTATTCAAAGAGTGAACGCGAAAGTCTAAGAACTAAAATAACATTTCTTTTTATGAAGATTTACGGTATTGTAAATAAAGATACATATTTATTACACGTCTAAATAATAAAACATTTATTTAGCGTAAAGTAGTGGGCAACCATAGTGGTTTTCTAGACGAACGGCATCTCCCTTGAGAAACTCTGCGAACCATCATATATTCACTTCAGTGTTCCAGCTGGAGAGAGAACCCAAGGTGCCGAAAGGGCGCCTCTTACAACTGAAATGCGGAAGAACACTCACATCCAGTAATTAAAACGAAACACATTACATCCAAATAGTTTTTTATACCTTCCACTAATTCTTCTCGAAAGGGTCTCAGAACTGGTGGTAGATTCAGTACTTAAAAGTAACTTAATCAAATTTAAAACCAAACCAAAATAATATTTTGGCATAACGTGTATTGGTTCTGATGTCGTCTTGATGAACTAGGACAGCGATACCATCATGTAACAAATTTATAAATATTCATTTAACAAAACTGTAAATATTTTTTATATGAACTAATTCCCTTTTGGCCGTTTTGAGACCAGTCGAATAGCTTACGTTCTACACGCGGCTGTGAAAAGATTAGTTGAAAGTATCTCCCTGTCTCACACCTCTTTTAATCATTATCTTAGTCATCCTGAGATCACGGCTCCATTAAAAAAGGGCGATGAGTATTAAAACGAAACATTTCAAGATACATCAACATAAGCCACTTAAAGTTTTCCTCTACTCGGCCTCAAACATTTCCTATGAATACAAACACGTCAACCACTGCGCCTTAATTCGATCTCCTCTTTTAACATCCATTAGATTAAAAAAACGGGAAAACAACTGAATTACTGAACAAGATCAAATGAAATTATAATTCAATCAGTGATCTCGACCCAACTATCAATAGACCAATAACTAAATATGAAAGTAACGTTGGTTGAAACGTATTATCTGGTCGCATTGACCCAGTGGACAAGGGTTAATTTGATTTCTAACTCAGAATCCAAGGTTGTGACAAACGGGATCATCCCGACAACGTTTGTGAAAGCAAATGTTTTTTGTTCGGTGTAATTACTAGACCATTCGGTATAAATTTATCTTGTTTAGGAAAGGTCTGAAATTCAATATGATCCTACGATTTAGATGGAGGTTTCGATACATTAGCATTTCTAGGTTTGTGTTTTTTAACTGGGTTTTTATTGTAAAGGGATTTTATCGCAAATGGCTTATGACCTTCTTCTTTCAAAACTGTATTTGTATAAAAAAATCATTTGTATAAGAAATGCACTTTTATGTACTGGGTAAATATTAGATCTTTTAAATTCAATTTTTCTTCTGTCGAGTTTATCAAAATATCTGTTAAAATATTTATATGGTCTGACATTATTTTAAATTGTGGTAGTTTGTAATGTATTATTAATAACAAACAGTATTTATTTACGTAAAATGTATCATATTAATTGTTTTCATCAGTCGCTAATCTAAAGGCATGAAGTCTTCAACGAATTTGTATCAAGTCCCATCATAGTCCATTATCCGTATCAGCAATTTTTTTAAATATTTAAATTATTTAGACCTTGATCTTGTTTATTATAATCAGTAACTCTTTATGATCAAATTCCATAAAATTATTCGATTACTTGCATGAAACCTTCGTTGTTCGATTTGAAATATGTAAACGAAGTACAGAGTTAGGTTTAAAATTAAAATTTAAGTTGTAATCAGAATGCAATTATCACTTTCTTATTTATGACGTCTGAAAAATCAAATATATTTTCCTTTAAGAAAATAACGAGATATAAAATCAACACATCACCCTAAGGAAAAAAGGTCGAAATATCTCAATTATTAATAAATTATGAATCTTGAGTTTGGATAAAGTTTGTCAGTTTTAGATAGATGTACGTAGTACGTAGGTACAAACCTACTAAAATTTTGCTTTTGTAAACGCTTGTTTTGGTTTTATTAGAAAATTACATAAATTACGAAATGCGGAGTGTTCTGGTACCACAATTACAACAGAATGCTTGAGTAAGGAAAATTAGTGTTTCATTAAAACGATTATAACAAAATCATCCAAGCATACATAATTTAGAAGCACTTAGTATGTTGGTGAAGGAAGCGCCGCGCCGGGGACTCTTATATTTCGGAAACTTTTCAACTTTGGCTTCTGTAAATTACATTTTGCTTGTATGTTTATCGAGAAAGAGCTCATTCATACGTAATGAACTTCCCAAGTTAAGTTTCTAAGCATTTAATTATACATTTTATTGTTTCGGTGATTTTCATAAAGTCAGTAATTTATATTCTTCTTTTCATTAGATACTTGTAATAGAAATTTCATATTTATATTAATAGTACTAAGATTTATTTAACCAACTATAAATATCATATTCTATCATTTATAAAAATAATCAATTAAACTAAATTTACTTTTAAGAATAATATTTTAATATCATAATGCAGTGATTCAAGTTATAATTAAGTAATTCTCAGTCTTAGTTCACTCAGTGTTTTGCGTTATAAATAAATTTTATTATTATAGTCTCTCATCGAAATTCAGGATTTCTGAAACTAAAATCTTTTCCATAACTATCTTACGATTTAGACAAATTGTTTGATATCTAATTGTTTTATCTATTTTCTCGTTATCTCAACAGTGACTGCAAAAGTTTAAATAATACTCGGATTCGTAGAAAAAAAAAACACGATGCTATACTCAAATAAAATATGACACTGTGTTGACCCCTGTTGAAATACATAAATAAATATTGGAAATGTCACATTAGCTTTGACCTCAATTATTAAAACGAAGTAAATTTTACTACGAATATTATATTGAAAATCGATCTAAAAAGTCTTTAATAAATTGAGATCTCTTGTTAAGCCCTGATAATATCACCTAGTTGTCCGTTTATCTTTCTGTAATGACCTTCTTCTCAGTAACGTGTTGAGATATTACTAAGATCTACAAACTCTTCAAACTGTGAAAAAAAACAATTTCTAAATCAATGTAATCAAAAGACAAGACTACACGGAAATCAAAACCTTTTAGGTATTCCCGTTGATCTAGAATCACTAAAATTTTGAAATGAGAAATGTCTTATATTACAAGTAAATAGAAAAATTTGAAACCGTAGATTGGTATAAACATATTTTCCGTTCGTACACTGACGTCGACCATTATTGGTTTATCGGAACAAAAGTTTTTCAACGGCTTTGTCCCTCAACACTAAATTGTAATCAGACTTTCTGATGACTGATTAAAGAAAAAAATTAAAACATACTCTGAAAATGTAGAAAAAAACTTTAAAACTGGGTTCCCTTGATTCACAAACTATTTATTTTTCTTTAAGTTTATACGGAATCCTCTGTGCGTGTCTTGGTAATTTGTTTTTTTACTTAAGCGAAGATACTTAACACTTTGAAAGCGACTTAACACTTCAAAGAAAGAATTTTTCCGTTCACATAAAATATGTTAATACTCCACCATCCCAAATTATACTTTTGATAGTGTTATGTTTTTGTAGGTGAGATGGGTCCAAGGCTTTTAAAGGGTACGGAAATGGCCCCGTCTCTAAGCCTTGAAGATTTATTAAAATAAAAGACACGAAACTTATTTATTATTTATATAACCAGTGCAGTGTGTTCTTCGTACCTATAGAATGTAATTAGACTGTAGATACTTGCCTCTCGCTTCAGATGTGTCCTAGGGCGAAGGATTTTCTTCACTTAACTGATAGGCCTACATCCTATTAAAAAGCTTCAAAAAGCTTAACAGTTAAACCTTTGGAGGCAGCTTTGATTGGACTTTATGTATAGTCCAACAATTTTTATTTCGCAGAATAAAAACCGCAACTAGAAGTCAGCTGCTGTAATTTGTTTTAAGGAATTAATTAAAAAGATCCGACATTATTATATTTATAACGATCGGACACATCTTCTTACAACATAAAAGATATCAGCTACAATTTATTAATAAGTTGGCATCGATTAAGTAATAAACGAAAAATTATGGGAAAAAGTAGCTACAATTAAAAAGCTGATACTGTATTTAGTCTATATTTAAAGTCTATGATATAGGTAAAAAAATCATCCATTTTATTTAAATAGCCGCGATAAAATAAAAGCAGCAGAATTTGTAAGAATACAATTCATGTCTTGAATAACCGTGTTATATCTGAAGTCTCTAATATAATTTAGATTAAATAAATGAAAATAAATAAATCAAAGTTTTTTATATCTATAGAAAGTTATTCATTTAGAGAAGTGAACGCAATATTGTAAAATCTGCATAATTAGGAGGTAGATTTTTTGTTAGCAATTTCTAGCATACTGAAAGAAAATCGTCCCGAATAGTTAATGCCACTTTAAAATAAATAAAACCATTATATATTTTGTCATCCAAGCATTGCTGCTAGATTATTAAATCCAAAGAAATGGCTACTAGTAAAAAAACTAACTTGTCTGAGGTGCCAGGTGGGACTCGAATCCAGATCTCATTATTGGTAGCTCGGCATCTCAATTAGTAATAATAATAATATTTCTTTAATTTACAGCAATCAGTTCAGCCTAAAGTCAGCACTGTAAAACATACGGTATGTTTTACAGTGCTGACTTTAGGCTGAACTTATTTACCAAGTACCGTAAGGTAACGGAATTATTGGAAGAGTACTCGGATAGCGAGTTAATGTCGGTTTAAGTCCCGCTCGACACTGGAGAAAACATGAAATTTTTATTTAATAATAATTTTATTAAATCAAACTATTTTGTAAAAACAATACTCGTGTTTTGGTTACCGTTTACCAAAAACATAGTCAATATGGTGGTCGGATATAACTTGATGATTAATAATATAATTTGCATAGTATGACTAGCATACCAACTTATCAAATTAGCATACAGAATACATTTTTAATGCTGGTCAGAACATCAATATTTTTCAATCTTTGTTTATTTAGGAGCTTTTGTCTTCTGACATGCCAGCTGCATCGAACTTTATTTAAATTATTACAAATCTTATACATCTACCAATAAGTTACATAAACATAGAGCTGCCGCAGATTGGGGGTTACTCAGAATGCTCTGAACAATCCCCACATCCAGCCAATTAATTCTAAATGTACTTATAAATAGTTTTCTTTGAGCTTGGTTCCGCTCACATTCCATCAATAGATGATGCACATACTCAATTTGTCCACATATTTTACAATTAGGTGAATTTATTTTGTTCATCATGTATGCAAACTTCCTTGATGAAACATGACCGGACGTTTCAGAAACTAAGTGTAGAAAATATTAAATAGTTCTAATTAGTTTCAATCTTTTAGAATATCTTTTACTAAGATACGGCTTAATAACAATCCCTATAACTCAAAACAACAAACATAAGACACATTTACTAACATGAACAAAACATTTTTGTCAGTTTTTTTTAGCAAAAGTTATGCTTAACGTATAATTTAAATGGCTGCGATGACGTATGCGACTTATGAATACTTAATGAATACTTACGCGACATATAATTATAATTTTTTTTGATGTAACAATAAACTTGAATCTGCAAAAGATCTTATAATTAATTATACTGATCTTCCTCTGAAGTTTAGCATGTACTTCAGTACTTCTTCCATGTTTCTCTCCATACGCGCTATGGACAAACTTGATAACACAAAACAAATGCGTTGCCATTTTTAAGCTGCTTGTAATCGCGCTCGTTCTGGGCGAGTGTGCTTGATCAATTCCCAATTGAAAAGGGTTGCGGAGGCGAGAAGAGTCCAATGGGCGAGATGTAGGCTGCACATTATTTTAACACCTTTTATGCAATCTATGCTTTAAAACTTTTTAATGAAATATATATTAAAACGTTCAAGATGAAGAGGTCGTAGACACCAATGCTCCTCGATCCTCGCTGATATACTACGTTCGTGGACCACTCGTAAAACAAACCTTAAGCTTTCCACCAGGTTGGATTACATACTAAGTAATCATATATCTGTTTAAAATAGTATTTGAATTGCGAGTTATACAAATAAACACATACCTATTTTTACATTTCTATATGATTTGGAATAGAATACAGAGACAATAACAAAAGTAAATACGTATTCGAATCAAAAATGGAGTGTATCATTCCCGAGTCGACATCTCAAAGCGAGCGCCAGTATAACAATCAGCGAAGACAATGTTCTTCAGATTGTATTGTTACTCTGTGATTTTATCGGAATCGAAGACTTTCTATCGATAGAGGACAAATGAAGAACTGAGAGAACTCATAATTTTTACGATTTATATTTAAATATACTTAAGGTTTGTTTTGAGCGTTTCTAAGTTGCATAAAAAGATTTAACATAAATTTGCAATGAACCGAAAACCCGAGCTTCAGTTACTTATCGCTTTAGCGTGAAGATTTTAATGTATATCTAAATATATTTTTATAGATTCCAAATTCTATATATATACTGCTCTTAAACGATATGGGTAAGACGGTATAAAACTATACTCTTATTGTTATGGTTATGGTAATGGCGTTGTTACTACTATTACAGTCGTCAATAAACTGTCCTTACTCCCTTGTGTACAGAACCTTTTCTATTGCCTTTTTTTAAAAGCAGATTATAATATAGAAATAAATATAAAAGGCTATAAAATCCCAGTGCTCATCATATACATATTATTTCTTTATTAGTGTTTAAACTAAGTGCATAAAAACCAACCAACGAAACCAACTTTATTTTCATAAAATGTTCAAGTAAACCCTTTCAAGGAAATTGGTAAAATTTTTGTTCATGTCATAGAAAAATAAACTTAAATTTCTTTTAAATATTCGGATTAGATGATTTGTGGTTTTTGATTTCCAGACACAAGCGTTTTTGTTATTGAAATTGAGTATAAGAAGAAATGTATGTGCCAAAGTCTCATGTTTTATCAGTCGGTAATCCGAATTATGTACACTAAGGTTTACACTAAGGTAAGAGTAGAGTAATGATTCTTTTAAGCCGAAGCCTAAGGCACAAGTTAATTGCGTTTAAACCAAAACATAAAGCCAATGTTATGAAGTTTACAGATTAACATATAATTTATGTTCTGATTCATACCGAAGCGACAGAAATCATTTCTCTATTTGTATTAACCAAATATCGGTAATGGATTATATTACGCTATGTGCAGAGTTCTACTTAGCTATTGAAAATTTAAACGCATTGTCAGTTACTGTACATGAAGAAAAGCAGTTGCCTGCATACTCTTCTTTCTTAATTGAAATTAAACACCTTTTACTTGTGTTAAATTTATATTGCACAAAGGTCGATAGAGCGTGCTTTGCTCGGAGTTTTCCTACGTGATCGAATCAGAAATATTATCCAAAGAGAACCAAAGTAACCGACACAGCCCGCAGAATTGCGGTGGCAGTGGGCGGGGCACATAGCTCGTAGAACTAACGGCCATTGCGGCAGAAAAATTCTCAAGTTGCGACCACGGGCCGGTAAATACAATGTAGGCAGGCCTTCTACTCGGTGGAATGACGATCTGATGAAGATCGCGGGAAGCACCTAGATGGGGGCAGCAACACCGGTCGTTGTGGGAATCCTTGGAGGAGGCAGTGAAGCAGCAGCTAGCCTTGCCCAGCAGTAGACAACGTTAGGCTGACACGACGACGGCCTTTTACGAGCTAATAAAAACTTAATGTATTTTTTTTATTTAACCTGATATTTTAACTATCATTTTCTTGATTGTGCCTTATTACTATTGCACTGATTAAATTTAAACGCCACCTTTAATAGCCTTGCAATAAATAAGTAGTAGAGCAGTTGACATATCAGCTTTGACCCAAGCGAATCGAGTTCCATCTACGGCAATGTACTACGGACAAGGACCAGAAGGGGCCAGTTTAAGTATTATAAAATCATTGTTAGTATTATATGTATATAAAAATATACCAATGGCTTTTGCGATCCTTCTATATTTTCCTACATCTCTTTTATCACAGTCACTGGAAGTTTAAATAACAATTTAAAAACACTGTGAAATTTTATTGGTATTCAAAATAGTCATTAGGTTCTGAAGGTATTCCCACGATCAATTTTGAAATTATAAATGTATGTATATTCCAATCATATTTGAAATTTGATATTCGAATACCCGGCAACTTACATCAGGTAGTTAATATAGTTAGAAACTGGGAATATAAGTTATGGGTAGTTTAAGGTAAAGATTTTGGGAAGGGCTTAGTTTAATGTATTCGTAACTATAAAGCCGATAAAGTACAAAGTATTTTTTAGGGATCGGCCCCCGCTTTTATTTAAATTGAAAGTTTTTATAAAATAATAAAATCGTTTTTTTTATTATTTTATGTTAAATTTGATCTTTAAGTGTTTTCCGAGATAAATGCATATTCCATTGTTTTATTTACAGTGATTAAACAATCGAAAACCTGAATTGATTTTTGTGACAGTATTTGAGAAATGTATTTTATGTAATATTATTGGCTATAATTAAAATTTAAAATATATAGAAAAACGTGTTGATAGAATAAGTATCTGTGGGATATGAGATTAAGTCGCCCGGCAATCGGACAGATTCCTAAATCACGTGGATATCAAGGTTCTGTTGAATCCAATCATGTTTTTCTGACATACATATAAGACCAACTAAATATATTATTTTATATTTTTATCGAAGGATTCTCGAACTCAATTCGTATCTCCTAAGATATAACCGGTGAGAATTTAAATACAAAATCGCCAAAGCATTTTACTTTATTCGATTTTTTATTAATTCACAAGGTTATCTGATAATGTGGAGATACTGATATTTACGAGGTGGATTGCTATATAAATTCGTTAAGGTTGACTGGGAGGGAATGCAGTAAGCGGTACCTAATCCGCCTGATGTACCATTTTATATTGATGCTCAATTAAGCTTTGCAAAATAAATGCTTTCTTTCACTTTCATACGATTCACCTGTCAAAATTTACGAGCCTGTTACATAGAACATATAAAGGAAAATGAAAAATATCCCAATATCCAAATATGGATCAAAACCATGGTAGATAAATCCCCTGCTTTCTTTGTGGCATAACTTTGAGGTTTTTATTGTATTTTGCTCTTTCGAATAATCGCATTTGTGACGGTGCCCGATTTCTGCTTATCGTCCACTAACTTTCCATTGAATTTTCAACTAATTTTTACATACTTATTTGTTTAATATATATATATGATTTGATTTCTATATTTGGTTAAAAAATATTTTTATTAATTTGGAATACATATACGAGTACTTCATTACCACGGCAATTCTAAAACCAGCCTTTGAGATGTTCAAATGATTAAGATCTTTTTCGTATCGTATATTTTTAAGGCAATAATACAATAAAAACGTTTTTTTTTTACAAATGATTGTTTAAGTGTCAAATAAAATCTACAGTGATAATAATAACACAAAAGTAACGAATGACAAACATTTGCAAATGTAACGTAACACGCAGTGCGGCTTACCAAATAACGAGACGTCACTGCGAGATGGATGAGGCGAACGAATCAAATGTATCGAGTTCCTTAGACGTTTTTATTTTGATTTATGTTTTGATAGTTATTTTTTTGTTACAGTTTTTTTTTAAAGTATGTCAAATCGAATCTAAAAAATAAAGGAAACTTTATTTTAACTTTTTTAATGTTCATATCTTAATATATATAAATTACGTGTCACGTTGTTTGTCTGCGATAAACTTCGAAACTAATTTCTTTCCAAATTTGATTTTTTTTTTAATTTTGCTGGGTTGGTTGGTTGGTTGGTTGCGGACATAGAATAGGTTTTATTTTAATTTATACTACAGCAACGCGTGGCCGGGTCAGCTACTAGGTACCTCTATAAATGTAACCAGAACTTTCAGGTATCCTTTGGTAGTATTTGTCCAATGACGCCTTATAACTCACGTTAAGACACATACAGACTCTGTGCTGAAACTCAATTTATGCAGCTCATTTTTCAGTATTATTTTGCTTCTTAGCATAAAATAATCGAAAATAAAATTCCTTTTTTAAAATACCTGTTTTATATAAATTATTTTTTCATCAGTTTCAATACTCTACATAAAATATATCTAAATTAAAGTATATTAATCAACAGTATATAGGTATGACATGGGTAATAGCAATGATATTTTTTTATAACGTAAGGCGTTGTGGTGTAGCTATTCAGCCACAAAAGCGTATAAATAAAATTAAAAATGTACGCAAAGGGAAAACAGCGTGTAATAAATATTCTGACAATTTGTTAAACTCGTAAAATTTTGAGAACCATAAACAATGCCATTAAAGGATTCATCACAGTTTCAAACGCACCCGGATTGTGATAAAAGCATATTACCAAAAGTTATATCGCCTTATGGTTTACTCTATTTACGGTTGATGATCTCCTTTTATCGTCAAAGAAAATTAAATATTTATTCCTCATTTTTATTAATATGCATTCAGGAAAATTACTTTTATATGTTAAAAGTTTTATAACAAAATTGGAAATACCACACAACAATAATTATTTTCATTTCATATATCTTAATTGTGTATTTGATTGACTTGACAAATAAAATTGGTTAAGTTGATACCGATGATAATTTTAACATCGAATTTTTCTTCGTGTACGTTTATAAAAAAACTATATTTAAAATATTTCTTACATTCACACCAATTAGCCTAAACCAAATCAAATCAATTTATTTAATCGAGAAACAAAGTCTCATAATCATTAGTAACAAGGGAGCTTAAAGCTAAGTTAGTATATGATATTTTTATTCTAATTATATACTTAATAAAGTCTAATTTCCAATAAATAAGTTGTTAAAATCAATTTATTAAATCATGAAATCAAATTATCAAATCATTGAAACAATCTAAAATCAAATTCTAAAATCAAATTCATATAACAAAGCTATCAAAATCAAACTACTGTAATTAAATTATTATTAAAATCAAATCATATATCACTGCAAAATTAAACACTGTAAGGCTTGTGTAATTGATAATAGGTTGACGGATAGAACTACATACATGATACATAGATAAGCTATATTCATAGAGTTATATATAAATACCCATAACTCAAAAATATTTAAAAATTTAAAATTTAATATTTAAAATAAATATAAATGCTTATATTCATCGCACAAATGTCTTACACCTCTGGGACTCCAACTTAAAACCATCGGACAAAAGGCAGAGTCACTACTGTTGCACCAAACGGTAGTGAACTCAACGAAAACTTAGATCTGGTTAAGAGATTAGTTGCAATTATTTTAATACATAGTAGAATGTACTTAAAAATATTAGTGATGGGGCTGAACATTTATAAATGTTAACCGGATGCCTTTAGCTTTTTTATGGATTCCACAGTACATCCATTAGCTTTTTTGGAAAGGAAAAAAACTGTTTTACATAACAAAGCAGAAAATTAAAATGAAGTGATTTATTGTGTTTAATATTATGTTGCTGTGAATCAAACAGGGTTAATGCACGATACTATTACAGCAACGTATACATTTAAATAGGAACTATATACAATCACCAACAAAGTAAAACTTAAAAAGCCTAAGCTCTCTGACTTATATATAGTCCGTTTTTTTAGCATTAGAAAGAACAAAATTTGGGTACTTTATTGTACACATATAATGTAACAAGCAAAACGTAACATCGTGAAAAGTTTACACTAAAAAGTACCTTAAGAAGCAGAAGTTGCAAACTTGTGGAATGAAACGTTGGTCAGTTTGACACGACAAAATTAAAAAGTACATGCCGATGTTGTAATACGTACCATATTAGGTGATTTTTAAAATGGTCGCTTAACATGGCCGCCATTTGCAACAATAGCGGCAAATGTCAACGTCTGCATTTACTTGTTTTGACTATTTTCTTTGGTTTATTGTTAAGTTTCTATTGTTTTTGTTGAAGTTTTTTGTTAAAAGTTTTTGATGTTATTTGTTATTTAATCTGTTCAAAATGGACGAGCCTGAAGCCGGTCAAAGTGGACTCCAGCACAAGGTTAGCCACCACTGCTTCTTTGTTTACATAATTTCTAATGCTAAAAAAAATGGACTATAGATATAGTAAATACAAAAAATAGAAATAAGGGAAACCTAAAATATGGTATTAACTATTTTATTCATGGATGCACTTCATATTTTAACTGTATTAACAAAAAAAAATTGGGCTTTCATTACCTAAATAAACCACTATAATTGCCATTATAATTTCTATTACCAAATAGTGCAAAGCTCAGACTCGCAGCTTATATATCCTTCTTGCATAAATTTAACTAAGCGATGCAGTCGCTAAGAATAAAGCTACGCTAACATCATATATTGGAGCGGAGCATAATACCCAAAAAATGAAAAATTGTTTTTTTTTACAATGGGAATTTTTGCGAATTTTAAACTTCGGTATCCGTCAGAATCTGGTCTTTCACCTGTTGATTCATTTCCACACAAACAATATTAAAATCAATTAAGAACTCGGGAAGTTATGGCGTAACAGACATTGCGCCATTGAAGCTGATGATGAGCTCCAATAAACTCAAACAAAAACTGTTTAAATAATTTAGAGTTAACGTAAAATAATCTTGTGTAATATGATCGATAAAAAATTCAGTTTAAGAAAAAAGCGGCTTAAATATCGTAAAATCAAATACAAGAAATGTTATGGTTGAATACAATTAAGAAAAAGCTTTTATAAAACGAAAAAATATAATAAAACACGGGTTTCATAACACTTTAATAACTCTCTGACGAAAATCGTAGTCGAATGCATTGTTTTTTTTCTTTATCCTTCGTGAATCTTCCATGAGTTATAAAATACATAGACGGTATACCGACTCCTCTCTTATCTTTATTTTTACTTACTTAATATTCATATTTTGAAAAGTCATCAAATAAGTTGCACATGTACATAACTTTTTTTTTTCTTTATTTGTCACTAGCGACCCGCCCCGGCTTCGCACGGATGCAATGCTCTACTATATTATGCATGTATTATACATATAAACCTTCCTCTTGAATTACTCTATCTTTTAAAAAAAACCGCATCAAAATCCGTTGCGTAGTTTAAAAGATTTAAGCATACACAGGGATATAGGGACAGAGAAAGCGACTTTGTTTTATACTATGTAGTGATTATAAATGCTTATACAATGAAACTTACCATCTATAGCTAACACAAAGGAAACCACTAGGGTTTGTTCATTGTTGTACTTGTATGTTGTATATTGTTGCACTTGTATTGCTATAAATTTAACATAGAGTTCACGCGTTACTTATAGCATCAGTGATTTATTTATAAAAAACTGGCATCAGTAATGTATTTATAAAAAACTAAATGTTGCTATCAAATTTATCAGCAACTGAGACCTGTGGATCTATTATGAGTTTATGCAAGCTATTTTCGTTAAAGAAAACTATCGTTAATACAACCTCGTCTTCCCTTGGGATAAATGTTCTGTGACACGTGTCGTGAGATATATTTGTCATAGTAGAAGGAGATCGATTGTCACACGACAATTCTGGCAAAATTACCCGACTCGATTCCTATCACTGGATCGCTTTTCGATATGATTTAAATTTTAAGTTGAAGCTAACAACACTACCTCTTTTGAAGGCGACACAGATGAATAAATACATTGAGTATAGACGAAAAAGGTCGCAGCACAAAATGTCTGGAGATGTCAGTCAACATCGCTCGAAGTCGCCTGACTTCACCCGTTATCTCTAGTGACACATGTCGCAGAACTTTTGTTCCCTTTTGAATAGGATACGAGGCTTATTACTCATAGTCAATGAGAGTAACATGGAAGAAGCAAAGTTTCTGATGACGAAAATAGTTTGAATGTACTTATACAAGTATTAAACCTACAGAGTATATTTTTTAAATGTGCACCCAGGCTTCGGAAAGCGACATGGTAGATTCTGATGCCGCTTCTTTCTTAAAGCTGCGAATTGACGATCAGTTTTTCGCATCAGTTGAACTGACGTCCATCCAAAATTTGATCGTGAGTATCGAATCATCACTCCAGAGTTTTAACTGACGACGCGCCACGTATTTCCGAGACTATCATAAATCCAACTCGGCGCGTCGCGTCGCGCCAAACTGATCTTGAGTACATGATCGTCAATCCAACACAAACAGGTAGTACACTTCCTAACAACCCGGCAGATCGAAAACTGAAGAGCCGGAGTGACGCCAGTGAATGCGGAAATCGAGTTCGCCTATAACCATCTGGAGTGACGCCACAGTTTTACGTCTGGACTGACGCGAAAAACTGATCGTCAATGCCCACTTTAAGAGAGCAATTCGATAAGACTAAATACAAAATAAAAAAAAATAGTTAAATCACAATGCAATCATGCTATTCCTAATAAGTACTGTTAAATGATCCGTTTTATATCGCTATTGAAAGTTCAGAATAAGTCCCAATGTTTGAAACTCTTAGCGCACCAATATATATATAAATATATACATCACACGAAGAGTACAGAACAATACTGCGTCCGCCGTGTTCATGCGTCCGTATACATTAGCAACTTTACAATCTCTGTTATTTTGACTGAATTTGCACTTCCTGCCAAATATGGGAAAAATTTAAATTATTTGTGAGACGCATATTTGTATATATATCTGTGGACCATTTCAATCACTTTATGGTAATGTATACATCAAACAATAAAATAAGATTGTTAATCGGAGCGACATAACAATGGCTTACAACTGTTGTGTTGAAATGAACAAGCCGTGAAAAGTTTCTCACAAATTGCAAACTACTGGAAGCTACCGGCTCCTATGGAGCTTTAGAAGTTAGTCGGGGTCTTCGACAAAGGCTCAAACGAAGCCTCATTTCATATAGGTGACAACGAACAGAAGCTTAACGAGTCTCCCTGTAGTACTACTTTGTATTGCGATGTTGCAAGAGCTGGACTTGTATTAAAGAAGTTTTTGCAATTCTGTAAATTTCTATTAAATGTTAAAAGTTATTTCCATGTAACGAGCAGAATTATTAGCAATTTCTTAACATGGTTGACTGGCATTGCCTTTTCTTAAAAAGTATTATACCTAAGATCACGATAAAAAACCATGTCTACGGGTCTAGAGGGTGATATTACAGATTGATTTAAGATTTCAGATGCAAAAAAAATATACATAAATACAATACCATATTGTATATACGTTATATTATACTACTTGTTAAAGCCTTAACGAAGCTTCGATAGGCTATTCAATAGAATCAAGCATTATAACTTACCAAATAAATAAATATTTCTTACATTCGCACCAATTAGCCTAGTCCAAAGTAAGCACTGTAAGGCTTGTGTTATGGATACTAGCGTAATGGATACATATACATATATGATATTTCATAGAAATATATGTATATAAACACCCATGACTCAGGTACAAATGCTAGTATTTATCATACAAACATCTGCCCCTTCCGGGATTCGAACCCAGGACCGTTGGTGCGAAAGGCAGGATCGCTACCGTTACACCAAACGGTCGTCAGGAAATTGAATAGAAATTACTTTAATTTTTATGTATGCATGCAGCAAATTAGGTCTGTAACGTAGAGTAGATAGAGTAGGGTAGTAAATATTGTTTAAGTTAATGATTAATGGTCCTTTTTATCAAAAAAATACTTTAAAATGATCATTTTTGTCTTTAATAACTTCATATTATTTTTTGTATAATTGCCTCCTAAAATATTTCTTCTTTATTAGTTGTACATGTTTATTAAATCTTTAACAAGTTTTTTGGAAATATTAAATACTCAAAAAGCAGATCTTCGTTTGAATCAAACAGGTACTAAGAAAATTAACTGCTTTACTACCTGTGTACGAGTCCCGAACATGTACTACAACTATATACTTGGTAATCAAAATTTTAAACTTTTATAATTCTCATCGTTTGTGTTTCCTGCAGTTCACCGAAAGAATATTATACCGTAGTACCATTGACATTGTGTACAATTTCCAACTCCACTTTTGGCCACAGAGATGTCCGATCAAAGTAAAATGATAAAATAATATTAACAACATTAAATAACAATACAATTTGAAGTCATAAACTTCTATCTTAATTTTAAGACAAATTAATTGACTAATCATGATTTTGTTTTTTTATTAATATTTCAATATAAAAAAGAGTTAACGTAAGTATAAAAAAAGGTAATTCGATGTCAAATATTACCAAAATAAAAATGATTATTGATTTATTAGATTGATTTTTTTTTTCGGAATTGGTAATTGTACTACTAGATAATTCTTACGAGATGCAATTAATCGAGGGAATATAACAAGTACGTGTAATAACAATAATTAATGATGAAAAACAATATTTAAATACCGAAGAACAATAATAAAATACATAATGAAAATATAAAAAAATATCTTGATCTATGTTTAAACAAATGTAAACACGGCTTTTGAAAAAGTCTTAACACATCAAAATTAAATAACATATAAATAAACAAACGTTTATTCATTCATTCGACATCCTTCATAATGCGCACAGCAAAGGAGTGGAACTGCCTCCCTGCGTCTGTATTTCCGAGAACTTATAACCTATTTTCAAAGCCAGGGTGAAAGCCAGCCAAGGGCACCTTCTTGGTAAGCTCGTTCCATCGTGGATTCTGTCTTGGCCGCCGGGCTTAATTGGGATCAAGAGCTAATCCATCCTAAATAAAAAAAAACCATGAAAACAAGTTTTTGGCAATAACTTTCTGTTATTTAAGCCTTTAGGCCTTTAAGGCAAGATTTTATTTTTAAAAAAATTATTACTAGAAAATGTTTAACGTGTCTCATATGCCAGACGGGAATTGAACCCACATTCCCTTGCTACCTGGGCAAAAAAATATTTTATTTTCCTTGTATTATTTTTTTAATTACAAGAACCATCTATTTCTATAGTATAATAAGCGGAATATAAACCCCTATTACTATTAGATAACATGCCGGATATTTCTACTTAATTTTTGCCGTAATTATTAAATTATACCGAAATACATTATCCACATAATGCACATAATTTCATAAGAATTTGCGAACTAAGTCTATATTTTTTCAGTTTAAACATGGACCTTAAAAACGTTGGCATAACAATCAAATAACACAAAATGTAATTGGTAAGATGCTGTTAGTTGTACTTTTGCCGCGCCCTAATAATTATCTCAAATATCCACTTTTGCTGGTCGTAATTTTACCATACATATAGTTAAATAATAATATGGTTTCAAATTGACCTATTTTACAAAGGGAACAGTATGATATGAAAGATTTTTCATAGCTAAAACATCTGTGCCAAGTCTATAAAACTAGTGTAATGGTTGCCCACGTATGGAATTAGGTTCTCTATATCGCTTTTAAGTAAATTTCCAAGGGAAGTATGATTCTTTCCGCTGGTAAAGAAGTCTATGTCTTGACCCAGGATTTTTCAAACAATATTCATGACAAATCTTATCAAAATGGGTTAATGTTAAAAATATAACAGACAGAGAAACACTTGAATTCTTTTAAATTACCTATGTATCGCCACCGATCTTCACTGATGCGTTACAACAATAATTAATAGAGTATTTATAAGCAAAACAATAAGCGGTGTATCGCTTATTAAACGTGAACAAACCACGAATCTAATGATTAGAACTTCGTATTTATTTATTCGACTTTTTATTCTTTCATTTGAAGTTGAATTTAATATAAATGTGACATTTAAATTTGTGAAAATAAATACGAAAAATGTAAAATATTTTTTTATAATTTAAATTAAATGCAGTACTTATTGAGATCTTAATATTAAAAAACATGTTAGCCTAATAAGGTAATATGTGTTCCATAGAACGTTACTAGCAAAATAAGCAGTTTCACAATTAACCTATCCCATGTCCTAAGTCGAAACAAATCCAGCAAAGTCGAAACACCAGATGGCCTACCATGATCTCTTAGCGCGATGCAAGTTCCATTGTCGAAGTGAGACAGCGCTGTACGCGGTCTATAGTGGCGTCTATCTTCAACAGCTTAACTTGAATCGCCATAAGAGTTGATGTTAGGGCCTCAGGTCTATGTCATGTAACAGTTAGCACTTTTTTGCATTTAATACTTTACCACTCAACCAATCAATTTGTATGATTTATGAAGTATACAAAATATGAATGAAATCCATTCGTGTATTTAGGTGTAGGCCGTAAAAATCTCAACAAACTCAAGCCACTGTAACGCAAACTATGATAACGTATCAAAATATCAATCGGTTCGTCAACTAGGCACTAATTTGCTAATTAATTCTTATCTGTGCCTATCGACATTGCGCTCCACCGACCACTTGTAGAGCTTTATAATAAATGGTGCCGATTGACAAATATCCGAGTTGTGTTTCTAATGCAGATAAGTTTGGTCGCATCGCGTGAGTCAGATCTTTGGCCTTATCCAAAAGAGGCAAAATAGACCCAAATTTTGATAGTTTTTTACGGGTTTTATTTCTGGATATGAGCATTATTACTTATCCTGACTTAGCCTATGTTCGGAAACATTATTAGAATTTCTTATGCCATAAAAGTACAAGATTGGCATGCTAGCAGTTCATGATTTTAAAACCTTGAAAAGATAACTTATATATATAAAACTCGTATTGTTCCAGGATGGTGCGAGCAACCTGTATCTTGGCTTCCTGCGCACTCTTCGCTCTCCTACTCGTCCTACCTATTTCTGCATACCCGAGGTAGTGGTGCCTTATCCTTTAGAATAATACGTCTTTTGATACATCCGTTATAATTAAAGATTGGGTTCGGAGACCGTTTTCAAAATGTAGTCATTAATAGCGATGTGCCGGGTACGGCTTGACTCGAGTCAGACTCGATTCCTGCTTTGGACTCGCCTATTCGAATACCAATTTATTTTGATTCGAGTACGCCGGACTCGATTCCAGTACTCGAGTCAGAAGGAATCGATTTTGTAGTAGCTGTCTCGAAACTATTATGCAAGTCCAACTGACTTGAGTCTAGTATTCAAGTTAGCTTGACTCGCTCGTATTCGATTTCTGTTTACTTAAGCAATGAAGTGACACCTAAAATAATAGTACATACTACCTAAAAGAACAAATACCTAAAGTTCTTAAATAACCAGCTTCTAAAATGATGTCTTTTTGTTAATTAAACAAATATAACTTGATCTCATTAACAAAAATTTTCTTGTTCCTAGATATCTCCTTAGTATGTTCTATGTTTATTTGTTATGTTTAATGTTTAAAAGTATTTTGCATTGAAATGTTCGTTGCGTCATTATGCTAAACCTAAATTCTGTTTGAAGTTTACTCCTTTTAGATTTTTCCTTTTGTACTTAAATTGGTAACAGACTCGAGTTATGGACTCGAATTTTCTGACTAGGGTTCTAAACTCGAGTCCAGGATTCGAGTCAACATTCGAATACCAAACATAGAACTCGAGTGCTGGGCTCAAATCGCGGAATCGTGTCATGATTCGAATACCATACAAACTGACTCGAGTCGACTCGATCCAAAAAAACATTGACTGGGGACATCACTAGTAATTAATATATTATTTTAGTTAATATCGCTCATTAGGATCCGTTTTGAAATAGATTTGTATATTGCTCGTGGGACTATTTTAATTCCTTTCATGAAACCTCAATCAATAAACTCATGACAAGTTTTTTTTTATATCTTGGTACGTGTCAATAATACGTACTCATATACAAGTCCCAAAAGTCTCAGTGATCTCTGAAAGAACTAGGTCTTAATGTTTTACGTGGAACATAACTTTATCTTGAAATAAAACAAAATTAGTTGACTATTAATAGAGTTAATAAAACAAATGCCAGTAATTTTAAATACATACACAAAGTAACCATTAAAAAGAATTTTATTTTTAATATTAATAAATACTTTTTCAGTATTGGCAACTATTATCGCGATGATGGTCCATATGAACCCGAGGAAATAATGGACATGCTGAATCGCCTTGGAAATCTACTTCAAATTGAACGCAAAATGGAAAAGTAAGTCGAATGAAACATATTTGATTATACACCTTCATAAGTAGTAAGAATAAAAATAGATTAGTTCATTCAAAAAATATACGTTTTCCTGTTCTTTTGACGGTGTATTAATAAAAATATGTTACTTTTAAAAAGATTTGTTGAATGTTTAGTTGTTTAAAATCCCTAATTCTTACTTCCATTTCTATTATTCCATCAATGTTAAAATCCTAAGAATGTTAACTGTTTTTTCTCTTTTCAGCTTTAAAGATGACATTACTAGGTACGTCCCGAACATCGTACTTAGTGTGGCAAGAAGCTACTTATCAGTAACCTTATAGATAGTGATACTGTATGTTTGTTTTTTTAACTAAACTTCGAATTAACAAAAATACCAAAACGTTGCTTGCTCTATCTTTGAATATTGCTGCATGTGTATATTCTTATGTTGCCTTAAACACTTCTATAGACAAAGCATATATATAACCTTGTCCTTATAATATCTTATTTCACTGTAAACATTCTTTTCTATTGATATCAGTGTCAACAAAATACTTTATTTCTATCCGCATCGGCAGTAATATAGCTTCATAAAAATAAAATTTTCTAAGAAAACTTGCAATAAAAAATATACATACTTTTTATTTACTTTTGAATAGAATAATTAAATAAAAAACTTAGGAAAAGGGAGGAGAAATTGAAAAAGAAGGCAAAGCAGTTAATCTTATCTACATTCCTATTGTAACAATATGTCAATGCCTGCCACTAACTTTACTGTTTAAGTTTGAAGTTGAAGTTAAAGTTTGAAAGCCACCAAGACGTTAGTATAGTCTCCGGCAAATAAGTTGAACATGATTTTGAAATCACTTGACATGCGCAGTAGCAAGTTTAGGTACATTATTCACTACTGCGCATGTCACGTGATTTCAAAATCATGTTCAACTTATTTGCCGGGGACAATAATTGTTTTTGTATAGAGCATACTGATAAAATAAACAGCCTAATTTAGTTCTTACACTTTCGCATTTATCACACATTTAAATAAAAACACTTTTGATGGATAAACGACGCGTTTAATTTTATTATTTATATTTAATTCTAACGAAACGACTCCATTAGACTAAATCGAATTCGACGAAGATAAATCATAATCGTCCTATGATCGCGGCTCCTGACTAAAATTTATATTAGTCATCCTGTGATCATGACTCCTGTAAAGAGTCGAAACGATAGGATCAAATTATAAAAAAAAATCCGGTAAAAGTGTTTTGTATAAACAGCCTAGTTCATTCTGTCGGCTATATTCATTTCCCTTCTCTTTTCCTAGATAAGATCTGTCTTAAATTATCACGATATATTGCAAAACTATTATTACTGTTACTTATAGTTTCATATATTTAATTTCAATTGTTTCACAGCGAGAAACGTGCTTTGGATCTTGGCCTCAGCCGTGGATATTCTGGTGCTCTTCAAGCTAAACACATGCTGGGCGTTGCCGCTGCCAATTCCGCTTTTGGCCCTGGAAGGAGGCGACGTGACGCACAGTAGAAACCCAAAAATTACTATAATAGACTCACTGAGGCGAATATATAGTCATTTAGTATCTTTGAGATGTTAAAACCATCGCCTCAACAGCCATGATCAGTTTTAGGACTGGTAACACCATCACGAATCACGTAATCGTCCATAAAATAAAAACTATAAGCAAACCCCTATATTCTAAGTAAAATCATTTGGCGAACAATTAGATTCGAAATTCATTATGTATCCTTCTCACTATATATTTAAGCATATTCTCAAAATTATCATATCCTATCATGAAACGTTATCCATTTGTAATAAAGAATTAACTTCAATATCAAACAACAATTTTAGGCAATTAAATTTTAACGACGATTGAAATGTTTAGAACAAAGTAGTTGTAGCATTGTTTTGTTTATTGTGTTCATTATTCTAGTCATTTTTTCAATGAATATAAGATCTCCTTTACAGCAGTTTTAATTAGTATATATTCCATATTATTTCAAGATTATTACATAATTATGTTTGAAAATAATTGACTGATTTAGCATATACACTAAGTATTGTGATATTTTTGTGATTATTTTTCATTCCTCAAGTACTTCTTCAAAATATTAATAATATTATCCAACATCGGTTTCAAAATACAACATTCTTATTGCTTTAAGCATAAATGTACTATCCACGTTCCTACAACCTCTTTTCCATTTGTAAAATTTCACTTTTTAGCGAAATGCTTAAATTAACTATACTAAATGTAAATTAGAAATCTTTAAGAACTATCCCAGCTTTTTCGTTATTCCTTAGTGATTTAATGTTAATATTCCTATGAATGTATGTGGCAAATTTATTTAGTAAATAGTTAAAGTAAGTGATAAAATACCTCCTGTCTAGAGTTTATTGTTAAAAATAAAGAGATATTCATATTTACGTTATGTGATTTTCTTTATTACAAAACGCTAATTTTAATACAAACAAGTTTTCCGTTATAACACGTTTAATATACAGTCAATTTAATTCCTCAGGTATAAAGAACATTTATTACACTATGTATAATTTTTAGGGTTCAAATCGGGACCCTATTACTAAGACTTCGCTGTCTGAACATCCGTCTGTCTGTCACCAGGCTGTATCTCAAGCACCGCGATGGCTAGTCAGTTGAAATTTTCACAAATTATATATTTTTGTTGCCGCTATAATAACAAATACTAAAATAATAATATACTAATAAAAATAAAATAAATAGTTAACACGTTCGCGGACGCGCCGGCTATAGCAGTAATCAGTGACTTACTCAGAGTGACGCGCCGGCCATAGCCTTTTTTTCTTTTCGTACTCAAGGGGGACAACGGCTTTAGCAGATGGTTTTTCGGACTACCACCGTATATTTTATCATCAAGTGCCCCCAATATGAAAGTTTCAAATCGCTGGGTGTCATATAACATATCTTTTTTCACCTACAAACGTGTCACTACTCGTAACACCTTGTGTTGCGCGTACTGCGCACGCACACTGACGCAACTGTCATAGCAGCGACAATTATTATGGCAGTTTGCTCACTCTATCGGCGAGTGCCCTGTGGAGCGGAGCGGTAGTGAGTGTGTTTCGCAGGTGGTTGCTGTACTTGCTATAGTGGAGAGTTTACTTAATTTATACAAAAACGATGCAACGAAAGTAAAGATTTTAATGTCTGTCAGGTTTCAATTAGTTTACATAAAATAGGTCTCCAGATGTAAATAAGAAAGGAATATCATTATAATAATAAAAAACTAAAGTTTGAAACACTAACCACTTTAATCGTCCCCTGTTATATAATTTTTAGTAGAAGAGGACAAAGAATTAAAATGATTTTAAACTGATTACATTTCTCTCTTTTCTTATCCATGCTTTGGCGAAATCAATAGACTTTGTTGATTCGATATTATACACTCGGCAATGGGCTCGTATCTTGTTCTGGCATCGAGTTTCGCAGCAGCGTCGGCTTTCTTTTTCTGTTCCTTATAACTCTCAGTCGCTCTTCGCGCTAGATCTGGATCCACGTATCCTAATAGCTTTAACACCCTCTCTAGAATTTCTTTATCTACTGTGACCAGTGATGCAGCCAGGTTGGCGGCTAATCTTTGTCGATGTGCATCACTTTCTACGATGTGATTGTAAAAATACGACATAGGTTCTAAATCTTCTGAAGTCTTATCAAACACCATTATTTTCTCACTGGGGCGACTCTCTTCCTCAATAGGTACTGGTCCACTGAAAGAATTTGGATAATAATTTGGAACGTCATTCATATTGTCTTTTGCTGGAGGACTGCCATCACGGGTATATGTTTTCTTATATTTTGGTAAATTTATTCTTATATATTCGGCGTTGCTTCCTAAACGGTGCTGGTGTGCATGTCGGTATGCTACTCTCCGAGCCTTAAACATGGTATCAACTGGTCCCGGAATTCCTGGTACTAAGTTAGCAGGATTAAAGGCGCTCTGTTCAGAATCTCTAAAATGATTATCGGAATGTTTATCAAACACGTATCGTCCTACTGACACCGTCTTGTAAGTTCCCTTTTTCCACAGTCTAGTCACATCAAATGGGTTGTAGTCAAGCTTAGAAGCATCTTGTAAAGGCATCACATCCATTTCCATCTTCCAAGAGGGATAGTTTTTATTAGCTATAGCATCATAAACATCTCTAGTGAAGAAATCCGGATCTTGACTAGCTATGGCTTGAGCTTCAGCTGTAGTAAGATTGGCTAAACCTATTTCTGATCTTAAATTAAATTTAGCTAAATATTGTTCTCCGTGTTGATTGTGTAGAACATAAGCATGGATAGGGAAAATATTCATTTTTCTATAGCCGTACGGAATTCCGTAGTCTGAGAACCGCCAAAGAAAAGCATGAAGGAGTGATGGTTTCATCGTTATAAAGTCCCAAGAAGCTGTTAAGTCAGGAACGTTCGTTTTAGGATTTCGTCGTACTGAACGCACCAAAGATAAAAAATCTAGTGGATCACGATATTCGAAAATAGGAATATGTAAGCACAGAAAATCTAAGTTACCTTCTTTGGTATACATTTTAATGGACAGGCCCTTGTTTTCTCTTCCTAGTTCTGGGCCGCCCCTTTCCTGAGTGGACGTTGAAAATCTTCCAAAAACTGCTGTTTTCTTTCCAATTCCATTAAATACATCTGCGCTTGTATATTGGGACACATCATGGGTCACTACGAAGTATCCGTAGGCTCCGTTACCTCTAGCATGGACTATTCTCTCTGGTATCCTTTCAAAATTTATATGAAACTGTGTATCTATAAAATTGTCACTGGCCAATAAATCCGAGTTTACACTTATGGTATTTCTAACATCTACTGGGCATCCAACTGTGGTAGTCAATACACCTACGGGCAACTGTAATGAAAAGGAGTTTGCATATTAGGAAACAATCGATTAATTATGTATAATAATATAATTATCTCGGGCTTTGTTTATAAAATGTATTGGAAATATTATGACTTGATTTTTACTCTGGGAAAATAGGTACCGCCTAGAGCAAGTTTTACATCTGAATTTCACGATCTGAGTCTTCCATTATTAGCTCTCGCTGTCACTTAATTAAGTAAACAAGTTTGGATTGGTATATTATTTTATGTCAATGGGACGAAGTCTTTAGTAAAGACATACATTCTTTATTAATTAATATTATAACTATGAAAAAGAGTTAGTTTATTTGTTATACTTTCACAACTACTCAACCAATCACCATAAAATTTTGAATACACTTTGTCAGATGTACAATAAAAGGCATAGGGTATCTTTGATTTAGGATAAAAGTACTGTTCCTGTTTACAAGAACAAAGCCGCGGGCAAACGCTAGTACTTATGTGTTATTTTGGTTAAAATCATTGCCTATTTGCTGTTTATGTGCAATTGATTTACGAATAGAAAAATATTGATAAATAAACAGTGGCTTCTTTGGATGAACTTACCAATAAATACCTATTTTAAAAAAGTCTTAACTTACTGGGTGCTCTGTTTTAAACTGCCGAAGTTGAAGAGAGGCAGCGTCAGTTGTCACATTGTCATATCCCTCTCCTTTCGACAACGTCTCTAAGAGACATACAAGCACTACCCACTTCATGCTTCCAGACAAAATAGTCTTCATTTGGTTTACAACGCCTTTTAAAGGTTTCTACGTCCGTAGATGATAGGTGTTGGTATAATTATATTATACTGCATTATAACTGATATGAACGCCCTTCGTAGATCTCAATGTCTGAAAATTATTTAAGGTTATGATATGATTGATGCATTTAATTTAAATTATACCACTCATCATGTCGGACTACAAACAGTTTCCGACGAGATAAGTGATACAAGATATATGCCTTAATATTAACTTAAAGTATTTTATCGTGACAAAGAAACTAGTTAATCATAATGTCATAGGTAATCAAAAATCTTCTCAAAATAGATTTTTAAGAAAATATAATGGAAAAGGAGATGTAAAACAATTGTTTTGAATTATGTACTTCAATATGTAAAGTAAATAATAGTACGAGTACATTATTCAACGAAGGGAGAAAGTGGGCGATAATGACGAAGGTGCTGTTGACGCCGAACAGTAGACAAAGGTTTTAAAAGCACCCGATGTGGGGAACGTACTTTCTCTGGACTGATACATACTTCACCTGAGAGGAAGCTAATGATATATTTATTCAAATTAAGCTAAGATTAATATGAAGACGCATTTATCTCAATTTTTCATTCGTATGCAAAGATAAATTACTTTATACTAAGTCTAAAGGTAAAGATTTCTCAGGAAGTAAGTTTCAATAACTGCTTGGTTGGCATCTTTTAGTTCTGGCGACTTCATTACGAAATCGTTCATATTACTTCTAGATGAAATCATAAATATTTATTTTACCATAGAAGGGGTAGATATAATGGAGTTGGAAATATTGTATGACAAGGTAATCACTTAGGATTTAGAACTTAAAAAAATTGTTTAATGTTCATTATAAGTTTATAACTTGCACGATTAAAAAACGCTGAAGAGATAAGATATTTATTACTGTCAAATCCGGATTTTAAGTAAAATTTATTTCCTTAGCGCGCTATGCGAAGAGATCCAAAGAAAATCCGAAAGTGACAAATAAATAAGTCGAACATAAAACAGATAAACTATTAAGTATAGTCGATAAATTAATCAATAATTGTAAACTTATTTTTATTTTAAAAGTAGGATTTTTAATTAAAATAAAGGTTGTAGATAACCTACGCTGCATTCTATTGTTTATTATAATGCATATGATAAAACGCATGTTAAAATACACGAATTAGCATTATTATGTAAAGTTTCAATAGATTCTCAAGTTTTGCATGCACTTATTGATAATAACCTAGATCTTAATTAGAATACGCTAACAGTGACCTCTGTTAGTTAGTTAAAAGTTATGCTCACTTTGGTTCCTTAAAAAGGTGTTTATAAAAAGCACGTAACAGAGTACGTTATTTAGAGATCCGTAACTACTCAGTGTATGGTTAGATGGCGTTAGTGGTTATTAACCTTAATGTATAACAAATATATATTGAACATCTGACTTAAATCAATATTTTGTGAATATACATAAAAAGTTGAAAAATACTTTTCAAAACGTAGATACGTATTTAATAAATAACATTTTTTAGTTGAATGTTAACGAGAATACTAAATAAAAGTCGTTTTTTTTTTTTTTTTTTTTTTTTTTTTTTTTTTATTTTTTTTTTTTTTTTTTTGCCTGTAAAGTCGATTTTACGGGCGAAGATTTTACGTGACAACGTCTTTTTCTCGGTAGAATATTTATTGATATGAATATAATTAAATTGCACAATGCGCGCGGCAGACCGATCATAGTTGAGTGGGAGAGAGACGCAAGGCATTCGGCGGGCCTCTCTCTCGTTCGGTGACTCATCGTAACGTTACCGAGCGTTACACTTTTTCATAAGTGACTCCCAGCCGCAACCAATTTATAAGACGTTATCACGTCAAAATTAAATTTAAAACGAATCGAGTGTAAGCAATAAATATTAGAATATCACCATAAAAAAATACTTCTAATTACAAATTTCCTTTTTTCATTTCCTTAATTTAAAACTCAAATCCGTCGAATGACTCGCGCGGCATCGGATTGACGCCATTTTGATTACGTTTCATTCATAACGACAGATATTGCTCTTGCTTAAAGTAGTATGGTCAAAATTTAAACTTGTAATGGTTAAATTTGCTCCTCTGCATTGCATGTTTCTGGACTGTATTTACTTGATAATAACTTTGTGCAACTTAAATGCTGATATGTCAAAATACCTACTTGTTAGGATTGGGATATTAAATGCGTTTGAGAGTATTAAAAATAAATATATTGTTTGATCAAAATAATAATCAAGACTTACTAATAATACATTAGTAGCAAAATATTAAGTCATTATTTCGTAATATTAAAAATTTTATCTATCATTGAACTCTATCAACGGTTAATAGTTACATTCAACATTCATGGAGCAGCAGAGTTGAACGCCCTCTTTAGCGTTATTTAAGAACTCTTGGTATGTCTAAGTCAAAACGAATTAACACGACCGCCAAGTTTGTAATTTAAACATAGTTTGTTAGATGGCGCTAGTAGGTGTTATCAAGTTTTGATATCATGTTAAAAAAATATTCTGTTTGAAATTAGGTACCGATTCGTGTATTTAAACAACCACCAAAGTGTGCGTTATCTTTGGTATTGTGTAATTCTTGTTATTACCTGAGTTGCCATGTAGGTAGGCAACATAACACGTATTATCAAATGACGATAGAAATTAGGTATATTGATTTTATTAATTATTTCTTTTTGACGTGATAACGTCTTATAAATTGGTTGCGGCTGGGAGTCACTTATGAAAAAGTGTAACGCTCGGTAACGTTACGATGAGTCACCGAACGAGAGAGAGGCCCGCCGAATGCCTTGCGTCTCTCTCCCACTCAACTATGATCGGTCTGCCGCGCGCATTGTGCAATTTAATTATATTCATATCAATAAATATTCTACCGAGAAAAAGACGTTGTCACGTAAAATCTTCGCCCGTAAAACCGACTTTACAGGCAAAAAAAAAAAAAAAAAAAAAAAAAAAAAAAAAAAAAAAAAAAAAAAAAAAAAAAAACCGACTTTTTTAAAAGAATCAATACTTAAACTTTTACGAAGGTTAGTATTAGGTTAATACAAGCTTGTTGTGTAAGTTTAGTCAAGCTCTTTCTTATCTCAAAACATCGATATTCTGTTTTTGATTGAAATAATATAACAATAATTATATGGCAATGTAAAAATCCCATGTCTTGAATTTATGTATGGGAAATGTGGTCTTTTTTAAAATTAGTAATTCTTAAAAAAGACTTATTTTAAATATATCTATTTCAACTCATTTCATAACTCCCGTATGGTCTAGTGGCTAGGATACCTGGCTTTCACCCAGGAGGCTCGGGTTCGATTCCCGGTACGGGAAAACCTTTTTTGCATAATTTTGATTTAATATTTTTTTATATTTATATGAGCACTGATTAAGAGGTGCATGTCACGTTGCTGTGATATAAAATAAAACCTATCCAATGTCCTAAGACGGCACAAATCCAGTAAAATGAAAAAAAATACATCAAAATCAGTTGAGTAGTTCCATGTATAATATTATAAGAAAATTTAAGTATAACTACTGACCAGAACTAGAACAAATTTTTCTTATAAATATCGAGGTCACATAAATAAATAGTGCCGAGGTTTCATCAGTCAATTGATTTATTTGACTTCTCTTTTTTGTTCATTTGTCCATAATTATGATATGAATCAAAAATGTCATATTTTTTTAAACCATAATCATGTGTCCTATTGATAATGAAAATAACTTTATTCAAATGCACTTAAAATAAGTTTTGAATCGTCAACATTTTTACCTACCACCCAGTCAGGACGTCTTTTAACTGACGAGAAGAATGGGCGCAAGAAACTCTTCCGCTTTAACAGAAGTAATGACATTTACAATATAATACGTCATCACCATAAATAATCCGCAAAATAAGAAAATAAAAAACAAAATTATTGTGTTATTACAATACTAATAGTGTTATGATATCATTATTCTGTTGATTACAACAAAGTCAACAAGGATCTCTTTTAAGTAAGTATCCCTGAACATTGCAATAATATACACATACTTGACCTTACATAATGTAAGGTCATGAATCGTATTTTTTTTGTCATAAAATAACAATAAATAATATACAATAGACCTAAAAATTCTATTTTAGTAATAAGTACATACAATAAGCACACCAATAAAGATGCAAAAGGAATATGGTTATTGTCACGGCTTCAACGCGAGGCTGAGGGGATACATTAGTCCCACGCTTGCTAAATGTCACAGACGGCTTTCGACACAATAAATTATAGCTAAAACATATGTATATGTTTATTTGATACTGTTATAGCCGAAACAAGGCTTATTTGTTAAGATAAATACCATCCCATTAAAGCATTACCTAAGAGTGGCACTGTTATTTTTTCAATATTATTTTTTATCAAAACTTTTATTTAGGTATTGGTCAAATAACTGAATAAATCAACTTATATATAAATGGAATTTTGTATTTGAACATTTTTTAAAGAAATTTTAAGATGTCTAATTCTTCGTTATTACAAATTGGTAATTGAAAAATACTTTCGACTACTACAATTATGTTCAAAATGCATTATCATAAAATTTTATAGCGTAAAAATCTTCAATAGCAGTTTTATTGCTGACAGCACTGGGACGTTCGCTTTGAGGTCTTCTAGAGGCGTATTTTAACAACGTGCGTTTATGTAAGCGCATTCGTCATATTTACGTAGTTCCCTTACTGATTTAGCTATAGATATTCTGTACTTTCGTTCACCACCGAAGCTCACAAGCAGACACCTGCTCCTCAGCCCATTGCCCGCCTCGCCTCTACGCGCCTACACAGTTCTAAATTACACTAGGGGTAGGGCAGACAAGAGTATGAGGAGTCGGTTTTAAGGCGATTCGTTTCCGTCATTAAAACCTAACTTTGGCAAATGTTTTCGGTGTTAGACCGAGTTTTATTATAAATGAACACTGAACAATCCACGTTATCTACATCTACACTTAATGTTGAAAACGTGAAAAAAGCTCTTAAATAAAACTCTTCTTCTTCAAGGCAGACGTATAATCAAAAAGTAACAAAATACAACCATAAAAATCATAGAAAAATAGAGTTGTCAAAACGATCATAGATAATATAAAAAAGGTCGATTAAGCGTAGTCAACATGGTCGCCCCCGTGTGGCAACACCAAAATAAGGGAGTGACTACGCTATGTCAACAAAACCAACTTCCGCGTTGGCCTACGTAAAGTACCCGATTCAGTGGCAACTTCGGCAACACGCACTATGCCATCGCGGCCTGGGAATACCGTAACCACCCGCCCACGAGGCCAGACTCCTCGAGGTAAATTGCCATCTGCAACTAACACTAAATCCCCGATTTTAACTGTGCGTGTCCCCGAAGTTGCCCCGGAAGGTCGAGGCCTCAAATCCGGTAGGTACTCCTTCACCCAGCGCGACCAGAAATGGTCCGCCAAACGTAGCCCTTTCTTCCACTTAACTCGGCGTACCAAATCCGCGTCATCCGTTGCCGTTAGAACGTTGTAGGGAGACGACGTACCCAATATAAAATGCGAGGGGGTGATGGCTTCATCCACCTCGGGATCCACAGACACGTGCGTGAGGGGCCGGGAGTTGACAATGGCCTCAGCTTCCATAAGGAGCGTGTTGAATATTTCTTCACACGGAGAACGCTCCCTCAACGTGACAAAAAGAGCCGTCTTAATACTTCGCACGAGACGCTCCCAACATCCGCCCATGAATGGAGCTGAAGGGGGAATAAACTTCCACTTTATTCGCCTATTACATGCAAACTCTGCTACCGGCGCGCCATACAATAATTTGAATTCTCGACTGGCCCCCACAAACGCCGTCCCATTGTCTGAAAATATTGTAGTTGGTGTTCCACGGCGGGCGATGAACCGGCGAATGCACATAATCGCCGAACCAGTGCTAAGGCTGGCTGCCACCTCCAAATGGACGGCGCGCACCGTGAGGCAGGTAAATAACGCCACATACCGCTTCTCTGTTCGCCGTCCTATGGAGACTTGGAGAGGTCCAAAATAATCTAAGCCTACGTGAGTAAACGGCCTCTCGTGGTGGGCCAGCCGTTCGGATGGTAAATCGCCAGTTAAAGGTGTGGTTGGTGAGGCCTTCCGAATTTTACACTGACTGCAATCATTGGCCACTCTCTTCACTGCCGGTCGCAAACCAATGATGTGATATTTTTGGCGCAACTCGTTCACGAGGGTCTCGTTGTTAGAATGGGCCATGAGCTGGTGAACGGAAGCAATGACCAGTCGCACGATCACGTGTTTTCCGTCGAGCACGATTGGGTTAGTAGCGGTGGAGACGTTCTCAACTGTAGAAATCCTCCCGGAAAGTCGTAGCGTGTAATCCTCGCTAATAAACAACGCTAAACGCCTTAAGCGACTAGTTTTGGGTAACATCTGGCCGCGCTGGGTAAGGATGTACTCATCCCCGAAGGAATCCAACTGAGAACGAAGGAGGAATTGTCGCTCGGCCTCCATTAAATTACGTGAAGTTAAAGATGTATCTGTATCAACGCTTTGACGCGAGGATGCCAGAAGGGCTTTAAACCGCTCCGCGCATAGCACAACTCGAGCAGTAGCCCGTAGCAAACGAAGCCACTGACTGAAACGAGTGGCGTCCGCAACCACCGGTGAAGGCAGTGTTCGCGAAACAATTGCCCCTACCGCCTCCAAATCAGAGACCATGGCGCTTCGTTTAAGCTCCTCGAGTATTGGGGGCGGTTGAGTGGATGGTTCCTGTGGCCAGTCGACTAAGGGTAATGACAGAAATGATGGCCCCAGAAACCATCGAGAGGAAATTTGGAATTGGTGATCGACGCGCGTAGCGTCGTCCGCTACATTCAAGCCTGACGGAACGTACCGCCAACACGAAATGTCAGTTAACTCTGTAATCTCGCCTACCCGGTGAGCAACAAATGGCTTGAATGAGCGGGCGTCGCTCCGCAGCCATCGTAGAACCGTCATACTATCTGACCAAAAAAATAATTTTGAAGGTTGTCGCCTGTGAGCTTCGACAATATACTGGGCAAAACGTGCGGCCACGAGCGCTGCCTGAAGCTCCAAGCGAGGTATTGAAACTGGCTTTAATGGTGTTAGCCGTGCTTTTCCACCAATGAGACTGAGCATCACCTTCCCATTGGCGCACACAAACCTAAAATACGCTATACAAGCATAAGCAACCTCGCTTGCGTCGGCAAAAACGTGAAGCTCAATCTCATGAGCGACATTATGAGACAAATAATGCCTGGGGATCGAACACATAAATAAAGCTGAAAGTTCTTTGTACCAAAGAGTCCACTTATTAACCAAAGAGAAAGGCAGCTGTTGGTCCCAGTGTAAACCAAGTTTCCAGGTCTGTTGAAATAATACACGTCCGCGAATTATAACTGGAGTAAGCAGACCCAGTGGATCATATACACTCATTAGAAACGAAATAACAGATCGCTTTGTTAAAATTGGAGGCAAATCACCTAAATTGCCCCTTGAAAAACACAGAGTGTCATCCCTGATGTTCCAGTTCACGCCAAGTATTCAAACAGCCACTGAGGACATGTTTGTAAGGCGCAACTCTGGCGAAATAGATGCAAGCGCCGGCTCAGAGTTTGACACCCAGTCGCGCATCTGTAAAGAAGCTTGCGATAAAACATGAACTATGTCACGCGCCAGGTTTGCTGCCTCATCCGGTGTATCAACGCTACCTAAGTAGTCGTCCATATAAGTATCATTTATAATGGCAGCAGCGGCCGCCGGATGCGAATGACTGAATTCCTGAGCATTACGGTTTTTCAAATAAAGAGCCGTAAATGGACTTGACGTGGCACCGAAAATTATGGATGACATCCTGTACTCGCGAATCGGCTCGGAGGGGTCGTTGCGCCACAAAAACCTCTGCGCATCTCGATCTTCTACCCGAATTTTCGTCTGCGGGAACATTTCCCGAATGTCAGCGTTGAGAGCTATTCGACCCTCTCTAAAACGCATTAGCAAAGCCAACAAAGGTTGTAGAAGATCAGGCCCGGAGAGCAACATAGAATTTAAGCTCACACCGTGAACCTGCGCGGCGGCGTCATATACCACCCTTAACTTCAATTTCTGGGGGTGAACTACACCGAAGTGCGGCAAATACCAGGCTACGGCTCCGCTAGGGAACGGAGGACACAATTCGGCGTAATCTTTACTTATAGTACCTTGAACGATACTCTTGTAAGATTCGGCATACGCAGGGTCACGTCTAAACTTATTCTCTAGGCTACGAAACCGAGACAGGGCTAAAGGACGACTGTCGGGAACCTTGCCGATATTAGCCCGCCAAACCAAACCCGTTTCGAACCTACCCGATGGGAGACGTCGCGTTGTCTCATCTAAAATCTGTTGCGCCCGTTTATCGCTATCTGACATATACTGCTTCTTTACTATGCCGATAGAATCAATGCGAAAATATTCTTTCAGTTGAACGTCAAGTGATTCATGTTCAGAAGCAGTAACGTCACGGCAATGGTTAACGAAACAATTCCGCGAAAAACTTGACTTAACTTTGCCAAACAAAACCCACCCGAGGGAGGTTAAAGTAGCCACTGGTTGGGTGCGAGTACCGCGACGTACCTCTTGAGGTAATAAAAGGTGCCAATTATCTACGCCAATCAAAAGTGATGGTTTAGCGTCGTCATAGCTCAGAAGCTCGGCAATGTCGGAGATGTAATCTAAAGCCTGAATATCGTGAAGTCTGACGGACTGTGGTGCGATATCCAAGCTGGGAACAGCGCGAACATTTTTGAGCTCAAAGAGCTCGGAGCAGTGACGACCTTTAATTTTAAAACTAACGCGATCTACTTTCATTGTTTTGGTCATCCCCCCTATGCCCTCAATGGTCATAAGGCCACT
The DNA here is from genome assembly GCA_927399485.1 of Calamotropha paludella. Lineage (NCBI taxonomy): Eukaryota > Metazoa > Arthropoda > Insecta > Lepidoptera > Crambidae > Calamotropha > Calamotropha paludella. Next base: position 6,526,715 of record OV656814.1, on the reverse strand, counting down.
TTGTCCTTCAGCGCCAATACTTTTGGTGAGAGACGAGTCCATTAACGTAGCGGTGGAGCCGTCATCTAACAATGCGAAAGCATCAACAGCACCTTTTGGGCCAAAGACGGTCACCGCAATCATCTTGAGGAAAGGGCGGGAAGATGAACAAGTGCTACTATGAGCTACAGTTTCTGAAGCAGTGTTATGAGAAATAGCAGGGCCCTCAGGCGCTGATAGTACACAAGAAACTGTAGCGCTTTCGGAAGAATCTCTATGAAGAATGGAATGATGTGTGAATTTCTTCGTACACGCATTGTACTTGCATGAAAATCTTTTACAACGAGCATATGCATGACCTCCCTTTCGTAGGCATTTATGGCAAACCTTCATTGATTGTACCCATTCCCATCGTTTATCAATTGGAAGAATTTGGAATTGTTTACACCCTAGAACAAAGAGAACGACATGTCCAGACTTTTCGCAAAATAAACAATCCTCCTTGAATGACTTCGGGTTGTCGTTTGCCACAGATGCTGCCGAAAAAGAAGTTTCGTTTTGACAAACAAGATGAACATTTTGACGCTTGTCAACGGTACCATGAGTGACATGCAACAACGGTTTTGATGGTTCCATGTACTCGTATCTTGCGCGAAGATTTGCTTCGCTCACTAAAAATTTAGACAAAAGTTCTAATCTGTAATTATAAATGCTTTCGTTTCTGCATGCAAAATCCGCCCAACGAGTTCGTAAGAGCGGCGTTAGCTTTCCGACAATCTCGTTGCATAGCTCCGGAGAAGCTAAATACTCCGGCCGATCCAAAAGCCGCACCACCTCTACACAATTGCGTACTTTGCATGCAAAATTATTTAAGTCTTTCGAGCTCTCGTGGTTGGGTAACCTAGATAAACTACGAATCAAGGAGAGCTCCGTCAAAATAATCCGCTCTGGGCGGGCAAACGACTCCTCGAGAGCTCGAATGACTTCGACCGGGTCGCGGGCGACCGCAATGAGAACGCTGACACATTCGCGTGCGGCCCCACGTAAAGCAGCGCTAATTCTAGCTAGATTTTCGGAAGCAGAATACGAAGGACTCGAGGCGTCATAAAGCCTTTTAAAAATGAGCCAGTCGGTAGGATATCCGCTGAATATAGGTAACGAAATTGTATGGCTACCACCTACCTTTTTATTTGATGCTCCGGCAGCTACCTCGGCGATGGCAGAAGCCCATTTTAGCATATTTTGTGAAGTATAAAACTCGTTATTATTTTTATTGATGATACAATTTTGTTGTTGAGTGCCTAATGTGGAGTATAAATGTGTAGGAGCCCTGTTGATCTGTGCATTGCACTGCCCTGAAGGAGGATGACAGGGGGGGACCAACGGGCATGAGGCTGCAGCCGCTCTGCATGAGCAGTCATGGGGAGCTGGAACGCTGGTAGGTGCTTGCGGCATGGCAGTCGACGCGGAAACCACGGGGCCCTCAAAAAGCGCAGTGTGCGCTAGGGCCTCCGTAGGCAAACCCCCGAAAGGCGCCACATGGGCCAGGGGTTCCGCGGGCGGGTCCTCAGAAAGCGCATCATGCGCAGAGGGCCCGGATTGCGAGCTGCCATGAGCTTCAACCCACGCTTGAGTGCGGCTACCATGGCTGCGTGAACGCTGAGAAGCGGTACGGCTTCCGGAATTTAACCTAGCAAGCTGGGCGAGGCGATCCGCCTCAGCGGCGGCGCGCTCCGCTACGGCCACGCGGGCAGCGGCGGCAAGCTCAGCTTCGGCCACGCGAGCAGCCACGGCAGCTAGCTCCCGCTCCGCTGTAGCTGTGCGCTCGGCATGCGCTGCCTCGATTTGAAGCCGTACCGAAGAAGAAGACGAAATCTTTGAATGAGACTCACCACTAGAATTCTTGATTTTTTTATCTTTCTGGGCCTCCCGAGCTTTTGTAGAGCGTGTAAGCATGTTTAGTTTATACTTCTGACACCACTTTGTTGAAAACGTAAAAAAGCTCTTAAATAAAACTCTTCTTCTTCAAGGCAGACGTATAATCAAAAAGTAACAAAATACAACCATAAAAATCATAGAAAAATAGAGTTGTCAAAACGATCATAGATAGTATAAAAAAGGTCGATTAAGCGTAGTCAACACTTAATATTAAAGAGGAAATATTTGTATTTTTGTATGTTTGCAATTAATAAGCTCAAAAACTACTAAGTCAATTTCAAAAATTCTTTCACCATTGGAAAGCTACATTAACGCTCAGTAACATAGGCTATTATTTAATGCTAGAAAAAATTTAAAGAATTTTGTTCACCCGTGTGAAGCCGGGACGAGCCGCTATATAATATAAAACTTACGATATATGACTTTGTTTCAAGAAAAATTAGGAGCTCCAACTATAATATTATAACAGAAAATTTTAGAAGTAAAGATGACTAGGTAAAACTATATTCCAACATTATGTTTACTAAAGGTTTAGTAAGATGACGATTTTATTTATTTATTTATTAAACAGATCACTAACAAGGTTGCACTAATACAATCACAAAACAAATACAAACATAATACTACTTGATCAAGTGAAACCTTAATTAGAGAACGGCATGCGACATACAAAATAAAAGCAATTGCATTACAATTACACGGATTCACATGGTAACAGGTTATAGACTGGTAATAATTCTATAATTATATAAACCAACCATTTGATTTTACGGAAAAGAAAGGTACCATTTAAGTATTTGATATGTTCTTTGTTATGTTTTTGTTCGCAATGTTGTCACCAAAACTAAATTGTAATTAGCAACACATACTGTGAAGTCTAGTGTATTTTTATTTTATTCCTGTATTTTTCCATTACTAATAAAGTAATGAATTGATACACATCTACTTAGCGCCTCAAAAAACTTTATACAAACCGTAGAAGCATGTTTTGAACAAAGGTTACTTTAATAACGTTAATAAACATATGGATCTTTGGCAAATCATCTCCTATAGGGAGTAAAATTTCTTATGAAACTTCGTTACCTAATGTTGAAGATAAAAATGTAAAAATTGAGCTCATGGTTATCAATAAAATCCATCCTTTAAGTTGCTTAGGTTTGGAATATATGATAACAGTGTATATGAAAACTCATAATTTTCAAAATAAAAGCATAATTTTCTAAAAATAAGTGATACAATTTTGTTTTGCACATTTACCAACTTTTACAATTATAGGTAAGTTTAAAAATGTCGAAGCCTTATATAAACCTTCATGATATAATTTTCACAGCTGACTGGATGGATTTCCAAATATCCTTCCATTTAGAAGTAAAACTGACTGGGTGACTGATTACAACGCACAGCCGGAACCGCTGGGTAGAGAAGCATAAAATTTCGCACGAAGGTTGCTTTAAAAATTATTCCACAAAGGATTTAAATATGGGGACCTGTTTCTACGAAACTTCGTCAATTTCGAAAATAAAAATGTTAATATTGGTAGTTGGGGCCATGGTTATCAATCAGTTTACTGCCACAGTTTTTCTAGGAAATTCTTCAGTCTAACTGTTCTTTATATAAGATAAAAGAATGTTCAAATCTTCGTATTTTTTAAGGTATTGTATTTTTTAAATCTAAAAAAAGCGGCACTTTCAACTTTTGTTTTAGGCGGTCTAAACAAAAATGGAATTTCACGCATAGAGTAAAAAGGCAAAATGACAGATTAATAATCCCATCTCATATGAATTTTTAGAATATTTATTTCTTATTAAAAACATTTATTTAGTATGCAGTAAATAGAGGTCCCAATTGATTGGTTGTAACAGATATCGTATACTTTACGATATCTGAGGGCAAGCTATTAGTTTAAAAAAAAGAGAAAAACATTTGTATAAAAATGTTAGTAACGAACATCGAGTTTAAGGTAGTATTTTAAATTCAGAACTTATTTTTGTTGTACTAGAGTCTATTGTACAAAATCATACAATACAACGAACTCAAACGTGATAATAACGTTTGCGAATTTATAAATTAACACTAAGGGACTCAGGCCTTTGTTGTGCTAAAGCACAAAATAATTGAACATGTTTGACGCAACAGATATTGTTTGAGACCTAGGAAAGGACAGAAGCCTCTTTTTAATCACCTTGCCTTGAAAAGAGGAGGCCCTCAGTTCGACTGTTTCTAAAAAACTATTTCTTCTGAATGCCAAGCAGATGAAGTCGTTGGCTAGGAATAAGACATATTAGCATCATAATCATAACAAAATAGTACATACTATGTACTATGTAGTGACATAGACGCACAAATAATCCTATTAGAAGAGATTTTGAATCTTGAAGACATAATCTCAGTATTAAACTAAAAAGACAAGTCTTGATTGAAGCTATTGACTTGCTTGACATTGCGACTTAAATCGAAGGACATTATTTTTGTTCTCAACCATTTAAATACTAGATTTTATATCTAAAGAAAAGAGATAAGTTGAATTGTACTAGGAATAATTCCTTTAATCAATTATTTAACTTGAATGCACACTAGAAAGTTCATGGTTTCATTCCGTAAAAAATGCTTAATCATATATATGTATAGCTGTTTATTTATTTATGTGACAGGGTTACACCATAGCATAAGCCCTTCAGTGCTTAGGTACAAAACTTTGGGAAACTACAATATAAAAACAAATTATACTCGCAAAAACTCGTTAAATAGTCGAAGAAACTAGCTTAAGAAACACTAACGTTGGCTTAACGTTCTACTTAACTTACGCAATATTATGCAAATTATGTTATTATATAGTAATATATATGCATAATTTTTATTTATTATATTATACCGATAAACAATATACCTACCTATAGATATGAGCAGGTAGGCACACCCCAGCATTAACAACAGACACCAATATAATTTGATCCCAGCTACCGACTAACACACCCTTCGTAAATCCTTTTTGAAAGTCTTAAGCGAAGCAGGGGAGACCAATTTTCACTGGACTGCATGTTCGACGAGCTGATTGTGTATCCACATGGATAACTTTAGATTTTTTCAACATGGCCGTCCGGCCTGTCCGTTGTGTTTGCTAATTATAAAACTCTATTTCAGTCTAGACCGAAAGGTGAGGACATTGCAGGTTCGGACATTTGAAATTTATTATTTAGATGAGTCTTTTCGAATAGTATAATTATTTTCGAATTGCTTAATAGTTAAGGAACAAAACATACTTAATTTCATTGCCTTTCAAATTGAATTTACCCAAAAATGCCCATATTTGCCAACACCCAACACGAGGTTTTAATTTGATAAATATATTAAATAATTTACATTACTTAATAAAAACTAGGGATATAGTCATTCTCGCGTGAATTGGTGAAATATATAAATATTAAATGCTGTTTGTTATACTTACATGGAAATGGCTGACCCGATTTTGTTCTTTTTAAAATATTTGCTAGTCCAGATGAGGTTAACAGATAATCGTAATCATCCTATCAGCACATTCCGGTTTAAAGATATTTATTCTCCTAAAGACATCATATTGTCACTTACATGAGAACATGTTAAATAAACTTATTTATTAATTCGCGGTCGCAAAAGCAAAACGAAACATTATGGCGTATAAAACTACATATTTAATAATAACTTACAATAACAGAGAGACTCGCTTAACGCATTATTTTTGATTTAATTTATTCATTTTCAATTATATATTGAGTAAGTTTTTTCTTAAATACGTTAAACGAGTCTTCACATTAGTTACATTTATTTTTCTATTTTATTTTATTTTATTTAGATTGCTTACCTTTTGCTATAATTATCAATACTAACATTATAAAGAGGTAATGTTTATAAGTTGTATGTTTACTAAACATACAACTTATACATTATTTCAGAGATAACTGCACCCATCTAAACATTGTTTAGATGGGTGCAGTTATCTCTGAAATTACTCATATCAATTCACGAGTCTATAACCAATATTTAAAAATAGACTTTCGGAGCGGACATGAGTTTTATCCAGATATAAAAAAGAGGCTTTACGTAATGACCTATTTAACAACTATAAACTAGATGTATAAAATGGTTCAGCGATACGTTTTTACAAATGCTGCCTTAATGGTAGGAGAAATTGAAACACTTTCTTTCTACAGAGAAGTTGTAGAACTCGAAAATAAAAATGTCTCCGACGACATAGGTGCCTGATATATTGATAGTGTGACTAAAAGTACGTACATTGAAATTTATTTTTAATCTATCAAAGGGGAGTTGAAGTGGATAATCTTAAATCCTTATCAATATAAATGTGCTTATTATCAAGGAAATTTTATGTAGATAAAAATTGTTTTTACATAATATAGTTTGGATGATTAGTTTTAATCTTATTATAGTGACTTGGTGGCGAGGAAGGAATGGGGCAAAGCGTAGACGCGTGGTCATTTAACACAAAATATGTGATTTTTGTTTAAATATAATTTTATTTAACACTAGCTTTTGCCCGCGGCTTCGCCCGCAATTTTTTTTTCAATAAAAAGTATCCTTTGTTAATTTTAATACCTCCAAGAATATATGTACGAAGTTTCATGATGATCGGTTTAGTAGATTTTGCGTGAAAGCATAACAAACAAACTTACATTCACATTTATAGTATTAGTAGGGATTGATATTCGAATAGCCATTAAAATACAAACAGAAATAAAAAAAAACGAGTTTGTTTTAGACCACACGACTGAAGCAAAACTTCTTTAGCTTCATCTGTATATATAGATATATGTATATTAGATATACGAAACGTAACTGGCTATGAGAGAAAGAGATAATGTGTGCTCACACCTCACTCTTTTGCCCCCACAGTAAAATATGAAACGTAAATATCTGTCTTTCTATCTTCACTAACTTATGTCTCCCTCTCAACTTCCGTTCGCCTCGCCCGATCACACTTTTCGTAACGCTCTCATCACGCGTTCACCAGCTTACTTCCCAAGTTAAGCGTGCGTAACGAAGTTTTACTTCAAAAATCTATTTTTATACAAGTAAATAAATCTCAAAAATAGCATAGCAATGAAAGTTATTGCGACATTTCAATAAAGAAACGTTCTCCCTTCCTGCAAACATTATAATGGCGAAGTTCACTAATAAGATTCATTCACTACAGAATGGATTAGATAAAACTTAATAATATAATTTATTTATTCATTTAATTACATGGAAGAGCATCAGCTATAACTTAACATTTTACAAATAAAGACATCAGAATAACGGGTTTTATGGGGCAAGGGGGATGTTTAAAAACTATATAGTATCGTACACATGTCAACAGATGGCGCTGTAAGATGAACTTTATATAATAGGTTAACAGTCTGCGCATGCGAAGCCGCACTGTAACTTTATAAATAAAGGTACTTAATCTCTTGCACCTAAAACTTATAATCATCATCAACAACTTTAGAAAGCCACTAGGAGCGGCTGTTAGCAATTTGATGCCTTTGGCTTCCCGCAACCTTCTCGAGGTCATCGATCCAACTAGTGGGGGCTCTCCACGCTGCCACGACGTCTAGTTCGTGGTCGCCACTCGAGAACCCTTCTTGCCCAACGCGCAACGGTGATCAGAGGCCTAAGAGATCTTAGTAAAATATTACTATGGAGTTTTGTATTATGAGCGCCCCTAGCGTTAACCATTAGGAAATACGAATTTTCATAGAAAACTGTAACGCGCTCGTCAACGAATATCGAATGCATAAACTCGCACTAAGGTCTCAATCATGCGAGTGATGAGGCCTGCCTATTGCGTCTTCAACTTAGCGACTCGAATAGCTGTTATTTAGCATTTTAGAAGAGCATTTATTGTGACTCGCCTCCAAGTTAGAGTAGCCCTAACCTGTAAGCTTCTATAAAATGTAAAATTTTCTTAGCCTTGAGAGATCTGAATTTTTTCCGTGCTGATAATATATGTTCCAGGTGGAAAGTGCGTTTGGTAATAAAAAAGATAAAAATTTGTTTGAGTGGTTCCTGATTAATTAGGATGCGCAATTGGACCCGATAGGTGGCGCTGCAAAAGGGCAGGACAATATGTGTTGGATCCACTAGTTTTATTATAATAATTTGAACCAAAATACAGTTAAATACTGTTCCTTAGTAATATGACAAATTATAAACTAGTACTTACTATTGTTTTAAACTTTTATGACCACTTTTTTATTATTAGTATTAATTGAAAGATTATTAAGTATCATGTTCTTTTTCTCGAAAAAAAAATCAGTTTTTCCGTGATTTTTTCGTGTGCAACGGCGCACACGAAAAAATACACATATCGGAGCTTCAAAATAAAAAACATAGTTCTAATTATATAGTCATACATATATATGTAACGACACTTACCGCAGAGTAATATAAATCAATGAATTTATCACTAAAACCGACCCTCAGGCGAATGTGAGCTTAGATAACAACTCATCAAATAAATCAGCCACAATAACAATTGTAAGAAGGTAGAATATTTATGTGTAAAGCAAACAGAACAATTACAATATGACATATTATTCTCTCTCCCACTTAAGAAACGGGCTAAAACGTACGCTTTCAATACGTAGAAAATACGAACGTTAATAAAGCTAATTATCGAAAAAAGGAACTAATCTGTAGGCGTCTTTATTTTGTGGGCACGAAACATTTGGCATCATAAATATTTAACGGGTGGCTGGTGCTCCGAATATCCGGCGCTCGCAATGATTAATTAAAATATATCCAACTGAAGATGTATTTATCTATTACTATGCTGAAAATAACCTGAGGAGTTAATGAATCATGTTATTAGGTGATCTATATTAAGAGTGCTTTCAGGTCTTATTTTCTTTCTCATTAGAGCGATGCCGATGTTTTCTTAAACACTGTTACCAACATTACTTCTTTCAATATAACTTTTCTTTGTGTATCTAAGTAATTTGGAATGAAGAACATAATTATTAATAAACTATTTTTATGTAATTATTTTTTTAAATTGGTTAACTTTTTTTTTTATTTGATAGACCTATATTGCTTCTTTTTTGTTTTACTACCATAATGTTTTGATATTTTGTTATTTTTATTCTAAGAATCATGAAGTTACTACCAAAATAAAAAAAACCGGCCAAGTGCGAGTCGGACTCGCGCACCGACGGTTCCGTACAAACCTGTAAGTATATAAGTAAAAGTTCACCCATCACGACAATCGAGTCATAGTTATGGTATTTTTATTGCAAAATAAAGATATAACAAAAAATTTAAGGTGTTCGGAATTTTTCCTTTATATGTGCTGTTAAACATTGCTTCATGCCTAATTTCAAGATTCTAGATCGACTGGAAGTACCCTTTAGGTTTTGATTCCCTCGCGAGTAGTTGCGAGTTCGAAAATATGCGGCTTAAATTGCTATTTCTTTTGATTTCGTTGACATTAAAGTTTAATTTTGTTACAGCTCAAAGGTATTATAGACCTGAGTATTTGATATGAATTTCAATTTAATACCTCTACGCGTTCATGAGAAAAGAGGTAGTAACTTTAATGTATTAATGTAATAAAAAACATATGATGTAACTAAAAATTTACGGTTTTTGCAATTTTTCCTTTATCTGTACTATAAGACGTAACTTCCAAATTCCAATTCCGTACCAAATTTCAAGGTTCTAAGTCTACGAGAAGTACCCTGTAGGTTTTGATTCCCGTGCGAGTTTCGAAAATTTGCGGAAATTTGCGGCATAAACGTCTGTATCTTTTGATTGCTTTGGCTTAGGAGTTTGATTTTTCACAGCTCCAAGGGACAGTAGGCCTGAGTATTGGATATAAATTTTAGTTTGATACCTCCACCCGTGAGAAAAACGGTCTTGACAGATGGACGGACGGACGGACGGACAACAAAGTGATCCCATAAGGGTTCCGTTTTGTCCTTTTGAGGTACGGAACCCTAAATACAACAATTAATATTTTTTAATATTCATTTAAATCAGCATTTTTATTAGTAAACAGATGCTTTAATTAATTGCTCATTAGTTTATGAAAAGTTATTAGCTCAACTTATTAAAAAATATCAAAATAAAATTATATTTTCCAAAAGTAGATAATTTTTTTAAATAATAGTTATCCCTGGGACAATCTTTCTAGGTATTAAGGTTTAAATACAAAACTAGGTAAGTTGTCAATTTATACATTTAATAAAATTCATTCTACATAATTATCTGCACTAATATTATAAAGAGAAAAGATTTGTATTTTTGTATTTTTGCAATGAATAAACTCAAAAACTATTAAGCCGATTTCAAAAATTTTTTGACCATTGGAAAGCTACATTCACGCTGAGTAACATAGGCTATATTTAATGCTAGAAAAAAATTTAAAAAACTTTGTCCCCCTTGCGAAGCCGGGACGGGCCGCTACAGATATATAAAAACGTTGTGATAATGTAAGGACACACATTATTAGTTAATAAAGAATGAAGATTGTTTGAACTTTTAGTATTTTGACCGGTTAAACCGAGCGGAGGTGGCCCTACCTTGGAAGCCAATCAGTCCTGGGTCCAAGTCCTGGAAGGGGCAGATGTTTGTGAGATGAATACTAGCATTCCTGCCTGAGTCATAAATAGTTATATATTTTTCAATAAAATTGCTTCTTTATGAGTAATATATGTAAGCGTAATCGTTACTCTAGTATCCATAACACAATCCTTACTTTAGGCTAGGCTAACGGTGGCGCCACCATTACGATTGTACCTATCCGCCCAGCTCTCTCCTCGTATTAAAAAAATATTTACAGTAGTTACAGTTCATGTGACGACCGCTTGGTCGAGTGGCTTGCATACCGGTTTTCACAATAACTTCACTCCGAGGTCCCAGGTTCGAACTCCGCCCGGGTCAATTTAGTAAACCAACTTATCTATAGTGTCTCGAGCGTGGAAGTTGTGTTTCCTTCATTGTTTCTGAATTCTATTTCTGAATTTCTAACTTGGGTTCAGAACAACCTTTGGGTTATGGTAATATAAGTTATATACGGGATTGTTACCATGTACCTTGTTTTTAGTGAGGTTCCCATATAAAATAACAAAACATAAAAATTTCAATCGTGAGGTCGGTTTTAAATTGTCGAATGTTCGAAATCCTGTGGTTCGTTTGTGTAAAAACCGAAATAATGAAAAAAGTGTCGTGTTGCGATCCGATACTGTAAGTATTGTGTTTCGAGAACAGTTTCAAGTGAATAGTGAGAATGGGAACAGTGGAGGGTAGACCGATATGTCTGCCAATAACAGCCTACCCGCAATTACTTCAGTTGCTCCGTGATCATGGCGCTTGCAACAGTGCCGAAATATCGGAAACTCACTAAAAACAAGGTACATGGTAACAATCCCGTATATAACTTATATTACTATAATGTTAGTGAACATGAAAGTTTAAAACCACATAACGTATGGGTTGTTGTATAATATTTATTTATATTTACTGCGTTGTCAACACTGCATATTACTAAATGCGTTGTATAAATTTATACTTTGTTTTTCATAATTCTTATCTTTGATAAAAGTTCTTATTTAGAGATCGCGAGAGAGAGATAGAGAATTTGTGTGTGTATAATAGTCCTGAATATCAATGTAAGAATGCTTCTTCCAGGAAATACGTCTAGTATAACGAGCACATTAAAACGCTTTGAAGTTAACCAATTTAGACTGTAATTGAGGACGGCCCTTTTAATTACCCTTTGAATTGAACAGTCTGTTAGATAGAGGCTATTGGATCACTAGTTCCATTATTTTTACAGCAATATGAGGCATTAGCCTCATTTTAGTTTAGTTTCTATTAAGAAACCCATTTAATTTACATTTGTTACACCTAACAAGTGTAAATAGCATTTTATTATATCTACTAGCTTTCCGCCCGCGGCTTCGCACGCGTGGAATTCGGTTATATTGCGGTATTAAGCAATAGCGTAAGCTATCATTCCACTTCTTACGTATTTTAAAAAACACATCGTTACCATGTTTAAAAAAACGTTTTAACGTTACGTTTTAAAAAATTTACATGTTCATATTCGTTTGCAACATATAAGTAGATGTAAAAAAAACAGTTTAGACGATAAAACAAATTATACGTCATCCCTCGGGAATTCCTCATTTTCGGGGATTCATTAACGTATCATTTAGCTTCTAAATTTACATGTTTATATTCGTTTGCAATATTTTTAAACGACACACAGCGTCATCTACAATGCATCCATCAAGCAAACAATATTTTTGTTTTTCCTCGGGTATATCAATTTTCAAGGATAAAAAGTACCCTATTATTTAATCCGGACTTTTATCTTTACGTCTGCAAAATTTCAAAGCAATCGGTTCAGTAGTTACGGCGTGAAAGCGGAACAAACAAACAAACAAACAAACTCACTTTCCGATTTATAATATTAGTAAGGATTAGACAATATTGAAAGACATTTATTCTGACAGGACTTTTTAGAAACATAAGCATCAGCAAACCCAAGCAACTATCTAGGTATGTTGGCGTTGGCTAGATGGAATTTTTAGCGTATTTCACTTTACAATAATCCTAATTGTAAATAAAAATACGCTGAAATAGTTTAATTTACCATTCAGTAGGTTAGTTCTTCTAATTTCGCGTCATTCGTTAATCGAAATGAAATTAAATATAAACCACATTTTTTAAAACAAAACATCTTTAGATAACCATATCGAGCAGTTAAATGCCGGGTAACAATAAATATATGTCAAATGTAAATTATTATTTCTATTGTAGAAACAATGTTTTATTTTACGATATATTATGAAAATGACTGAAAATTAATTAATTCTTTTATTTTTTTATTTATTTAAAGAAACAAACAGCATGTCATAACTCATTTTAAACCTTAGAACTTTAAATAGTAGATTAGCCTTATTAGTTTAAGCTAGCTACAAACATAATTTAGTTGATCATAAGTATGTACGAAAAGTGTTTTTTTATTTTATTTATTAAGCAAATATATCTACACTTATATTACAAAGAGTAATATAAGTGTAGATATATTTGCTTAATGCGTAGCTTTCCAATGGTGAAAGAATTTTTGAAATCAGCTTAGTAGTTTTTGAGTTTATTCATTGCAAACATACAAAAATACAAATCTTTCATTTGTTGGACCATTGGAAAGCTACATTCACGCTGAGTAACATAGGCTATATTGCATGCTAGAAAAATATTTAAATAATTTTGTCCACCCGTGCGAAGCCGGGACGGGCCGCTAGTGTATTAATATATCGGTAGAGTTGCTAATAATTTAAAATTTAAATAACTCAGGTACTAAATTTAAATAATGATAATGATAACACAAGTATCTTTTAGGATCCGGTACCGCTTTTGCGAGTTGCATGGTATTTATGATACGGCAGCACGTCATTCTTCCGTGACGGTAGCGCTACAGCTACGACGAAATATCGAAATCTCTAATTTAATATAAAAACGATAATAATTCCCTTTTAAATAATACTATTTTTTCTAATACAAATAATATAAGTTATAAATTGAAATGTGGCCTTTCTCGATTTTAAAGTATAGATACGTTACTAAAATAAACACTGTAATTCTGTTGTTTTGCAGAAGTACCTACACCACAAAATCATAAGTTCCGCGTTCATTCACCGTAGGTAGGCCATATAAGTAGGTATCTACGATCACATCGAAAAAATTTGCCTACCTTTACCTAGGGTAGAAGGCAGAAATTTAAAATTCATAATTTTAGAACTCATAATTTGAAATACACTCGAGAGCAATGAATCCGGGTCACTTAAAGAATGTTAAAAATCTCGGAAACTAAAAATGATAGGTTAATGCAATAAATTGTATTTAATAGACAATGTAATACTCCTTAAATGAAAGTAAAAAAAATATGAGTCACCATACATTTTATTAACACAAAATTACATAAAGAAAAAAACTGCTGATCTCTCCTTAAAACAAAAATAGGAAACATGAAATGTTTGAACTTTATTACGATTTTCTTGAATTTTAATACTTCGTATTGCCTCCTCGTGCTTCCATTACTGCGTTTACGCGGTTTGGCATGCTGTACACCAAGTTCCTTATACGATTTTGGGGAATATTCTCCCATTCCTCTGTGAGAGCAATTTTGAGCTCACGAAGCGTGATTGGGGGAGGGTTTCGTTGTTTTACGCATCTGCCTAGCTCGTCCCAAGCTTGCTCGATCGGGTTGATATCCGGGCTGCGCGCTGGCCACTCCATACGAGTAATGTTCATCTCTTGAAGGTAGTCATTCACAATCCTACCTGTATGAGGTCGGGCATTGTCATGCATAAATATAACATCCTCACCTAAATTGACCATAAATTGACCAACATGATCATTGAGGATTTCTTCCACAAATCTTACGCTAGTTAAAGAGCCGTTTTCTATGATCACCAGCTCTGTGCGACTTTCAGAAGAAATTCCGGCCCACACAAGTACAGACCCACCACCGTAGGCTACTTTTTCTTCGATGCATGCTTGCTTGAATCTTTCCCCTGGTCTTCGATACACTCTGTGTCTTCCATCGTGCTTGTAGAGCATAAATTTTGATTCGTCGGAGAACATAACTTTTGACCAATCTTCAATACTCCAATTTACGTGGCTCTGGGCATATCTTAGTCTTGAAATACGATGCCCACGCTCCAGTTTAGGGCCGTTTGCAGGTCTAAGGGGTTTTAAGTTAGATTCAGCAAGCCGACGTCTTACTGTCCATGCACTTGGGTTACTTCCTCCGAGGCGTCGAAACTGATTGGTGAGTTCAGTTCCTGTGAGAAAGCGATTTCGAAGCATGGTGTTCACCAAGTATCGGTCTTCTCGTGCTGTGGTACACCTGGTTCTGCCCGTTCCTGGTCTGCGTAGGTTAGAACCAGTTTCTTCGTAACGTCGGAGAACTCTTTGTACTGTTGACAGCGACACACCGACAGTCCTGGCTGTATCGCGCTGACTCCGGCCGGTTTCCAGAATTGTAAGTATTCTGGTGCATTCTTCAGGCGTAAGCGACATAATTTCAGCTTGAATAATGAATATCAACATGGTTTATGTACCCACATAAATGACAGATTACAAACAAAAGCAAAACCAAATGCTGTAATTTCGTAGTTCCATCTTCGAAAGTGGCCCTTTTTCAAAATTGATTTTTTTATCATATAACTTTACAATAACTAAGAAGTTTTAATACCTTCATTTAAGGAGTATTACATTGTCTATTAAATACAATTTATTGCATTAACCTAGCATTTTTAGTTTGAGAGATTTTTAGGATTCTTTAAGTGACCAGGATTCATTGCTCTCGAGTGTAGCTTGCTGGCTGGTAATGAATAAAAAAAATTCCTAACCTAACCTACAGCGTATGTCAATTTATGCCTTTTGATCAGTATGACAAGTGACTTTCTGCGCAACAAGATTATGTACTGTTCATAAAGGGTACCCCATATAGATGTATTAGATATAACTTTACTAAGATAAAACTAGACATTTCTTGACTCTCATTTGGGATCCTTAATTTAAAATCTTAATACTTGATAATAAATACTCTTAAGTACTGGATAAATACCTGATAATTTTATACTACTAATATACATACTGAGGTATGCATCTGTAATCAAATTATACGGATTGATAATTCCCAAGCTAATCAATTATATTTATGTCAATTTACGAATATGGACAGAACTAAACAGCAATTCGTGTTACAACGTTTCAGAGTGGTGATTCCTAAAAACTGTCACACTGTCACAGGACAGTATCGGACACACGTGGGGTTTAAGTAGGTATACCGGTGGCGACACACGACTCGTCACATAGTGACGACTCCTGTGGCGCCATAGGGGAGGCCTGGACAAGTCGGCGGAGCTCCCATTGCCGCCGTGGGTTAATAACCGTATTTTGCCTTTACGTAAAAAAAGTTGGGTCGAGAAAGTCCGCCCATTTGACAGATTCCACTTTTGACATCAAAGTCCATTATTGACAAATTCTATATTTGACAGACAGCAGTAAATATTTTTCTATTAACATCGAAATAGCTGGGTCACGCCAGTGGAATAGCAGCCGTTGGTAAAATAATATTTCATTTTAGTTTTCAATATAAATAATGCTATGACTTATAAAAAAATGTTTTTATTTAAAAATTAACTCAAACTTATTGGGAATTCCCTTAATTTCCATTATAAATCTACCAAGTCTAAATGTGGGGTTTTAATCCTGCTACATATTTTAAGATACAACTGGGTAAAAAATAATCTGTTTTTTAATATTGACTGGTGCATGCATTACATATTAGCCGTATTAAAATTTTTGTTAGGAGTAAGTGATTACACGATGGTTTGATCGATATTATCAAATCTTTTTTACGCTATTGTAAAGAACTTTTAAAGGAGGAGGGTCAATAAGGAGGGTTTTCGGTCCCTTTCTTTTTTGACCTAAAAATTCCAAAAAAAAATTTTTTTATCTACTATATGGACTAACAAATTGATTCCATCCCAAACGGAACCATTGATTTGTTAGTCCATATAGTAGATAATCTTTTTTTTTTAATTTTTAGGTCAAAAATGTAAGGGACCGAAAACCCGCCTTATTGACCCTACTCCTTTGTACTATGTAAAGCGTGGGAATTTGCAACGCGTCTTGTTCAATCGGATACGAAAAGAAAAATAGATTAAATAGTGAATAAGCTTATAAAGTGTGTGACTTCACCTTATGGCGACGGAAGCCACAATATAACCATGCGGGGTCAATGACCCTCATCGATTTTGCACCTACACTCTGGGAGTGTAGGTGCAAAATCGATGATTGGAGAGATTATAGGAAATGTAAAATAGATACGGTAGAATGACCCGCCCAGCAATAATTGTTGGGATCTATTAGTACGAGCTATTTTAAGTACTAGTAACGGGAATCATATTTCTCTATAAAAGAATAAAAGGGGTTGCCTTTGACTTCTACCCTGTAATTTTTAAAAGAAGTAATAGCCGGAATCCTTTTCAATATTATTAATTTAGTAAACTAATCAATAGGTAAATTAAATACCATAATCATCAACTCCAGCTGATGTACTTCGTGGTAGCTAGGTAGTTGCTCTCATAAACAGTTGCGAATAGTAGAATTCGAACTCAAGGTCGTAGGTTTCGCAGTCAGTTTATTGCTTGAGCTAGCTGGCTTAATGTCTTTCGAGAGATGGACGAGTGTTCAGTGTTGCATTGTATCACTATCTACGTCCAGTCCCTGCGCAGAGGTTCGTATAATCACAGTGCTAAAATAGTTGAGCGATACTAGATTTATTGAACTATGGACTTAAACGTTATTACAATACGGGACAACGACAAATGGGTGAACAAAATTTACTATTTAGGCCTCCTTGATTTTATAAAAGGTTAAAGGTACTTTAACCCGATGGTTCCGGCTTCATCTGCAGTCGTAAGCATCCACCTATCTAAACTGGGCCCGCTTTATTTATGGCCCTTTAAATCTACAATGTTCTCATCCAATGGGAGGGACAGCCTTTGCAGCGGGAACATCATGACAAAATCATATTAATAATATAATATTTTTTACATTTACTCTAATTAGCCTAGCCCTAAGTAAGCACTGTAAGAGCTTATGTAATAGATGCTTCGGTAACGGATAGGCATACATATATGTGACATAAATAAGTCATATTGATATAAATATATATCGATACCTACTGGTACAAATGCCCGTATTCATCACGCAAACATGGGGGTGAATGTTTGCGTGATGAATACTCAGGCACTCAAACCCAAGGCCGTCGGTTTAAAAGGAAAGATCACTATCGTTGAACCAAACGGTCGTATATTGATGTCGGTCGTCTCATGCTGATGATGACGACGAATTGATAGACACAATCACTATCCACAATCGAAGACAAAACCAGAGATACTTCGCTATCATGAATCATAATACCAAGCTTCATGTCAGTCGTAAAAATATTTCAATTCTAATTTTTTTGTAAAAGTTAGGGAATGTAGCGATAAATAATAACCCCAACTTTGCCAAAACTCGGTGAAAGGCCATGCATGAATGGATTATGGTTTCACTGGACTGAGGGTATATAGGATAGGATATATATAGTATTGGGATTGTGTTTCCGAAACAATGGGCACAGAGCGCTCGTGCCCACTTTACATATTCTCGTCAATTGTTTGGTGTGAGCAGCAATCTTGCGCCTTTACAATAAATACAATAATAGAAGATCGATGGCGCACTCATTGGCGCGTTAGGACTATAATTAGATCAAGGAGGTTGAACCACATTCGCAAGGTCTGGACATCGGATGGATGATGAGATTTTTTTTTATATCGAGACTATTCGATGGCAAACTTCACCCACCAATCTACACTGGGTCTATTCCCCCTACGGTATTTCTATAAGGGAAACCTGTGCCCAGCTGTAAGGACATTAATAAGCTAATAACAATGAATATTCCAAACTAATAACTTAGTTACTCAATAAAATAATTTAAGAGAGGCATAAGAAAAGTTCTTTAGCCTGGCCCAAAAATGATTGCCATAATCTCCACTTTTGGTACCCGAATTGGAGACCGCAAATAGATATATATTAATACTCGTTAACATCTTTTAAAATCAAGTTTAAACTAGTAAACCAATACTACTAAAGTGGCGCTTAATTATCCTGCTCAAAAGTCGTACTGAGTGCGTCCAGTGTTGTGAGAATCGAAAAACAAATATAATTGTAGGTCATTTTTAATGAATCGATTTCATATAACTTTAAACTTTCTCCTATGTACTTGAAATGATATTTTATTGCTTTGTAATATAATATCCCGTTCAAAGGCTTCCACTCGATATCCTCGGGGTATTTTCACGCTCTACTTTACGATCAAATGAGCAGCCTGGAGCAAAACTATCAATATTGAGTCGAAGTGTGGTGCATGTTAAAGTTTATTCCATTGTTTTTATCACAAAAAGCAAGAATAGATTATGAAATTATCCTATTTATTTATAGATTTAAATACATTAGTAATTATATAAACAGATATCTATATATAAGCATTAGTTAATTTGCCGTGTAGTGTCTGGCATAGCAAAATTTATTTGACATATTTACAGAATAAAGGCTAAGCTCCGAATATGATTTTGTCCCATTCGGTGTCGAGACCCTTGGTCCGTGGGGTCCTAGCGCTATAAGGCTTTTAAAGGAAATAGCAAAAAGGTTAGTCGACATCACAGGAGGTTAATTTTAGGGTAATTAAGATAAATTAAAATATTAGTTCTTAAGTGATATTTTGTAAAAGTATGCTGCAACAAAATAACAAATTAAATAGATAGAGACTATATAAAGAACAATGGCGAACTCCCATACATCATTTTCTTTCACCTAAAATTGATGCGTCTTTAGATTAAAAAATACTAAAATGATCAAACATTAATTCCTGAAACTGCGTGTCTTAGAATTTTTTATTTAAGAGGCCAGGAAAAAAAGATATTAAGCTTCGAAGTTTTTAAGATTGAGTTACGTTAGTGTTGTCTCAAAATCGATTATATCAATCGATAACATTCACTCTAATTAATAAACAAATAGATATTATCAAGACTAACGTGTTTGAAAATCTATCTATTATAATCTGTTATATATGTAGGTAATTAGGTATGCAATGTTGTTGAAATTAATAGGTACCTACCTATCGTTTAAGTCGCTGCTGAAGTGTTAGCTACTATCGATTAAATTCGATTTTATCGCCGTAATCAATATACCCAGACAATTATGGTAACCTTTTTCTTTTAAATTCAATCAAAGTCTGTTAGAATATCAACATATTTAACCACATTATTAGCAATGCTATCGTTACTAATAGGTCGCTTAAAATCGAGCGTATGCCATCTTATTTCTGCCTGTTGGTAGCTACTTAAATAATAAGTAGATTAATAATATACTCATTAAGTAGGTGAGTATGTTGCACCTGTTTCACGGGAGAAAAAAAATAGCAGTGTTGCTATAACAATGTTGCAATAAAAGAAGACAACACTACATATTTCTTAATACGTACGTACCTGATTTATTTTTAAATAACACAAAGTATAGTATAGATATATTATATTAATAAACAATTTAATGAACTTATCAGGATATCTTGAAACCGATTTTTACATAACTCGAACAATTATAATAAAATGGCAACACGAAAGATAATGGTACCTAGCGGAATTTCGATGTTTCATTTAACAATCAATGATATGTCCCAAAAAGCAGTGTTTTTTATTCTGGCTCTTACTGGTTATAAGCTTTTGATGTAAAAATGTAGAAAATTATTTCATTTCGTTCTGTAGAAAGAATATTTCAAGACGCTCAAAAATATCTCAAAGAATATTACGCCATTGTTCTTTACAGAATGATTGACATTTTTATTACCATTATAAAACGGACGACTTAAAGACGACATATCAAATATAACTTATAACACCAACCCTCCACACTTTAGGATGTCGAAAGAGGCGACTTATGATACCGTAGGTAATCACCATACTTCCCGTCACGAACATTCTTCCCATGAACTACAAAAGGGCAGAAATGTTTTCTGAAATATGGTCTTTCACTACGGTCTTCAACCTCAAAAGAAGATTATGGCTAAACCATCCTTGAATCGGTGGGCTTCCTGACAAATGCTACTGAGAGATGATGAGTGATTCAGCCGATAACAATAAATGACCTGATTATAATCAGCTTTGACATTTAGATACACCTTATGATATTGTTATAGATTTCATTTGATTTTAAGAGTATGCAGCTTGTTGTCCTGTCGACTGTACCATTCTTTGGGCCTTTGTTTTTAAATGCTAGTTTTATTTATTAATTTCATACGTTTCAGTAAAAAAATTCTTATGGCAGACCTTTACGTAAATAAGTTCTGAATCAAATAAAAGCAAAAATTATTACATACCCAATGTTACTAAGTATGAGGCTTACCGTGCTTTCCGAAGCAGGAAGAAGGTCGATCAGCCTTTGGTAAAGTTGCTTTATTTCGGAAATCGCAGTTTCCATTTCCACCACAACTTCCACCAGGTCATAGATCCACCTTGTGGACCTGTCCAAGCTGCGATATCCAATTCGTGGTCGCCAATAGACTTTTCTTCCCCAACAGTCGTTACTTCTGTGACCGATGTGATGTGAACGTTCAAATATGGCTACATTCTATTAGGTTAACACCAGCCTACTTATTAAATCCTTGGATTAACTTTGTTTACTCAATTTTATTTACAATTAAAAACTAATTAATATAACGAAACAAGAAAAGGATTAATAACAATTATTTCTTGATTTGTCGGTATTATATGATATCAAACGAGGTCTTTAGCCAGGAATTGAGCGATAAGGCCTCAGTCTCTTTCCATTAAAAAAAAAAAAAGTTAATTTTAAGTTATTGGTTTTCGCATGTATTTTTCATGATTGGAAACTCTTGACTAATACAATGTTGGGAAAAAAATGTAAAGTCATAAATAGTAGACGTGCTGTTTATTTCCGTAAATAAATAAATAATGAATTTGTCATTGAATTAAATGGACCAGAGTGACTTCTCTGGGGAATTCCACAAAGTTAACATGAAAATATATAAACAGCATTTTAATAGACTCCACAGGTGAGCACACTTTCTATTGCCTCTGTACATAGCAATTAAAAAGCATTGGAGTGAGACACCTACCCTCTGACCCATTTCCCACTCGGCTCATACAGGTCAGGGAGACAAGACAATGAAATTTAGACTCTAATGTCAGTGAGTTTGAACAGGTATTACATTACAAACTATTATAAGAGGATCTTAAAATAGATTTATGAGACACTTAGCTTTAAAGAGTATTGATTGTTCTCAGACAATGTAATAAAATAGTTTAAAAAAACCCTTTTTATCTGCACTTTTTGGTATCCTAATATTCCGTGGTTTTAAGCCACCTTCGATTATTTCATCATCGTGTCCTTACATTCCCGTCGTCAAGAAAATAAACAAGTCTTGATACAAAGAATCTAGTGAGCTCTACTCAATGGGTTTCCTAGTAAGCATCATTCACCACCCTTTCTTGGTTGCTATTCCTACCTGTCGCACCAAGCGCTTCTCAACATCCTTCATAATGCGCACAGAAAAGCAGTGGAACTTCCTCCCTGCGTCTGTATTTCCGAGAACTTATAACCCTTCCATTTTCAAAGCCAGGGTGAATAGATACCTTCTGGGTTAGCTCGTTCCATCGTGGATTCTGTCTTGGCCCCCGGGCTTGACTGGGATGAAGAGCGAATCCATCCTAAATAAAAAATAGGGTGTCATATCATTATAAGACCAGCTCGATAGTACTCGATAGTTATTGTATTGTCATCCTGACTTTATGTACATATCAAGTTTCATGGTGACACAAGAAGTAGAAGCGGACGAAATTCACCTTATTAAAATTCATGACATGCTTTAAGTTACATCTCGACCTAATTTAATAAAAGCGTGTTATAAATAACCAATTTCAGTTCGACCTTTTAAATTAGTGATTGCCTTTTCCATAATGTGTTTGTATAAGTTAACTAAGTGTTAGTCACAAATATCTTTATCCTACGAACAGTTAAATGAGAGTTTAAATCTATTTTATCAAAATTAATTAATTTCTTAAAAAGCTTAATCTAAACACGACTTTAAACCATTACTTTTATAACACATTTAACCAAACCGAACTAGGCCAAATTCTGCTACGAAAATATCTCTGGGATGTTTTAATATTAAATTAGTTACCTATTGCAATATCAACATCATCTATATATGTGAAGCTTTTCTTGAATGACAACCCTTAAGGGTGTGAAATAAAGACAAACTGTTGTATGGAAATACGTTATTTTCACAGTAAGATGCGAGAGTAAATTTACGAGTAACAAGCTTATAGTAAGATTCTGTGTTCAGAATCACTCTAGCCAGTTAATGCGAAGTGACTGGGTGACTCTGTCATGAAAGCAATCAAAATCGTTGATGCACACGGCAACACGGCATTCGATACGTGTAATATATGTCAAATGCCACGTGACACGTTTCATATGACTAAAAACTTCATTTTTTTAGTACAAAACATATAAAACGTTATATCACAAAAAATAAGGGGACACTGAATTTTACTATAAATTCAAATGAATCCATAAAAAAGAATTAAAGTTTTTAGATAAAATTTTGTTATTTTTTAATTTTTTAATTTTGGTTTTGGCGGGATGATGACGTGGCCAACCGTAACGTCACACGTGGGCTTAAAGGAATACCGGCGCAGTCAGCCTCACTTACTCTCAACTGAGGTCAAAGCGAGGCAGGTCAAACATAAGGGGGAAAGAGGTAGCCATTCTCTGTAAGGTATTCTGAGATCATATCTTAAAAATGAATGTTTAACTTAAAAGTAGGGTTCTTATATATCTGATAAATATCAAAACATCCGGTATTTATGATACATCGATCAATCTGATGAATCATTATAAATACTTTCGTAAATTTAAATTGATTAGACCTAAGTTAAGGTATTTATTCAATAAATCTAAGTTAGAACGGAATTCAAATATTTTTTTAATGTATTTTTTTATAATTTTTAAAGTGCAAATGTAGAGAGTTCCAGAGATCAACTGCTGCCATAAATCCAATGTTTTCTTAGAAACAATACGGTCTTCGTATATCATCAGCGGCTCGCATAATATGAGTAAAAGCGAGATTTTATATGTGTATTTGTAAATATAATAATTGATATATATCATGGATATATACCCAAGAATAAATATCCAAGACATAATATCTCAAGGATATAAAATTATGAAGGCCTGTTTAAAAGGTAATGAAACGTGTCCTGGGACGGTTTAGATAACTGATTTACGGTAAGAATAATAGAGGCCGAAATTGTATAAAAGCTTTCAAGGTACCAGAAGTCCAAAAATAAAGTACAAATCAACAACTTAACGTTGTTCGGAATCGCTACAAGGTCGTCTTAGTGTATTGACCCTAATTGTATACCTATAATTTACTTACCTATTATTTTCAGGGTGAACATCGAAATACAGGATGGTCTGTATTTTTTTATATTAACTAAATTATCTATTACTTTTTTTTTGTTTTATCTTATAAATTTATCTATTGATAAACAAACTTCTTCCTTTTTCTATTGCAAAAGGGAATATGCAAATATATTAGCAAGGTTGTAATTAACACATTATTTCTTTCCAAATCATAATTTTTTCAAGATTTACTTTTCATTTAGCCAATTTGCTTATTATTTATTTATTGGTTTACGAGCAATTTATGCACAAAGTATTAGGCTAAAATGCTTAGGTTAATATGTTACTGTTGATATTAGTACACAGTAAATTTTAGGTAAACACATTATGCAAAACAGTAAGACATAATTTTGTTCTATAAATAGAGACCTAAAGTATGTAGATTATAACTAAATAAATTTGTAAGCTTAGTATGGTATGTAGTTGAACACTAAATCAAATGTGTATTTAGCTCTAAATTAACTTATCCAAATATTGTGCGTGAATTTAGAACATTGTCTGATTTTTTGTCTCGTTATGACAACACTTCAGGTTCTGGCTCATGAACGATGAAGCTAATTCACATCAGCCAAAAGACGTCAACTGTTGGACGTAACCCTTCCCCAAAAAAGGGGGTGGAGGGAGTTACCATATACTTCACGCTTGGCGATGGGTTGAGTAGACTTGTAGTAAAAGACCAGACCGAAAACGCTAATATCATTTTGTGGTCTTCTGGAGTTGTATTGTAACTACCGTCACTATTATTAGTGGCCTTTTCAACACCCTTATTGATAAAAAAGAAAG
This sequence comes from Calamotropha paludella, assembly GCA_927399485.1. NCBI lineage: Eukaryota > Metazoa > Arthropoda > Insecta > Lepidoptera > Crambidae > Calamotropha > Calamotropha paludella. Next base: position 6,501,929 of record OV656814.1, on the reverse strand, counting down.
AAACATTAACGTAAACTAAACCATACTTTTGTTAACCATGACAGTTGTAACAAAAAAACAAATGTGTTTTATCTCTTTTATGGAAAAGAAATTCTTTATTCGTCATGACTTTTATATGCACGATATTGAACCGGATTCAATCCCTTAAATAATAATAACGTAATAAGAAGTATCAGTATAATAATAAATTAGTAAACAATAAAAAAACCAATACCAATTAAATAGGAGCAAAATACTGTAATAAATGTCTCTTATTAAATTATATTCATTACAAAATAAGCATACAACATGAGTTTTGTTACTTAGGGCTTCCCAAAATATTAATTATAAAAAAGATGGTCCCTTCTCAGAAATGCTCTAGAACTATTTCTGTAGTGATCAAAGCGTGTTCTATATTTGAGAAAACTTTTGCAGGATTCGATAGTTACAGCAATTTGTTTAAAAGAAATACGATGGCTCTCTTTGATCCGCCCATAATGCTCATTGGAATGGAATTCAACTATTTTACTCAATGAGAAGAGCTATTTGTTGATCGATCGTTGAATGAATGATCATTTACAAATTCTATATTATACTAATGTATGTATATTATGTCATCAATAATGGTCGAACAGGGTTTTGGTTTTTTTTAATAACAACTCAATATTTTGAATTGTGTATCCGCTTACTAGATAGAACAACGTTAAATATTCGAGTTAAAAAGACCGATAGTATCACCACATATTATATATATGTAATATGTAATGCAAAACGTACGTACGTTACAATCAATGAAAAAATATTTTTTTTAGATAGTGTTCATTCTAATTAAGTTCTTTAAATCAACTCTTGTTTGATGCTAAATTTTTGTAAAAATTGGTGTATGGAATCCAAACCATTGTTATCATATCGAGCAATTCGTGGTATCGGCATCATGGCACACTGGTATTGGCTCATGTCTCAAAAATTATCCTCAAGATGCTTTTGGGGCTATTATGAAGCATGCGTGTTGTTTTCGAGATTTTCATGCGCAATTATAGCTTGAAAACAATCCATTTCGGCGTCGATAAACGTGCCAAACGCACATTCATGCAGCTAAATTACCGCAAATAGGGAGTCTAAAAACTACCGCTATAACCGAGGGGGGAGTAAAATCATCGGATATGCATCTTTCTTTTCTAAAGTGTGCATATCGTAGACCAGTTTTTCGCGCTCTACAGCATATGCATAGTCTATGCCCTAAGCCTATGACAGCAGTGTACATATGCGACATAGATGTGCATATCAAGAGTCTGGTATGTGTAGGTAAGGTCGGATAAGCTTCATCATTGTTATTCACATAGAAAAAGTAGTAAGTAACATAAAAATAACGAAGAAAGTATTAGATCAATTTGAAAAATCCCTAAAAACAGTGATCGTTTTCTGTATACGAAAGTGTTAGTTTGAAACAATACCGACTATGGAACACCATAGGACTTAGAGATTTTTTAAACAAAATAGTTTCTGAGTGTTTTTTTGTCAGACTGATTTTGAAATCGACATGATTGAATTATATGTAATAGAAGTCAACCCTCTATTGACAACTCCGTATGAATTGAAACAGAGAAAATAATAATAACACAGACCTTGCTATGGTTTTTCCGGGATTTTATCCGTAACAAATCTTGCGTCTTAATTTGACTATACGATGGTGAAGACTTTTAGGATTCATAAGGACATGTAATATGACGTAAACTGATAGAATGAACTCAATTTTATTATTGGCAGCAGTCAGCAACGATCATCTCTGAAGTCGGCAATCGCTGCTTGCATCATAACATTACCAACCGGCAGTATCAGTCAGCACCCGTCAGGAAACAGCAGTGGTGAATTCTAGTAGGAAAAAGATGATTTACTTTGAAGCCCAAGACGCCGCCGTAAATAGCTCAGAGGCCACACGATGATTGTAACAATCAAGCAATAAAAAAATGTTTTCCCTAAATAAGATAGATGCTTATTGATCATCAGGCCGCTGCTTGACGCTGCTAAAAATGTTGCCGATCTGTTTTAATATTTCAGTTAACCTTTCGTGGAAAGGTCCCATAGCATATCATTATAACAAACCAATAAAAAATATAAATATTGAATAATGACGATACCAAAAATAATTGGACAAACTATAACAGCCTGTATACAGGCGGGTGGTTCGAGGTTTGCCTCGCATCGCGTGAGAACCAAGGGGCTTGTTTCAAAGAGCCCATGAAAATAAAATTGCTATATAGCAATAGAACGTTCGAGAACCGATGACAAATTGTGATTTACAAAAATATTGTTCGAAGTAAACTTAACGTTGTATATTCAAATGATTTACTTTTACAATCTTTTTTAATACCGAAAAGTGTTCATTTAATGTTTTATGCATGTATAGACCGAGAGACAACTTCATTCGCAAAATAATTTGACAAGATTCAATATTTGGTTCGCAAACATTGTAGAACAAAACTGGAATATGTAAAAAAATAATAAATTAATACTTCCCTTAAAATGAAATTACTTTACGTAAACACATCATACGTAAGAAATAAAGTAGAATTTCTCCAAGTAACTTCACGTGCTTCACCCCTATTAGATTTCCAATACAACGGCGAACCTTTTTTATAAAAACTTGCTATAAATAGAACAAACTAAGATATTTTATTACAAAAATAAAGTAACAATGAAGAAAGGGATGGGTTATTAGCTAATGTAATTTATTTCATTTAGCAGAATTATCCGATTGCACGTACAATATATGAACATATTTGAATGTTATACGAGTTCAGTAAGGAATTCTCCTAAACGGCTGAAAAGATTGTAATAAAGAAATTGGTGGTTTACATTCACAATTACAGAGGCACAAAAGCTATAGCAGTATAAAACAAAGCCTGTCAGTTCAGATAAATACCTTCGTTCCATTAGAACGTTAAGGGTGGCAAGCTAAACTTTTATAAAAAAAATAAGTTAATATCTATTTGGATTCTGTAGTAATCAAATAATGAATAAAACAGGTTGCAAATAAAATTGAGTAAAAATAAAAAAAAATATTTTACGAAGTCTTTATACTTCCTTATTACAAATTGACTTGCTACGACGACACGTTCGGAATGCTAAATTTATTGATATAATATTAAATTCTTATTTTAATTAATAATAACACAGATAAACAGACGTAATAACTTGTTTCGACCACAGCACTGCGACGTACGCTTAGGGGTCTTGTACGTATTTACTTTACTGCTTTAGATATTTTAATGATTCAATGTTCAGACGATTCCTGTATTTTTATCATTAACCCGTTTCTCTCACATAAACTCCAACGAAGAGTAGAAAAATGTTTAAGTATACAAAAAATATTTGGATATTCTTTCTGTTTCGTCACTTAAAAATATATATTGTAATTAGGCTGATTAGTTTTATCTGCAGATATGTTAAGCAAAAATTCATCTGTTTTGTCTGACAAGACAAAAAAAGTGGAAAGTTTTGCTTGAATTCTTCAGGGAAGATAAAAGTTTTGGTAATATAACATTGGGGCCGTCTTGCCAGAAGGTGTAGGTTTAATTAAGAAAACCCATTCCAAAGTTTGGACCCAATTTTTCTGCTTAAAAGTTGGCGTATTTTTAAATCGAGACGAATTATATAATTTAAGACTTTACTTGATTAGTCGCCGTTGCAGCATCATGCGTGTAGCACACCATTACGTTTATGGTGGGGTATATAATAACAAAATATTTAAATATATTGACAAAAAAACCCTAAGATTCTAACTGAGTAGAATTAGCTAGTGTGGTAAAGGGTCGTTTTACATAAATAAAATAAAACAAATTAAAACATGGAAAATGTAAAGTTCTATTGATGGCGGTTATATCATGTTTTTGCGATATGTATCGAAAGATAACATTATTTGACAGGTAATTTATATATATATTACCTGTCACAGTGTTTGACCGCGATGAACTCCGAAAGTACTCAACCAATTTTGTTTTTTTTTTTAATTTTGCTGGAGTTGTTCCAACTTAGGCCATAGGTTTAATTTTAATTTATAACACAGAAACACGTAGCCGGGTTAGCCAGTTATACATAAAAATGGGAATGGTGACTTATTTATCGAATACTTGGACATTGGTTAATTTTAATTAAAAAATCGTGCTTTCCCTCTTCTTCTTCCTAGCGAGGTTTACATTGACTATAATGGTTTTTTAAAAAAATCTCATATTTTGTTTTAAACTTTCATGGTGTCTGACTTAAATATTCTATGTTGATTAATATTATAATGATAAAAGCAATCACAAAATATCGTAGCTAAGAAAATAAGATTTTACATAATACTTATATCATAAATTACAAGATAATCTAAAATCACAGGATCTTTTCGTCGTGAATTTTATATTAATAAGGGTGCGGCTTTGCCCTCTGTAAAAACGTAGCGAATAATTATTCCTGTCACACAATGATCGCATAAAGTTGTAAGTATTTAAAGAAATACTTCATCTTACTAAGAACCCCGGTCTCCTCACATATTTACCGACATAAAAGACTACAATATAAGGCCGTATCTGGAGTGCCGTTTAAACTAAATAAAATTTCCCTGGAGAGAGTTTATCCGTTTTTTCCGTGGCGTGTTTACCTGCCTCCTCATATCCCCAGTTTATATCTGTGTTGTAGTAAAATGTGGAAAACATAAAATTGCTTGTTATATTATTTATTACTATGTTTTGGCCGCTTTGACCGAAATGGTTTCGCCTCTGGGCATTTCTGCGGCTTTTTGGCAGAGCAAACTAACGATCATAAAAGCGAAACAACTCGCAATAGACGGTGAACATTTGGAAACAGAAAATAATAATGTCATTTCCTCGGATTATATTGCAATATTATTTCGTTTAGTATATGCCTTATTATTTTTATCGTGTACTGAATATATGTACTTATTCAATATAGACATAATAAACTATGAAGTGCAACTCGAAAACAAATGCCGTCTTAATTTCTCTTATAAATATCATAGAGCAAATATTCGTGGCAATAATAATTATACCAATTGCAATTTCTTAATCCCGTAAACACTCAAAAAGAGGTTAATGGCTTAGACACAACTTTGATAGGTTGATGTACACATGCCAAAGAACGTTTATATCATACTAGAGGTAAACACTACCGATTAATAACTATATTTCTATCGCTTCAGAATAGTATTTGTTTCGATAAAAGGTACCTTGTGTACTTTTCTGTACCCCTGGCAAAGTGTATTGAAAATGTCATGATGATCGATTGAACAGTTAAGGCGTGCAAGTGTAACAAACAAACTCACTTACATATTTATAATATTAGTTAGCATTATAAGATTTTTGTCGATATGATATAAAGCCAATTGCGTAATCATATTTTCTTACCATATACCAATTTTTTTCGAAATCAGTCAACCCGTTCTTGAGTTACAAAAGGGCATACAGATGGACAGAGGCAATTTAAAAAAAAGTTAAATTTGTATCAGTGAGTGACGAATATTTATCATACACTACAATAAATTTACAGACAGAACCTACAGATTTATTTAGTAGTACAAATATGTAGTCAGCAAAAAGACTTGCAAAGCAGTCCGAGCATAGCTGTGCTGTGTGTGTTTATAATAAAAATAATTGCCCTGCGTTCATCTTGCTAAAACTCAAAAAATAGTCTATTGATTGCTACGAAATTTTCGAAAGTTGTTTGACGCATGCCAAAGAATGTTTATTTATAGTCAGCAAAAAAATACGTTGGCGTGTTTTGCTTACAACAGCTAGTATTGTCTAAAATTCTTGTGCGAAACAGACACTCGTGAATAGTAAACGCGTTATTTATTCAAAACTATCTTCTGTCTTTGTTATAGCAAAAGCCTTTTATACTGCAAATGAATTACGTGACATTTGAAAACGCTTTACGGGTTTCCTCAAACCAGACAAAACTGAATAACGCATTCAGTTTTCCTTGATGTCCCTATCCCATCTCTTTCATTCGTAAAGAATGCCTTTGCCGAGCAGAGGTACATTTTAGTTTGATGAGATGACAACCACGTGGTTAAATGAATATAATCTTAGTAGTAGTTCGATGGAACTAGATACTGTAGGTATACTTATGTATATCAATTTATATAATGCTATAGACGCCATAGTGACGACCATTTGGTGTAACGGCAGTGATCCTGCCTTTAACACAGACGGGTTGGTCCTGGGTTGATTCCCGAAAGGGGCATAGGTTTGTGGTATGAATACGAGCATTTATACATAATTCATGGTTATAAATATATATTTCTATGAACATATAGGTATGTGTACAATTATTTCCTTTATAGATTCTAAAATAGCTTTTTGGAGGTCACTCCTTAAGAATTTATTTTCATATAAGGCGCCCGGTATGAAATAAATATGAAGATTAAAATTTAGTGATCGAATGTTACGTTTTTTGTGCACAAACTATCGTGTGCACTTTTCACTTTATTTTGAAGTTTTTTTGTGCTTGTTCAAAGACAATCGATCTTTAGTAGTAAACTCCAGTCGTGAAACACACTTGACTTTATAAAAAGGTTTTTTTTTTAAATGGTTCTGTGTTTTATTCCGATTTATAACGTAAAATCGGAATAAAATTGGGCGCTTTACAGAAATCCCGGTTTTTCGTTATCTCCCTGCGACACATACTCAGTGTTAGCGGCAGATATAATTTGACTGTGTCGCACAATTCAGCTCGTTTTTATATAGCCGCGACGGCGACATCTAAACATAGACGTAACTTAGTTAAGCTTTTGAATTAGTGAAATTAATTAGGCACATCACGCGTTTCGTAATTAAGGGAAAATTAATATGTGTGAATTGTGTTTATATGTGGTTTCAATTACTGTCAGTGTAGTTAGATGGGTGGGTATTATACATATAAGCGTTAATATTATAAGGGAACAAACTAAGTGATATATTGTTGAACAATCCAATTTATTTGATTTTGACAACTGTTTGGTGCAACGATAACGATCCTGTCTTTACCTCTGACGGTCTTGGGTTCGAGTCCCGAAAGTGGCAGATAATTCTGTGATGAATACGAACATTTGAATCTGAATCACAGGTATTTACACATATTTCTTTAAATATTAAACATCTATGTATCATATACGTATCCATAATACTAGGTCTGCAATGAATATTGCTGTTTGCAAATACTGAGCGAAGCACTACCTTACCTAACCTCACCACCTGATCTTTCCTAACCTATGTCCGATTTCAAAAATTTTTTTGCACATTAGTCACGGCCACGATGTGAGTTTTGGCGCCAAATTTCATCAATGTAGTCTCGGCGGTTTGGCTGTGATCAGCTTTTGAATTTTTCTTTAGGTGATTATTCCTCCATGGTATAGTCTTTATTTTTTTTAAATATCCTATTACCGTCAGGTTATAATCATGTATGTTCATGCCAAAATTCGTTCGAATCGGTTGAACCGTTAAGTAGCAGGAGGGAGACAAGCGAAATTTGTGAGTTGCCTAAAAGAGAGCTTCACTCTTTCAGAGCTCCGCTCAATAACTGCTTACTTTGGGCTAAGCTAATGGGTCCCCGTATCAAGTCGGAAAATGCATATATTATCTATATAATGCTGTTCCTTTAACTCGTTTAGGTACGATACTTTTTAAATCATTGAAATCGGTCCATTGGTTGCGAAGATATTACACATTTTGTACAAGCCAACCGTGGGGCGGCCGAATAGCTTATGTGACGTCACGATTACCTTTTCGCCCGCGAGCGCGCTCTCCGCAATTCATATATTAAGATTCCCTCGATCTGCGTGGGTCGTGTTGTGGTTTTGCGATTTTTAAGTGAAAATATGCCGCATTATAAGTACTGTATAGTACCGAAATGTACTAATACTTCATTTAGTACACCTGAAAAACTGTTTTTCAATGTGCCAAATGACCCGAAAGTACGCAAAATATGGTGTACTGTCATGAAGAGGGATGACAAAATTCCGCTGTCGTGCCAAGCTTCAAGATTTTGTTGCGAGGATCATTTTGATGTAAGTATATATACCATATACCAACTTTTATCATCATTACTCGTGTGGTAAACAGGTAGGTAGGTAACTTAGTAAAACTTGTCTACGAATGTTAAAAAAAATAAAGGGTTGTTCTATGTATATTTCAATGAGTAAATAATTAATAAAAAGTGTACGAAGTGAAGTTTCTAATAACCCTTCCTCTGTAGTCGGGTAAAAACCAGGGTTGTACTCAGGTCTAACTACAATAAATTATGCCGTTCCCGGGAATAATCCCCGAAGTTCCTCGGAACATATGGGATAATTCCGGGAACATAGGGAATATTCCCGCCTTGGGGAATATATATCTATCTATACATGTAATAAAACTGTAGACAAAGTGAATTCTGTACATTGAATATTTTTTTGAATAATCGCTTTAGAAGGGCTCCATACACGCAATAGAAACCGAAAATATTGTTTTTGAATTTCTTGACTGTCTGTCTGTTGTACGCTTTCAATGCGAAAACAGACGTATTTAAATAAAACTTTTTTCATTCGAGTGTCCGTCTGCCTCTTCAACATAATTTTGTACAATAATCACGCCTCGACCCCAAGGAACTAGGAAGACCACAAGTGAAGATTGTATGGAGAAGTAAGTTTTATTGCTGCTATCATATATATATATATACATATTTTGTCTCGGAACGCGGTGAGGTCGGACGCCGATTACCACAGGACCGCTCGACACGGAGTCTCGATTCAAAGTGTCCCCCACAGAGTTCGTATCCTAACCGTTACCATCGTGCTGTCCACAGATTAGGTATCATTCCCACAATGCCATTCTAATATACTCTGTGGTCACGCGTGTGAGCCGGTCGCGCTGCTCTGTGGCTACTTTGACAGCTCGCATAATGTTGCCAGCTGCCAAACCCGAACACACCCAAGCCGGTTCGGACTTGACGTTCCGTTCTGACTCCACGACACGGCCATCTTGACAAATCACACGTCCCAGTGTGATGACCCTGAAAAGAAAGAAATTCAAACGCAGTATGACAGCCATTTCTCCTGTCTCGGCCTATCCTGATCAAATTTCGTCTAGATGATAGGACTTTCATTTAAACAACGTTATTCCAGACTAATACTAAGTTTATTTACAAACAATTCCATTTCATTGTAAATAAAGAATATCACAATTGATTACCTCAATTACTTCAGAATAATTTAACGAAACCAATGACCAGTATTCACTTAATAGGTAATTATCACTTCCACAAATGGAAATCATGCAATTGGAATATCTCATCAAAATAGGTTTTTACCTTTTTTTTTTACGAGCATTTCACCTACGCCTTCGTCGAGCTTAAACTGTCGTCATTATCACATAAATCGAGTGATAACAACTCATGCCACCTCTATCGAGTGACGATAACCTTGCCACCTCTATCGAGTGACGATAACCTTGCTACCTCAATCGAGCTTAAACTGTCGTCATTATCACCTAAATCGAGTGATAACAACTCATGCCACCTCTATCGAGTGACGATAACCTTGCCACCTCTATCGAGTGACGATAACCTTGCTACCTCAATCGAGCTTAAACTGTCGTCATTATCACCTAAATCGAGTGATAACAACTCATGCCACCTCTATCGAGTGACGATAACCTTGCCACCTCTATCGAGTGACGATAACCTTGCCAGCTTCATCGAGCTTAAACTGTCGTCATTATCACCTAAATCGAGTGATAACAACTCATGCCACCTCTATCGAGTGACGATAACCATGCCACCTCCATCGAGTGACGATAACCATGCCACCTCCATCGAGTGACGATAACCATGCCACCTCCATCGAGTGACGATAACCATGCCACCTCCATCGAGTGACGATAACCATGCCACCTCCATCGAGTGACGATAAGCGTAATTTGCCTCAATCGAGCAACACAGTCAACACATCGCCTAAGTCGAGCGATATGTTAGCATACTGATAATAGAATAGGATAATGAAAGACTTAACACAATCAAAATGGACATAAAACTAGTCATATGAACAGTGGTCAGTGGATTCTACATCACTAACCTCTACGGGAATATCATTGCTAGGCATCTTTCTTAAGCGGTCATGCGCGTACTTATATGTGCGTTTCGAGTTTAAAGCCTTTAGCATGTAGCGGTCATTTTCTAACACTTCGATTATCTTAAACGGTCCTTTATATTTGGGGTCGAGTTTAGTTTGGTTTCGTTCCTCATTCTGTAACAGGACATAATCACCTACGGAAAAAGGAATGATCCTAGCCTTCGTTTTGTCAAACCGCGTTTTGTCATGGTCAGCGTTTTTCTCCATATTAGTCACTGCCTCAGCCCTAACCAACTCTAAGTCCACATCCTGCTCCATATCATCGGCTAACATTACCTCTAGCGGTCGACCAACTTTACCTATAAGCAACTCTAGTGGGCTCGATTTAGTCACGCGATTCAAGCTACAATTAAGTGCAAGCTGCACATCAGGGAGAGCATCTTGCCATGACTTATTGGAAGATTCGGCTGAAGTGAGCATATTTTTAAGAGTGGACATAACTCGCTCTACCTGTCCATTGGCTCGCGAGCTTCCAGTAGCGATCAGATGCAACTTTATATTAACCGAAGCGCAAAAGTCACGAAACTCTTGACTGGCAAAACAACGACCTTGATCTGCAATAAGACGCGTCGGTGCGCCAAATAACGCAACACTTTGCTTTAAAGCCCGAATACTGCTAGGAGTGTCGATACGGTGAGAGTGGCGCAAGAGAATATATTTTGTGAAGGCATCTATCAAAACGAAAACGTATTCCTTTGCATCCCTCTTACCACTTAATTTACCAGTGGCATCAATGTGCACCGTATGCCAGGGGACAGCCACCTTTGGTATGGGATGTAATTCTGCTTGGATTTTACCAGAATGCGATTTAGAAACTCTGCAAGTTACGCAGTTTTCTACGAATTTTCTAACAAATTTAGACATGTTCTCGAACCAATAAAAATCAAACATCTTTTCGAGAGTCTTCTCCCATCCCAAATGTACCAGTCCCTCATGAACACTGTGAACAATGGACCATCGTAATGACCTAGGTACCACAGGCAAGCAGTGTGTCCTACCATTACGCTGTATTTTGCGATACAATGTACCAGAACGCATCTCATATGTCTTGGCGATGTCCTCACTAAGATTCCCGTCAATAAGATTACTAACCAACTTAAGTATGTCACTATCTCGCTGTTGTTCCGCAAGAAGCCAATTATCGGAAATCTCAGTAACACAAATCGTCTTTGACTCTACTTTGTTAAACGTTTGGTCAGGTTTTTGGGGTAGAGGATTACGAGAGAAAAAGTCAGCATGTACCATACGCTTTCCATCCCTATGTACCACATCGAAGTCAAAACTTTGTAGGAAAGCCCACCATCTATGAACTCGTGGAGTGAGGTCGAGTTTTTTACGCGCTGATCGCAATGAGCTACAATCGGTGACAACCAAAAACTTACGACCATGCAAAAAGTGCCGAAAATGTTTTACTGCATTCACGACCGCAAGAGTTTCCAACTCGTAAGAGTGGTACTTAGACTCTGCGGAAGTGGTGCGACGGCTGAAGTAGGCAACTACGTGTTGTTTACCATTAACCTTTTGAATCAAAATGCCTCCGTAACCTATTGAACTTGCGTCCGTATGAAGCTCTGTTTCACGTTCCGGGTCAAAAATTGTTAACACAGGTTCACTGGTCAAAGCAGAAACTATCTGACGCCTAATCTCTTCATGCTCCGGCTTCCAATCAAGCGTGCCATTGCCAGATGTCAAAGAATACAAAGGTGCCATGACTTGGGAAAACTTAGGCACAAACTGCCTAAAGTAAGACGCTAAGCCAATAAATTGACGTAACTGAGTGACAGTCCCTGGGGGTGGAAGAGCAGTGAGTGCTTCGATTTTTCTGGGATTGGGTCTAATCTGACCTCGATATACTTCAAAGCCGAGATATTCAACTTTTTGCTTCAAAAAGGAACACTTTTTAGCATTAAGTGAAAAGCCCTTGTCAGTTAGGGTCCTAAGAACTACCTCTAATCTTTCTAATGCTTGTTTTGGATCTGACGCTATCACAAGGACGTCATCCATGTAGACTATGACATATGAACTCGTTAAATTACCTAAAGCTTTCATAACGGCACGTTGAAAAACAGAAGGTGCGTTGCGAAGCCCAAACGGCATGGCTAAATATTCGAATTGGCCATCAGGCGTGATGAAAGAAGTGAGTTCGACAGAGTCATGGTGCATAGGTATCTGATTAAAACCTGAGGCCATGTCTAAAATCGTGAAAAACCTTGCTCCATGTAACCTAGCAATCTGGTCAGAGATGAGAGGAATAGGAAACCTATCAGGTACTGTATTATCGTTTAGCTCGCGGTAGTCGACACACATGCGGTCGGTTCCATCCTTCTTTTTCACCAAAAGAATGGGGCTGGCGAACGGTGACGAGCTTGGCCGGATGACATTTGCCGCAAGCAACTCATCTACCTTCTCCCTAACTACACTACGTTCGGTTGGGCTGAGTCTGTAAGGTCGTCGGTATACAGTCTTATTCGGGTCTTTCAAGCGAATAATCATTGGGTCGGTATCAGCACGAACAGTAGGCACACCAGTCGTAAAAGAATATTCAAAAGTTTTTAAAAGCTTTGCCAAATCGTTCTTAAATTCTAATGGCACATCAGTATCGATAAAATCGAAATTTATGCTAGATTTTGTCATGTCACAAAAGTTTACAACTCTAGTCCGAGAAAATGATAATTCATTTGCAGTCATGTTAACCGTCAAACCCAAAGATAATACCTCATGTCCGCTCATTATGTCGAAATGTAGACAACTATCGGGTAAAACATGAAAAACAATTTCAACTGGGATATTATCAATTTCAACTACTGCTATAATCTGAATCGTACTACGAATAGCAGTCTGCCCTATACCGGTTAAAACAACTAAATTATAACATCGTTTTCCTCTGAATTTACATGTGACAGATTCTCTAATAAGTGAGCACTCGGCTCCTGAATCGTATGTAAAATGAAACTGCTCACCGGCATGACGCAATGTCCCCGAAGGCGACTTGATGGTGCAAACGTTGACTTGCTTCTCTTGAGACGGCCCCGCCACGCAGGTAGTGCTGCGCTCCTGGCCGCTCCTCCGCGGACAGCTCTTTGCAAAGTGGCCCAAGGCGCCGCAATTGAAGCAGGTGACAGGCGGCGTCGAAGAAGTGTTCCTGGGTGTATTGATGCTAACAGGAATCTTCGGTCTTACATCTTGACTATTAGGTCCCTTTCTTGAGCGACATTGTACTGCTTTGTGGCCCACTTTACCACAGTTAAAACACTTCATAGTCGGGGCTTCAGTATGCAAACGAAGTCTCTTCGTATCGCGGTTGTCGATCGGATAAGATGATTTCCGTTTCATAAAAGAGACAGCAGTGAGCTCTTGTTGCAGGCGATTCCTGGTGGTAATATCTTGCGTGAAAGACAGCTTCTGAACTCGTTGATCGAATTGGGAAATATGTGACAAGATCGTCGACACAGCAATTTGCTCTACAGTAAGATTTTTCCACTTGGACATAAGGGATGACATCAACGTAGCAGCATAAGACGCTAAGCATTCATCTTCTTTGGGTCTACCATTGTGAAGATTAATAAGAAAAGCTGCTGAAGTTTCAGCACATTCGTACCTGGCGGCAAATAGGTTCTTAAAGTTTGCCCATGTCATTCCTTGGAACGCTACTTGCGACAGCCACGCAGAAGCTCGACCTTTAAGGGCACGGCTCAAAGTCATCATTAGAGGAGCACCTTGCAAATCTGGATCAGTGATGCACATATCCGCAGTTGTCACCCATGCGCGTGCGTCTGCATTATCCTTTTCCGGATCGAATTCGGGTAGTCGAACTTCTTTGTTAAGCGATGGACCCTTCATTGCTTCGATTAGCGCCAAAAAGTTTCGATTTTGTTGCTCCATTAGTAGCAGCCATTTTGCGTCGTCGTTGCTGGTTGTTTCTCGCTGATATTCATCTCGGGCATATCCCACTTCTGATATAGAAGGGTGACGTGGGCGCTCGTCGCTTGATGGCTCTTCATTCATTTTGTCTCGGAACGCGGTGAGGTCGGACGCCGATTACCACACGACCGCTCGACACGGAGTCTCGATTCAAAGTGTCCCCCACAGAGTTCGTATCCTAACCGTTACCATCGTGCTGTCCACAGATTAGGTATCATTCCCACAATGCCATTCTAATATACTCTGTGGTCACGCGTGTGAGCCGGTCGCGCTGCTCTGTGGCTACTTTGACAGCTCGCATAATGTTGCCAGCTGCCAAACCCGAACACACCCAAGCCGGTTCGGACTTGACGTTCCGTTCTGACTCCACGACATATATATATATGAATTTATTATATTTTAGGTGGAAGCTGATATGAAGAACTACGTCAAGTATAAAAGCTTGTGGGAGGAATGCTTAGATTGAAGAAGGGTATTGCCTCATAAGTTTGATTGCCAAAAACCTCAAAAAACATAGCTGGGAGACCTGGGTTTAAGAAAGGGCAAGATATAGAATATTTTGAGATTGAAGATGATTCAAAGAATGATCCACTTTGTTTCTTAAATTCATTTGCACTTACAAAACTAGACGACAACAATACGCAAGTCAATGAGATTGAAATGAAAATAATCATTAATCAATTCGTTACCTACTAACAATACTAGGACTTAACATAGCGATTTCGTCAAATCATAGCTCAAAATTACGTGTCCAAAGAACGTAGGTACATTCCTGTCAAATGAAGTATTTAAGTCTAATTTTATTTATTGTATACATAACATTTTTCTTTAAACAGAGAAGTTTCTACATACACATCTAAATAACAATGTTGAAAATAACGGCGTAGGTAGTTACAACAACATACAACTGCCCTCGCTGACTAACCTAAACCTTTTGGATATTTTATAGGCTAGTCCAAGTACGTGTACCTACCGATTTATTATCCTTCTGTTCTGATTAGGTTGATAATGAGATTTGCTTACCTCTGAAGTTTCCAATCACGAATTTCAGCGCTTGTGTAGTTTAAATGATTATTAAGACAATCAAATACCATGAAGGTATCAATTTTAGGTAGATTATCGGTTTGCGCTTGCTCAAAACCAATATCTACCTTATTTCGACCACTCATTTGTTATATTATAATAACAACCTTCTAATAATAAACAAATAAAATCACTTATTAATCGATTGGGTATAAACTGGTGACGTTAAGCTCCCTGTTGGACGAGTATCGCAAACAATAAAACCGCGCGGTCGGGGCGCGCAGTGGTTCGGCGGCAAGCGCTGGGTCATTGTGACGTCATCGCATGCGTTCGCGCGTTCTGTGAACCTCGTTCGGTATTTTGCTCATAACTTTGTGAGTTTTGGTCGTAGAACAAAAATTTTTGCACTTTATGTTTTAGTTTCTCAATTTCTATAAAACTGCATTCATAACATAAAACATGACTGGTCCCCATTGGTGTGAATGGAAGAAATACATACATACAATCTCGCTTTGATCATAGATCATAGAACCGTTGCGGTAGCGATCCTACCTTTCGCGCCGACGGTCCTGGGTTCGAATCCCGGAAGTGGTAGATGTTTGTATGATGAATACGCGCATTTCTACCTGGGTCATGGATATTTACATATATTTCTATGAATATTACATATCTATGTATCTTATAAGTATGGTTGCTTTAGGCTAGGCTAATTGGTGTGATTGTGGGAAATATTATTATTATTATTTATTTTCACATACTACATCCTGACATACATCTTTCGCTTCTTCGAATCTTATCAAACCTGTCATACAAGTCGGTAATGGGTGCTTTTGACATAACCATTTTTCAAATTATTTTTTTTCCTATTAAAAATTTAAGTTATTATTAATGATTCCTTTGGTGTATCTTTTTGTAAAAAAAATTCAACTACGAATTTATAACAACCGTAAGTATTAACAGACGTATCAAACGACGAGTTTCGAATCAGTTACACATAGGTCCCTAGTACCCACCCCCTCCTTAAGTATGACAACACCGTAAAGAAACGGCCCAAGACTCACCATATAGACCCAGTGCGGATTAGTAGGTGTTGACGACTGTATAATGCAGCTGCATGCAGTATAATGCAGTAAAGTAGCTTTTATTTAAAATAAAAACGTAAAATAAACGTCTTACTCAATACGTTCTCAATAATCAACTGTTTCTTATGCATAGGGCTTCTACTGTTTACAAAAGTACTGATTTTATACAAAAAAACTACTTATTACTAAACTATTACGGTTGACATTGGGTCCTACATTTAACCTACATCGTAACAGCGTGGCTATCACGTATAACCTAACTCTGTTTTAACGTGAAGTAAATCAACGTAATTGTTATCATTGTGTCTTTGAATGAACGATAATCAGCATGCTGGACCAACGGGTTAATATGCTTACGTAATAAGAATTTGCCCACCCATCCAAAGACTGGCCCTTGCGAAAGTTGCTGATAGATTATTTTCGTACTTTGGAAGTTTCTCCAGTAACTTCTTATAACCACACAACGGATTTTGATACACTACGTTTACTATTAATACTACTTACCACTTTCACTATTATTTAAATGGTTTCTTTGGAAGCTTTATATATTTATAAGGTATGCATATTAATTATTGTAGAAAAAAGCCGCGAAAATCAAAGATTTGTAATAAACATATTTTGTGCCTACCGAAGCATTTCATTAATCCAGTAACCAGCCCTTGCAAAAGATCTTAATAGAGAAATAATATTTAGACACTTCTGTATCTATATCTATAAATAGCATAGCCGCTGTTTCCGTCAGGAAGTTATTCCGCTCACTTCTTTTAAACCACGCATCGTATTGTGATACGGTTTTTATTATCATTCAAATGATTTCTTCCGGAAAGTTTATATTTATAATATGCGTATTTTGTAAGAGAGAAATGCCTCAAAAGTAAAAAAAATGTCATAAAAAATATATTTTTGGACGCTAATATTTCTATGTTATCATTATCTGGCAAAATTCATTCCAGATATCAATTAATTCACCTTTAGGTAAATAATTGAATCAATTTTAATCGTAATACTTATCCAATTAAATAAGTTTGATACGCTATATATTTAATGTACATCAAAATTGCTTTTACAGCCATATTATACTCAAATATTAGAAGATATTATTGATTTAAAATGATTAATCGCTCACAGCGAAATAGGGCTGGTCGGCCAGCTGGACGCGCCCCGTAAGCATGTTTTTTTTTCATGTACAACGAATTTACTAGTTCGTACGTACATACAGGTACGAATACGTAGTAATACTACATATTAGGTTGCCCTTTGCTAACCAAAATATGTTTGTGCTTTCTTTAAAAATATATCGCGAAAAATTGTTTATAAAGACATTCCGCAGTTATACGACCTCCGTCACATGCCTACACTGTATATTCGAAGCCGTAGCGAGGAACTACTTAAATGTGAAATGTGATATTCTTTTGTGTACAGGTATTATAAATAATATACCATAATAGATGTATACTGCTATCAAAGCCCACCAGTTTTCCGCTAAAAGCATTTTGATTGATATCAAGACTTCCCTTAATGGTTCACATATGCCGTACGAAAGGGGAGACTTCTATTACCTCAAGTGGTCAATACTCTGTATACTTTATAAGACCTGATCAGAATACGTGAATTTCGTGTGCAAATTGCTAACCACATAACATATAACGTGAAAAAGATACTTAAGAAGATTTTTTTTATGTACATTGGAGAAAAAAAATCCATATGTCGCAGTTCTGGTAATATAACTATTTTACGAGACTTATCTAGTGAAATTATTATTTATGAATATTTTCTTTCATTTACACAACTAGTTACTCATTTAAATAAACGGCCAAATTAAATAACTTTACTTTAATTTTCAATTGATACATCTAAAACAATATTATGAATAGTCATTAAATTAGTTAACATTAATTAAAATCACCTGTTTTTATAATCAACAAATTACATAAGTAAAAATAAATACATTATGAAAATGTTGTACACAATAAAGAACTGTCTAATCAAATGGCATGTACACAATACATCTATCTTTCATTTAATCTTTGGCTTTAATTACGACAACATTAGAAACATTGGCCTCAATTATCGAACCCCGGAGTATAATTAACAAGTTTAATTTCCAAAAAAAGATTTGTTTCGACGTTTTTAATGGTTTCCTTTTAAAATTTATATTTGCTTTTGAATGGATAATAGTAATATTATAAGTCATTTATTGCCTTTTTTTCATTTATTGCCTTTTCAGTCATTAACAATAGTATGCATATACGTCATAACAGATACAATTTTTATAATGTTATCACAATTATATAATTCAATATCGTTTTTCTCCTGTTTGCTGGATGCTGAAAAATTGTAATTTGTTATTTCAAAATAATAATTTCAATATTAATTGCGATTCAAAAGCTTCCTTTAAAAATCAATTTTGGACTGTTGTAGGATTAATTTTTAGTTTTTATTCTGTTATTAATAATGTCCTAATTTCAAGTACCTAATCCTTACTTAATATTATAAATCGGAAAGTGAGTTTGTTTGTTTGTTCCGCTTTCACGCCGTAACTACTGAACCGATTGCTTTGAAATTTTGCAGACGTAAAGATAAAAGTCCGTATTAAATAATAGGGTACTTTTTATCCTGGAAAAAATTGATATTCCCGAGGAAAAATAAAAATATTGTTTGCTTGATGGATGGATTGTAGATGGCGCTGTGTGTCGTTTAAAACAACGTAAAATATTGCAAACGAATATAAACATGTAAATTTAGAAGCTAAATGATACGATAATGAATCCCCGAAAATGAGGAATTCCCGAGGGATGACGTACAATTTGTTTTATCGTCTAAACTGTTTTTTTTACATCTACTTATATGTTGCAAACGAATATGAACATGTAAATTTTGAAGCTAAATGATACGAAAATGAATCCTCGAAAATGAGGAATTCTCGAGGGATGACGTACAATTTGTTTTATCGTATAATTTTTTTTTTTTTACATCTACTTATCCTGAAATCACTAAAGTCAACGAATTACTAATTGGTATGAGTATTAGTTACGTTATTTAGTTCTTGAGGTATGCGATAGATGGCGCTGGTGTTTTTTAAAACATGGTAACGATGTGTTTTTTAAAAAACGTAAGAAGTGGAATGATAGCTTACGCTATTTAGTTCTAGAGGTATGCGAAAGATGGCACTGGGTGTTTTTTAAAACGTGGTAACGAAGTGTTTTTTTAAGAATCGTAAGAAGTGGAATGAATTATATGAATTTTGTATCCAGCGTTACATCGCGCTTCTTAGATTTTTCCGTGGGAATGAGAAGTTTTCTTATATTTGTGCTTTATACCGCAATATAACCGAATTCCACGCGGGCGAAGCCGCGGGCGCAAAGCTAGTATTAAATAATTAATTAATTATGTACGCAACTGAAAACGTATTCTATGTATAATAATGTTGTGCTTACCTTTAAGTTAAATGCATATATGATACATTATCGCTAAGTGCGGTACTTTTAATGTAACTTATCTTTATGTATTTAGTTGGTAAGCCCTATTAAATAAGTAAATAAATATTAACTATGAGTCATGTACCACATATTTCCTCCTACAAAAAACTTCTATAAAAACGGCAGATCCTTTGCATTACCAAGCTTTTTGAAATTAATACCAATTCAGTGGTCATCATCAATATACCCACGAAACAGAAGGCCTTTGTCTTCTGTTCCGTGAACGCAACCATCAATTCTAAATAGAAAACACCTAAAACAAACTTGAAAAGTATTTTAAACAACAGCGGTGTTTATTTTGTAACATGAAAACTTTGCTTTCACGAGCGGAGCTTGCAAAGCCGCAAAAATTACACGACATTTTCCTTACAAAATGATTAATTCCTTCAGTCAACGTGACATATTGATTGAAAGCTCGTTTTTAATTTCAAACTTTAATAAAATGATTTTTCGCTTAACAATCCAATTTGTTCGGCTTGTCCTTTCTTACTATATGATTCTATTTAATTTTTACAACTATATATACAAGTTACCTAATTTAATCACCAAACTTCATGTACCATAGTTCAAAAGAAGATTGTTTTAATATTTAGTAAATAAGTGTTATTACTCTGTTAAGGAATATCTTAACACTAAAATCGACAAAGACTTTAAATGATGGACATGACATTATAATAATAATCTAAGGAAATGTAATAATAATCTATTATCTAAGAACACAAATTTGTTGTTTGTGTGTTTGTCTGTCCGCTCTTTTTCCATTGTATACGCCTTACCATAGCAACGCGTTATAGGGTCAGCTAGTACAATTAAAAATGATCTGAATGCAATTAATTGTTCTGGCGTATGTGAATAATAATAAATTAAATTTAATGTAATTGTTTGAGATTCACATGCCCACTGCTGGCTAGACAGACGAATTAACAATGTTTATTTAAATATCTTTTATTGTACTCTGTTTTCTGTGAATAAATCATTTCATTTTCTGAACCCAAGTTAGTAGCTGAAGCACTTCTGTTCTGGAATGTTTCTATACCACAACACCCAGACCTCAGCCAACGTAGAATACTTAAACTAGACTCGAAGGTAGGTACACAAGGCTTACCCTAAAAAAGTTCTAAAGAACACCTACTTATTGACCGATTTCTCGATCATTAATAAGCGAGTCTTTTGTTAGGCATTTCCCCACCTCCGCTATGATAACACCATTTTTGTAAAAAAAAATTGGTTGCCTGTAAAGTCGGTATACGGGCGAAAGTTTTACGTGACAACGACTTTGAGTGGTAAAATAATTTTAATGTGAATATTCATTCGTATAGTAGGAAGAAGGATGAAATAATAGTAACAATTTAAAACATTTATTTATACAAAGAATTATATTTAAAACATTAATTTATAGGCACGCGTCCCTTCCACTTTTTATGTCTGTCTCTCTCGCTCTTAGGCGGGCTAACCATGCCCGAGTGGAAGGGACGCGTGCCTCTCACTCGCTCTCATTGTGAGCGCATAACGTGAGCGGAGCGTAACGCAGTTTCTTGAAGTGTCACCCGGCAAACCAATTTATAAGACGTTGTCACGTCAAAACGATGTGAATCGTGTCTTCGTTGAGTATATGAATTGAAAGCATAGTTAGTACTTCGTTGAGGAAGGTATTTGGAAGCATAGATTTTGAAAGTAACGGTGTGTAAAATTACAGTTACTCCTTCACTTCCAGTACCTAATTTATTTGCGAGTTTCTGTACCAGCACTATGGAAGATACATCATTAGATTCACTTACGTGTTTGTACAAAAAGGAAGTTCACAGTGGACAGACTGACGTACTATGAAGTAATATTATAAGATTTTCTTTTCTCTTTTGAGGCACGGAACCATAAATGTTGTAAGTAAACCGTTCGGATGTTAAATAATATAGCACGAAGTATTTACCAGAGCACTGATCACCAAAGCTAGTTTCGTAAAATAATTTTATATTGCTGTTTTTTTTTTTTTTTTTTTTGCATTTGCAATGTCATATTTCTATAAGATATAAAACACGCATTTAAAAACCGACCACGCCTCCGAGTCCTCAAGTAGGATTCGAACCCATGACCTTTCGCTATTCGGGCGAGTACTCTGACCGCTGAGCTACTGAAACCTACTTTTTTGTTATCGCAGGAAATACCTACAGGAAATACAGGAACACATGACGGTTTGTGGATCTCCTCCATGCTCCCCACCCGGCCTTTGCCCGGTGAAGGCTTGGAGGCCTACATACGAAGACATGACTTCATTACAATTCTTGTGCTTTGTCGTAGTCGGGTAAAAAGTAATAATTAACCGCAAAGTTTTCTTAAACTTCAGTTGATTAAAACAAGATAAACCTTTATAGATATAAGTAATATTATAAAGGTATCTAAAATTGAGACAACCGAAGAAACATTAATAAATATCAAAACAATAAATTCTCCTTGATTTCAAATTAACTTCATTTTCTGAAAATTCACAAATACACCCTTATTAACAACGATAATAAAATCGTGTTTCAACGTTTATATTTTCAGCCCCTAAAATTAAAAAAAGTCGTTGCAAAATGAATCTTAAGACAAAGAGGCAAAGTAGTAGTTCAGTCTTATCCCAGTATTGACGCATGTGTTGGTAGATTTTATTTCCAATTACTTAAGGTTGGTCCTTATTGTTTCCAGAGGTTACCAATCACTCTAGCACGAATTCACCTTGGGACCGGGATGCGACCTTAAAAGAACGAACTACACAGATCATCTTTTATACCTTTTGCTGGAACGAACATTTCAAGAGACCTATGGTACTGCGCCTTTTTCTGTTAGAATCAGAGTCGCCAAAAATAATGGTATTACAGTCAACGGCACATCAACCCATACTAAACTTTTAAACGACAACCAGCCTTTAGGGCTAAAATTTAGCAAGATTTAATTTTTTTTTATTTAAAAACAAGCAGTTACATCTGTTACCTTCGGTTTGGAGACTATGTTCATGGGGCCCAAAAGCCAAGCTCTTTTTTAATGTTCGGCCCTTTAATTGAAGCAACAATATAAATAAAACAAGAGACAAAAGAGCTGTCAGCTTCTTTGGTCATGTATATAAGTAAGTATAGCTTTCTAACGAGGAAACGCGGCCAGCTTTTGGGCACCTTTCTTAAAAGCAGCGGTGAAACCGATTTTCACGTTTTTAAATCATCTTCTTAGTGTTTCATTGGTCTTACTGTTTTATTTAGGTTCATACTTTTTATTTTTTCTACAACTACGTTACTCATGCAACGACTACTATTGCTATTGCTTAATAAGAAAAATTAACTGCATGATTAATTTAAAATTGAATAAAGTACACAGACTGTTATTATTAAGTGACTTGCTACTATGCAAGGGTGAGATATCGAGTTTGCTTGTATGCTTCATCTGCATATTCCCTTTTAATATAAATAAAAAACACACATTGTTACTTTTGGGTTATTGCAAACTTCTCATAAAAATAATATTATATTTTAAAAAATATCGTAATTGCGTGTCTAGTTCTAAAATTTCTAAAATACATACACAGTTACTTTTAGATTATTTACTACTTTTTTTATAAATCTTAATTACCAGCCTTCTCACTACCACAATAAAAACCGAATCGAGAGGGTTAATTACGAAAACTTATTATTGGATGTTACAAACACAGATTTTACTCCAGTAATGGAATCAAAGGATGCAAATAATGCTTGTTCATACCTGACTCATGTTATTACAGCCTCTATTAATCGTAACACGAAAATTGTTTCAATACCAAAACGCAAAAGAATTTTCAAGCCATGGATTACTCCAAGGCTTCTACGATGTATGAAAAACAGAGATAATCTACATAAGAAAGTTAAAAAGAATCCAAATGATAACGAACGTAAATTAATTTACAAAAGATATAGAAATTACTGTAATATATTGATTAGAAAAATTAAAATTGAATATGAAAGAAATGAAATTAATAAAGCAGGTAAAAATAACAAAAGACTTTGGAGTACAATAAAAAATATTACACATTACTCACTAAGAACAGATTTTTCAAAAGAATTAATTGATCATAATAATGCTCAAAATAGTGTTGATAAGATTAATAATTATTTTCGAATGTAGGTAAAACTTTGGCTGAAAAAATAACACTCAATCTTAGCAGTACAATCAGTAGCAGTAATATCTCAAACATTCAATCGTTCGTTCTTTATCCCACTGATGAGTATGAAGTGGGCAGTGTGATATCGGTACTTCGTCGCAATTGTGCAAATGGCATTGATAGAATATCCGCTAAGCTACTTCAAGACTGTATCGGTGTTCTTGTTACACCGATAACCCACATCTGTAACTTATCATTCAGTTCGGGTTGTTTTCCCGATATTTTAAAGTGTTCTGTAATCAAACCAATTCACAAGGGTCGATCGGGGTCGGGGAGTCAAGATTGTGTTAATAATTATAGACCCATTTCACTATTGCCTGTGCTATCGAAGGTTCTGGAAAAACTAATGAAAGTTCGTTTGACAAAATATTTGGAAACCAACAACCTTCTTTCTGAATTGCAGTTTGGTTTTCGCTCTGGCAGAAGCACCGAAGACGCAGTACACGAACTTATCGATCATGTAGTGACTAATATGGACAAAGGAAAGAAATGTTTGGCTATCTTCCTGGATCTTGCTAAAGCTTTTGACACAGTCTCGATTCCTCTGCTGTTACAAAAGCTGGAGCGTCTTGGTGTGAGAGGAACAGCTCTCTTACTGTTCGAAAACTATCTCACTAATAGGTTCCAGCAGGTCAAAATTGGTGAATGGGTTAGTTCCAAAGTTCCAGTTACGCATGGCGTCCCACAGGGCAGTATCCTCGGCCCAACTCTGTTTCTTGTTTATATCAACGACCTTTGTCAGCTCAAGACAGACAAGGGCAAGATCGTTACGTTTGCCGATGATACTGCTCTGGTGCATTGCGGTAATGATTGGCAAGATGTATTTGAAAAGGCACAGAGCGGGTTTAATAGAGTTGCTCAGTGGCTACACAACAACATCCTCTCGTTAAATACCGACAAAACCAAATATATCACATTCTCCATGAAAATCTTTAATTTACCTCCTGAATCGCTAAAACTGATATCTCACTCTAGCCATGCTTGTAATAATGACCATTGTAATTGTCCTTGTCTTCAACGTGTTTGCGATACCAAATATCTAGGTATAATAATTGACCCCGTGTGCAGTTGCTGGAACTGCCATCGGGCGCGTCCCCCGGGTGGCGGATAGGGGGGCCTCCAGATATGGGGGCCACTGGCTTAGCCGGCGCGGACCAAAACCAGCAGGGGGGGAGCTCGGCTGGCGTCCTGGGTATCCCGGGTAGCGGTAGCCGAGCTAGGGGAGTTTTAGGCGACGCCAGTCCTGGTGTCGCCGAAGGAGCTCGTAACCCTGTACGTAGTGCAGGGCCGAGGGCCGCCACCTTCGGGTGGGGGTCGCGGGGAAGACAACCCCTCTAAAAAATCACCCGCGGGGGGCCTTCGGGCCAACAAGGGGGAGCTCGGCTGGCGTCCTGGGCATCCCGGGTAGCGGTAGCCGAGCATGGGGAGTCTTAGGCGATGCCAGTTCTGCCTGGTGTCGTCGAAGGAACTCGTAACCCTGTACGTAGTGCAGGGCCGAGGGCCGCCACCTTCTGGTGGGGGCCGCGGGGAAGACAACCCCTCTAAAAAATCACCCGAGGGGGCCTTCGGGCCCAGCTCGCGTCAGCGGGCAAGTCGGGGCGTGTTCCGATCCGAGGATCGGTTCCGGCCCAACCGTAACCTCGTACGTGGTGCGGGAGCGGGGGCCGCCACTTCGGTGGGGGCCGCGTGGAGAAAACCACTATAAAAAATCGTCAAAGTCCCGGCACTGGGATTCGTGGTGTCGGGGCGCCTCACGGAGGTGGCCGGCGGAGCGCAGTCGGCCCATTAGCGGTCGCCCTGGGGTACCTCCCGACCCCCCAGGCGTAAGTAGGGTTACCCGGGTACAGGGATCTCTGCCCGGGTGGACGTCGTTTCTCCCATACTCGTGGGTTTAAGTATGAAGTCAATTAAATCGAAAATTAATAAAAAAGTTGAGGAAGAGAAGAAGGACGAGGCACTGGGTCCGCGTAAAAACAGAGCACAGGCAACGAAAATGGAGGTTTGCCACGAGGAAGCAGCGGCTGTTTCGCAGGCGAAAGCCAGCGAGGAGAGCCGGAAGACTAAGCGCCAACGACTGGACATAACGGACGAAGAGTTTCCACCCCTTCCACAACCAGCGGTGGTACAAAAACTCCCAATCAAAGTACACCAGAAGGAGGCAAAGGGTAATAAGGCCCTGGAAATCAGTGCGTCAGAGGAGGCAGATGACGGTAGTGACGACGAGGACGACGACTGCTCCTCAGAATCAGAAGTCGAAGTCCGGGTAATTGAGGAAAAACGGATGGACAGAATAAAAAGCTTCCGCGACACCGGGAAGCAGCTGATGCGAGAGCTCGGGGAGACACTGGAGGGCGCCAACCTGCCGGAAGCCCTCAAGAGGAAGATGAGAAGCTTAGCGACGGAGCAATTCCAAAACCTAAAGAACCTCCGGGACTACGTCATCGGAGCGATGGAAGACGACCCGGAGTTCTTCGAGCTTCACCAAGAGAATGAGAGCCTCCGGCTGGAAATCCGAAAGCTCCGTAGGGACATGGCTGCGCTGAAGTTGGAGGTCGCGAGAATCCAATCCGCCGGAACTGTACAAGAGACACTGTCGACTAGAGATGACCTGCGACAGCTTATCCGCGAAGCATTGGACGAAAGGCTAGGAGAGCTGACGACACGAGCAGTTCAACAGGCACGACCCGCAGAGACACCAAAACCAGCGGAAAAAGGGGCAGCTGAAGACCCCATTACAGGAAGAAGAGAAAGGGAGGCCCCCCCTGCCCCATCCCAGGCCCCATGCTGGGAAGAGGCAGGGAGTAGAAAGAAAAAGCGCGCTGCGAGGATGCGGGCTGTGGAGGCGGAAAATAAAGCCGCAACCAAGAAGACGGAAGGCAGAAGCGGAAAGCCCAAGGCTAAAAGGGCGAAGCTCATCCCACCCCGGACGACCGCAGTTACAGTGACAATCAAGCCAGAAGCAGCAGAATGCGGAGAGACCTATTCGCATGTCATGAGGAGAGCCAGAGCTGCTGTATCTCTTAGTGACGTGGGAATAGAGTCAGTCTCGATGAGAAGCTCAGCGACGGGCGCGCGAGTCATCGCGATACCAGACGTCAGCGGAGTCAAGGCGGACGCACTGGCCGACGTACTAAAAAGGACGCTGGGAGACGTGGCAGTCATAGGGAGGCCCGAGAAGACCGCGGACGTGCGGATCTCGGGCATAGATGACTCCGTCGATCAAGATGAGGTGCTGGAGGCAGTGGCGGCTAAATCAGGCTGCTTGACGAGCGCCATTAAAGCGCAGCCGATGAGGGCGGGCCCAAGTGGCATCGGGCATATCATGCTCCGCTTGCCGGTGGCGGCCGCAAAAACGTTAGTGGAAGACGGGGCCAAACTCCGCATAGGATGGAGCGCCGCAGAGATCAGGGTCCTTGGACCCCGTCCCCTGCGGTGCTATAGGTGCATGGGGGTCGGGCACACGAAACCCAAGTGCCCGGCAGCGGAGGATAGGAGCGGTCAGTGCTTCAGGTGTGGAGCACCAGGACACACTGCCGCCTCCTGTAAAAGGGAGCCAGCATGCTCGGTGTGCGCCGCCTTCGGGCGGCCGGCCGACCATGTGATGGGCAGTCGCAGGTGCGACCCACCGGTGGTGAAGGGGAGGCCCCCTCCACCACCGGTGGACCCCATGGAGGTAGGGGCACCCACCCCGTCGGGTGCCCAACCCCCCCCGTAAAAACGCTCGGGGGGGAGAGAGCCTCTTCCACCCTTCCCTCGCGGGAGGGGCGTGAAGACGCCGGAAGCGCGGGCGCGTGCGGGGGTCGCACGCGGAGCGCTTGAGGAGGACCCTCGGTACCATCCCCCGAGGGTAGGACCCTCATTCGGAAACTACGGGTGGTACCGGAGTTTTCTCCGTTATCACCCGGCGTGGCCGAGAGGGGGTCCGATGGGATGGCGACCGCGGAAGCCCTCCGGGAACTTTTGTTTCCGGGGGACTTCCGCGGATGCACATCCCGATGAGGTGGGGGGGGGGAAGGCCGTTGGCACGCCTCGGCCGCCTCCGGCCTGCACTGGGCGGGGCAACCGCGCCGCCTGCGATGGCGCCCGGGAACTTGTTCTTGGGTGATCATCGCGGGCGCGGGAGTCTCGTCCTGTGTGGGTCGGGGTCGGTCGGGGGGTGTGGTTTATTCCTTCCCTCACCGAAAGGGGGCCAGCGGCTGTCGGGGCGGGAGACCGGCAGTCGCATTGCACTTGGCCCTCAGGCGTGCGGGGTGTTCAGGGCGTCACGGTTCACCCCGTTGCTCCGTCCCTCACGGAGCATAGGCGAGGTCCGCCCACGAGCGCGGACCCACACTGGAGCGGGTTGCGGTCGATTCCGGCCAAGGGCCCCGCGACCCGCTCCACTGTGTATTGGGACGCCGTAGTTTTTAGTGGGTAGGCCTCCAAGCCTTTACCGGGCACTCGGCCGGGTAGGGGCATGGAGGAGAGTCCCACATATCCACCGTGTTCTCCCGACACGGTGTGAATGCCTAATGCCATTTTCTACGAAAACAAAAAAAAAAAAAAAAAAAAAAAAAAAAAAAGGTATAATAATTGACAACTGTCTTACATTTAGGCATCATATTAATCAGGTCGCAAAAAGATTGCGAAAACTTATATTCATCTTCCGAACACTTAGATCAGTCATGGAAAAGTCAATGCTCAGGACTGTGTACTTCGCACTCTGTCAGTCTCTCTTTAGTTACTGTATTTCAGCGTGGGGTGGTGCAGCCAAAACACATTTACTAATTTTAGAGAGAGCGCAGAGGATAGTCTTAAAAGTAAATGCCTTTCTTCCTTATCGCCATCCAACTGAGGATCTTTTTAAATTTTGGGGTGTTCTCTCGGTGAGGAAACTGTATATCCTCTCGGTTACACTTAGGAAACACGCCCAAATTAATTATAACCCGGAGGCCAACATCAATAAGAGAGGAACTGGCAGAGTTTGTATCACATTAGCATTTAAAACTAGTTTCTCACATCATTTTTTTCCTTTCCTTGGCTCCTTCTTGTATAACAAAATTAACAAAGATATAAATATTTATCCACTTTGTAAATTTTCCACAAAACAAAAGATGAAAGATTGGCTTGAGAATCAATGTTATGATGATATTGAAAAAATGTTTTATACCTTTAAGTTAAAAATTATCTTTTAGAATTTTATGTAATGATAACGGTAATATAAATGATATGTTATGTAACGGTACTACCGGTGATGTACGGTTCCGCGAGGTGGGAACCTGGTGACCAGTAATACAGGTTTACCTAGTACAGGCACCAGTCTCCCACAATAGATTTAAGTTAAAACTGTACTTAGTTCCTAGGTAGTTGTATTTACTTTTGTGTGGAGATAATAAAGTTATATATTATTATTATATTTGTTTCCTTTAATTTGTGTCTAGTCTAAGTTATTTTAAAGTTTATTGGAACGGAGCGAGCGAAGCTCCCATGGATCAGCTTCAATGGCGGAATGTCTGTTACGCCATAACTTTCCGAGTTCTTAACCGATTTTAATATTTTTTTGTGTGAAATCGAATCACCAGGTTTAGGACCAGATTGTGACGGAGTCCAAATTTTGAAATTCGCAAAAATTCCCATCGAAACAAAAAAAATATTTTTTTAGGTATTACCCTCCGCTCCAATATATGGTGCTAGCGTAGCTTTATGCTTAGCTACTGCATCGCCTAGTTTATTAATAATGTTAAAAATTATTTCTTAATAATACTTAGATCCCAGGGTCATAAAAACTTATTTTGACAGCTTGAAGACAAATGTTACTTGCTTTTGCTTGCTTCGTTTCGTGCAATTTTATGATTGTGTCTAACTGGTCTACGACCTTTAGTAAGTGCACAAAAAAAATTGTTATTTGTTTAATCCTTCAAAAAAATAACTTAATTTAGCAGAATTATACATATACATACTCACTCTTTTCGTTCGCAGTTGCCAGATTAGAAAAATAGACAACTTTTCAAAAAAAAAATTTAATTGTACTACCTTCTGAATAATACTACTTTTATTTTGTTACACTCTAGGCCCATGTTTGTAAGGAAGCCGCTTTGTCAACTTTTCCATTTTTATTTTAGCTTAAAATTCAACACGCAAAGTTCAATACCCATTAAGAAAAATTTACTGTTTGTAGTAGGTTGACGTGCCGGCTGGTCTCTATATGTATTTTTTTTTTTATAAAATTATGAGTCATAAGCCGATAATTTTAAGTGAAAACAAAAATATTTATATTTGTAGCGGCTATATCTAGTGCAGTTAACGGTAGATCACTCTTCTTTAAAATTATTCATTCTTTAACGTTTATTAATCTTACTAGCGGCCCGTCCCGGCTTCGCACGGGTGGAAAAATTCATTATTTTTTTTCTATTATTAAACATTTTTCCGTTAGCGCCATCTAGCGTCCGGTAGACGAACTACTTGCGGTTAACGCGTTGCTATGGTAACGTTATTTGATACAATGGAAAAAGAGCGGGGAAAAGAGCGGACAGACAAACACACAAACCACTGTGATCTTAGATTATAGATTTATTAAAACATAAAACCAGTTATCATAAACCGTTGTCCAAAGTTAAACCTAGTATAAAACTAAGTCTGTCAATTTGCTTTTCTTAAAAGTAGACAAGATCTATTTTAGCCGATGTCTTATAATAAAGGGGAAAGAGTATAATATCGATCAGTAAATTGCCATTTCGTGGTGGGTTTACCGTACTTACCTAAAATATGGAATTTCAACGTAAGACAGGGAATTTATTAAATCCTACCTTCCTTAAGGAAACAAACTCACTAACTTTCCTAATATTGGAGAATTGATTTAAGCGTCTTCATTTAGCTGATCTATATATTTAGCTCCTTGTTGAGACGTGACGTTATAAGTTAAGAGACACGGAGGGCACAGATTATTTTTTTGCTTTCTTGTATCGACAAATGGGAAGTCCAGAATACGAATAAAATATATATCACTTAAATGCAAATCACGTGGCTGAAAATACCTACAAGTATACACCTTTACTTATTAATATATTTATTGGTAATTATAACTACGTAATATAATTAATATTATATATTTGAAACCATACCAAAGACATTAATTGTTATGTAACTTAAAATTAATTAATTGTTATAGGAGAGCAGTACCCTTTCACACAGGCTACTGGGCTTAAAAGGGAACTGCGGTAACTTTTGTAATGTAAGAGTTATTAAAGTAGAGTATTATCACGTTTCTCAATCGTTTTCAAACTGAAATTTAACCAAATATAATTCAATATTGGGTGCTTTGGATTGGGTTGGGTATTAAAGTATTACAAAGAACATTAGACATAACAACTATTATCGAAATTCCTTTGATCATAACGAGTATTTGTTATTCATTTCGTATAATATCATTAAGCTAAATATATCATCCTTTTTAAAATACATAAGAGATCATTTTATTGAATTTCGTTTTTCATAAGCACAATATATCATATTAATAGTTAATATAATTCAATTAAATATAAAGATTAAATTCCAATAAGTTTCATTATATTAAATTATCAGTTTATATCATTTTTAATTAATATACTTATCCTTTGAAATAATGTTATGCCTCAATAGTGAGGTTATTAATAGGTTAATAATGATAGCCTCGTATGCAATGCCGCATTTTGCTTGCATGCTGCATACTTGCATGTTGTATGTTTCCTGAGCAATATGCTTGCGTGCATACTGTATGCTTGCTTTGCTGTATGCTAGCTGAATACCAGGGGGTACAGGGAGGTCCCATCTGTTGAGAGGTCCAACTCGGGGAGAGTCCAACTAAGGTCAGCCTCAGGTTTGCAAATCTCTGAGAATATGGCACTCATAAGTTAATTCGATTTGTAATCACGCACAATATTCTTGATGGCAAGCTGCTTGCATATTTACTTACATGCATGCTGTATGCGTATTTGCGAGATGTATGCCCATGCTTGCATGCTGAATTTTTATTTGTTTTTGGGTGCTCACTGATATACAAAAATATATGTTCGCAGGTAAAGTTAGGTTACGTTCATTATTTTAAACTTTATATATTTCCGGATCCACAATGTTATTGGATTTTTCTATCCTTACGCATGTTTTATCTTAATACGCCACCTACAAGCCTAGGTATTGCTAATACTTGGAAAAATTCAACAAATCTGTCAAGGTTTCGGTAGCTACATTGGAGTGAGTGTAGTGAAAGGTTGTGGGTTGGAGACCTGGCTGACGCCTAAGACAACTAGATATTTCCTAGTCTTTTTTTTTAATAAACACAAGCTTTCAAAGTGAGTTTTAATATTTCAATCAAATAATTTGTTGATTGAGAATATGAATAAACTTTTGTGCGTACGTATCTACGGTACTCATAGAGTTAACTGTGACATCATAATACACTCTATTCCTTATGTTTGCTTCAGAAATATATGTTGTATATCCTACAGTATATATCTTACGGAGTAACATTTTATCATAATAACAACCCTCCAAATGCCGAGAGAAGTAAATATTCCGCCTGCTTGTATATTTTTCGACATTGTAACTTACATCAAACGAACGCGTTTTACGTGCTATAAAATTGTTCAACAAGTAAAATAGAGCCCTAATACAAAAGAGTTAAAGTCTTTATCTTAAAAACGTCATTACATGTAACTGTATATAGTACCTATTTACAATTTTTTCTGCTCGCAGCTAATGTAGTAATAGTGGATTAGGGTACATATATTTATTTTTGGCCCAAAATGTTATATTGGTCACAGTTAGTGTTGTCAATCTAATCTAGCGATTTTTATCTAAATAATCAATAGAATCGATAGTAGCGGTAGTATCGATACTATCGATAGCTCAAAACATGTCAATACTATTGAAATAGTGCAATACTATCGATAGTAATGTTGCCCGTAAATAACAAACAATTGGTAGTATCGATACTATCTATGTTTCTGGTAACAATACAATTGATAGTATCGTGACTATCGACTGTTTTAGATTTTCGATAGTCTTAAATTTTACAAATAGTATTTGGTGTGTTTTAACAGCAATCTAATAAGATGTTTTGAACGTATCACTTGAAATTATTTATTGTA
Source organism: Calamotropha paludella (assembly GCA_927399485.1). NCBI lineage: Eukaryota > Metazoa > Arthropoda > Insecta > Lepidoptera > Crambidae > Calamotropha > Calamotropha paludella. The sequence goes on along the minus strand of OV656814.1, from coordinate 6,469,035 downwards.
ATATCTTGACTGCTAAGCCTTAAAATTTTGTACAATGCTATTGTAAATTGACAAATTATCGATAGCTCAAAACAATCGATAGTGTCGATACTATTTATCGTATTGTTACCAAGAACATAGATACTATTGATACTATCAATAGTTTGTTATTTACGGGCAATAATACTATCGATTGTATCGATATTATTGCACTCCTTCAACGTTTTGAGCTATCGATTCATTTAATCGATAGTCCACTATCTATCGGCAACATTAGTCACAGTTCAAACCTAACTTTACTAAAGTTTCTATTACTGAAGTATATTTGTAAATTTATGTAAAAACTGTGACCTTAGCAATTTTTATCAAAATTTTGGTCAAGAATTTAGAGGTCGAAAATTTCATCAATAATTGTTTAACTTCTAAATGTAAGAATTAGAATACTGTTATATTATTTTAATAATTAAGTTTAAACTTAAACACAAACCAATTTAAACCAACGTTTTTTGGTTTAAAAAAAAAGTTTTTATAATACATTTGTATTTTTTATTTTGACGTCTAACTCTCGTTTCAGGAGCCATATTCTCGGAGTCACTGGTCCAATAAATTAAAATGTGAAATATATATGGATCTTCTCACAAGTATAAAAAATATGAAATAAAATACTTATAATAAAAAAATAAACAAGACTTTAAAATATGTGTTCCATCACTAGTTATCGGTACACCTATTTACTCCTTTAAATTCAAAATTTAATAAGGCTGCATAGAGATAAGATTATCTGGCTGCTAATAAACATTTGTAACGAAAAACAGAACTAACTGTACAAAGAAATAACGAACTGTACATAGGACGCCAATAAAGTATTATTGGAGCGCAGTGAGCGAAGCTCCCATGGATCAGCTTCAATGGCGCAATGTCTGTTACGCCATAACTTCGCGAGTTCTTAACCGATTTTAATTTATGGTGCTAGCGTAGCTTTATGCTTAGCGACTTTATCGCCTAGTACTCTTATATTAAATATATATATATATATATATATATATATATATATATATATATATATATATATATTATTAATATAATTTTTATAACCAAACATCACACATTTTATTACATTTAAATAAATCCGCTTTTACTTTAAGGGACGCGTTTATTTTTCTTTTTTATATGGATGATATTGATCCTGTGATCACAGCTCCTGTGAAGGTTATCAAACGTCAGCATTAAATATGAAAAACAAAAATAAACGCGTCCAGTCTTCAGTAAAAGATTTATTTAAATATGCGATAAGCACGGAAGTGTAAGCACTTAACATTATAATATATTGTAACCTTTTATTGAGAAACAATTTTAAAAATTAACGAGTTCGTCTTGTAAGACATAACGATCCATCAGTCATAGTGAGCCATTGTCACCGGCATTACACGATAAGTTACTGATGGTGCCTCTGTCCTATAAAATGCGAATTAATCTTCCCTTAGGGGAGGGGCCTCATCTGTCACTTGTGGGAGAGGGGGGGAGGGGGGACGCTATTTTTAACTGTTGTGAGTTAATCTTCTGTATAGCTCTTAAATGATATCAGGTTCTAATAAAAAAATATCTAGTGCTTTTCTTTTCAGACGGGTTTCTAATCGTGTTCTCGAAAACGACTCTATTTCAATAAAATATACTAAACAGAATTTATCGGGGATAGAACTCGAACCTAGACGCAAAAAATTTCAAGGAATGATATTTTTTCTTGCTTTTTTAGGCACAATACAACAAAAAAGGATGCCAGACTTTTAGGTTTTTTTTTAATTTTGTTCTTAATTTTGTTCTTAAATATTTTAGTGTAGTTTAAATTCACAGCATGGCGCATCGCCAACGCTTTCAATTATTCGCTTATCCAAAAATGATTAATACCTATTAATTTTTTTTGAAATTCATTTTTGTATAGAGAGACAAACTTAGTTTTTGACGTGACAACGTCTTATAAATTGGTTTGCCGGGTGACACTTCAAGAAACTTCGTTACGCTCCGCTCACGTTATGCGCTTACAATGAGAGCGAGTGAGAGGCACGCGTCCCTTCCACTCGGGCATGGTTAGCCCGCCTAAGAGCGAGAGAGACAGACATAAAAAGTGGAAGGGACGCGTGCCTATAAATTAATGTTTTAAATATAATTCTTTGTATAAATAAATGTTTTAAATTGTTACTATTATTTCATCCTTCTTCCTACTATACGAATGAATATTCACATTAAAATTATTTTACCACTCAAAGTCGTTGTCACGTAAAACTTTCGCCCGTATACCGACTTTACAGGCAATCAACCAGTTTTTTTATGAAATTTTTATTTATTTTTATTTATACAAGAGGCATCCGGAAAGATGTATCCGTTTGGGAATATAAAACAATATTTATTCACATATACTATCGTTTGATTTGTAAAGAACATAAACTATTTATCTTCGTCATCACCTCCCAAATTTATTATATGTTGAAAGTTCGGTTAGCATGGTTGAGTTTAATCAAAGCTCTTACTTGCGGCATTTTCTATTTTCTTGGACATTATTAACAACACAGTCAATACTAGCAAGACCCATTTTACACACAGACCGCTAATATACAAGTGAAACTGTTAGCACTTGTCCGCGTATTTATTCGCCAGGCAGCGCTCCGCTCGGCGGCATCGGATACTACCTACTTTCCGAATAGCTCTCGCGGTTAGCTTTGCCCGGCGTCACAGATTAATTAATAGTTTTCCGGCGTAGTACCAATGGTACTTTTTTTCTTGACCATACATAATCCGTACGTAGAGCAAGTCAGTCATTAGCCTTATTTTTTTTAACAGCATACGCCGACGCAGTTCTAAATGTGCCCGATCAATCATCAAAATGAGGATTTCATTGCTGCCTTGAGTCTGAAATAATGCCCAAACACTTAGTGGAATTAACAAGTTCGGCTGCTTCATCATTCACATTTATTGACGTATTGACCTGCCTCACGCTACGTAAAATAATTATTTTGGGTGTTTATATGTATTTCTACTAACATTACTTATTTATGTATATACTTATAATAAATAAATAAATAATTAATAATTCTTACATTCACACCAATTAGCCTTGCCCAAAGTAAGCACTATATAAAGGTTTGAATAATGGACACTAGGGTAACGGATAGACATACGTATATAATACATAGATATGTTATATTAATATAAATATATATAAATATCCATGACTGAGGTACAAATGTTCGTATTCATCACACAAACATCTGCCCCTTCCGGGATTCGAACCCAGGACCATCGGTGCGAAAGGCAGGATCGCTACCGTTGCACCAAATGGTCGTCAAAAAAAAACTTATATATACATTTATCCGTTACCTTAGTAGATACTTTAGTTTTAGATATAACATAAATGTCACAGTGCTTGCTTTGGGTTTAGCTAGTTAGTGTAAATGTAAGTAATATTTTTCTTTGAAATAAAATATATGATGTATAAATATATACATCCTTACTAATATTATAAATCGGAAAGTGAGTTTGTTTGTTTGTTCCGCTTTCACGCCGTAACTACTGAACCGATTGCTTTGAAATTTTGCAGACGTAAAGATAAAAGTCCGGATTAAATAATAGAGTACTTTTTATCCTGGAAAAATTGATATTTCCGAGGAAAAACAAAAATATTGTTTGCTTGATGGATGGATTGTAGATGGCGCTGTATGTCGTTTAAAACAAGGTAAAATATTGCAAACGAATATAAACATGTAAATTTAGAAGCTAAATGATACGATAATGAATCCCCGAAAATGAGGAATTCCCGAGGGATGACGTGCAATTTGTTTTATCGTCTAAATTGTTTTTTTTACATCTACTTATCCTGAAATCACTAAAGTCAAAGAATAACTAATTGGTAAAAGTATTAGTTACGTTATTTAGTTCTTGAGGTATGCGATAGATGGCGCTGGGTGTTTTTTAAAACATGGTAACGATGTGTTTTTTTTAATACATAAGAAGTGGAATAATAGCTTAGAAAAACAATGTTTTTCGCATGGTCAGCTCTATGTAGCGTGTTCCCGGGTTTCCAGTGCCCAAAATCTGCATGTTTTTGCTCCACAAGGGAAAACATATAATATAGTGTACCATTCAGTTTTGGTTTAACAACTAATTGTATCCAGCGTTACATCGCGCTTCTTAGATTTTTCCGTGGGAATGAGAAGTTTTCTTATAGGTAGTTGTGCTTTATACCGCAATATAACCGAATTCCACGCGGGCGAAGCCGCGGGCGGAAAGCTAGTTCAAAATAAATCTAAATACGTCCCAGACATGTCATAATTCAAATCTGAATACTGTGATGTTCCCAGTTGAATACCGAATCACTTCGCAAAGTACGAATATTACAAACAAATGGATCGGAAAATGTCCTCCAAAACTTTTTGTTTGGTCCTTACAGGTGGGTACAGGAAATTAAACCCTCTTTACTGACGAGCTGTCGCTAGGTATACATTTAAACGATTTCATTAGAGTCGCCCAGTCTGATTTGTCCTACATACACAATGAGAGTGTCCTGCGCCCCTTATAATTAATCTTGATACTTTAATTTAATTAGCGTAAGGAATAGAAAAAGTTAGGAAAATGAGACATTTACATTTGCTCCGTGACTTTTGAATCGATCATATTGGTGTAGTTACATTAGTATATGAAATTACATTCTTTTTATATGTGCATTTTCTTGTAGTGAGCCTGCTGGAAAAATAATGTCGGCTTGAAAAATGCTGTGCTATGATGTACATATAGTTATTTAATGTTTTATAGCATGTATAAAACTTGAAAATAAATGAAAAAAGTATTTAAGTTGTATCAATATTTTGGTTTTACTATTTAAATTCCCAAATTCATATTATAGATAAAATGTCCTCAAAAATATCTATTATCTTTCTGGCAAATCTATGCTTACCGAAGCCTTTTCTTTGTCATATCACCATAAATATATGTATGTACATCTTTACGAGTATTTTGTGAAGTATTAGAATTCTAAAGTAAAACTAACTTATTTCAATATTTTTGTTTTTAATGGAAAACTAGTTTTCCCATTTAAATAAGTTCAAAAACTTTTTCCTCCAATTGAAGTTAGAATCCATGTTTTTCTGGCTAACCACGATAGACGACGTATCCACTTGGTTGCTGAGTATATAAGGCACTTTGACAAACCAAATATATACGTATAAGTCTTATAGAATAATTGAAATATTACACATATTCATTTAATCCGTAGCCGTCTCAGCTAAAGTGGTCGGGTAAAAGTTTCAGTAGTCAGCTTTCAAGATAAAAATATAAAGAAATTATTATTAGCAAAAAGCACATCTCGTTATCCACGATAAAATGAATGTAAAATAACTAGGTCTGCAATGCATGCTGCTGTTTGCAAACACTGAGCGAAGCACTACGTGAAACGTTTATATGGTAGATAGATCGCAGCTGCGTTCGAACCGAAAATATTTCCAATCATAGAAAGAGTGCTATCACATTTGAAGATTTGACTGCTAAACTGCAGACAACTTTGACCATTTTTTGAACTTTTTTTCAATGGTTTTGAATTAGATTTTTGAAGGGTGATTATTCCTCGATGGTTTGTCTGATTTCAAAACTTTTTTTTGTACATAAGTCACGACCACAATGTGAGTTTTGGCGCCAAATTTCATCAATGTAGTATCAGCGGTTTGGCTGTGATCAGCTTTTTAATTTTTCTTTCGGTGATTATTCCTCCATGGTAAAGTCTATATTTTTTTTTACATAGCCTATGTCCGTCAGGTTATAATCATGTATGTTCATGGCAAAATTCGTTAGAATCGGTTGAAACGTTAAGTAGCAGGAGGGAGACAAGCGAAATTTGTGAGTTGCCTAAAAGAGAGCTTCGCTCAATGATTAGATATAAAAATATTGTAGTTAAATGCTAAAATCTATGTATTTGGTGTGATGTATCTGTTTAAGGATTTTCGAATGAGAATAATACACATTGTGCTAAAATGTGATTTATAAAGAAATACTTGTCAATTATATGGAAACCGGCGTATTGTCGCAAGCCGAGGGCGCGGCGTAGGTTGCCCACACTAAACGACGGAAAATGTGGATATGAAGTGATACATTATCACTTAGTATGTATTTGTATTTTTCAGTTATAGCACACAACTTTTTGAATCGGGAATTTTTATTTTATGTAATTTTTCGATTTTAAACATTTGTAAAGTTATGGTAAAGGCTGCTCTTTAAATGATGAGTGTGTGCCTTAGATGACACAATATTAGAGGACTTTTAGTTTGATGCATTATGGTAAGATTTCCCCAAGGGGTTGCCATTTCTAAGAAACCATACATAGGATGGTGACAATGATTTCTGTTGCTTGATATTTGAAAACAAAGACACGAAAGAATGGTTTATTGAGGCGGAGTATTGAACAATCTGATTAAGTAATAATAAGCATTTATTTCTTTCTAGTGACTAACTTACAGGGTTTTAATACAGTTTACATTTCTTGATGTATTTAATGTTTGTGCGAGACTGATCCTGTGCTAGGTACAAACCTGTGTTACTAGTCATCAGGCTCCCACTTTCCACTTAAAAGCAATACACGAGGATGTTTAGATGTATCTATATGTATAATATTGTTATGGATATTAAGTTTTTATTTTTTTAAGTAGTATTTACATGGTTACAAAATTTATAGCTTACAACAAAAGCAACAAAAATCCACTAAGGTTTAAGTTATCTACTTTTATAGTTTTGGCCCGTTAGTTAAGAAATGGTTGATTGTGACAATAAATTTAAAAGTTATTTGTCCTTTAAAAAGGATAAAGTGCAGTATTCATAGTCGGGCGGCAGTTTTTGCCAGGACCGCCTCGGGAAGGGAGGGTGGCTCAAGGTGAAGTTCAGGAGGGATCGATCGAGAGCTAACTGCTTTACACAACTTGTTTTCATTGCGTAACCACCTTTATTTGGAAGTGGAGCGATTCTCATTCGATTTGTACCGATTCTTTGTATTCAGAGTAGAAGTTCATTACACTTTTTCAAAATTAAAAAAATATGCCACTGTTTTTTTCCGCATAATTATTAGATGGTGTAAATAGAATTGAGTGAATTTAATTTTTATTTCTAACACATACGCTTCATATAATCATTTAACCTAAATTATGTTTTGTATTTAATCTTGACGACCGGCTTGCCAAGAGGGAGTGATTTTATTTTATATTAATATTGTTATTTTTCGAGTACTGGCACTTATAGTGCCAGTAAACCCGTAAAAACAGATCAAGTACTTTGTAAGAACTCTGAATTATTAGAATAATGGTTGTATCGATAATTTCGTTTGGAACTTAAAGGGTTGTGCGTGTTCGACCACATACTTTGCGATAAAATTGAGAAAGAAGATAAATTATTTTATTATCTATCTGTTTTGCTTTGTAACATTACGTGACAGAATATATAGCTTTTAACACGTTCTCCTGACAGGAATACGTCACCTTTTCAATAACACTGTATATATTAGTCAGTATTTATGTCTATCCGTTATTCTAGTATTCATAACACAAGCTTTACAGCCTTACATTGGGCTATTGATGTGAATGTAAGAAATATTATTAATGGATATACAGGATGGATTTCATTTAATGATAAATATTTTTTTTTGAAACTTTCAATGAACTTATTTGTAGTCCTAACTGCACAATTATTATACTATACTTTGTCCAATGTAGGATTATACTTTTGACAGGTGTCACTTCCTTATTGCTACGTACTAAGGGTACTAAGGTACTTGCGTTTGTTTCCTTATGTTTGGCTTGACATTGCAATAGCAACTGTATACCCTCTTTATAGGTGTCAACTGTCAAAAGTATCATCCTACATTGGACAAAGTATACTGTTAATTATATGGCTTAAATATTCTCGTCCGGTTTGAACATGGCGGTGCTCATAATTTTTTAAGCTGAATTGTTATCTCTATATAGGACTTCGTTTATATTTCCACATTTATACCTAAATGATTTCACAGAATTGACTTTGAATCTGTGAACCCGTGAAATGAACTTATCTTTTTTGTATGATAAATACCAAAGATAAAGTGTATATTTGTACAACACACAATAAAAAGGTACAAACAAGTTTGGAAATAAAGAATTCATTTACATACTAAATTAGTAACTAATAATATGCAAAGTCGCTCTATTATTGGTTTTGCTTTGGTTTAAAGTATAGGGTCAATTGCCTGGTGATTGTTTTCGCGTGAAACGAATTGGAAAATACTCATTACGAGGACATATTTATTATTATAAGCATAAGTTTAAAATGCATAATAATCAAAAGGTATAAATTTATAACTATTACAGGTTAGGTTAGATATTTTTTATCTATAACTAGCTGTCAAAATATGCCTTTTAAATTATGATAAAAAGTACAGCTAAGTAAACGTAGATAATAATCAAAGGTATTGTTTTTTTTTTATTATTAAGATTAAAGGAATCATTAAAAAACAATAAAAAATAAAAGAAATCAGTTTTGTTATTGTGTTTTGTTAAAAAACGTTATAAAGCATTTTTTAATTTTAGTTTTTGTCATATTTTAGATGTGTATTTATTTGTTAAAATAAGAATAATAGTTATGCCGCGAACGTAGCAGAAACTGTAACTTCAGTAAGAACCGAAGTTTAGATGTCAATATTCATCTAAAGACGAAAATTTGTATCTTCGTGAAACTTGTTAGCATTCGTCATTCACTTACTCGTAAAATACCTATGGGTCATTGATTTTTTCATATATACTTATTTGAAATTCCATTTTCCATAAATTTATATTCCATTCTTAAATTGTATCTTATAAGGCTTTGATATATAGGTACTCATAAACAGGGCGGAAAGAACGGACGTGCCCTGGAGGAAAAGCATAATTAATTTTGAAGGCACAAAATTTCATTGAAAGAAAATATTTTTTATTTTTAGAAATAAGAGTATTTTCCTTAACATGTTAATGTATATATCTCCTAATATTATAAATGTGAATGTAAGTTTGTTTGTTATGCTTTCACGCAAAAACTACTAAACCGATCTTCATGAAACTTCGTACATATATTCTTGGAGGTATTAGAAGTAACATAGGATACCTACTTTTTATGAAAAAATAATTAAAAAAATGCGGGCGAAGCCGCGGGTAAAAGCTAGTATTATAATATAACTTACACGATAAGTAACCGAATTGGATAATAATACATATGTTAATTAAATCGAATAAATGATAAGAACAATTTCGAAGTTAAAAGCGACCAAACGAAGGTACTTAAGAAAACTAATAAACTCATTTTAGTTTTCTGAAGTATTGGATCTTGACTCAACAATCTTATTCCTTCCTGCAGTAAACCGCCGAAACTGTAAGGGTTGAAGATACACAAACGTGACGTACCGTCTCCTCCTCTCGTTAGACAAATTGACTCACCAACCTACCGTTTGGCTCAACCCTACCACTATTAAATGGTAGAACAACAGACTTTGTTGAAGATTCCTACTATTTTGTCAGTGATATTCAATAACTACATCTTAGTGATGATGAAACTATGGTGGCTTCGAAGTCCAGTCTTTATTTCAGTTCAAAACTGCATCAAGTAAATCACGCTGTATTGATATCACTAGGAAAAGACTTGAGGAATACACTATGACAAGTGAATATCCGGAATTTCTAGCACACTGCTTAGCGTCTGGCTATCTCATGTGAATTATTTTTTCTTTTAGGTTATAAATATGGTTTATGCCTTTTAAAGCCACCTTAATTTTTGTTTCAGAGAGCTCGCGTTTTTTGTGGCCAGCACCAGACTGCTGATCTTCAGCATGTCAAGCGAATACTGCAAGACAGTGTAATCATAGCAAAAATCTGAGACTGATAATGATGATGAGACGAATTTTGATGATAATATACCTATCATTCTAATTATAGTGTTCAAAAGCTCAAGTTCAAGTCAAGTTAAAAAGTAATTTATTCAGACAAGCATATAAAGTCTTGAAAAGCTAGAAGCGTTCAGCGTATACAACTGCTGAAATGATCTGGGGTTTAAGTATATGTATCAACTACAAAACCCGGAGCGGTTCAGCAAAATTCTAATCCAAATCCAACTGGCATTTGTGATATCCGTCGCTCCGGATTTCTGTATGCTAAGTTGGAGGATTTTAAAGCAAGGTATCTCGTAAAGAGTTGAAGATTGATTTAATGCTGAGGAATACTGAATAAGATCGGGATTGTGCTCTATACCGTCGTTGGTAGAACACAGCTTTAAGATGCAATGTTTAATTTTTGAGGTAATTTGTGTTGTTATATTAATTTTTATATATCTATATATACTTACGTATCCCAGATAACTTCCAACATACCCCTATGAAGAATCCTATAAGGCCGGTTTTGACTAACATGCTCTTAGGCAATGGCTTATTTTAAGTTTAAAAACTTGTGCTCGTTATTGCACGGTCTAACAGCTCCTGATGATGCTCCGTGTGGGGGCGAAACACGTGTAGAGTAGTTGGTGATGGTGCCGGTGTCTGCGGTTTCTGCATTTATTTGCGGTCGGCCGGCGGGTGGTGCACACAGCTTGAGTTTGCGGAAGTAAGCTACATATTTTTATTTTACTAATGGATATGGACTTCCGCCAAGTAACGACTGATTCTATTAAAAACTTATAAACCTGAACACAACTTTAATCTAGAATGAAATACTAAAAATGCAATAACTCAACAAAAGAAGATATATCATGGTATTACAGCGATGCATGAAAAGAAATACATTGCGAACACTGCATGGAAGCGTTTTTATTTTCGAATTATTTCGTTTATTCTCGGTTGTGCTCTTATTATGTTTAAGCCATAAGAAAGCAAAGTGAGTGCACTCAGTTAGGTTTATTTTCTTACATCAGTGAATAAAGATGCATTTGTATACATCCTTTTTTTCATAAAACTGCAAGGTTCTTGCCAAAACTAATCTCGACTCTTTTTTTGGTTTAGTTTTTCCCTTAATTCCCATAGTAATAATTTCCCTTTTTTAAATTATTTCTACATACCAAAAAACAACTACTATGAACTATTCAAGGCGCGGGGCATTTTTTAAGTCAGTCTCAATCACAATATTTACTGTTGTCAATCAATTACAGCTGTTGCCATGGCCATGCAACGAGAGCCGTGTCATGAAGCAAGTGCAATGTGCAGCGCTTCGTATGTACGGCGATAGGACTTTGGCGAATCGTGTATCTACTAAATAAACTGTATATTTATCTCCTGTCACTTGATAACTTTAAGCGTTTTCGAAACTACCTTGTATAGCTTCAATTGTTAACTGTTTTAAGTTTATTATTCAATACTTCCGCTTAAGTACCTTACTACAAAAAATTTTGTAATAGGTACCGCTAAACAGTGGAACTCTTTGCCTGAGTCTGTGTTTCCTGATAAATAAAATATATTTTAGATAATCTATAATTCATAAAACAATTAATTCATTATCAATGGAAAGCTGTATTAAAGTCAATAAGTTTACTATATTTATAATTTTTATATATTTTATGCATTTTCAATGCGATCTTATAAGATAAATTATTATAATAGAAAAATACTAGAAAAAATCGACTCGGGTCACAAGTGAATCTCAGGCGGGAATCGAACCCGCAACCTTTGGAAATCCGGTCCAATGCTCTCCCAATTGAGCTACCGAGCCTTGAGAACACTCGTCGAAATTTTCTAGTACCTTCCTGATTCTACGCTATAGGCCAGCGTTGTTTCATCAATGAGAGGAACATCCTCTCTTATTCGAAAGAAACATTTTTACAAATGTTTGGTCAATCGATTAAGATGAAACAGCCATGTTAGATTTATAATTTTTATATATTTTATGCAATTTCAATGCGATCTTATAAGATAAATTATTATAATAGAAAAATACTAGAAAAAATCGACTCGGGTCACAAGTGAATCTCAGGCAGGAATCGAACCCGCAATCTTTGGAAATCCGAGATTCACTTGTGACCCGAGTCGATTTTTTCTAGTATTTTTCTATTATAATAATTTATCTTATAAGCTTACTATAGTTCATTAAAACGATTTTCGATTTTAAGTATTTTATAAACGCTCTAATTAAATACAAAAATAATGACAAGCTTAGGTACTTGATCAGTAGATTATCAACACAGTAAGCAGCAATAGCTATGGCTTCTATACTAAAAACTTCATTCGTTTACTGTTGAGAGTAATCACAAAATAAATTATATTTTACAGTGCCATTAATTATTATCTTCGGTCTGCACAATGCTTGTATAACACACCAATTTCAAAATCAGTAACTTTTTACGCTAATGCTGGAAATCGATTGGATAATCTTATATCCGATTATTAATAGTTTGACATCAATAAAAATATTAATTATAAGTCAACTTCAGGATCATATGCCTAAAACCCTATCCTTCATTTAAATGGCAGAATGTGTTTAAGTTTAATACGGAAGTACAATTACTTATTAATTCAATCATAGTACAATAAACACACCAACAAGTACAAGTCACATAACCACAGGACACGATGACAGTTGAGTGACAGCTACAACAATACAAGTAGTGAATCACTTAATTGATAAGTAATCATTTCTATAGTTATATTATTCTATAGTTAGGAAATCAGATATCATTTCTTATTTTTATTATTGGTTATTTATTATGGTACTCAAAACAAAACTCAAAACAAGTATTTGTTTTGAGTACAACAATAAATATTTATATTTTTTTAACTAATATATAAAGTCAGAGAGTACTGCAAAAAAAAATATGTACACCATAATAATCCTTAATCAATCGATTTGACTTACTTGTGCACCTTGGCACAACCCTTACATAAATGACGAAGATGAGTAATGCAAGTAGGTAAAACGGATGTCCGGTTACCTACTTGCATTACTAATTATAGTGAGACTAATAACTCCAAAAGGTAGAATTAAAAAAAAATGCTGAGGTTCTTAAAATTATTTTAGTCGATTTTTTTGTTTGTACATCATTGTGTCACAAATCATCAAACAAAAATTCATGTTCAGTTCAGTTCAAACAAAAGGCCATGGGCATTCTCCTTTAACCTTGGTAATTCTTTGACATTTTTATTCTGGCCAAGTAAAAGTCGAGTAAAAACCTGTAAGTATTCCAATAGCGAACCTTTCGTTTTTAACAAAATCTAGCCTTCGTTAGTCATAAAAGTAGACTCATAAATAAGTGAAATAAAATAAGCCGCACGTATTATATCTAGCAAATTAGCAAAAAGTTAAAGTGACTTGTTCATTCTCCTCTCCTTATGAAAGTTTCTCCATAAATATTCTGCTTCAAGTGAAATTTATTATATTTACATACTTAACTTTCTGAATGTGGAAAATATGTTTAAGCTAAATATTAACTGGAAAGATATTTCGTTAGTCACCACTTAATCATTTTGAAGCAAATAAACTGTAAGGAATAATAGGGGACTTTTTATTTACAATTCAATCAATAAATAATGTAAAACGTAAGTCCTATGTTGATTAAAGGAATATTTGTAGTTCTATTTTTTTAACACATTGTAAATGTAAATATGTAAAATTGCCCGTAAATCTATAATCTAAGATCACAGTGGTTTGTGTTTGTCTGTCCGCTGTTTTTTCCGCTCTTTTTCCATTGTATCAATAACGTCACCATAGCAACGCGTTAACCGCAAGTTGTTCGTCTACCGGACGCTAGACGGCGCTAACGGAAAAATATTTATATATTAATAATAGAAAAAATTTAAAGAATTTTGTCCACCCGTGCTAAGCCGGGACGGGCCGCTAGTATATACCCTAAAAACACAAATTTGTTGTTTGTGTGTTTGTCTGTTCGCTCTTTTTCCATAGTATCAATTAACGTTACCATAGCAACGTGTTACCATAGCAACGCGTTACCGGGTCAGCTAGCTAGTAACTATTAAAATCACATAAGTTACCAACGTCCAATCAATTAATAGAATATATAAAACTACTTTAACAGAATTTACTCACAAGCTCTCAAACAAAAACTGCGAGACCTAGCGATGTAGCGAGCGCTTTTTGTTAATAATAAATTTAAGGTCAAGGTCGGACCCCCTTTCCCAGTTTCTTTCGCCAGTTCTTCCCTGAAACGCCTCCCTTTTTCTGAACTGGGGGTAGATTATTAGTTTATAGTAACTTCGAGATAATAGAAGAATTAAATAAAATAAACAACTTTATTTGTGTAAATTGAGTAGTTATTAACGTGGCCGATTAAAATATTGAAAGGTAGTAGCACAGTCAAGTATAAAGACCATTACCTTAGTAACTCAAATGTCAGGATTAAATACCAAAAATAAAACTCGTCGTGAATCCGGTTAAAGTGGTTTAATTTTACGATAAGCACCAAAGTGTATGAACTAAATATAGAGCAATCTATGTAAGCTCAAACTTTGTTTTGTAAATCTTCTTTATTATTAACCACATGAAAATGATGATTTTTTTTAAAGTTCATTTTGATTGGTTTAATAATTCATTAACATATTTACCTGCAACTATATTTAGAATTTTAAAAAGCCATGTTTTAGGTTTTTACAGACCATTTTTTAAGTTTGTTACTAATCGTCATTTTACTCTGACTTGAAACTCCGAACCGAGTTAAAGCTTCAGCGCAATTTATCCAGTAATCATTCACAATTTATCCTCGCCAATTCCACAAGTGAAGGGCTTTTAAAAAAACATTCATTACAGAAATTTTAAAAGAACAATTACAAATCCCATCTGCGGAACTCTACCTCGCCAAGGTATTCACAAATTATTCACGAGTCTAAGACTTCGAAGGGGATCTTTAAGCATTTTTTTAACGCCAAAGGCGAAAAACTTTGTAAGTATAATTAAAGTGGGGAAGAAACCGCTTCGAACCACAAAGTGGCGAGATTGCCAACTGTGGAACAAGAAAAATCATGGAGTCATCAATTTTAGATGCCAAATCGATTTCACGATCAAGGTTTCAAAGTACGAGTTTAGAGACCAAACGTTCATATCAAAGAGTATATTCCCAGTTACTGATAATCGCTATGAACGTCATACAAAACTCCATGGTAATAAAACTATATATAATTATAATAACACTAATAATATGTTTTATGTTACAAAATCCTATTTTGTTACCAACAATTTTCCTTATATGTAACGTGTGATAGTAAATTAGGGAAACTTGAGTAACAAAACAATAAAAACTACAAATTTACAACAATGACCACCACCCGTACTTCTGACCAGATAGTATCTTATGACTCTTATGGCACTATCTGATCGGAACACGAATGAAAACCCTCAAAACAGTTGAGTCAACTTTGTTAGTCAAAGATACCGTTAGTGCTGCTTCGAAATTTGCCACTGAATATTGATTATTGACGCCACTCGATTTCGTATAATCTTATGATCACCATCGACCCTCACCTCTGGAAACATTGTTGAAGCACTAGAGAAGAGGGACAATCTAAACAACGTCCGTAGCCCATTATTATATTTTATTATTATATTGAGATATATTAAGATCTCTTTGTATAGGAATACTTCAGGCTGCTTGTGTAAAACGGCGCAATAATAATAAGCCATATATTTCGACCAACAATTAGTCATAGGTTGGTTATACAAATAAATCTCAATTCTATTGTTAGTACGAACAGAGTTAGAATCAAATATGTGATTTGTGTTTAATTAACTCTGTCTTCTTAGTAGATAAGACAGATTCTGAACACATTCAACATTTGAACCATGTGAGCAAGGGTTCACATACTGAAGATCAAACCTATTTCCACACATGCTCAGGATGCCGTGAGAACTAGCCCGAATCCTAAACACTATGGATGGGGACCGCATCCTCATAGTGGTATAAAAATGGTCTACGCATACAGCCTGGCAATTGCGAAGATTAAACAAATTTTGTAGAAGCCAGTCATCGGTGGCAGACATAAAATATAAAATTTTGATCTTCTTTATGCTTCGAAAGGCATGTTAAGTCATTGGCGTCAACTGCTTTGTTTGAAATTGTTTGTACCAATCAATCCCTAAGCGTGGGAAGTTTTTTTCTCTAATGGTGTTTTCATTTCTCGATAGGGAGCTGTCCCCCATAAGTCGAGACATTAATAGAAGATAACCAGTCAGTGTTGACTTAATCCTACAAAAAACCGAAACTCATGACACAATTATGTTAATGTTTTTCATCTCTGTGCCATTTTGAAATTGATAATGATAATTTTATAACACCATAAAATAGTATCTGCCATGCAATTATGTCATACTGCTGTGTAAACTGAAAAGTGTGAACAGTCAACTGATCGGGGTATATAGGCTTTGTACTTTTATTATTTTCGTAACCAACGTAATATTTATGAAAATTATACCATGGAAGACGATATCGTAAAAAGGGGCAAAATGATCGTCACAAAAGTACAAACGAGTTTTTTCTGATTACAGTTCGGGATCACTTCTCACAACTTTTACCAAGTTTTTCTCATATTCATATCATGTGTTCATGTGTTTTAACTCTAGTATTTTTGCATTCACGGACAGCGCAACAACGATTAGTAGAATAATAACTCATTTTGTGTGATACAGAATTATCATACAAAATATCAGTGCATTTGTTTACACAGCGAAATGACGTCAAGACTACAAAACAATATGGCGTCCACCGCGTCCAGCGTTTTCGTTAAACCACGCGTGAAATTTGAAAATGTAAAATTAAAATGCATTTTTATGCCACTTAATGGAAAACTTTAAAAAATGTATTTTTTGTGGCGTATAAGCACTATAAATTTTTTTGACTTTTAATAGCTTATTCTGCGAAAGAATAAAAAACATCTTTCCTTTTCGTTCTTTTACAATAATTCATTGTAATGCCTAATGGCATACGGCTTTTTAACATCTTCGCTAAAGAAAAAGTTGTTATAGTATTTATTCTGCATTTTTTGTTTGTTAACCAGATTTCATGATAACAATTGTCTTTTCAAACAAACTCCACTAAATTGTGCACTGTCGGAATTCACGTAATACTATTGGCTGCCTCGATTTCGGCGTGACGTCACTCAGGGTGAGGCGAAATTACATCGCATGAAACTCTAAGGTTGCTGCTTCTTGATATTTTATGGGACATCAAAATCACGCTTTCATATTAAGGATGAAAAACCAAAAATTTATTGGAATTTTAAATTGAATGCAAAGAGACAACGAAATGAAACATGGCTACTGTCTTTTCAAGAGCAACCCGCGTTTTCATTTTCCTTAAAACGTTTTCAATTTCAATAAGGCGGTTCACCCACTAAAGATGCATCCCGCCGCGGTGCGCGTAGCGACAGAAAACGCGCGCGGGACGGAGGCGCAGATCTGCCTATCTTAGCGGTGTAATCTGCTTCTCCGCGCGGAGTAACAATACAAGACGACAAAGCTCCGCGCTCCCGCGCAGAATCTGCATGCGGGGCGCCTACCCGCGCGTTCCCGCGTCGGCAGTGTGTTGTCATATGCGTGTTTTCTATATTAATTTAGATTCTTGCATACAACAGTAAAATCTGCGGCCGCGCGCTACGCGACGGGACGTGGTGCAGTGGGTTAACCACCTTACAAAGTCTGCAATACATGCTGCTGTTTGCAAATACTGAGCGAAGCAATTAGATTTTTGAAGGGTGATTATTCCTCAATGGCATGTCCGATTTCAAAACTTTCTTTTGCACATTAGTCACGACCACGATGTGAGTTTTGGCGCCAAATTTCATCAATGTAGTCTTAGCGGTTTGGCTGTGATCAGCTTATGAATTTTTCTTTCGGTGATTATTCCTCCATGGTAAAGTCTACATTTTTTTTACATAGCCTATGTCCGTCAGGTTATAATCATGTATGTTCATGGCAAAATTCGTTCGAATCGGTTGAACCGTTAAGTAGCAGGAGGGAGACAAGCGAAATTTGTGAGTTGGCTAAAAGAGAGCTTCGCTCAATAATATTAGCCTTTCCTTGTCGCCACAATTTTACAATTGTACAGTGTAACTACGATATTTTGATAAGTAGGCTTAAAAAAAACTTATATCTAAAAAGTTACTTCAATGGGCTGAGACCTGAACAAAGATAAAATGAGAGTTTCAAGTAAAAAATTCTTCATTCCATTACAATATGTGATATTAAAAAAAACAAGTGTAAAAATTAAATATGTTATAAATTGCAGGTAAGTATTATGTGCGACAGTAGTATGTTTTATGTTCTGTTCCTCTTTGATGTTAGATATAGATGATTAAACAACTTTCGTCAATGCATATGTCTAAATGGGTACTATAAAATTTATTATCGCGTGCTCATATGAGCTGTGGTAGGTATGCTAACTCATTGATATAATAAACAATAAAATAATAATAATCAAATATGTGCCTCAAGAGAAATACAGCCAACCCAATGATTATATAAGCGGTTAGTGTACAATATTTATTTTACTAAACGTCTAGTTTTTTTCTTCTATGAATCCAGAAATGCAGTTACTCCTTCCTCAGCTAACCCACGAAGAACCTTTTTGGAGCGGAGCGAACGAAGTGAGCGAAGCTCCCATGGATCAGCTTCAATGGCGCAATGTCTGTTACGCCATAACTTCCCGAGTTCTTAACCGATTTAATATCTTTTGTGTGGAATCGAATCAACAGGTTTAGGACCAGATTGTGACGGAGCCCGAATTTTGAAATTCGCAAAAGTTCCCATCGAAAAAAAAAGCTTTTTCTTTTTTAAGTATTACACTCCGCTCGAATATATGGTGCTAACGTAGCTTTATGCTTAGCGACTGCATCGCCTAGTTTTAAATGGTATAGACACATGAATTAACATGACCCGATTGGATTGGATTGAAACAGAATATTCTCACTTAATGCTTAATTGTATAAAAATGGTAAAATATATTAAACACCAATAAGATAACCGTAGTATGTTTTTAAAGAGAGGATTATACTGTTAATAAACTTCTTACCACTGAATGATTCTGCTATTGAAGATACAAAAAAGTTTAGAACACTGTGTTGTGGCAACCCTGCCTCCCACGCTGTCTCTTTCACACCTGAGTCAGATTTCGACATAAGCTCCGGCAGACAATAGTTGAATACCAAATTTGGGATTAGGGAGTGGGATTGAAAATACGTCAAACAATTTGGATAAACGAAATATGTCAAAGAAAATAAGACCTTTCTATACAATTAAAAATTAGAGGGTAAAACGCTTGGAGTTGGATATTTTTATTTTCAACTAAAGAGGAACAGAAAATAACAATCATTAGGTACTCTTCTTTCATAACGGACTTCAAATATCAGATTAACCCGATTACGCCAACAATTTTTTACTACGACTACGGATACGTTGTTCTAGCAGTGGGATATGATTTGCCTCACCTTACAGGATTTTTTATGCATAAAGACACATATTATCATTTCCAATCAATCATCAAATCATTCCAAAAAAACCATTCATGTCTGATGCTTGTGATAAATTGTTTTTTATGGATTTTTATAGTGGCAACATTCTTACTAACGATGTTGTTATATCTCGCACTTCTAATTATTTAGTCTCAAATTAAAAATAAGAAGAGATATAACGGATATAATGCCTTATGCTTATACAGAAACATATGCCTCTATCTAGTCGTGAACCAAGACTTTTGATGCGCAGGACTTCTAGAATCTAGAAACCCACTCATCATAAGAAAATAATCCTCATTTCTACTAAGCTTCCTCTCTCAAAAGGACATTAAAATCTTTTTATTAATCGTTTCAATTCATTGTTGCTACTTTATCTTAACTAGAAGGAACAATGTTACTACAAGCTGCAATCACAGCTATTTATGTTCAGTCAAGTCCCGGCTCAAACCAATGTCCTTTCCCACAAGGAGTCCCAGTAGATTTATAGCCAGGTATAACAAGCACGCAACGGACCCACCTTTTGGCTACCCAGCCGTCCGAATTACGTAACTGACTATATTTTTATATGTTTTATTTATCTGTAAATTTTGAGTCACATTTCAGTTATGCGTAATAAAGAGAAGGCAGTTTCGACGTACCTTTGAGTTATTCAACAACAGAAATGATCGGGATTTTTATGTTAAATTCCAGTAGACCACTGGCACGTCCAACGTAGGAGGCAATAATTAATTGAAGTAATTTCAGTGAATTAACGAAGCATTTTAATTTATTACGAAAGTCTAACGGGAATAATAGTAATGAATTTAACGTATTGTTAATATTTAAAAAAACTAAAGCTTCACAATCAACTACGGGACTATTCTGTAATAATACATAAGTTTATGTACCTACATAACATGAACAGGAAGTATTTCTTCATTTTCTAGGTATTACTAGGTAGTAATAAATTACTAGGAAGCTAAATTCGAAGAGAACTCGCCCTTATAGCAAGGGATACAGGTTTAAGGCGAAACAAGTTGATTTTTTCCCTGTAATGTACAAAGATGTAATAGAAATTTTCTTTACATTTAAAAATCTAGCAGTTAAAAGAAATAATATAGTAAGCCTATAGCGGACTTAATGCTACAAGCATTGTCTACTAATATTTTTTTGATGGAAACTGTTATCTTCACGTAATATTATAATTCGTGATCTTCATATTTGTGACTGCAAAACTGGGAAGGTAGTCAATGGATCTACTTGAAAATTATACAGAACGTTGCATTTTTATATAAGTGTTTTGATAGATATACCTTTTAGAAATAGAATAGATTTTCCTGCGGGAACGGATACTTTTATAACAATTGATTTAAGAGTGAGCATCGAAGCGTGGTCGCGTTTAGCCAGCTTCTATATAAAATAACATTGTTGCCAACACCACCCGTCGACAGTATTTAAAATTGGTTTTACAACAATTTAATATTTACAACCTTTCCATTATCTCCATAGAGTTTTTAGTATATCTATATTGGCAAAATTAAATGCATTCGTCGCTTTACAATTGCTGGACTGTTTCGGCGACTTTTATTATAAATTCATAAATACCTTGAATATTTTGATCATTAGAAATTTGGAGCTTTCTATAACCTCAAATTTGAAGCATGAACAACATTAAATTATTTTGTTAATTTCTGAGAAAAAATCAAAATCTGCATAATTATCGTATTTTTTCTGTGAACTTTCGATCACATTTGGACTGACATTTTATTTGTTGATGAAGATTAAGAAAAGCGATCAAATAGTCAGTAGTATCATTGATAGTTATACGGACAAAGATGCGTAAATTTGCCATATTTTATAATAAAAAGGTACTTGTACAGTATTCTACAGTATTTTTCATAATCAGCTGGTTTTTAGATGAACTATGTGTTGTTATAAATGTTTATTTATTAAGATTGATTAAAAAAATATATCATATTAATTACAAAGTCTCGAGTTTCAATAAAAATATGCTGGATCTAACTTCTTTTCATTACAGTCAGACTTAATTTCTAGTATTACAAAAGTTACGATTAATTAATAACATGATACTTAAGCCCATTACAATGGTTTCACAAATTCAATTGTTTGTCAATATAAATTCAAACAAAAGAACGTCTGCTGAGTTAGCAAATACATTTAACTAAATGTATACAGTAAAATTCGTAATACATTACAACTTTGACATTTTCGTTCAATAAGGATTTACCCTAAGATACCCTTTATTTAAATAGAGATGTCAAATGTGCTAAAGTTTCTTTCTATAATTTTACCCTTTTTCTAAATCCCTTCGAACAACTGTAACAAAGAATATCGAATTGAGTAAAACCGAATTTTCTTTCGATCGGAATATGTTCAAACTATTGTTATTTATGCTTTTTATCCATACAATGCCAGATTTTTTGTTTGATATTAAAGTTTGTGTGTAAGCATTAAAGCTGAAAATTGATTACGTCGATTAACAGGGCTAAGATTGTACACAAGCATACAAAATAACAGTCAACCAACCATTTGATATTTCAGATTGAGCCTTTTTATACTGATAAAGCTAGCCTCTGTGACACAAATTGATGACATTAGTGTAAATGTAGTTGAATTGTATTTTGATAAATAGCTTTGATTTATTTTGGTTTTCAAGGAGACATAAAATTCAATACTTACAGACCTAAATAACTTTTTTCACATTAAAAATTACCGTATTATTAAAAAAAAACTCAAACGCTTATACAAATGTTTTGTCTTTTTCTTTCTAACTCAAATCATAATTCGAATGAAATTGACAAAACACTTTTAAATTTAATTAGGTTTATTAAGTATTTGTTTTTTATGAATAATATGAGAAGTTTACATCCCCAATGATATTTGTTAAGATTATAAATATAATCCTTGTGTTTGGCAGAAAAAAAGCGCTTGCGAGCCCTTGTAAGAAAAATGGCGGATTGTGTCAGCGCAACCTCAGAACAATAACTAAAGCTATAGAAGCCGCGCTAAAATAACAACACAATACGTTAGTTCATACTATTTTTACTTATACAGTTGCAAATGTGTAAGAAAGAAACGAGTATACATATTTTGTTTCGTAATTTACAAGGTCGTCACTAGTTTCCCTTACGTCAGTGATGCAATGGCATCGATATTACTATCGATAAAAATAAAATCAAAAACATACTTAACATTTTTCTTATGCGGTTGGTATGTCAATGACACTAGAACGGACGGTAATGAGTCATAATAAACACGTGTAGAATCTTCAATATGAACATTTTATAATGCAGTATTCATGGGTAGAATTTTTGACCCGTACCAATTTATTTATTAGAATTTGCGTGTATCTAGAGAAACCAGGTAGGTACAGTTAAAAAATTGCACCTTGTATAGGCATATCCTATTAGGCTACATGTTTATATTTTAAGTTAGACCTCTAGCTCTAGTACATTGGTGAACACTGCATTTAAAATTATATTTTTTATAGGTATAGATTAAAAAAGAGGAAAAAAAAGAAAATTAATCGATTATTTAAATTAAATTAACAAACTATTATTTTTTACATATTTACTTATTGTTTACCTATTTTTATATACCACTCTGTCGAGAAAGTATCGGGAAAAGATCAATAATATACAAAATGTTTATTATTCATCCAAATTTATTACATCAACTTGAAAGTATGCTCCTTCAGAAACGAAACACTTACGCCAACGAATAATCTAATCAACATAACATTTTTTAAACGCTGTTTCCGGAATTGACTTCAGTTCTCGCCGCGAATTCTCCTTTATGTCTTCTACCGATTAAAAACGGGTAAATTAGATATTAGTTCAGATATATCGGAATCAGTATTTGTTTCAACTGTGGTCATAGATTTGGGGCGTTTACTTGGTGGTTCATAATTCCTTCTGAATGCGATAGTGGTTTCTGAAACACAAAAATATTATTGTAAATAAGCTATCATTATTATTTGGGATACACGCTGCCACAATGTTAATTAACAATCTGAATATTTATTGGTAGGATCGAAATAATTATATGACAAATCAAGACTAAGATAATGTTTGGAATAAAAAAGGAGCAATTTCATGTTCTGTAAATGTAATGTGGTTATAGCATTTGCTTTCAGCCGCCGAAATTTAATGTTGTGATGTGACTGAAATGACTGCAGTCTAAAATGTTTCGAACAAATGTGACTGTGCGCTTTCGGTGTCCAATTGTTACTTGATATACAGCGTATCCATTCAGTTTTAATAGGTTCATCTTTGGGAAAACTAAATCAAAAAGTAAAAACCAAATAATGTTGACATCGATAACAAAAAACACATCACTATCATACTATCATATACAAAACAAAAGGCATGAAAATAAGACAATTTAAACCAAAACTCATGAAGAAATCTATTTGTAATATTAATTTACTACAATTTTCTGAATATACCGTTGTTATATTGTCAAAATATGAGAATTTAGAAACAAAACTCACCAATGAAATGATAACACCTCATCCGTATTTTCTTTTCGTGATGTATGAGACTTGCAGTCTGGAACAACACAAGCCATCCTGGACGCGGACTCTAAGATGTCTGAAGCGTCTTTATGGACACTTTCCTGTTATTTTATCACGAACTTCCTTGCAAAATAATAAAATTTCACGCTAGCCGCTCCCAAAGCTGTTCGGCCACTGTAATACGACCGCATTGAATTTGGTATTACTTCAGAAACAACGTTCATCAAAGACGTACTTTTAATTTGGTAGTATAATATACAACCAAATTACAACCATTTGACATTTGTACTTTGAGAGTTTGTGACAATGACGTGAAAATAAAACCTTACAATTGTTGTCTATTTCGCTCTTACCCATGTATGTTAGATTACTTTAAGTGAATACGAGAGCTGTTATACAGTTTTTATTTTAGCGCTCCTTCTATAGCTTTAGTTATTGTTCTGAGAGCGCAACTGAAGTTAGCAAACGTGTCCTGGCCGAAAACTGTATAGTTTGTTTATAAGCACTGGTGAGCGCTCGCAAGCGCTTTTTTCTGCCAAACACTAGGATCGCTTTTGTGCTTATTTGGGGCCGATATAGGATGCAAGTAATCACTTAAAACCCATATCGATTTTTGTACGTCGTTGATATGCTCCTTGACATTTTTTTAAATGTAGATACTGTAAAAAATATACTTACCCGCTTTTTAAACTATAATTTAGCATTTTTTATAAAAAATAACATATATACAAAATAGTAAAAGAAAATCTTGAAAAAGAAAATATTTTTTTGATTGATGATTTTTTTTAGTTGCCTAATCCATTGTGTTGTGGGATTTAGTTCAGATAAAGATTCGGCTATCCATTTACGAAATGTTAAGCTTCAAAGTGGTTATTTTTGTTAAAATATCAGCACGAATATAGAATATCGTTTGTGAAAACGTACTTGACGAAACGCCTATTTTGTGAGGTCTTTACAGGCTGCGAAGTGTGACATATATCGTAAGAAGTAAGGCATTTTGACAAAGTAAACAATATATATTTTAATAATTTTGATGGTGCACCAAGGTGTGTTAGATCTCAGTGTTTACAGTTTATGAACTCGTTTTTTTCAGCACGATGTTTCCGTTTGAATACTAAAAAACATTTTTTTTTAATACAAAAGTATTAATAAACGAGTGGTTTTTAAAATGAGGACTTTACCCAATCAGGTAAACCTTCCATTCATTTAAAAGCTATTCGCAATATTAAAAATGGCAATATATGACTTATCATGTAGGACGACATTAACAATAGTAGAGAAAACAAAAGAAATTTCCAAGAATCACAGTAAGCTGAAAGATGTTATATCTGGCTATTCCTGCGGGAAAAAGCCAGCTATATAAGTAGGTTTGTACGTAAGCAATTTAATTCGATAGGATAGATTGACGATTATGATTGAAATAACGGGCAGCTATGTTTTGTATATTTAACCACATTCATACTTTTAAGATTACTTGCATACTGTCATTATCTCAGCTTCATCTTGAATATGTCTCATTAATGAAGCTGTCCTTCAATCAAAAAATAAAACCATATTCGGATATGAAAATTTGACGAAACCTACACTTGATACCATAATATTATTATCTCGAATAACGTATTTAATATACATCTGAAAAAGTCGTGAAGAATGCGTAGGTGGCTGATTTCGTACGAAACATACAACTCTCTTTATGTAATTCTATAATTGAATGAACTTGAACAATGTTTGTGTCTATATCCTTAAATACAAATCGATCACACAAGATAAGTTTTTATTTCTTTCATTATAATGACACATTGGTTTTCGTAACGTTCATTCGTTTATTTTTTTTTTAAGAATTTACTAGTTGTTATGCAGAGCGTTGTCTCCTGGTACAAACATATTTTTGCTTCAAAGGAGGCTTCGTCTATTGTGTTATGTTTCTGGTAAGAAATAAAGAAAATAGGTTTTTTATCGATTTACCTTGATTCATGTGGATAAATATAACATAATAAAAAGGTGGTTCATAACTGGTATTGCCAGATTTGATTTCCATATTTACAACTTGGCAATCACAAATCTAACTTTACTCTTATTAATTTGAGCTTAGAATTATTATTATATATTTGTAAATAATGAATCATCATCATTATCTTAGCTGTAAGACGTCCACTGGACAGAAGCCTCCGAAAAATCCGGGGCTTTGCCTTATTCTCGACGCTTGGCAGGAGATCGATGATACTGTGAAGGGAAGTAAAATACCACAATTCGAAAACCACTGCTGCCCATTTCGTGATCTACAGCACACATAGCCGACAATAAATATATACGTTGACTATTCGCTCAATATTTCAAACAAATTGTTTTTAACATTGCAATCTCCAATTCAGTCCGTTAGTTCTTATATTGTCTAGCTCAGTTTCGAATATCAAAATAATTATTTGTAGAATTATTTATTAGTTCGAGTTTTTTTACTCGTCTAGATAATCTGAGATGATTTGTGAATAAAATCTCTTTGGTAACTGTGTAACATTAATGTAAGGTTAGAAATGTAATGCTGTATTGTTGTTTATCTTCCAAAATAAATAAAAATATACTTACTTCTACTATTATTTTGCTCGTCATTGATATATCAGATTTGAACCATAAAGACACCGGATTTGAACATAATCGATGCATTGAGGACCCATTTCGCAAATCATGGTTTTAACTTATTACTATGTTAACAGAAATATAAGCTGCAAATAATGTCTTAAGTTACCTTAAAGTGAAAAGAGACTATGATAAAGAAAAAAATACAAAATTTAAAAAAATATTAATAAAATAATACAAGACATAACGTATCAAAAGAAAGGGGTGTTCAAGTATTTCGTAAAGCAATTTGATTGTCTTGTAAAACGTTACTATGCGTTACAAGGACGGGAATTTTCGAACAAAGCGTTACGTAATACTGTTTTTTTTTTTTAATAAAAAATCTAGGTAATTAGATCTTCCAAGTTGGCACCCCTTTTCTGGGAATCTCTCGACTGTATTGTATGTAGTTTTTATTTTATTTTCGTTGTCAGTATTCGTTAACGTTTACACAGAATCACATTGCTGTTGTCAGTGTTGTTAAAGTAAGTTCATACTGTAGCAACTTCTGGTACTTAGCGCGACGTAAATGTAACTTTTAGGTAGAAATGGTTCCTTGGGTATTACGTAACGCTGAGAGCGGGTGGTTCAAAAAACTTCAAAAATTGCTTTATGTAATACTTGAACCAAATCTTATAAATAATTATCTAGTGTAATCAAGTTATCATTATCAATAACATTCACAATAACAAATCGCTGGTTTGCGAGACTAGAGACGGAACTAAAAAGTTTTAATTTTATAGAATAAGGTTTTCAAAATTTTCATTAAATCTTTTATCGCATAGCAAAAATGTAATTGTATATCTTTCGTAGCACGATGTCTGCGGTGCGTCTCTGTTAACGATAAAATATCAAAGATTTAAGATAGTTTGGCATATTTAGTTCCATTTAACATATTTTTTGATGTCGTCGATATTCTCGCAAACCAGCGACGTAATTAATGTACAAATTGTCAATACGTGTCAGTCGTAGCCCTGCCCCTTTTGTTGTATTGTAACGAAGTCGTTTCTTTTCCTAATATCCTTAAAATCGACTGTGCTGTTGAATTGGATTTGATTTCCTCAGAAGTTTTAATCTTTTAAGTCCCCCTATTACACATATGCAATATTGATGAGGTCGTGAATAATGAATCTTAAGAATTACGATTCATAAGATAGCTTCCGCGATTATGTCGAAAACTATAGACTTATTTTCATTCTTCTAACTTTGTCTAAAATTCTAGGGCGCGTCATTAACAGCACGTTTTTTAAACTAAATATTTATTTGCTCACTTTGGATTAATTAGAGAATATTATCGACATATAGAGAAATAAGAAAGTGGTAGCAGATATGTATCTGCAGAGATCTTGTTTAACAAACTCGAAAGTCTTGGTATTCACGATCCAGTCGAAACTATTGAAAGACTTTCAAATCGTATACAATACGTTCAAATTCACAGATACATCAGCAATGAACTTCCGATTTGTTTCGCACTACCACAGGTCAACACTTTACAGCCCTGTTTCTAGCTGATATTCATGACCCATGTCTAACTCTCCCTGATGTTAAAATTGTTAACTTTGTAGATGGCACATAATAACTCTTAAATGATGACACTCGGGGTAAAGTTTATTCACACGCTCAAAAAGGTTTTAATCAGACAGTCCAATGGTTGATGACTAATATTCTGAACCTTTATATAAAGAAGGCTTCGTAGATTCGTGATAACAATCTGCAACATAGCTAACAGAATTTTAAGTTTAACTGGGTTGCAATGGTACTATTTAAGAGCATGTGCACACCAAGTTTTTATTACACTTACATACATACGCAATACTTACCCGAATCAAACGTAGCTTGACTATGAATTTATGTAGATGTTCAAAAGTCTCAAAAGTCAAACCTGTATAAAATCAGTTTCGCGCTTGAATTGGTACTGACGTGATGGTAACGCTCGTTTGTATGTTTGTAAAAAAATTAACTGTGAAATTTAAAAAAAACGCAGTATGCTTAGGCCCTAACACGTACGCCCGCTGTAAACCGTGTGTGTGAACTTAGCAGATCATTGTCCAGCAGATCAAAATTAAATGAGAGTTCTTTTCGCATGCAGCTGAGTTCTATAGTTCCTGATACTTTTTAGAAATAGTTCTGGCGTTTTTACCTCGAAATATGTCAATTAAAAAAATGATCTGCTAACTTCCCGTAGCAGATCATTTTGCAGCAAATCGAAAACAAATGCGATTTATTTACGCATGCAGCTGAGTTCTATAGTTCCTGATACTTTTTAGAAATAGTTCTGGCGTTTTTACCGAGAAAAATGACAATTTACGAAATGATCTGCTAATTTCCCATTTCTCGTAGCAAATAAATTTGCAGTAGATCAAAAAACAAATGTGAGTTCTTTTCGCATGCAGCTGAGTTCTATAGTTCCTGATACTGTTTAGAAATAGTTCTGGCGTTTTGACCTCGAAAAATGTCAATTAAAAAAATGATCTGCTAACTTCCCGTAGCAGATCATTTTGCAGCAAATCGAAAACAAATGCGATTTATTTACGCATGCAGCTGAGTTCTATAGTTCCTGATACTTTTAGAAATAGTTCTGGCGTTTTTATCGAGAAAAATGACAATTTACGAAATGATCTGCTAAATTCCCATTTATCGTAGCAGATCAATTTGCAGTAGATCAAAAAACAAATGTGAGTTCTTTTCGCATGCAGCTGAGTTCTATAGTTCCTGATACTTTTTAGAAATAGTTCTGGCGTTTTTACCTCGAAATATGTCAATTAAAAAAATGATCTGCTAACTTCCCGTAGCAGATCATTTTGCAGCAAATCGAAAACAAATGCGATTTATTTACGCATGCAGCTGAGTTCTATAGTTCCTGATACTTTTTAGAAATAGTTCTGGCGTTTTTACCGAGAAAAATGACAATTTACGAAATGATCTGCTAATTTCCCATTTCTCGTAGCAAATAAATTTGCAGTAGATCAAAAAACAAATGTGAGTTCTTTTCGCATGCAGCTGAGTTCTATAGTTCCTGATACTGTTTAGAAATAGTTCTGGCGTTTTGACCTCGAAAAATGTCAATTAAAAAAATGATCTGCTAACTTCCCGTAGCAGATCATTTTGCAGCAAATCGAAAACAAATGCGATTTATTTACGCATGCAGCTGAGTTCTATAGTTCCTGATACTTTTAGAAATAGTTCTGGCGTTTTTATCGAGAAAAATGACAATTTACGAAATGATCTGCTAAATTCCCATTTATCGTAGCAGATCAATTTGCAGTAGATCAAAAAACAAATGTGAGTTCTTTTCGCATGCAGCTGAGTTCTATAGTTCCTGATACTTTTTAGAAATAGTTCTGGTGTTTTTACCTCGAAAAATGATCTGCTACGAGAAATGGGAAGTTAGCAGATCATTTCGTAATTGACAATTTTCGAGGTAAAAACGCCAGAACTATTTCTAAAAAGTATCAGGATCCATAGAACTCAGCTGCATGCGTAAATAAATCGCATTTGTTTTGGATTTGCTGCAAAATGATCTGCTACGGGAAGTTAGCAGATCATTTTTTTAATTGACATTTTTCGAGGTCAAAACGCCAGAACTATTTCTAAAATGTATCAGAATCTATAGAACTCAGCTGCATGCGAAAAGAACTCACATTTGTTTTTTGATCTACTGCAAATTGATTTGCTACGAGAAATGGGAAAATAGCAGATCATTTCGTAAATTGTCATTTTTCTTGGTAAAAACGCCAGAACTTTTTCTAAAAAGTATCAGGAACTATAGAACTCAGCTGCATGCGTAAATAAATCGCATTTGTTTTCGATTTGCTGCAAAATGATCTGCTACGGGAAGTTAGCAGATCATTTTTTTAATTGACATTTATCGAGGTAAAAACGCCAGAACTATTTCTAAAAAGTATCAGGAACTATAGAACTCAGCTGCATGCGAAGAGAACTCACATTTGTTTTTTGATCTACTGCAAATTGATCTGCTACGAGAAATGGGAAGTTAGCAGATCATTTCGTAAATTGTCATTTTTCTTGGTATAAACGCCAGAACTATTTCTAAAAAGTATCAGGAACTATAGAACTCAGCTGCATGCATAAATAAATCGCATTTGTTTTCGATTTGCTGCAAAATGATCTGCTACGGGAAGTTAGCAGATCATTTTTTTAATTGACATTTTTCGAGTTCAAAACGCCAGAACTATTTCTAAAATGTATCAGGATCTATAGAACACAGCTGCATGCGAAAAGAACTCACATTTGTTTTTTGATCTACTGCAAATTGATCTGCTACGAGAAATGGGAAGTTAGCAGATCACTTCGTAAATTGTCATTTTTCTCGGTAAAAACGCCAGAACTATTTCTAAAAAGTATCAGGAACTATAGAACTCAGCTGCATGCGTAAATAAATCGCATTTGTTTTCGATTTGCTGCAAAATGATCTGCTACGGGAAGTTAGCAGATAATTTTTTTAATTGACATTTTTCGAGGTAAATACGCCAGAACTATTTCTAAAAAGTATCAGGAACTATAGAACTCAGCTGCATGCGAAGAGAACTCACATTTGTTTTTTGATCTACTGTAAATTGATCTGCTACGAGAAATGGGAAGTTAGCAGATCATTTCGTAAATTGTCATTTTTCTCGGTAAAAACGCCAGAACTATTTCTAAAAAGTATCAGGAACTATAGAACTCAGCTGCATGCGTAAATAAATCGCATTTGTTTTCGATTTGCTGCAAAATGATCTGCTACGGGAAGTTAGCAGATCATTTTTTTAATTGACATTTATCGAGGTAAAAACGCCAGAACTATTTCTAAAAAGTATCAGGAACTATAGAACTCAGCTGCATGCGAAGACAACTCACATTTGTTTTTTGATCTACTGCAAATTGATCTGCTACGAGAAATGGGAAGTTAGCAGATCATTTCGTAAATTGTCATTTTTCTTGGTATAAACGCCAGAACTATTTCTAAAAAGTATCAGGAACTATAGAACTCAGCTGCATGCATAAATAAATCGCATTTGTTTTCGATTTGCTGCAAAATGATCTGCTACGGGAAGTTAGCAGATCATTTTTTTAATTGACATTTTTCGAGTTCAAAACGCCAGAACTATTTCTAAAATGTATCAGGATCTATAGAACACAGCTGCATGCGA
Organism: Calamotropha paludella; assembly: GCA_927399485.1. Lineage (NCBI taxonomy): Eukaryota > Metazoa > Arthropoda > Insecta > Lepidoptera > Crambidae > Calamotropha > Calamotropha paludella. The sequence goes on along the minus strand of OV656814.1, from coordinate 6,437,318 downwards.
AAAGAACTCACATTTGTTTTTTGATCTACTGCAAATTGATCTGCTACGAGAAATGGGAAGTTAGCAGATCACTTCGTAAATTGTCATTTTTCTCGGTAAAAACGCCAGAACTATTTCTAAAAAGTATCAGGAACTATAGAACTCAGCTGCATGCGTAAATAAATCGCATTTGTTTTCGATTTGCTGCAAAATGATCTGCTACGGGAAGTTAGCAGATAATTTTTTTAATTGACATTTTTCGAGGTAAATACGCCAGAACTATTTCTAAAAAGTATCAGGAACTATAGAACTCAGCTGCATGCGAAGAGAACTCACATTTGTTTTTTGATCTACTGTAAATTGATCTGCTACGAGAAATGGGAAGTTAGCAGATCATTTCGTAAATTGTCATTTTTCTCGGTAAAAACGCCAGAACTATTTCTAAAAAGTATCAGGAACTATAGAACTCAGCTGCATGCGTAAATAAATCGCATTTGTTTTCGATTTGCTGCAAAATGATCTGCTACGGGAAGTTAGCAGATCATTTTTTTAATTGACATTTATCGAGGTAAAAACGCCAGAACTATTTCTAAAAAGTATCAGGAACTATAGAACTCAGCTGCATGCGAAGACAACTCACATTTGTTTTTTGATCTACTGCAAATTGATCTGCTACGAGAAATGGGAAGTTAGCAGATCATTTCGTAAATTGTCATTTTTCTTGGTAAAAACGCCAGAACTATTTCTAAAATGTATCAGGAACTATAGAACTCAGCTGCATGCGTAAATAAATCGCATTTGTTTTGGATTTGCTGCAAAATGATCTGCTACGGGAAGTTAGCAGATCATTTTTTTAATTGACATTTTTCGAGGTCAAAACGCCAGAACTATTTCTAAAATGTATCAGGAACTATAGAACTCAGCTGCATGCGAAAAGAACTCACATTTGTTTTTTGATCTACTGCAAATTGATTTGCTACGAGAAATGGGAAAATAGCAGATCATTTCGTAAATTGTCATTTTTCTCGGTAAAAACGCCAGAACTATTTCTAAAAAGTATCAGGAACTATAGAACTCAGCTGCATGCGTAAATAAATCGCATTTGTTTTCGATTTGCTGCAAAATGATCTGCTACGGGAAGTTAGCAGATCATTTTTTTTATTGACATTTATCGAGGTAAAAACGCCAGAACTATTTCTAAAAAGTATCAGGAACTATAGAACTCAGCTGCATGCGAAGAGAACTCACATTTGTTTTTTGATCTACTGCAAATTGATCTGCTACGAGAAATGGGAAGTTAGCAGATCATTTCGTAAATTGTCATTTTTCTTGGTAAAAACGCCAGAACTATTTCTAAAAAGTATCACGAATTATAGAACTCAGCTGCATGCATAAATAAATCGCATTTGTTTTCGATTTGCTGCAAAATGATCTGCTACGGGAAGTTAGCAGATCATTTTTTTTATTGACATTTTTCGAGTTCAAAACGCCAGAACTATTTCTAAAATGTATCAGGATCTATAGAACACAGCTGCATGCGAAAAGAACTCACATTTGTTTTTTGATCTACTGTAAATTGATCTGCTACGAGAAATGGGAAGTTAGCAGATCATTTCGTAAATTGTCATTTTTCTCGGTAAAAACGCCAGAACTATTTCTAAAAAGTATCAGGAACTATAGAACTCAGCTGCATGCGTAAATAAATCGCATTTGTTTTCGATTTGCTGCAAAATGATCTGCTACGGGAAGTTAGCAGATCATTTTTTTAATTGACATTTATCGAGGTAAAAACGCCAGAACTATTTCTAAAAAGTATCAGGAACTATAGAACTCAGCTGCATGCGAAGAGAACTCACATTTGTTTTTTGATCTACTGCAAATTGATCTGCTACGAGAAATGGGAAGTTAGCAGATCATTTCGTAAATTGTCATTTTTCTTGGTAAAAACGCCAGAACTATTTCTAAAATGTATCAGGAACTATAGAACTCAGCTGCATGCGTAAATAAATCGCATTTGTTTTCGATTTGCTGCAAAATGATCTGCTACGGGAAGTTAGCAGATCATTTTTTTAATTGACATTTTTCGAGGTAAAAACGCCAGAACTATTTCTAAAAAGTATCAGGAACTATAGAACTCAGCTGCATGCGAAAAGAACTCACATTTGTTTTTGATCTACTGCAAATTGATCTGCTACGAGAAATGGGAAGTTAGCAGATCATTTCGTAAATTGTCATTTTTCTTGGTAAAAACGCCAGAACTATTTCTAAAAAGTATCAGGAACTATAGAACTCAGCTGCATGCGTAAATAAATCGCATTTGTTTTCGATTTGCTGCAAAATGATCTGCTACGGGAAGTTAGTAGATCATTTTTTTTATTGACATTTTTCGAGCTAAAAACGCCAGAACTATTTCAAAAAGTATCAGGAACTATAGAACTCAGCTGCATGCGTAAATAAATCGCATTTGTTTTCGATTTGCTGCAAAATGATCTGCTACGGGAAGTTAGCAGATCATTTTTTTAATTGACATTTTTCGAGGTAAATACGCCAGAACTATTTCTAAAAAGTATCAGGAACTATAGAACTCAGCTGCATGCGAAAAGAACTCTCATTTAATTTTGATCTGCTGGACAATGATCTGCTAAGTTCACACACACCTGTAAACCAGAGTATGTTGCTGTTATCCGGGTTACATGTGAAAATAAATACGAGCTTATGGTGAAAAAATACAGCGCAAGTTCTCACTTTAGCTTTGCTATACCCACTTATATTCATCGTCATTTGTTTCTGAAATTATTTATAAGGACAGACTTAAGTTTAGGAGACTGATGCTTGTCCTCAAGAATTACATATCTGTCATTCACAACAGGATTGTAAGCCTGGTAATATTGGAGAGAGTGCGGTTACCAGTTCCTGTCAACATTACACAAACTGCGTAGGGACTGGTCCCTGTAAAGGTGGATTTGCACCTACCGCCCGAGCACTACACAGGCGACTTGCTCGTACAGTACAATGACATCGACATTTTTTTTATTATTTCTTTAGTAATATCGAATATATTTAAATTATTTATTTACATGCTACTCGATCAATTGACAAATTATTTTTTAGTTCATACACTTCCGAATTCGCTTCTACTTTTTATTGTATTACTTGTAATTATATTTATTTTTCTGTACTTTTAAATCTAAATAGGCTACTTAGATATTTAGTCTTTCTTGCTAGTGTAATTGAATTAAATAAATAATATCTCATACTGCAATAACGACAATGACACATCATGTTCGTGTCCAAGAAAGATGACAGAAACCCGAGTATAAAGTAACTTATCACCCAGTTGTATTACAGATTCCAGGTTAATTAGATCAACTTTACCAGCCCCTTCTTGTGTAATATAGTGGAGTGGTGCTGTCAACTCTCTTAATACCTTAAAGAGTCCAGAGAACAATTCTGAAAATCCGCATAGCATTGTCTTACCGTCACCTCACTTCTGATCTATTTGACTAAATTTGAGTTTCAACAGTTTACTTACTATTAATTTCACAAATTTCGATTAACATTCGATCTTTTACAAAGTATAAACCTTACAGAAATAGTAAAAAAAGAAGAAAAAGACAAACTTGGGTCTAGAAAAAGTTCAACAGTAGTTTTTTACAACGCTTTTTCTGCTACCAGAATTCCAATTTGTATAACAATGTAAACAGGATTGTGTTAATCTAAAAGTACGTAAAGTAAATGGGAGACTTTAATAAATTGTTGATTATAAAAATTGAGCTACACTTCAACTATAGTTTTAAAATAATAATAGTTCAGTAATTCTAATCATCAACTCACCCACGCGAATACCTTTTCACAATACACACGCACACAAGACTACAAACTTACTCCATCCATTTACAAATACATAAGACTACCTTACCCGACCACGCGTTGATTTGTTATAAATCAAAATAAAAGCTATCCTATGACCTAAGTGGGAACAAATTAAGAAAAATGAAAAAAGAATCATCAAAATCTGTTGAGAAGTTTCGGAGTTCATCGCGGTCAAACACTGTGACAGTGAATTTTTATACATATAGTCTAGCTGACCCGGCCACGCGTTGCTGTAGCTCAGTTATTATAATTTGCTTTTTTTGTATTATAAATTAATATTAAACTTATCCTATATAAGTGGAAACAAATCCAGCAAAATGAAATAAAAATCATTAAAATCGATTGAGTAGTTTCAGAGTTCATCGCGGTCAAACACTGTGACACGAAATATTTATATATAGATTAAATTATTGTGTTTAAAGTCATACGTGGGGTGTGGACCTGGTGACCTGGTAATTTATAATACTGATTATTCTCATATCAAACAGCAGCGTCTCATATCGCTTTTGTTTAATATATTTTATTAATTGTACTTGTTTTGTGTGGAGAGATAAAAGTAAAATTTAATTTAAACAACAAGTATACTAATTTTAAAAATAAAGATGTTTCTTTTTTTAAAAATGCCGAAAATATACATTTATATTGTTACTAGCTGACACGGCCATGCGTTGCTGTGTTATAAATTAATATGAAACCTATCCTATGTCCATAGTGGGAAGAAATCCAGTCAGACACTGTGACAGGAAATTTATATATATATCTATATATAGATATATTCTTAATGAGAGTTATTGATTTATACAATACAGTTATTGATTGTTATCATTTTATTTACACTTTAATATAAGTACTAAAGATCTATAAGACAAGCTATTTTTAATACTCAGATATTGTAAAATTAAAATTTACGCTCTAATAATTATAAGGTCGCTTCGGAAACTAAAATAATTATTCTTCATAGTTTCCAATATCAATATTTGTTTTCTGGTGTCTTAGAAATTTATTTATATATTTATAAAACTTGACATGGAATGAAAATTATTTTTGACGTGGATATCTTATTAGAGTTTATACGAGCAAAAAGACCAGACGACATTATAGTACGTATTGTGTTTTTTTTTATTTATTGTAATATTGTCAGTTCAATTGTTAAGCTCAATTTTATAAATCATAATTATAATACGCTGACGAGCTAAAATATAAATAAATAAAATTATTTTTATTCAATATGGGCATTTACAGTACGTTTAGTCAACGTCAACAAATAAAATAGTCCCATATCAATCCATTGATATGAAGTAATCACAACATTCCATATAAGTATTACTAATCTTTTAAGGGAGACCTCCGTTAGCGTATAAGACATAACTGTATAGATATAAGTATTCGTTAAAATCTTGACTTAGTCACGGGATTTGGTTAATCCCTTAGAAATAGTGACAATAAACTGTTTATCTGTCGTTGCTGTCGTTAGAAAATTTTATGGGATACCCATTTATGTTTGCTAATTTGAAATTAACAGTAAGCGATAACATTTTAAACATGGAATGAACTATAATAAATACTTATTTTTGTAATTTATTACAACAATGGTCTAATGTTTACAATCCTTTATCTTCTTATAATATAAAAGGAATACACAAAATGAAATTGACACTAACATATAATTACTTTCGTACTTTTAGTATTGCTGATTATTTCCTACATACCTACTGTTATCACATAACTCCTGTTGAGCAATAGCAAATTAAATTTACATTGTCAATTTGGAATCTAAGCCATTTTCTTAAGGTGTTCTACAAACAAAATCCACCTATTTAGTACTGATTGACGGTAAAAGTAATAAAAGGTAGTAAGAGAAACATTTATTTAAGAAAAGAAGGTAAATACCTAATATTAATCTTTTATACAAATATGTAAAGCATAACTAAAAAAAAAATTGCTAGAAAAACATATTTCAATAAAAAAATTAACAATTCAATTCTTATATAACAAAAATATTATTGTAAAGTATAAATCAATTAGCCATGAATGCTTGACTATAAACAAACAAATTCATTTGAGATAGGAACAAAGACCATTTTGTAGTACTTATTTAAAGTCAATCAACAGTCAACGTTCCGAATAACATTTTTAATATACTCTCATTTCCCATTGAATGGAGTGTTGGTTACAAGAAAATACCACCGCATTAGAGGACGTCATGACATAAACGATTCCCATCAAAACTTAAAAACAGACGTAAACTGTTACGACAATGTGGCCGCAATTTTTTGATGATAGTAATTCCAAAATGGCTTCTGAACAAACTGTAAAGGAAAACCCAGTATGTAAGTACACACCTTAAATAACCGTTATTAAAACGTTTATGTATATTGCATTATCATGTTGTTTGTTGTCATACATACATACATACATATCTTATGAAATAAGCTTATAAACAAATATGGCACCTTCAATCGATCAATTCATTCGCGAGAATATGGTTCAAACAGTTGTTTTACATTGGACCACCAGCATATTCTGTCGATAATGCAAATTATATTATTACGAATTCGTAAAAAAGGAATCCGTCAATTTCAAAATACATATCATAAAATGTCCTAATGGCCATAAAAATAAGAATTTAACAAATTACATGCTAGTCGCTAAGCATAAAGCTTCGCTAGCGCCATGTATTGGAGCGGAGCGTAATACTAAAAAAATTATTTAAAAAAATCAATAATGTTAAGTAAATTTTTAAATTCCATAACAATGAAAACATTAAAAAAAGCACGCGCGTTTTGTTTCAATGGGAAATCCCGTAGAGCCAATGTTTAATGGTCATAACTTTTTTTTATGCGAATTTCAAAATTCAGCCACGATCTAGTCTTAAAACTGTCGATTTGATTCCACTCAAATTTATTAAAATGCGTTAAGAATTTGGGAAGTTATGGCGTAACACACTTGGTGTCCTTGGGATCGGCTCAAATAAAATATTGAATTAATAGAATATCAACAAAATTAATAAATTAAGTAATTATTTGTCAGCTAAACATTTTGAAATAGAGCAATAATTTCTCATTTTAAAAAAAACGCATTAAACTTATTAATTCAAATGGGAATTTGATGTACATTTAATATTCCCGTTTGAAATGAAAACTATCAATAATTCGGCAACTGGCACGAGTGAAAAACGATTGGTACGAGTAGTTACATTCTGTAAAATGTAAACTCGATTTTTAAGTTTTGATATTTGGAAAAAAATTCACAGACACCGAATTAACTTTGGTTTGGTAATATAACAATATTCATTTGTAGATCCAATTTCAATTAAGTATTTTATATATTACATACAGCTGGGTCCAAGTGTGTCCTGCACTTTCTTATTGATAATTAAAAACTTGTATCATTTACCACAGTCTTCTAAAATAAATTCTATTTTAAATGTAGCGTGTTGATTCACTTCAGCCAATTGCATTCTATAAATAAATTTCCGCTTACGACAGTCCCATTTTTCTTTTTTTTTGCTTCTTTTTCATGACATAACTTTATTACTTTCATTTAGGGAATATTCCATTTTCTTTAAATCATAATCATTCTAGCATTACTTTTCGAAATGTTTAGGTATCTTTATGTAACCTAGATTCCTTGCTCTCGAATGTATAATAATTTGCAAAAATTTAATAATTTTATATTTATGATGTAATAAGCATAAGGACAAATATTTATAATATTGAAAATTTAATAATTTCCGGACTAGTTAGTGTACCTAAAGAAAATGAATGTCAAAGGACTTAAAATCCTCCTAAATAATAAAATTTAATAAGAAACACGTGAACGATTTATTAAATAATTAATTTCGGATAACTCACAATTATTCAGTCCCAAACGATGCAGCGCTTGTGCGCTGTTTAGTACTGTTGACAGCGACACACCGACAGTCCTGGCTGTATCGCGCTGACTCCGGCCGGTTTCCAGCATTGTAAGTATTCTGGTGCATTCTTCAGGCGTAAGCGACATAATTTCAGCTTGAATAATGAATATAGAGCACTATCAACATGGTTTATGTACCCACATAAATGACAGATTACAAACAAAAGCAAAACCAAATGCTGTAATTTCGTAGTTCCATCTTCGAAAGTGGCCCTTTTTCAAATTTGATTTTTTTATGATATAACTTTACAATAACTAAGAAGTTTTAATACCTTCATTTAAGGAGTATTACATTGTCTATTAAATACAATTTATTGCATTAACCTATCATTTTTAGTTTCCGAGATTTTTAACATTCTTTAAGTGACCCGGATTCATTGCTCTCGAGTGTACTTTAAAGCCCATAGTCCATAAAAAATACAAACAGTTGCCTCGTAATATAATAACTAAATTATGATATTAACGTTGGCGTAAGTAAATTGATGATTTGCTGCTATAGTCCGTTTTTTTTTTGCATTAGAAAGAACAAAATTTGGGTACTTTATTGGACACATATAATGTAACAAGCAAAACGTAACATCGTGAAAAGTTTACACTAAAAATACCTTAAGAAGCAGAAGTTGCAAACTTGTGGAACGAAACGTTGGTCAGTTTGACACGACAAAATTAAAAAGTATATGCCGATGTTGTAATACTTACCATATTAGGTGATTTTTAAAATGGTCGCTTAACATGGCCGCCTTTTGCAACAATAGCGGCAAATGTCAACGTCTGCATTTATCTGTGACTTTGACTATTCTAGTCTCAGGCGGGATTGTTTTTTGGTTTATTGTTAATTTTCTATTGCTTTTGTTGAAATTTTTTGTTAAAAGTTTTTGTTGTTATTTGTTATTTAATCTGTTCAACAATGGACGAGCCTGAAGCCGGTCAAAGTGGACTCCGGCACAAGGTTAGCCACCACTGCTTCTTTGTTTACATAATTTGTAATGCTAAAAAAAATTTACTATAGTTAGCTGTAAAGATCACGGTGCTAGGTAAAGAGCTAGGCGCAGGGTGTAGATTGAGTTCTATACGGAGAACCAGGGAATATTCTACAATTTGTGATAGTTTTGTGAAGACTTTCGATATTATTAAATTATATAGACCTAATTAACTTTTGATTCTGCAAATATTTTTTAACCAAATATGATGATGTGTGTTGCATATGTACCTAGTACAAAATGAATTGCTTTTTGTAACTACTTAAGTGACCTAACGTTCGATTCAATTTATTAGTCAAAAACGTGTTCTTAGATTTTCTGGCCTTTGAATGTTTTATCTTGATACGCCGACTATAAGCAATGTTTTTTTATAATACTATTAGACACCTACTTCCTAACTCCTTGCGTGCAGGCAAAAGCTAGTCAATCAAAACTTTTTTGCAATTACATTCTATCCAATACTGCACTTCCGTCAACTGTGGCGTTGACGCAATCTCAACATGAAACAAGTGTTCGAGTAAATTACTGCAACAAAAAATAACAAACAGCCTGTAAATAGCAGAGGAATTACTCTTTTTGTTTCATTGCTATTTTCAAATGCTTCTAGTTATCGCTAACATGCTAGCACAAGATTTCAAAGTGCCTACCCAATGACCTGATAATTATTATTGAGGTAACCTACATAGTTTACAATTAGCCGATCATTATCAACATTATTCATATTTATGTCCTCACTGTTGGGACACAAGTCTTTCCTAAGAATGAACGAACCACAACCTACACGGACCCAGTGCTTTTGATAAACTATCGACAGGCTCCCTTATGTCATCCGGTTATTAAACAAATAAAAAAAAAACCAAGTTGCTTTTCTCCGCCTACAAAATTATTATGGTTTGGTCTAAAGGTACCTAAAATAGAAATAAAAATTACCTGAAACGAATCCAGTGTTATTTAAAATTTAATATTGTTGACTGTGGGAGAGTGGTGAGAGTGTCCTCTATCAACCAGCACTAGACGAAAGTGCTTGTTGCGTGAACCCAAGTTATTGGTATTATGGATTAAAATTGACATACGAAATAAATTATTGTTATGAATAATTCTGCATGATAACGATAAATATGTATATATTAATGGCGAAACTACGACTAAAAATCGGAAAAGCTACGTGTGACTTTTAAAATCGAATTGCTCCAGTCTCAGATACCACAACAAGCTAAAAACTAACCAAAACATTTCAGTTGAAAACAATTGACCATTGTCTATTATCAGCTTTGTCCCAGCGCCTCACCATATGCCTGTAATTGACACATACAGGTGACCAGACACGTTTACCTCCATAATGGATAATGACGTCAACGCGGCCATTTTGTTTCATCAAATTAAGACTGTTTTTCTTGGATTTGTATTTGCTGTCAGTCGCAGATAATAATGACAGCGTAACCGGGGTTAGGCCGACAGAATCGGCTATTCCCATAAGAACCTTACAACACCATCGTAAATACGCTTGAGTATTCACAGACATAATTATCAGCATCATAAAAATATGTCTCTGGTAAAAATAAAAAAGAATTTCATCTTTTAAACACACTCCGAATTGTACCCGATTTTAATCGGGTACCCTGGTAAACTTGCAACCATGCATGTTCAAGGATTTTGAGTATTTTGCACACGAGTTCATTATTTCCAATCAGCTTCTTGACCCTTCGCTCATTCGACTCAAGTGCCTGAAGCTAGTATTTGGCGAAGTCATCCCAAAAGTTAGAATTGTACTTCAATATAATCGATCTTGTGCTTGTCATAGGTTGAGACGGTATACCAATGTTAAGTATCTCCTCACTTTTGTTAGAAAACCAAAATTGAAGAGGTCTATTGTCCTTAATTCTAATAAAAGAATCAAAATTAAGTGTTTGTTTCAATGAGATGCTAAAAAGCTCAAGATGGTTAGTTATCCGTACGGATACACAACATAAAGTAGGTGACAGGTCTAGAGGACTCCTTTTTGCACAAAACAGCCTAACACCACTTGAACATGACCAGGTTGACATCGCTCCTTTCGGAGATAACCTACAGAGATTTCATGTCTCTTACAAAGATCTCCCACCCTATTTTTCTCTATTAAATGCCCTGTATGATGATAATGCTCTTACAAGAACAGTATTGTAGCGCCATTAAAAACAAACCGACTAAACGTTTGAGTAAAAGTATAACGAGTATGCTGGCATAGAAACACACGTCTATTTTTGTCAACAGTGACTCGCTTACGTACCTCCCTACAACTCGCCAATGTTTCAAACGACTACGAGAATGACAATCGTCTGTTCGTAGCGACCGTGTGATCGTCCGGCCTCGTCACTGTAGCCCTTGTCAGTAGAGACAAAGTGACGCGTCGATATAAAATAATGATCATCGTCTAAAAGCAACATATTATTTATGAGGTTTGTATACATATATTATCTTTTTGTTTGTCTATCATCCGCCTACCTACGCTTTTTGATAAATAATTTTCTCTGTGTTAGCATCTTGTAGAAAACAACTGCCTGAGGGTAATCTGAGCAACACAAAATGGGCGTAGTACGAGTTTCAGTTTGAAACCTACTCAATAATGCTAATCTAATTAACTGATTATCAAATTTAAATTCCATTATAAATCATTAAGTAGTTTCATAATTCATTGCGGCCAAACACTGTGACAGGGTATTTTTATATATAAAATTAGACCAAATTTTCTAATCCGTCGCGCCTACTTGTAATTCGGCGTGATATACGTTATGACTGCGACACATACATTATGTTTGACCCAGACAAACTCGCTGCCGACCGCTTGTCGAATCATAAAACCAACTATACGAATAATCGTTTCTCTTGTTTTAATACTTAGTGTTGTGAAAGGAATCATGAGTATCACGATTCAGTAAGTTAAGTCGAATAATGTAATGCCTAAGTAGCGGTGAAAATAGAACAGAGAATATCAAACAATTTAGTTTGCGGATTAGTAAGTGCCAATGACTGCACACGTATCCCAGACCAACGACTTAACTTTAGGTAATCAATTTTTGTTAAGCAATAGGACGAGTAGTTCTTAAGTAGGTTACTTAAACCCGGCATTCGCATACTCTTTTACTAAAATTCAGACATAAAAAGCCATACATTTAAATAAAACAGTTTTTTAACAGATACTTACTCATACTTTACATGTAATCCTAGGAATGCATTCCTTAACCGTGACGTGAGCACAGGATGACTAAGGCAATAGTCATCATACACATATTACTCTACCTTCATAATATTTTAATTGGGCTGGTTCCTAACTTTTAATATTTATACAAATCAAAATTGTTTTATCTTGCATTTTATTTACTGTATCAACGATTACTGTAAAAGACTTAGTCAACCACCAGTTCGGAAAATGGGAGGCCTTTTCGTGAAGAACTGGTGAAAGGAACACGGGAAAGGGGATCGACCTACATTTAGAGGAGGAGGAATAAGAATAAAAAGTTATTAAATAAAATAAAAAATGAAATAAAGCTGTAATGATAGGTACTAATAATTAAACAATAGCTATTTGGTATCAAATTAATAATTACTATCAAATCTTAAAAATACAGTTAATAAAAAATGAATAAACATTAAACACATAATTATAATTCTTTACTCTTTAAGACGCTGATAAATGATAAATGATGTTTATTTTGCTCAGAAACATAGTAAAATATTAACAGATAAAACTATACAATACCGTTCAGCATGTATTGCCAATTTCTGGCATGCAAAAAATTATTATGGTAATTAAAATTAATATGTCAAACAATAATAATAAAAAATATACAATGTCCGTTTCAGAAATTAATTTATTTTATTTAAGTCCAATAAATATAATGTCACTATTTTCGTATTTCAACCTACATATCCAAATATTCTCTTACAGAGTAGAAGTTTTTTCTAACAGCCACTTTAAACGTGATTTTTTAAATTTGTTATTTTCTAAGGGTAGACCTTGAAAGTCCTGTGGCAGCTTGTTGATTATTATTATGGCCATAAAGTAAGTTTTTTTTAGTAATGTAAAATTGCATTTTGGTATGACTATTTTACTTTTCCTGCAATTTCTTAAAAAATAATTTAAAATGCTTTAGAGACAACAGTTTTCTTCTTTTAAAATTTTAAAAAGACTGATGTATAATTGATGATACCAACAGGTTAGATTTTTTCTTTTTATGAACCCAAGGGGGTTGTTCCTAGATGATTGATATTTTTATATATGTGAAATATTCTTGCATATTGGTAGCGATGAATATTTCGTAAATGCCGTTACCTTTATTAAAGCTGATAAATTTCTTGCGCCCTTTCTGCTTGCTAGATAAAAGACATCCTTTTTTGCAGGGGTAGTTAAATATGTTAGACGATTCAACATGATTTATTTTAAATACGCTTATTTTATTCATAAAGTTATTTGTCATATTAGATACCTGAAATTTACAAAAAATACATAATTGGTTTATTATTGCGTAACAATGTTAGATAATTCATAGTGTGGTTTGGATATAGAATGCATCCTCAGGTTTCTCTTGGGAGAATTCTGTAAGGACTGTGAAGTATGAATGTTGCGTGTCAGCGATTTTGATGTGGTGTGACGTATAAGTGGAAAGTGGCGAGCAGTTACTGCGCTCTGACCGACTCATATGGATATGTGTTAGATTTTAAGTATTTTATATAAATTTCACAGCCTCTATAAAACCGTAGACAGTTAAATAAGGTTAACCTAAAATTTGGACTTTTATAATATTTCGAAACAAACTGCAGAAGGACAGTAAAACAAACACAAAGAAATTTCACGGTCAATGTACTCGTCCGTTATTATAGACACGAAAACATTATCTCACAGGTCTTTAGAAAAATCACCGTCACAGAAATCCTACAAAAGCAATGTATACAAAAGGCTCTTTTGGTTATTTTAAGGTTGACACTTGTATTAAAAATATATTCTAAAATACTTCACAGAGCGAGCTATGAAAGAGATTGAGTACAAAAAAATCTCGTTTCATTTTGTGACTTTTTATTTTTGATATCGCTTCTTTTATTATGGACGGGAAGCTGGCACAGTTAAAGTGTAATATGAAAGAGCGGTGAAGAAAGCTAATATTTTTAATAATATAAATAAGAAATACATTAAATTAATTTAGATATACATTCACCCCACTACCTCATTTCTGACACATACACACATAATATATCTCTGTAATATATTTTTTTGGTAAAACTCTGTAAAGTTTGTGGTGAAACTGAGAAAAGGTTCGATATAGTCTTACTGGATGTCTAACATAATCATGCTTTCGCGACATAATTGTAATTCACTACCTATATTTTGTCTATGACGGGAGTCCATTCGCGTAATAATGGTAAATTTTGGAAACATTAGCAAATACAATTCTTCATTTGCTATGGTTAGCTCAGAAACTGAAATTTATTATCTGTAGTAACTGTTAAGATAGACATTCAATTTCATATCGATGTGATCTAAGAACAGTTACACTTTGGAAGCTTTTTTGCATATTTTTTTTAAATTTTATTTTCGTCACAGAATTTAAATCTTTTTGGGAATGTCAAACGAACACCTAGCACCTGAAGCACGGGATGCGCTATTCTTTTTAACCCACGTCGCAAAAAGCGGGGAATTATAAGTTTGACCGCTATGTGTGTGTGTCTATCTGTGTATCTACCTGTGACTCTTAAACGGATGAACCGATTGGCATATGTTTTTTTTTATCTGAAAGCCGGTTTTCTAGCCATTTCAAGGTTGTCAGCTATTTTGTTAGCAATAGGGATCGTAAACGCATATTCGGTATAAATAAACTGCTCTTTTTCACTTATGCACGACTACAAACTATGTACGGTTTAATAAACGACTTCTAATAGAAATATATTATTTTGACTTTTAAAATGGAATTTTAAATATTCTTTTTTACGTATTGAGGGTTTTTTAATTTTCTATTTAATTTTATTGTTATTACTTACAACTGAAAAATTACTGACCTATAAACGAAAATGAAACGACTATTTGCTTACCACTTTCCGTTGTTATCAATTTATCCTGAAGTCCACTTCGTGTGTGGGACGCAGAAAGCACGTCGTATTTACTGAATTATTTTCGCAGACGGATTTCTACTTATAGTGGGTGGATTAATGTATGGGTCTTTATAACAGAATAGTACAATATCATGTATTTGTTAGAATCAAGCCTACTTGGCGGAAGTCCATATCCATTAGTAAAATAAAAATATGTAGCTTACTTCCGCAAAACTCAAGCAGTATGCACCGCCCGCCCGCCCGCATTAAATGCAGAAACCGCAGACACCGGCACCTTCACCAACCACTCTACACGTGTTTCACCCCTACACGGAGCATCATCAGGAGATGTTGAACCGTGCAATAACGAGCACTTAGTGCACACTGTTTGAATTTTGCGGAAGTAAGCTACATATTTTTATTTTACTAAAGAATATCATGTATTTCTTTTTATTCATAATTTTATGTCTAGTCCATTTATTTGTAGGAAACTGTAATATTTATTTTATTTAACTTGCGATGTTCGGGATATAAACACAATAATAAGAACTTCAAAATAGTCCTGTAGGTAACTTTAAATAAATAAAAAATATTTAATTTAATTAAATTTTTGCTCCTAAGTAATATGTCCAGCATAGTATTACCAATTGTAGAGCATGTTTAGCTTTTGGAGAATTAATTAATAGTATTACAGCGTGTGATTTTATAAACTAGTTTTCATCCTTAAATAATTTGTTCGTAGTTAAGTAAATATCAATATTAAATTGATATTTTGTGATAGGTGCTAAAAAGGTCAGCTCGCCGTAGTGATAAGTGATGATAAAAAATCCACACGAAAATGTCACGAAAAGGTAACTGTTCCCACTTCGGGGCCACAAGCCTTCCTTGGAAATGGAAACCAGAACAAAGACAGGCAACCAGAACCAAGTAACAAATCAGTATTAGTAAGAGTAAACAAATGAGGCTGTAGCTGAAACTCGTTGTAGCTAGAAAAGGGTACAAAACGATAAATTAAATTGTCTCAGGTGTGAACCAGACGCCTGAGACACGTCTATATCTAAAGCTAGCATGGCAAAGTGAGCAGAATCGCTTAAAAGTAAATGCAAAAATTAGTGCTTATTTAGTGCCAAAAGCTGAAACTTAATGCACTCATAGATTCGCGAAAAATTAGAACACTGCTAGCTTGTAATTAAGCTAACAGTATATTCACTGAACTAGCATGGCAAAGTGAGCAGAATCGCTTAAAAGAAAGTGCAAAAATTAGTGCTTATTTAGTAGCACTTTAGTGCCAAAAACTGAAATTTAATGCACACACCTGAGACAAATCAACGTTTTTGCTGTAATATTTTTTAAGCATATTTCTTCTTTATTAAGGATTAAAAAAATATAATTATTTTTATCGATACAGTAGCATTCCTAGAATTAGTTATAACGTTTAGTACGAGACGTTGATAGAAGTGTTAATTTGCTAGAAATCGTCGCGTGGGCGCCGCAACAGTAACTATTTGCAATTATCGTTACACACAGTGTATATATCGTTAAAAGGGACCATAAAGTTTAGCTCTAATAGCGTCACTACTAATATACTAGTACACTACTTAATTAAAACATATATACGTATAAAAGATCTACTTAAATGTGAATTACAAGACACAAATGTAACACATTGTCAATTAAAATATCTTTTCCACTGTAGGATATATATTTGCATGTACACGAGATAGATATGTAAATGGTAAATGGTAAAGCTAATACAGAATCGTCTGCAGTTATTAATATTTTATTGATTCACGTCTCTTTAGGTTTTAGTATTTCAAAAACTGTATTACTCTTCGCACATTTATTGAAAGAACTCAAAAGACACTTCCGCTAAATTCACTTTGGAATACACGACCTTATTCATATTAATTTAATGCATAATATTCCACATATTTTGTATATTCGTTTAAAAAGAAAACCAAAATTACTAAATTAACGTCTTGCTCCCACCGAAAAGGTCCCCATTATGATACGTAAAACCCACTCTTATATGTATCATATCTAATAAATAAAGAATCTAAGACAATTATTAGTATATAATACAAAACGTGACAAGTAGGATATAACAAACGTAATATGATATGATCAGAAAAGAACGCAACGGTGATTCAGCATACAATAAAAGCTGTTTATCCAAAATCTATAATCAAAGTGGTTTGTGTGTTTGTCTGTCCGCTCTTTTTCCATTGTATACACGTTGCCATAGTGCCTAAGAATAACATTCAAGTGGGCTAAGAACGGTTAGTTATATGTGTAGTCGTAGAACCGAAACGTTAGCGCGATTTATTTCGGTACAGCGACATCTATAACTGAGACACAACAACGCGTGACCGGGTCAGCATAGCAACACGTTAACCGCAAGTAGTTCGTCTACCGGACGCTAGATGGCGCTAACGGAAAAATATTTAAAAAATAAAAAATAATATAAAAATAAATAGGGGAAATGGTATAGTTATTAGCCCCTATACAGTTATCAGCCATTTCAAATTTGATGGCCAAAAATAAGCAACAACCTACCAAAATAGTATATTTAATACTGCATTAATGGCAACATTTTCGTGCTCCGTCAAACAGGTGCAACAAAACTCCGCTAGGTTGACAGTTACCTTTTTGTCGTGTGAAATTTTGGCGGAGGTAAAACGTAAGTAATATTCTTTAATAAAATGTTAAGGCTGCTACTTTTTTTTTGATACAATATTTTATAAAGTATAAGTACTAGTGCCGTTTTTAAATTCTATAAAATGGTGTGTTGTTATGTGTTATAAACAGGTTTAGGGTATAAAATAACGTTTTTTCGTCATAACCTCAAAATTTGGTAGTGGCCAATAGCTGTCATTATTATTTGCATAGTTTATAGTTATTGGCCTCCTATGCCAGTTACTATATTTAAAAATAAATAATTATCTAGCATTGTTATTGAAATATTCGTCTTATTTCGTAATGTTAAGTGTCATATTTAATTACTAGAATTTTCTAATCATTATAAATAGTTAATAGCCTAGGCCAATAACTGTGTAATTCGAAAAACTAACTTATAGAAGAAGTAGGCCAGTAACTATAATCTCTTTTTGGTTATTTTGAAAACATTATCTCTAAATTATTTTCATTTTTATATTAGGTTTGTGAGGAAAAAACAATGCCGAAGATACCCCAATATACGAAAGAGGCCCTTGACGAGGCTTTAGAGAAAGTGAACACAAAAACCATGTCTTTAAGAGCAGTAGCAAAAAAATATAATATACCTAGAGGTACTTTACAGTTTAAACTAAAAAATCCTTCTTCAAAATCCCAATTCGGGCCAACACCGTATTTAACATATGAAGAAGAAAATACTATCGCAGAATGGTTGATTAAAATGGCCCGTAAAGGCTTTCCTAGAAAGTCAGATGATGTTCTCGACACAATTCAAAAATTTTTATCTGATAATCCACGCGATACCCCTTTTGTCAATAATCGGCCTGGTCCGGGATGGCTGAAAGCTTTTTTAAAACGTCACCCTAGTTTAGTGAAAAGAACCAGCGAGGGAGTAACTAAAGCCAGTGCCTGCGTTTCTGAAGCGGACATAAAGAAATGGTTTCTTGAAATAAGAAACTACTTGACAAGTGAAAACCTGTTAGAGGCAATTCAGGATCCAAAGCGTGTGTTTAATGCCGACGAGACAGGATTTCAGCTGTGTCCTTCTACTGGTCGCGTACTTGCCGCTAAAGGAGACAAAAATGTTTATTCTGTGGAACTAGGAAACTCCAAAGAAAATGTTACGGTACTATTTACTTTTTCCGCTGACAGCAAAACTTGTCCTCCTTTAATTGTATTTCCTTACAAACGACTGCCTGAAAAAATTGCGACATCAGTGCCACCTAAATGGGGTATCGGACGCAGTGATTCGGGGTGGATGACGGCAGATGTTTTCAACCAGTTTATCACCGATATTTTTGCTCCATACCTAACTGAAAGCAACAACTGAAAGTAAGACCAGTTATTCTATTTATAGATGGTCACAAAAGCCATATCACTTTGCAGCTTAGTTTGACTTGTAAAGAGTTAGGAGTTGAACTAGTTGCTCTTTACCCCAACACAACCCGCATCACTCAGCCAGCAGACGTTTCCGTTTTTGGGCCCATTAAAAAAAGATACCGGAACGCAGTTCAAAAATTTCAATCAGAAAACATTGGAGAGGTGGTAACAAAATTAAACATCGCTACTATCCTAAAAACTGTTATTGATGAGTTGAAACCTGAAACTATTATAAATGGTTTTCGAGCATGTGGTTTGTGTCCCTTTGATGAGAATGCTTTAGATTACTCCAAATGTTTAAGTACATCAAAAAATAAAGAAGAGTACAGTTATGACAACAAGCTCATGTCCCTAAAAGAATTTGAAAACATTGTAGGAACCGAAATGATACACAAGCTAAAAGCACTAAAATCCCAAGGTGTCAGCACGAATGAAACGTCTCCTACATTGTTTAAACTTTGGTCCTTCTTTCAAAGTGATCGCCTGCAGAATGAATCAACCGATATTGAAATACACTATGCTAATAATACAGCAACAAATGTAAATCTTACTAATGAAAATAATGTGACCACACTTAAAATTACTATGACACCAACAAAAAATCCTTCAGATTTGTGCCAGCCTTCGACTTCTGCTACTGTAACCTCTTTTCCAGAAACTACTCATCTTAATAAGTCAATAATTGATTATCTGCACGATGCTCCAGAAAATAAAAGAAAGTTTACTCGGAAGACGGAAAAATTCCCCTTTGTGATTACTTCCGAGAAATTTAGATCAGTTGTTGAAAGAAAGGAATTAGAAAAACAAGAAAAAGAGAATCAAAAACTGGAGAGAAAAAGAAAAAGAGAGGAGAAGGCAGCTGCACGGGAAAAAAATACTGTGAAGACAAATAAAGCTAAAGGTGTAGGAAAGAAATCAAAAAAAGGTATCAAAAATGATGAAAATATTAATATTGAGACAGAAAATGAAAACTCTGGAAAGGAAAACAATTTTAAAACTGAAATTAAAAAAGACAATAGTAAACCAAAGATAATATCAAATATAGAAGTAGTTAATTGTAATATGTGCAAACGTCTAGCTGCTAAAAACAAGTCTCTATTTTGTGATTCTTGTAAGAACTACTATCATCGTCATTGCATTCCTAATAAACACAAAGAGCATTTGCCGGATGATGATGAACTTCCTGACTTTGTATGCCATAAATGTTTTTTGTTAAATGATAATGACTCTGAATCTTTCGAGGATGAAGATAATGAAGAAGACATTTTTTAATTGCAAAAGCCATTGTTTTTGCAATTAAAACATGTCTAAAGTTTCAATTTATATTTAATTTAAGATGTGGCTAATTACTATATGATCTCATGGCCAATAACTGCAATGTTATGGCCAATAACTATAATTTTAAGTTTTATGTTTTTATGTTAATTTTATTCCTGAAATGTTTAATACCAGTCTATGTGTAATGACATATTTGATAAATACATTAATGTGTAACTATATGGCATAACTTTTATTTATTTCTAACAGGGAATTTTAATTTTAATAGAGATTTTAAATTTTGAAGTCCCTTATCTGGCCAATAACTGTACCGTTTCCCCTATATATATAAAAAATTTAAAGAATTTTGTCCACCCGTGCGAATCCGGGACGGGCCGCTAGTCTATATAAAATATATCAATATTAATATATTTAATTATTTTCTCCCAACACAAAATAATTAATTTATTAATAATACATATTTCAATACTAAAACTATATATAATCACAATTCTCATAATAAATTATTTAAATTCCTAAGGTAATATGGTTTTAAGGTACAGACAGATATAAATAATAATATTCCTTACATTCACACCAATTAGCCTAGTCCAAAGTAATCACTGAGAGGCTTGTGTTATGGATACTAGGAGATAAATATCAAATATATACATATATATTTGATATTTATAGAAATATATATAAATGACTCAGGTACAAGTGTTCGTATTCATCATACAAACATCTGCCCCTTCCGTTGCATCAAACGAATTAATCACATCTTAAAAATAAACTTTTAAACCATAGTTCATGAAACTGAGGCTAGACAAACTCATGTTTACACAAAGCACTATTAATTTAACTTATTACTAGCTGACCCGGTCACGCGTTGCTATGGTAACGTTAATTGATTATAAAAACTCATACCATAAGCCTAAGAATAACTCTTAGGCTTATGGTAACTATAGTAACTATATATGGTAACAAACAAAGTATTATCATAATATAATATACTGATAAAAGTAGCCAGTACCATCACTTATGGATCAAGGGGACACACGCGCCAAACAAAATTATATCAACGTCTTCAAATCTTTTTGAAGTGAAAACTTCTTTCGCATCGTTGTGATTTGAAAGTCGATGAAACGAAAAAGCGACGAACAAGAGACAAACACATAAATTCATAAGATTTAACGTAGGAGAAAATGAGATAGGAAGCATTATGTACGTGTGTAAATACGTGTTTGTGTGCGCATGCGTAGTACAAAGCTTGAGAGAAGGCATCACAACAACCATGGTATTTTTTATAGGTGTACGTATTATTTTTGAAGGTTTCACTTTTTTTTTAATGAATTGGCAATGAATTGAATAACAAAAAATGGCACTTTAAAGTTAAATATCTTAAAAAATTTACAAAATTGTGAAAGGAATCCCTAACGTTCCCAACAACCCGTCGCTCTAGGGGAAAAAATCTACGGGTTTGTTAGGGTCTCGGTAGCTCAATTGGAAGAGTACCTAATCGCTCGTATAGCAAGGGGATATGGGTTCGAATCCCACCTGACACCTTTGATAAGAGTACTGTTTTTGAAGTTATACTTCCTTTGGGGCGTCAGAGAAAAATGTTGACTTTATACGATGCGCGTGCACACTGACACCTAAAAGCGACAGGATGAAGTTGGCCGCTAATTGTTTAGTTATGAATTTCGCAAGCGCGCCTTCTAGCCGGCGATCATAAGAAACTACGATGTCGTATCCGGTCATGAGTAGGGATACTAAAAGAAACGCAAGCGCGCCCTCTAGTCGGCGAACATAAGAAACTACGATATCCCGCGCTTCGACAGAGTCGTGATGTTGTCTACGTGCGAGCTCCGATTCACTTTAGATCGAGTCGCCATCAAGTGTAGACGTCGTCACGGATCTGTCCTACGTTTCGCTAAGTGCCTTATTATAACAAGTTTTTTACGTGCTACGTGGTTCTTAATACTGTGTCCAAAAATTACAACATGTTCTCAGTGCACGATTTCTAACTCTGCCCAAATGATATCGGAAGGTTCGGACCAAAATCCTGACGTACACACCGACATGTATATATTTCAAAAACTCACTTTATTTAGTCTGAAGCATACCATGCACTATAAATACTTAACAACAAATAAAATACTCGAGAATAAATGCTTATGCTCATCACACAACATATGCTACCAGTATCCGAACCCAGGACCGTTAGTGTAGGGGACAGGATCGCTACCACTGCCCCAACTGGTGGACATAACTAATTATTTACAGTGTTCAATATATCCCTATATAACCATCAAAATACACTTTATTTCCGAACAGTACTGAATATTGAAGGTACCACAATGGTATCCTAAGTTTTAAATTTTTGTCACGTCCATGTGGTTTGTTTTCGTTTATGTATTCCAGGCAGTCCATAATTTTGTACTAATTGACTTTCGAGGTCGTTAATATTTTTTGCGACCGGTCTTGAATCGAAATGGACCTATTGAGACATTTGACTTGAATTGATGCAGTTACAAGCAATAAAAGCTGTTGACGGCTCTAATAAGTCTGATTTATATGTAATAGATTTCGCCTGTACATTAATGGAAAATTCTGGAACTACTGTTGATCTGACAATTAGTATTTCATTTTATTTATTCAGCCCTAAAATACTAGTAAAATACATTTATCAGTAATTTTTCAACAATTATGTATAATAAAATTGATACGTTGTATTGTATACAATTGTACTTTTTATTATTCTTTCATTTGACCTTCATAAAAAATTATATCTATTTAGTAATTTGTTTAGGTAGTACTACCACATGACATGGATTAATAGATTTTACATACTACAAACAAATTTAAAATACAATCTGATACATTATAATCACTGTCATTAAAATAAATCATTATTCTGTAAGTTTCCGAAACAAGTAAATTAGCAGTATAAATACCATTTAAGAATTACCAATTGATATCCTGTATATGTACTCAGAACAAACAAACAATTTAAATAAAAAAAATATTTATTTATTTCAAGTTTGGTTTCTATGAATTGTATAATCTAATTCCACCTTCCAAGAAGTGCTGAATATTTAATTTCTAAGTGGTTAAGCTATCGCCAAATATATCCCTAATTAATTTATTAAACAACTAGCTTTCCGCCCGCGGCTTCGCCCGCGTGGAATTCGGTTATATTGCGGTATAAAGCACAACTATAAGAAAACTTCTCATTTCCACGGAAAAATCTAAGAAGCGCGATGTAACGCTGGATACAAAATTCATATAATTCATTCCACTTCTTACGAATCTTAAAAAAACACTTCGTTACCACGTTTTAAAAAACACCCAGCGCCATCTTTCGCATACCTCTACAACTAAATAGCCTAAGCTATCATTCCACTTCTTACGTATTTTAAAAAACACATCGTTACCATGTTTTAAAAAACAGCCAGTGCCATCTATCGCATACCTCAAGAACTAAAAAGCGTAAGCTATCATTCCACTTCTTATGTGTTTTAAAAAACACATCGTTACCATGTTTTAAAAAACACCCAGCGCCATCTATCGCATACCTCAAGAACTAAATAACGTAACTAATACTTATACCAATTAGTAATTCGTTGACTTTAGTGATTTCAGGATAAGTAGATGTAAAAAAAACAATTTAGACGATAAAACAAATTGTACGTCATCCCTCGAGAATTCCTCATTTTCGAGGATTCATTTTCGTATCATTTAGCTTCAAAATTTACATGTTCATATTCGTTTGCAACATATAAGTAGATGTAAAAAAAACAGTTTAGACGATAAAACAAATTGTACGTCATCCCTCGGGAATTCCTCATTTTCGGGGATTCATTATCGTATATTTTAGCTTCTAAATTTACATATTTATATTCGTTTGCAATATTTTACGTTGTTTTAAACGACACACAGCGCCATCTACAATCCATCCATCAAGCAAACAATATTTTTGTTTTTCCTCGGGAATATCAATTTTTCCAGGATAAAAAGTACCCTATTATTTAATCCGGACTTTTATCTTTACGTCTGCAAAATTTCAAAGCAATCGGTTCAGTAGTTACGGCGTGAAAGCGGAACAAATAAACAAACAAACAAACAAACAAACTCACTTTCCGATTTATAATATTAGTAAGGATAGGCGCTTTGAACGTATCAAGTAAGTAGTACCTAGGATATCTGTAGGGGAAGCAAAGCCACATACGTGACAGCAAGTGACTACATTGCTAAACACTTGCCCAACAAACATCGTTGATCGCGAAACTTGACAAGTTTAAATTTAACAAACCGTTGAACGTAATGCTGTCAGTTTGAAAACCCACTACTGCAAATAAGCAAGATATTTGGAGAAAGATTTTTGCACACTCTCAACACGCTGCGAATTTACGCTGTAAAACGGACTCCAGCCATGAAATGTGAGTGTTTGATGAAACCCAGCATTTGAGTAGCTTTTGCGACAATTGTATGCGCGAGTCAAACTTTAACTATCAATCATTTACAAGACAAGTTTATGAGGCAAAGTTCATGGGCAAGGCGGTAAAGGCAGACCAAGGCGAACTTTCAGGGACCAAATAGAAGATGTACTGAAAAAAGGCCAGGTCAAAATCAACCTTAGGTGACGAGCTTGTATGAAAGTCGGATAAGAGCAAAGACCGAGAGATGTATGTCAGGATCGTAGAAAATGGAAATCTGTGCTCTCTGTTTACCCTTACGGGAAAAAGTCATGATTGTATGTATGTACGAGGGGTGATCTAAAAGTAATGATAATCGGTTATTTCCAGTGCACATAAAAATCCAATATATATAGGTATATTCTTATACTACCCACTAGTACAGGCTAGAAAAATCATATAAATGGACCAGGATTTCCGGGAGCTACATTCCGCCGCCGCGGGTTCCCCCACTTCGATTGATGATTGGTGATCATGAATATCGTGATCATGATCATGCTTCGATGAAGCCTGTACAGCCTTCCTAGGCTATGGCACTTACTAGGTGGTGTTTAGTCAGCTCGGGAGCATTCCTTTGAATACGAGCTATCGGAGAGAGAACATTTAAATGGAGAAAAAAAAATTAGAGCCGCCAGATCTGACATTCAAGAAATGGGATTTGAATTAGCCGAATACCCTCCTAAAGTTGTTAGGAGACTATGTAGAAAAATAAAATAAAACATTAACTATAATCATATTGTTTAATATTCATTATCATTCCTTTTTGATCATCCCTCGTATGTAGTAACACCTAGATAGTGTCTACTTAAGGGAGTTTCATGCTGCCGATCTCGTAATTCGTGGCTAGTGAAACTTAAACTTATTTTGAATAAATTCAGCAATTAAACAATTTTAAACTGTTCTTGGATTATTCTAGTATCCCTTAAGTGCTATCAAATAATAAAAATGTAGTCCCTGAAGTGGTTAATGGCTTAGTATATCATCTGTAAAGCAATAATCTATTTAAAGGGGACTACTAAGTCATTCGACATAAATTCAACCGTACTTGAACATTATAATAGCTTTTTTAATAAGCTCTTTAAGTGTCACGCGTTATAAAACCAATTAAGTATTAATTATGAGCAATAATTACTTGTTTTATGTGCCAACACAAAGCTGAGACCGTTTTGTATATTTTTTAATCAATTATGAAACTGAATAAAGACCTAGAACCGTACAGTTCTCAAGGAAGCTAAAGAAAAAATAATTTTTGTCTTCGGGGTTTAGAAAATGATCTTAAAAACTAAAGGACACTACAAATGCAAATTATTTGGCATATACAATGTTTCAAAGGATCATTAACGAAAACTAAGAAAACATTTACTTCCTATCAATACGAAGGAGTGGAACTCCCTCCCTGCGTCTGTATTTCCGAGAAGTTATAACCCGTCCATTTTCAAAGCCAGGGTGAATAGGCACCTTGTGGGTTAGCTCGTTCCATCGTGGATTCTGTCTGGGGGCAAAAGGCCCCCGGGCTTGACTGGATCAAGAGCTAACCCACCCAAAATAAAATAAATAAATAAAAACGATGGGTTTTACATAAATATTTACTAAATATACATATAGATACGGAAATATTTACTAACGGACTTATTAAAGTTCTCAACAACAACTATATTACAACAACTTTTTTAATTTTTTATTATTACAGAGTATTTTACGATACGCATGCAATGAGTTGCTACATTCCTTACATTGCGTGTTCATAGACTCATACCGTCTTTTTAATACATAAAAACTAAAATCGTTCCCCATCAATTAAATTATATGGTTAAATTAATGTATCTTCCTAAAATAACTTTTTAAAAGTACTATGAGATTTACAAAATGCAGCGAAATAGTCGTCTGTAACCCACAATACAAAGAAAATCATTAATACTTTAATAAAATCTTTATGAAGCGTCTTTAATTAAATCTTTATGAAATGTGTATGAAAGAATTATTATGTATATTTTATATTAGAAGAATTATGTATATTTATAAAAAAAAAAAAAAATATTTTTGTCTATCTGTCCGTTTGTACCGCCTAATCTCCGAAACGCAAAACCGATTTTTTTATTTGGATACTTTGACTGGCAGATAGCTCACGTTATAAGTACTTTTATTGCATGGTCAGCAAACAAGAGAAAATAATATAACGAACAACAACTTATAGTGAGATATATTTCGTATATTCTGGTATTCTAAGAAAAAAAAAATATTTTCTGAAGCATTATGCGTTTTTTTGCCTAATACTACCTATGAATAACGCAAAAACCTTTATGTTAAACCTGGATTTTTATCATGTTTACAACTAATTTCGAGGCTATGTTTCAGAACAATAAAAAATGCCTTTCTACATAATGGTGATTCCATTCTTTGACCTGGAAACATTTTATATCTTCATTAAAGCCTAAAAGTTCTCCTTACATGAGATTCTACTATAAACCTTAACACTGGCGAATTCGATTGATTAACTTAAAGGGATAATGACGTCATAGTTCATTATTCTCTTACTATATCTATTATTCTACTTTAAAGAATCATCACCACGATCAATGACGGTGCTAACCACAATACCATATCAGTAATTAACCATACCTTTGTCATTACATTAACCATACTAGGCGATTCGTCATATTACGCATACGTGTATCATTTTTATCATATCTTCTGCTTCTTATTATCTAGGAAATTACACTTTATCCGTCCGTGTCCTGTCAATTAATATTAATTACGAAACTCGGCTTATTAAGTTTAATGTACAAAAATTATAATCCCGCCGAAAGTTTTTTGACTTTGTTTTTCTCTTTAAGATAGTTAACTCTATTCTTGATACCTCTTACTTGCTCTCCCAACTGGCTTTTAACACTAAATACAGCGCACGCAGATCCAATAGAACAAACCTTTTTGCTCTACAAGTCTAAAAAAATAATATTTCCTATTTTAATCCCATGGTCAGGATAGCTCGACAGTACAATGATTTGGCAAAAAATAACATAGCTCTTGATGTTTTTGCCCCTAGTATTACTCTATATATCAAAGTACTCAAAGATGTCCTCTACTCTACAGCCGATAGTTTAAGCTCTAGAAAGTAATATTAGTCTATGAAGTCAACTTCTACATGCAATTCTATTCTTGTGTTGTTTATGTAGTGAAGGTTAATTTGGTTTCTCTGTTTACACAAACCTTTTAATTGCAATTCAGACTCTAATTATGTATTTCTATATGTATTTATCTTAGTAATAATTGTGATCTGTCTTGTGTACAAAATAAAATAAATATATAAATAAAAATTAAAGTTACTGCTTTTGTTCAAACAAAATTGTACCTTAATCCGAAATATATAAAGTTTGTGTAAGTTATTTCAATTTTTATGTACATTATTCGCATATCACTATGTATGTTTCCAATTAGAACATTTTACGGTACGTGCTCATGTGACCCGTTTTCTTCTGTTAGAGTTGAAATAGTAATATTGGCTTCGGTTTTCTTTAAACAAAATCTGTAAACAGATTTTGTACCTACTTAAACTGTTAACCTATTTAGTAACTACTTGTTTATAGTTAGAAATAAATAACAATTTAAAAATTTTTTTAAATTTAAAACTACTAGTATTGTCAAAAATTACCTTTACTTAGGCTGTTACATCTTTAGGTTTCTTTTTAAAGTTATCTTTTTTGCTTAAAATGCAATATTTTGCTTTTACACACTCACCAATACATAACACATACACTTGGTATATGAGAATCACACGCACAACTACACTTTTCACGAACACACCTTCACACACTTGCAAATCTGGCAGCTATACACTTACATAAAAGTTATAAAATTTAAGCCTTGTTTTGTATCCAAATATTTTGTAAGACTCCATTTCCCAATTAACAGATTTACTTTAGTTTGGGAATTACTGCATGTAAACGTTACTATAGTTTTTAGCGTTTCTTTCATCGCTATGATGGCATAGAAGACTTCCTTTCGACTGTCTGCAACTCATCAAGAGAGATACAGGATTATTCCTAGTTCAGTGAGGGCTGGCCGACTGACGATTGTGAAACTCTCAAGATTAATTTCTCATAACATGTTATGTACTGTAAAACAGATACTTGTTGACTTTGTTGTAATCAATAATATAGTGATAATAGAATAGTATTGTTTTTTGTAAACTATATAATAGTGACGATGCATAATATTGTAAATTTCCTTACTTCTGTTAAATCTGATGATTTTCTTAAGTCGGTTCTTGTTGTCTGTTAAAAGACGAACTGAATGGATAGTACGTAAAAAAATGTTAGATAATTCAAAAGATCTTATTTTAAGTGCATTGAAATAAAGTGTATTATCATTTAATTTTCAGACCGAGGTTATCACAAAGGCTTCTCCTACACATTGTCCAGTCCTATCCTCTTCCTCATTTATTGCTTCTTAAAAACATAAGATATACATTTGATAGGATATAAAATCTGCAAGCCTATTTTTAATACACTTATTCTGCCATCACTATAACCGTTGGCGAGTAATTATTTAGTCAACCTTTTTGACAGTTATTTTACTTTTAAAGTGCAATCTTTCCTTATTACCACCTAATGAAATGGTAACTCTTGCAAAGATATTGTTTTTGTCAACAACAGAGTTCTCTCTTTGTATATTTTTTTTTTTTATTTGGATAATTCACACAACTTAACCTTATGAATAAGTAAATGCCCAACAAAATTATATACCTATCATATGTTTTAATATGATTATAGATATGTCTGCAAAAATATTTTTGAAAAGATTATACATATAAGTTAAATTTTGTATTTGATTCTTTGTAATTAAATATTGCTTGTTTAAGAAATAAATAATTAAATCAATTATTTTGATACTCAGTGTATTAACACCAGACAAAAATTTATACTACGGATGCTTTACCTAAAATAGCATTTATATAAATATAGATATATTTTTGTATATTCGTTACATAAAATACAGTCTTTCTACAAAAGAGTAAAACTAGAAAAATACAATCGGTGCTATTTTAAAAAAATAATTAGTTTGACCTTTGATTCGTAATATTTCGTTAATATTCGTCTTATAATTACTCTTAGTCAAACAGGATGTTATACTGAACCAAACGATAAATGTACTAAATATAGTCCCGACAAAAGCAAGGGCAAACATCCTTATATTTGCAGATTACTGCTCCTATAATTAGATGGCCTATGGCGCAATTTTACCTATCAAATGTGAACCGGCCACATGTTTTATATTAGCTCTATTAATAACCTTTAATTTATGTAATCGTTTATACAAGAAAACTTTTATTGCAAAAGTTTGCTTATGCTATTTTAACGTTAAAAGTAAGCCGAATTGAAATTACACTGGTAGAGATCGAAACCGCGCGTTTTGACATAAAAGACCGTATCTTTACTTAAAAGTTTTAATTTGAATATATTAACCAAAAGTATATCAATATTATGAAGTACGATCAGTTTTCATAAGTTCGTTTATATAAACGAAAGTTATCTTAAAAAACCTAAGAAAGAAAATATTTTGAACATATGAAAAATACATACGTTATTCTAGTTGAATATTTATTATTTTCCTACGTTTAACCCGGGCGGGAATAAGTCCCTTCAGCAGTAGGGTTAACTTTTAGAAGTAAGTCCCTACTGAAGGGACTTATTCCCAAATAACCAAAGCTAAGCTATCAGCTGAAATAGAAATCTGAGGCATGCCATATACAAACCTGAGGCTTTAGTGCGAGTTTACGCGTCGATACTCGATAAAGTCTGCATAAAATATTACTATGGAGATTTGTATGAGCGCCTCTAGTGGTAACTATCAGGAACTACGAATCTTCATAGAAATCTGTAACGCGCTCGATAACGAGTATCGAATGCGTGAACTCGACTTCGGTCTCAGATCATATTTATTAACGTTTAACAGAATAGGACCTACTTGTTGTTGCACTTTCCCCAAAATTTTGGAAAATTTTCACCTCATGGCAACCCACAACTGTTGACTAGAGTGATCATGCGCAGTCTTGCTTATGCGTAAGGATTTTTCCGATTGCTCTGCGCTGACGTTGTTACAATGCAATGAAACACGCTCATTCCTGAAATGATTTTTAAATTTACAGCTTATAGAATTTTAAGTTCTTAATTTTTTTTTTAATTGTAAGTAGGTAAGCGCTTGACCGCTATCTCGCCTGATGGTTAATGATGATGCGATCTAGGTTGTGACGCGCTTGCCTAAAAGATACTTATTCACTCGATATTGTTCAATATTTAAAATATGAAAACTTTATTCCTTACCCTTTGGGCTACCAGGATATTGTTTTTATTACTATCGCTCATATATGATAGTTACATCGGAAAGAAATTTTTGTTAAATATTTACTTTCGTTTACGTAATCTTTACATATAAATAAAATTTAAGTGTCTGTTTGTAATATACAAATAAACGTTTTTTACTACATGAATATTTATACGGTACATACACCAAAATATTTTTTTTTACAATTTTTGTCTGTCTATCTATCAGTTTGTTCCGGCTAATCTCTGAAATGGCTGGATCGATTTTGACGGGATTTTTATTGGCAGGTAGCCGATGTAATCAGAAGTAACTTAGGCTACTTTTATTTTAGAAAAATTCTTTTATTTTAGAAAAATAAAGTAATGTTGCAATGTCCAAGTACTGTCCAGTACCGCGCGCAGCTCACGCGCATACCATCATTGTGCCGTCACGTCGGGCGCCTCCAATCAATTCTCCCACCAACGAATCAATATCACAAAGACTATTATATTACATATATTGAAAGGCATGCCAAATACAACTTTGTTTCAATATTTGTCATCCCGTAAAAGCCTAAAACGTCAGGATTAAATAAGCAATGGAATTTATGAAAGCAAACTTAGCGTAAAAAGTTTTTATACTATTTGAATATAATCTATTTCGTTAAAAGCTTAAGGGAGTAAATTTACTACCAGCATAAAGTCGCAAAGAATCGAGATTTTAGTTTCTCTTCCCCACATTTTTTTTTATTCTTTCCACATTCGAATGGTATTCATACTACTTAACATTGTCTCCGTCTCTAGCTATCAATTTGTGCAAAGTATGTTTGTTCACGCATTATTGGTCCCGTCCCAGGGTTTTCTGTTCCCTGCTACTTGAATTTCAAATGTATCGTGTATTAAATAAATGAGACAGTCGCTCGAGTGGAAACAGCACGGCTCTGTGAGAATTTATGAAAAGAAATAGAACCCTTTTCTATGAAATGTTATTTTAAGTGTTACTAGTTACAAAGTTAGCTGCGCTAAATATTCCTTATTTTAAGGAAAAAAATATGTTGAATAAAATTTTGGTGGGATTCGTCACTTGAAAGCATGTTTTTCTGCCAGATGTTATTAAGAATTTTCCGACTTTTAAAGCATCACGAAATGATATTACAAGAATATTCTTATAAGTTATAAGTACCCTCTATTCTCATAAGTATATATATAGCTTGTGCGGGCTTTGACGACCCCGAGTCGAGTGGCTAATTGTGGCATTCAGTCTTTAATTCATCTTTACTACATGTTTGAAAATACTTAAAAACAGTTTTTAATATTAATAGGCTTCAGACCCTACGAACTAATATAATTATTATACTAGGTATACAGATTCTGTTCTTCCCATATATCTACATCCAAATAAATCTTAACCCCTTTTGAAGAGTTAATCATATGCTTATGAAAAGGGCCTCGACGTGCTTATTGGACCGTATAATGAATAAAATAATAAAACGAGTTCCACAGTGTTTTTCTTCATAAATTTAACAGCGAATATTCCTTTGGGAGTGGGGCTGGATAATGTTCGTCACTTTTCTGAACTGTTACAAGAGAATTTATATGGAAATAAAAAATTGTTATATCAATAGGACTCTGCATACACATCCCATTAGCATACTTCGTCAACTCTTGTCCAATTTTTTCCGCACTTGATTTTCATTCAGTCGGAAATTTTTTAAGTGCAAACAATTTCAGACGTTCCGGCCCTTGAACTAATGGTGGTTTTTCTTTTAAACACCGGGAACATTGGTGTGCGGAATTTATTATGGACAGGGAGAGGTTAACGTGTTCAATATTTACTGACATATACGTGGACAAAATTAGAATTGTTCGCCCGCGTGAATAAATCTTTATTTTCTTATTACTAAGCGTGATTTTTTTTGCTATGGCATAAAAGAATGATACGGGTTATGATTAGGAGCTTCCTTTTTTTGGCAGAATATTAAAAGGCATAATTTGACATATGGTGCTGGCTGATAATATATTATATCAATGGTAGAATATCAATTTATGCCTTATGATTTTATGCCAAAATAACTTAGGTATAAAAACATTACGCGAAAAGAAGTAATTTAATAGTAATACTTTACATCAGTTTTAAACTATAGCCCCCTATTAGCTATCTTTCTTATCGTGTCAGTGTCGGCACAGAAAAGTAAGGAAGTTACTTTTACAGTAAAATTACGACTTGTTTCTGATAGATCGATGAGAATATACTTAATTAATAATGAAGACAGCTAACACACCTTTCTTATGTATGAAAGGAGGGCCAAAACAACACGGGCCCAGTGTAAGTGGTTGTAATGATAAAAAAATAAATAATAAAATAAATATTTTTCACATTCACACCAATTAGCCTAGCCCAAAATAAGCACTATAAGGCTTGTGTTATGGATACTAGGGTAACGGATAAACATACATTCGTCGTTACGCGTGTAAGAGTCGCTATGTGTTTTTTATAAATTTGTTTTGGCTCTGTGAATTATAACACTAAACGTGTAGGTATATATGGAACTTTTGAAGTATGAATGTCAGATAGATACATTCCGAAACTCTTTAAATATTTCATTTATTACATAGTTGTTTTTACAGTATGTGTGCATTGAAATAACGATCAATACTGCATAAAAATCCGAAAATAGCTAAATAACTAAATATGATAATTAGATATGTAATATTCATAGAAATATATACATAAACACCCATAACTCAGGTACAAATGCTGGTATTCATCACACAAACATCTGCCCCTTCCGGGATTCGATCCCAGGACCGTCGGTGCGAAAGGCAGGATCGCTACCGTTGCACCAACCCTCTACAGGGAGCTCAAGATAGATAGGAAGTTGCTTAACCCCTGCCCCTCATTTAAACATCTTCCACAGGATATAATATAGCAATAATAATATTAAACTACATCATATGCATTGTTCTGAACCTAATTACTCGTTTTTCTGCATTGACCCAGCCGGTGATTGACCCCGGGTCCTCGAAGTAGCGTAACCATGAAAATCGGTATGCAACCTACTCTACCACGAAGGTAATATATAAAAAGCAATAATCATAGAAATACTGGAGGCAGTCACATCCTATCTACATTATATTATGGCAATACTTTGTGTGTGTGTGTGTGTTTGTTACCATACCAGCAACGCGTGGCCGGGTTATATAAGCAACGCGTGGCCGGGTTATATAAGCAACGCGTGGCCGGGTTATACCAGCAACGCGTGGCTGGGTTAGCTAGTAGACCATAAAATAGACAACAGCAGTCATAAATATTCGAAAATCAAATTGCACTCTAGTTAATGATAAAGTGTCAAGTAAATTTTATAAATACTTTAAAACTACTATATTAGCCTTGAGACCGGTGTCTTCCCAGAGAAATTGTAAGAAATTAATAGTTTATCCTATTCATAAAAAAAGATAATCACTCTAATATCAATTTCTATATTAATATGTTTTAATACTTCGAATCTAAAACTACTAGCGACAATCGATATAGAGTTAGATCTAAAATTTAGACAAAATATATTCTAGAAGTTAAATTTAAACTGCATCAGTTTAAATTTAACTTCTAGAATATATCAACTGCTTGAATGATAAAAAATGCCTGAGTATTTTTAGATTTAATAAAAGGCATTCGAGACTGTCTCGATTCCAATTTAAACAACGGGGTTAGAAAACATGAGTACAAGATGAGTTGCTCTCCAATATTGCCATTTAGCAATATATGACTTTCGGCTGAGATGACGATAGTATATATAAATACCAAAGACTCGGGATAAATGCTAGTTTTCGACACACGTTACATGGTTATTTGTGTGTTTGTGTGCCGCTAAAAGTCATATATTTATGATATATAACATTCCTTTTTATGTTTTTTTATTTATTTATTAGGCTATCCAACATCTGTATATAATAATACTAGTTACAAAAGTAAAATTTTTAACACACACTTTACATACAAACTTTTTAAACGCTAAACTGAAAAACTTTAGCTTATTTAGGAGCCTAGAAGAGGATACTCTTTACAGATCCACGTCTAAGATCGCCATATAAAAAGCTCTTAAACCTTTTTTTTGTAGATAGAATTGTCTTATGTACCGTATCAAGTAACTTTTAGTTTTAAGTATGGAATCATTGTAAAACTTTTAAGGTTGATAAGTTAGAAAAGTACACTTAAGAGACTTACCTAAATTCTTACATAATACTGCTAGGGTCTGTAACTGGAGGAAGGGAAGAGGAACTTAATATAGTGGGCAAAAGTAATCTCTGTAAGTAATTTTCTTCCTACCTTTAACGCTAGATGTTCGCTACTACCGCAAACAATAAAACTATTTAAAGACTTCTAACTTAACCTAGTGGTACCTATCTAATTCTAAAAGTTAAATATAATTCGTTCTGCTCACTACACACATATTCCCTACCCTTCCTTTATGAATACATAAAGATAAGTTATAATGACTAAGTCAGCTCTTAATAAAGATGTCACCAAATTTATGAAGATAAAAAAGAAATATGTACTTTCATATTATTAAAAAATACGCGTCATCTGCTGTCCCTGCCCAGGGAACGCGAATATTGAACTAAAAAATATGAGGTCAGCTTTTGTTTGACATATACAATTCAAGTTTATATTAATACTTCAAGTTTAGTTGTTTTGCGGTTTATTTATTTATAAACTAGTTGCCTTTCCGCAATATCTAAATTACTTTGAAACGTCATAAGATAAACTTGGTAAAAAATTTCAAAAGTTACCCTCACCTTGAAGAAATACAAGCTGTTCCCTGGAGTATGATATGCAATACATACACTTTTAGACTACTTTTATTGCACTTTGTTTTTTTTGTTTTAACCGGTCACCGATATTCGTACGTTCTTCGTTGTAAACATCGAAAACGTGCAATTCAACTCGCCTAAACCTCGTAATAACGCAATTTTCATTCCACTTATCACATTTCATAAGAAAAAATTCTACTTATCTCAGGCGGGACTCGAACCCATATCCCTCGCTATCCGGGCTGGGGTTGGCTAAAGAAATACTAAGACCTGGCACCTGAGACAATTTGAACTTTTCTTGTAATAATTCTTTAGATATAAAAAATCAAGCAGGTAATTTAATAAAAAAAAAAAACATAACTGTTTCTTCTATTTCTATTGTTCGATACTTCTTAACGGGTTAGTCTCGATTTTGTAGGTAATTATACCTAGAACACGAAGAGACGGGCGCTAGCTTAAGCTTAAGAAATATTTGAAACAATTCAAGGGATCACTCAAGGTCTCGGTAGCTTAATTAGACGAGCACTCACCCGAATAGCGAGGTTTGTAGGTTCGATTCCCGTCATATATACCTAATCAAAAAATATATAAAAATATATAAGAGTGAGTGTATCGGTACTATGTCTCATGTATGCGATACGACAACGCTACGTTAAATGTAAGACTTATTATGGCAAAATGGATCAAAAAGATTGTACGTGATAAAATATTGTTCCCAATAATAATTCATGTACAAAAGGACTATCACGAATCCAGACAAGCTTTATAACATGGAACTAGATAAAATGGAGGGCATGATGGATATAGCGGCGACAAATATGGACATATCAAAGTAGTAATAATTGTTTAACACTGTAAATCACAACAACCGCAATCATAAAAGTCAATTGTTCCCAATTCAAAGTGTTCATATAAATGTTTATTTGATTCTAGCTATGCATATTTATTGAATAACACAATCATAAAGTAACTTAAAAATAATGCTCTACGTATACTAAAATTAAACTTACAAAGATATCCCCTAAATCTTTGTACGTAGCTTACATGCCCAGAAGACTGATAGCTTGACCTAATTGTATTGCCAAACTTACAAACCAACCATCCGATCACTCGACCTCTTGGTCTTCGCGATTATGTATCATATAACGTTCATCAACATCAGGCTTTTAATGTCCCCACTGCAGCGACACAAGCTTTAGGGATGAACACGCACCATTATGCATCCCAAAGAGAACTTGCTATGGCAAGCATCCGACTGCCTTGGTACGATGAATGCTGCCGCAATCCCAAAACAAATGCACATCGAGCGGTTTTTAGTGAGTAGACCTCCAATCCTTTATTGGGTACTAAGCCGGGTGGAGGGGGATCGAGAAGAGTCCTTTTATTTCCCAGCGAAAGAGTAGTATGCGCCATGCATTTTGCACTCGTAAAAAGGGGGGAGAGTGGGCCAACGTAGTACGGCTTAATATTCCTTCCGAAGCATAGTCGTCTATGCTAGATAAACTCTTTTTCTATCTCTCTCGCCATAACTCGAGACGACAATCAAAGATAAAATAATAATTTGGGTCACCCATCCGATGATCGGCCGCTGCAAATGTTGCTCATCTTCCGCTATCATAGATCAAACGCGTTAATCGCTGCGCCATTGAGCTCCTCCGTATCCATAGTCGTTTCGTTTGTCTGTAGTTTTTAATTATTTTTTTAATGCATGCATAAGACAGTAACGTGTGGTAGAGTTGGCAACAGATTTCTATTTATCAAAAAAATATAGAATAATCGCCGTCATATAACTAAAAGATTATATTACTGTGCCCATCACAATTTCACTATATTAAAGTAGTATAAACAAATTATTGTCTCGTCTTTGACAACAGGTGGTCACCTAATGCTCTCCGCGTAATAATCTTCACAATGGCTTTTGACTGGAGCACCTCCCGTTAATAAAGGCGTGTCGCACGCAAAAATAGCTCACGCGACACTATACCCGCAAATGTGGGCCACATCTTGCCTGGGGTGTGGGCGAATCATATGGTGACAATAGCTTAAGAAAAACATGGAAATTTTCTTACACTACTGCCACTGGAAACTAGTATGTAAAGCCTGATGCCTGAGGTACAGTTTTTGGCAGGCTAAAAATAATATATAAAATTATTAAACCGAAAAATTTAAATCGAAATAGATAGTGTAAAGGCAATGCAATACTTACTAAAATGAACGTTTCTATTTGTTTTATACAAGAACCAACAAACAATGGAGTATGGGCATGACTAACATAGATGAGAAACAAATCAAGGTATATTATTTTTCAACGGAAATAGTTGTGAGATGAAGATGTTTTTGCATACACTATTATTATATATTTAAAACATCAGAAAACCAAAATGTTTAGCTTACTTCTGTAACACAAACAAAGCCCACCCGCCCGCTAATAAATACACATGTATTTCTTTATTTATGAATATTGAGATCGGCCATGTGGTGCATCTTGCATATGCTGCAGAAAGAAGATAGATATTTTGTTTCATAGTAAAAATACTGGATATTAACTTCCGCTAAGTGACGTTTAATTCTATCAAAAACATTGAAAATATTCATGTGACAGTAGTTCTCCGGAAAATGTTAACTAAGTTCTAAATACCTAAAGAATGATGATTTTATAGTTTGAACACAAAATGCTTCAGAAGTCATAAAAATCTTAATATTTTCGTCATATGTGACATAAATGAGGTGAGTTACCAACAGTTTTGCGAGTGTCGTAAGATTAGTTTGTATAATAAATAATCCTACCATTTCCGCACGACTAGTACTGTCTCATTGCTTTGATAACGACTCTGACTCAATTTCGAATCGTGTGATGTCTGGTAGAGTTGATTTGCATCAACCGTTCACTGGTAATGGTGTAGTAAAGGCGACTAATGATACTAGAGGTAATCAGTGTACCATCCGTAGACCACAAAATAGGTATATAATAGCAGTGGTTTCCGACTTTAACTGCATTCTCTAACCTGCGTGTAGATTATGGCCAAATAAACCCATTTTTATAGGCCTATGTCCTGAAGTGGACATCTTTCGGCTGAGGTGATCATGATAAACTAATTTTTAGTTTCTACACACAAGAAAAAAATCTTCGTATAAAAAAATTGTGGTCACCCTTACAAGTAAGTGAGATGGTGCAAAGCCTTTGTACGCCCTTACTTCTCCAAGGTTTTTGTTCTGATATTGGACTCCGTTAGATTTTCTTTCATCTTTCGACTATTTTCCAGGATATCATAATATTATACTTACGAGTACCTACCTTAGATTATTTTTACGAGAAATTGTATTTCTCTACTTATATGTATAATTTGTAAAAATGTTGGGTATTATGCATCAAAATATCTCTATAATTATTGTATCAAGTAATACTGTAATTTATCCAAAGTATTTTTATAAACCAGCTGTAAATTTAGTTAATGTCGATAATTTGAGTGTTTTAAAGTGATAGTAATGCATTGATGCCCGGTTTCTGAAGTCACTAGTTAAATCCCCATTAGCTATTGATCCGTTAAAGTTATGGAAATGATAAACGTCGTTTATCTATCAATGCGTTTCTGAATACATAAAGCACGGTTTAATAGCTATCGGACAGATAAGCAGTTATTTTAACTGCCGCTAGATGGGCCTGATTACAATAAGGTACTAAAATTCTGTTTTATCATCAAAAATGGGTAATAATCTTAGTGGTATTTATTTTATTATGTCTGCAAAGTTAAAGAAATGTGAAGTGACCACACTTTTTATAAATTATATAGATTAAAATAGTTTGACAAATCACAAAAAAGTAAACGTCAAAGTAATTGTTTATTATTAATGTATTTCTTCATATGGTATTTTTGGTGATAGCGGTTTTGTGCTTAACTTTATTCAATGTGTTCTCATTAAAACGATTTCTCAATTTAAATTCTTAATTGGAGAACATTTCAAAAGGATTTCTTCTATTTCTTAGGTTTCTGGGCACTGACATAGGTATATAAGTTACTCTATGTATCGGAGGCAAACTCCAATACTTCCAGATTGGACTCGGATGAACTACTCGTTTTCATAATGTTATTTATACAAATACTAAACAATAGAAAAAAACTGATCACTGTTCACAATACGTATAACTACTATTATTATAGAATAAAATTAAAGTAAATAACCTCAAACTTGAATTTGAGGCGTTTGCTATAGTTATCGAATAGATAAACGGTACAAAATGGCCAGTTAAGTTGATCTTAGTTTAAACGGAGTTTAACTAACGATGCGTTGTTCGGAAACGCATTTGTCTAGGTTATCGGACCAATAGCGTTAACGAACAGATAAACCACCGTTATTTTTACCTCAGAAACCGGGCATAAGTCATTCATTCACCCAACAACGTCCAGCCCAAATCTTTGAACACAACATGTTGAATTTTTAGGAAGGTTTATTTTGAGTTTTAGACAAGAAATAAAATAAGGATTTCAGGAAAAACGTGATCAAAGTGGGTAAATGGACAAAAAACTTATGTTATATTATTATATGATTATATTATATATTATAGATATTTTTTCTCAGAGCATGTATTCTTTTAAAAAAACTCTTAAAAGCAGTTTTGCGCTGTAAGTGTAATCCCTCCTTTATGTTTGTCATCCTCATAATTTTTCTTTGATTGGTTGTATAGTGATTAATGTCAATTTTAATATGTTAAGTATTTTTGTTATGTATAAAAGTATTTTCTTTTTTCCTTGAATAACTTAATTAAGTATTTAGATTTTACAAAATTTGGATATGTACCAATCACGTATATTTAGAAACGAGTTTTTGTGTTTATAAATAAATCTTACTTTAATGAATGCTGTGCGCAGTTGTTTCAGAAATACAGTTTTAATATTATATAAAGCCTTAAGGAACTACTGAATATTGGATTGAATTGTATTTTGTTTCTGTGCCTTATAAATAAATAAATGTGTTTTAACGTTTTTAGGAAATGAAACCAAATAATTAAATAGAGCATTGAAATTTCCATGAGCATTCTATAAGATAAAGATATTAGGGGCCGTCCATTAATCACGTGATGTTTTTTTTGGCATTTTTTAACCCCCCCTCCCCCTTGGTGATACATGGTGAGGTTTCAGACTACCCCCCCCCCCCCCCCACACTATATCACGTGTATTTTTAGTACCTACAAAGAATCATTTTTTTTTTTATATTTTTAAAATACAGGTATAAGTATCATCTTATTTCATTATAGAAAATTAAAGACTACAATAATAACGTTTAGAGGTAGGTTGCAGGTTTTGGGGTGGGTGGGATCTACCTCCTAGCGGTCCACCCCGGGCAACGGCATCACGGACCAACTCGGCCCGTGGTGACGGTTGATGATTCCAGCAGCGGTGGTAGGCTCCGTAAGGGGCCGCCTGGCTTGCGACCACCATCCTGCCGAAATCCGTCGCCAAACAGCTCTGCTGCGTTCCGTTGAAGGGCGGAAGTATCAGTGCCAATGGGGGTTGGTAATGAGTCAGTTGCGCAACTTAAGACCGGTCTTGGTATCTTGGCAATGCTGTACCAGGTAACTCATTCTGGAGGGTAGCGGGATCCGAATCACGGTTTAGCCAATGGCCGACCGCAGTAAGTAGGGTGCCCAACTAGGGCGTGAGCCACGCGTGAAAGGTTGCCACGCCAATTTGCGAAAAATCCCGAAATGCTCCACCGTGCCAGTTGGCGATTGGATGGGAGGATCCGGTGGCCATTTCGGGGGGATTCGGGCGTCCCCGCAGTCTCCAGGTGAGTTCCATTCTATGGTTAGCTTAGCCTAACAGTACTTAAATGGTCGACTGATTAGCGTCTCGACTGAAAATCCAACCCCCCAACATTAACCACTTTAATCCAGAAGCACAAGAAAAAAGTTAAACAACGGCTGCACTTCCTCCCATAAAAAGTGCACTTCGCGAACATCAGAGGGCTGCACTCAAATCTCGATCCGGTCCATCATCATCTGGAGACCGAGAAGCCGCACCTACTCTTCTTAACGGAGACTCAGATAGCAACCCCGTCGGATGAGGCGTACCTCAACTACTCTGGTTACACGCTTGAGCATAAGTTCAAGATGAGTGCAGGGGTCTGTGTGTTCGCCCCTAATGACATTTGCTGTAGGCGTCTCCGATGCTTTCAAAAGTCCGAGTTTTCCGCTATTTGGCTTCTGGTGGACACAGGGGTAGAGAAGAAGCTCTACATCTGTGTTTACCGATCGCACAGCGGTGACCGGGAGACGACTCGGCTCAAAGATTACCTCACAGAGACGGCAGACTTGGCGGAGCTTGTTTTTCTGGGGGACTTTAACGCTCACCATAAAAAGTGGCTGTTCCCATACCAGAAAACTGACCATGCTGGGAGAGAAGCGTGCCCTAGCGCTAAATCTTACTGAGCTGGTGGACCAAGCGACGCAAATTCCAGATATTGCTGGCCACACACCCAATTGTCTTGACTTAATGCTGACAAGTGATCCACACACATTCGGCATCGGTCTTAGCTCCACTGGGGTCGTTCGACCATTGTGGGGTGAAATCCGTATCGATCTGCTCTCCTCCGCATCATAGCCCCAGGGGCATGAGTCGGGTATGGCGTTACGAGTCAGCAAATTGGGACGAGATGCGTATTTTATTTGCATTTTATCCCTGGCGGCAAACTTGCTTCTCTTCGAGCGACCCATCGTGCACCGCTGATGCGATTGCAGACGTAATTCGGCAGGGAATGGAGTATTTTATTCCATTCTCTGACATCCCGCTCGATTACAAGTCCCGGCCTTGGTATAATGTGGCCTGTGCTCGTGCTGAGGCCCGAAAACAGTCTGCTTACCAGGCTTGGGTGCATATCCGCGATCGCAAGGTCCG
Source organism: Calamotropha paludella (assembly GCA_927399485.1). Lineage (NCBI taxonomy): Eukaryota > Metazoa > Arthropoda > Insecta > Lepidoptera > Crambidae > Calamotropha > Calamotropha paludella. The sequence goes on along the minus strand of OV656814.1, from coordinate 6,394,719 downwards.
CGCACGGAGAATCCGATCAAAGAAGAGAGCCTATAATTCGGCCGCCAAGTCATGCAAAAGGGTCATTCTTAAAGCAAGAATCGACCACATCCGCCGAATAGGGACGAAACTGTAATCCTACCCGAACCGAACAGTTCTCGTCCCTTTCGAAGTCAGTTGAAGTGAATTTCTGCCGTCCTATGTTGCCACCTTTGCTGAAACCTGACGGGTCACTGGCTCATTCTGCAACTGAAAAAGCAAGTTTATTTGCCTCTCTGTTTGCAAGCAGTTCCCGTCTAGACACCGGCTCTCAACAACCACCAAACATACCTAGATGTGATTCTTCAATGTCGGAGATCACAATTCACAATAAGCAGGTCCGTAGAGTCTTACTTGGTCTGGACGTGAATAAGGCCAGTGGTCCTGATGGTATACCAGCAAGAGTACTGAGGTATTGTGCACCCGAGTTGTCTCCTGTGCTCACACGCTTGTATCGCCTCTCTCTCAAAATAAGAACCGTATCAAAATCCCGGAAGCTTGCCAATGTGCAGCCAGTACCCAAAAAGGTGCTGACCCTATCAATTACAGGCCCATCTCGGTCACGTCCATTCTCTGCAAGATAATGGAACGTGTACTGAACCACAGGCTCCTGTCGTATCTAGAAGAAAATGACCGCCTTAGTGACCGGCAATATGGGTTTCGCCGGAACCGGTCTACTGGAGATCTTCTAGCATACGCCACTTACATATGGAGCGAAGCCATCGAGAGGCACGGTGAGGCGCATGCCGTCTCTCTTGATATCTCGAAGGCTTTTGATAGGGTGTGGCATGAGGCCCTTATTGGCAGGCTTCCATCTTATGGTCTTCCCACTGGTTTGTGTGTCTGGATATCGGACTTCCTGAGAGATCGGTCAATACGAGTTGTCATTAACGGCAGCTCGTCTGACCATTTGGCTATCAATGCCGGCGTCCCTCAGGGTTCCGTTCTCTCTGCAACACTTTTTCTGCTGCATATAAATGACCTGCTGTTGCCCGGTATTTTGAGGTACGCAGATGACAGCACTGTTGTAGAGACCTATATGTCTGATGCACGAGCCAGTGCTGAACAGATCCAGCGTCATAGAGAGGCGATGGTTAGCCGCATGAACCTATCTCTCCAGGCTGTCTCCGAATGGGGCGATGCCAATCTAGTAAGGTTCAATCCGGCAAAGACCCAGGCGTGTCTTTTCTCCGCTAAAAGGAGTCCTTTCAACTTGACTCCTACTTTCCGAGGTGTATCCGTGCCGATCACTGACCATCTTGAGCTTTTAGGTATGTCTTTGTCACCAACTCTCAATTTTGGCTCTTTCATTGAGAGCAAGGCTCAAGTGGCTTCAAAAAAACTTGGCATTCTGGCGAAGGTGAGAAAATACTTCACACCGGAACAGTTGCTCATCCTTTACCAAGCACAAGTTCGTTCGTGTATGAAGTATTGTTCTCATCTTTGGGACGGTTCCGCCCGATACCAGCTCCAGACGCTTGAGTCCATTGAGAGGAGGGCAAAAAGGCTCATCGGCAATGAAGATCTTTTCTATAAAAAGCTCAAAAGCCTTGAGCATAGCCGGAAGGTAGCAAGCCTATCCGTATTTTATAGGATACATTTCGGAGAGTGTGCAGCTGAATTGTACAATCTTCTTCCGCCGTCCCCATTTTATCATCGGACAACCAGACTTACAAACTGGCGACACCGTTATATGGTGGATATACCAAAGAGTCGCACTAAGCGTTTTGGTTCCAATTTTGTGGTACGTACCGCTAAGGAGTGGAACTCTTTGCCTGAGTCTGTGTTTCCTGACAAATACAGTTTAGGGGTCTTCAAGTCACGAGTAAATAGGTACCTTCTAGGCAAGCGCGTTACATCCTAGATCACATCGACGCTTACCATCAAGCGAGATGGTGGTCAAGCGCATGCCTATTTTCTACAAAAAAAAAAAGAGGGTTGTCGTGCCGACCCATGCAATTACGGACCGATCGCCATCACTTCCATACTATGTAAAGTAATGGAAAAAATGCTGAACAGTAAGTTGCTCTCGTACCTAGAAAACAATGATCTTCTCAGTGACGGTCAATATGGCTTTCGCCGTGGACGTTCAACTGGGGATCTTCTAGTTTATGTGACGCACTGCTGGGGCGAGGCCCTCGAGATGCACTACGAAGCACTTGCTGAGTCACTTGACATCTCGAAGGCTTTTGACAGACGTCGTGATATTGATGAGAGAGGCCATGGTTGAGCGAACGAATCAGAGGTTGAGCCACGTTTCCCAGTGGGGTGACAGTAACCTCGTCCATTTCAACGCCTCCAAAACGCAAGAGTGTATTTTCACTGCAAAAAGGAGTTCCTTCAACCTCACTCCTACTTTCCGAGGTACATCTGTACCTGTTACCGACAGCCTTGAGCTTTATGGCATAGAGTTGTCGTCAGATCTCAACTTCGGCGCCAACATCGAACTACAGAAGTAGTAAGCCGCTTTCGTTTTGTACGCGTTTGGCGAAAAAATAAATACACGTCACGCCGCTTTTCGGTTCAGTATTGCGCGTTTGCTGAAAAAACAAATACACGTGATATATTACTACACCCCCCCTCCCCCCTTGTGATATTTCGTAATTTTTTTATGGACCCCTCCCCCCCTTTCGAGCCTCACGTGATTAATGGACAGCCCCCTATAAGATCGCATTGAAAATGCATAAAATATATAAAACTTATAAAGCATTCTATTAGTTTTGTGTTTTAACTCAAAATATGACTTTTAAAGATTTTAATAAAAAATAAATAAACATGTTCATAAAAAGAAGTAAATATACACAGCGTTTTTGCATAATCAATCGTTGATGTGGTAAATAGGTGGCAAAACTTGATCTTCACTATGCACTCTACGCCCAACCCCTCAGACCTGAATAGATGAAATTCTGCAGAAAACTTTCTTCTGCGATGAAGACAATGGATGAGATAGGAATTCAAGAAAGTCTAGCTCTAAAGATGTGAACAGGGGCAACTCTTTCCGTTGATCTTTGAAGTTTATCGTAAAGATGAGCAGTATGTATGTTTTGTTTTTAGAAAAAGAATCAAATTTAAATATTTTCCGCGTTTTTTGCTTCTAGCTTAAAAAATGGTTTGGTGGCTTAGCGACGTATAAAATAACGGACGGCAGCCTTTTCATTCGACTGCATCTGCATTCTATAGCACACACCACTCCGCACTAGTCACGCACGAAGGGTTTGATTGAAATCACAATTGTCATTCTGTGTTTTTCTGTCACTCAGAAATGAAATGACTTTACTCATGAAATGACTTTCATGACGTAAAAATAGAGCAAGCAATTCCATCTTTATAAGTATCTCTACCCCCGCAGACGACGATTGAAACTGTCAAATCGTTCATCCATTACTGCAAAAATAACAATTTCATTTATTTCAAACCTGAATTGTTAGCAACAGATTTACGTTAACAGAATGCTGATATAAATTTCTCGAATATGCATTGTGTCCTCAAATTTAAACAGGCAGCTACATTATATCGTAACATCATACAAGACTGAAATGGCAATTTTACCTAACGTCTGGGTCTAAATTATATTACACAGTATTTTCGATAAGCCTGGTAATCTTAATTGTAATTCTACCTATTCGTTTTTATACTGCCGTATATACTAGGTAATGGATGGCCCTGCCGAAATTGATTTACGACTAGTCCTCGGCTCAGTCCAATGTAATCAATTATGAATTAACGAATAATATTCGCACATCATAGAGACAAACATTATTAGCGAAGTAAATTGAATAATATAAATGGCTGTTATATAATTAAAACTCAATATCAGCAGGCAATCATAGTGTAAACTGGAAAGAACATTAACCAAGTTAACAAGATGTTTTATTATATTTACATAATGCTTACCTATGTATATACAAAACGTACAACAAAATGAATAGTTTTTTAAATGAATATACATTATAATATACCTAATGTTTGTCGTTGAATAGTATTATGGATTTTTAGTCTGATGTTGGCAATCAATTGACGTTTGATAGATCGCTGTTAGCTATAGAATGTCATCTTCACAACAATAACCTAGTCGCGATATATTTGCTGTGTGCCTTTGAGCAGTTCTCTGTGTATCTTCAAATTCCATGATCAGTTGACCATCGATAGGTGCCTATACTCCTATTTCTTGTAATTGTAATAACAGTGACTGAATCATGATCGATTAATAAAGAAATAAATTTGATTAAGACGACCAGGATTAGCATCCATTTTCCCCCCTAAAGCTGGAATAGTTCAAGAATGAATTACATCTGTTGCAACTACTAAAATTCAAATTTGATTATTTTTAGGTAAAATAACTTGATTATCGACATTTAATAATCGAAAATTATTATTTTTTATTTCGTTATTCATGATGCACATACCATCATCACGCATTCTCGTTTATAAACTCCATAGAGTATCGAGACATCCTTAACAGTTAAAGAACATTTTTTTTAAATGGTTGCAAAGAGGTACATATTGTGTAAAGCAGATACAAAAAATAATATTGAGAACCACCTCCTTTTTCGAAATCGGTTAAAAAAGTACAAACGTATCGGTGGTATTTTTACTGATTAGTTTATAACTTGACATCGTGCCAGGCAATTCATAACCATCAGAACAATTAGTCTAAAAACATTGAGTGTATTGTATTTCGTGTTTTTACCTATTGTGTTGTAAGTTGAAGTTTAATGCCTTATGGGTATAACATGTTTCGATACCAAGGTCTTTAAATCAGATTATGACATTGCTTTTTAAAGACAAATACCATCATCTCATTACTTGAGAAGTTGCTTTCTTTTTTGTCTTTCCCGCTACTATTACTACTACCAGTAGTAGATTGTTACAAAGGTACTAAAACAGTCCGTTTTGCTACTTCCAACTATTTCAAATAATAAAAAAGTTATTCGTGTATTTAAAAGTAAAAAGTCACAATTACAATGAAATGACAAATAGCGTAATATGTGTTATCTTCGTTGTTTCTGAAGACAATAAAGTTAGTGCTTCTTGAGTTCAAATGTGTATGTGTATGTGTTGTTTTTTTGTGTTGTTGTCTAATTTTATCATTTGTTTAATTACTACTAATACGCTAAGTAATTATGTGGTTATGTTGGAAATTGCACACTGATCTATTAATTTACCAGCATTATTCTTGTCACTGAACAAGTTCTATTCATAATCACATTATCGCCATATACCAATTTAGAAATTACTCTCCTAACCTCGCACGATTCGGGTGTTACAAGGTCGCTGTGACGTCACTTCCAAATTGAATTTACTCCCAAGCCAACCCTGGCGATTGGCGCGCGAACGATCCGCACCTGAAACACAGACCATAGACCTAAACCTGACCTAACCTAAACCTGACCTGACCTAAAAATAGTAAATCTAGAAAAATTTTAATAAGTTCTCATTCTAATTCCACTCCTGCTAGAGGTTGAAGGTTGTCGTAGCTATCTTGAGTTTCGAGGCCGCTGTTCGAAAAAAAGAAGTAGTGCTGCGTTCATGACAATCCTTCAGGTTTTTTAAACAGAAATTTCGTCTTCTTCTGACGCCCTCTATATTCCTATATGTTATTAATTGGAGAATTTCATTCATGAGCTCGTGCTGTTTGCCCATTCACTAAACGGAGTTACTACATATAGCTAACGTGATGCCCATAGATAGATTGCCTATTATACAAATGTTATGTTGTGGTCAATTAAGTATTATAAAAAATAAATAAGCAGATATTAAAGCTGTTGTTAGTATCGATAACATCGAATAATTGTAACACTATTGACGGAGTGCATGCTACTCTCAAATTAAAAACTACCGTTACTGTAGATAGAACTATCTATATAAACTATCTTCTATCTATAGCGATAGTACTATCGCTGGAGTAGCTGATTTTCGAATTTAACTATCTATCGATAGCAACACTGATGCCTTCAATCAACAAAAGACTGATGTATATTGTGTATATGTGTGATTTTTTATGTAGTTTATCCCAATACATTGACAGTCGTTGTGAGAATATCTTGTGTATTGGTTTTTATAGTAGTAGACGGGGTAGTGACCTATCTCTACGCCAAAAAGTGCTGGGTTCAAATCCTGGTAGGGACATATGTTTTTGTCATGAGTATAAGTATTAAGTATTATAATAAATATTCCTGAGTCATGTAATTATATATTATACTAAATATCGTTTCATTTATAAATGAAGTACAGACATTTCGCATATTCATAGCTCTATTTAGTTTGGAAGTGAATAATTGATGTGAGTTATCCAGAATTTATTTATCTGACAAAATAGTAATTTGCTAAATGTGCCAACACAGACCTTTGGGATTGCATAAAACAAATCTAAAAATCTAATTAATGCAAGCAATGATTATTAATGACTTTTAAAATCTGTGCATTTTATTTAAAAACACTAAAAAGTGCTGGGAATATTTGCTTTATCAATCTTAATCGCAAGGTAATGAAGATGATCTTTTTGTATATAAAAAAATTTCAATAACTATTTAAAGAATAGGTTAAATGATAGGATTGTAAACTTTTTAGAGCCATTAATTGCATTGGTTTATTGAAGCTCTATGGCTCAATTCCGAATTCAATATAGCCTAGACTATAGCCTAGATAAAACGGGCTTTCAATATACAGTCAGCTCCCATTCAATTGTGCGATAATATTTGCATTATCTGATCGTTAAGTTTCAAATTTCGAATAAGTTAGGACCTTTTTATTCCATTTAGCATAAATTCCATTTAAACAAGAAAAGTTTAAAAAGAGAAAAATCTTAGTTCTTCACATTTGACTTCTTTGAGAATATTTATTGTACACAAAACATTTGTATAAAATTATTAGTTACTAAACGAATTGTTTAGCCATAAAATTAAACAATATTACATACCTACGTTAAAACAAAACAAGAAAATGTTGATTTCAAAAGATCACAAACAGTTTTACAATATTTATTAAACTAAGTAATATAATATCATCATGAATGTTACAGTGCTGGTCTTTTTTTACATATTAAGGTGGAGCTAGTCTGATACATCCCTTAACAAGTTAATTTTGTAAGTTAATTAAATAAAACAAATAGTAAATTGATATTATATTATAGCTATTCGGTATAGCTATAATATATCGCACGAGTATATTTGTGATGCCGCTGTTACCACACGGAAAAGGCGGAACTATATAGTATAAATACCCACGACTAACCTGAGTTATAGACATTTGAATCTACAAATGCCCGTATTCATCACGCAAACCGAGACTCGAACCCAGAACAGTACAGTAGTAGTCTTAGTACAGAGTCTGCTTAGTTTGGGATTAAACAATTATTGTGAATTGTACAGAATTTATTGTTATTACTATTTGTAGTCACTAGCACCCACCAATCTGTATTGTGCCCTTTCTTTTGCGTAATGTATTTATTCCATATTTACTTTGGAATAAAATCAAAAGAGATTTACACATTAATTGATTAATTGAGATTAAATAAATAAATAAATAAATATTTCTTACATTCACACCAATTAGCCTAGTCCAAAGTAAGCACTGTAAGGCTTGTGTTATGGACTCTAGGGTAACGGATAGACATACATATATGATACATAAATATGTCATATTCATAGAAATATATATAAACACCCATGACTCAGGTACAAATGCTCGTATTCATCATACAAACATTTGCTCCTTCCGGGATTTGAACCCAGGACCGTCGGTGCGAAAGGCAGGATCGCTACCGTTGCACCAAACGGTCGTCAAATTGACAGATTAATTGATATACATTGCAGGTTAGGTTAGGTAAGATATTTTTTAAACCATTACTAGGAAACAAGTTATATCAAATTGTCTTTTAAAATTATTCAAAAATAAGGGAACCATTTTATAAGGACAATGAACTATTCCACTTTAGATGTTCTCTACATAGAGAAAAGCTGCACCCCGTCATTGAGGACATCAATAAGCAGATGCACTTGCCATAATCAACGTAGGTATTATTTGTATGATAAATATCACCTGTCAAAACCGTAAGTAGTCCCTTCGGCGTTTATTATAAATATTATCTATTTATAATGTTAAAAACTGTACGTTAAATTTAACAATCAGCCTTTGGTGAAGTTATACATAGAAATTATCTTTACATCTTTTCTTGTAGTGACGACTACATGTTTCATTAAATTACTTCCACGAATTAATCCGGTTGATTGCTATTACTTCAATTGGTGCCTGTCAAAAGTTCAGTAATGTTTAATTCTTTGTACCACACACTTCGAATGAGTGGTTTAGTAATTTGAGCGTCAACAAATTAATTTTGTAGTTCAAGAGATGTAGTGTGATAATCTTTGAGATATGTTCTTTATTAACTAGCCGACTGTTAAATAAATCATATGATTTAGTGTATGTTATAAAAGAAATATAAGGAAAATTAAAGTATGTATTAATATAAAAATCTTTATATAAAGTAGAATAGATAATCAGTTTCAAACTCTTTTACCTTTCGCACCAAAACGGTTCAAATCTTGGAAGGGGCAGATGTTTGTGTGACGATTGATGCATTTTTGCAAATTTTTAAATTTTATGTTATAATACTATACATACAATACTATTTGTTTGTACACACATTACCGCAAATAAATTATTCTGATTCTGAATAAGTTTTTGTTTTCATTTCGCTTTTTAATTCCTTGTTACAGTGTTTGACCACGATGTCTCCGAAACTACTCAACCTATTTTGATGTTTTTTTTTTGTGACCGGGTCAACTAGTATATCCAAACATATTTCATATTAAATCTCAAAATCACTACGAAAGTTAGAAATTGGCTTCTAATTGATTATTATTATCTGTCAGTACATTTGTATTAACAAATCGGTTCCACCTGCATATGAAGGGTATATGTAAAAAGGTATTCTACTAAGAACTAGAACATGTAACTAAACACGCACTAATAATGACTGATTCACATCTTAATACCCCCTCAAGTATAATGCGAATTGCGAACAAGTCAACTGTATGTTGTTACGCTCTGGTTTTTATGGAAACTAAATTACAAATACTGTTCCATGTCACCTATCATTGTTATATCGAAGAAAATTTAAATTGAATATCCAAGTACTGAAACAAATATATGTGGAAACATAGAGAAACGTGTCGAATTAAATATAATACATAAGTTATACTTTAGTGAAATGATAATAATAATAATAATAGTTTAAACCCATTATGACTATCAATACCTACATTAAAGCTGAGATAAAGTAAACACCACAGTAACATTTTTAGCATTCACACCAATTTCCTGTCCAAAGTATCTAAGCACTGTTAGGCTTGTATCATGGATACCAGGGTAAAGGATAGATTTACGTATATGATACATAGACATTTAATACTTATAGAAATATATATATAAAACCCATGTCTCAGGTACAAAAGCTCGCATTCTTCACACAAACATTAGTCCTTCCGGGAGTCGAATCCAAGACCGTCGGTGCGTAACGCTGTCATTGCACCAAGCGGCCGTCAAATGCGAAATGCGTTAAGGAGAATATAAGCAACAGAACTTAAGAAAACTTAACCTCAGTGAGGTAGAATTCATTGCATTATTAAATACTACAGACGATAAAATAAAGCTAATAATTTTAAAACAATTCCCACATCTAGGTAGACCAAAATCAAGAACTACCCCAGTGATTGCAAAGTTGAATAATATTAAATATGTAATTTCATTTAATAATTTAGCTTTACTTGAAGCGCTAGTGGTCGATGTGAACCCAAACTAAGTTTTCATCTATATTAACAAAAATATTGTATCATATTAATTTGATATTTTTATTTTTACAGGGTTCCTGAAAAGGTGTTCAAACCTGCTGCTGTGACGTTTACTCCTTCACCTTTAGTAATTCCATCCATTACCCAGATCCAAGATAGTGGAGTTGGGGAATGACACTAATCCAAATATGCCTTAAAAACCAGAAACTGTCCAATTGCTAAAGTTTTTTTTTTTTACAGTATTTCCGTATTAGTTTCCGAAAATCGAACAATTGTGCAAAAAATTAAACTGCTTTTTATTGAAATTTTGATAAGACGACATTCTGCCGGGTCACTTACTACAAAGCATGAATATATTTCGATACCTAGTAACAGTATATCTAGGAACAGTATATTTTTCAACAATAACTTATGAAAAAGGGATGTAGGTACATCCGCTGAACTGTAAGTTATTTCCTCTGGGACCGTGGTCCTAGTTCTGCAGCGTTGGAACTTTTATTATATTTAGATCTTACACTTTGCAGGTGTTCACTTATTGAAATGAAACAAAAAATTAACCTGACGTTGCGACTTCGTCAGCACTTTTCAGGGTCATTTTACGACTCCTTGTATTTATGTCAGTCGGCGTAATAATTTTGCAAGGGTATTTTAAGTTTCTTTTGTATTGCCCTCACGTCACACGTAACGTCACATCTACGTGCCAAGTCTATATTTGTTTTCATTGATCAATTCCATTTCTTTGCTATTCACAACTTATTTTGGAGCGCTATGAATGGGACAGTACATGTTGTTTGACTCAGCCATACTCTGGTTAATTACGCTAATTATTTAATATATGGTAAGAATTCAGGCTATTCCGATAACCATTATGTAGCCTGTTAAGGTTATGTTCTAATTATGTAACCCTTTTGGTATCCAATCCAGCAGGCTAGAATACCACTAACCCGAGGCGATCAATGACTGTAGGTAATCATCATGCACCTTCCGTACACCAAAAAATGGGCAGCGTTTTTTGAATTCTGGTAATATATTGTGAACTCCAGCCCGCCTGCCGAAAATGGACATTATGAACTTCCAGCATAGGACGTCTTTCGGCTGAAATAATAATCTATCCTCTGTTACGAACACATTAAATCATACAAATATCCTATACTATTTCACCGTCTATGATTCTATCCTAACCTAGCATTTTGATAACAAATTCAAATGTAACAACAATTACAAGAGTGTCGTAAAATATACAAACTCTCTTCACGCTGACATCATCCAAGATACTGCCTATAATTTATTCATTGTCGTCACTTTATGAGAGTAAACGTTCTTCTGCACTTGAGTTTGTTCAACCGTAAGCAATTTTTCGTTATGGTGGAATTATTACATTCAAACGCAGTACAAGCCATATTTGAATTCTTCCTTATCTCAAACACTTGGTAAATTTAGTTATGGACCTTGAATATAGTTAAGAGAACCAAATTGAACCTTATTAAGAAACTATTCAATAAGTCTTCAGGGGAATTCAGGGCAGAGGTAATGTATAAAGTTAAGGCAAGTGACAGAGGTGGTCGAAGTCGGTCCCCAATGCATGCGGTGTCCGCGTAATAATGATAGTCGGAACGTAGGCACGTGATTATTAATAAAAATTGTGCGGCCTTTTTTACAATATTTTTAACTTGATCTTGACACTTTTACGAGTTCCTAGAAAAAGAGGTTTAGACACATGTAGAGACAGAGACAGATAACATAGTAATCTTTTAGTGATCCTTTATTTTTATTTTTAGGGTTCCGTTCCTCGAAAGGAAAAAACGGAACCCTTATAGGATCACTTTGTTGTCCGTCCATCCGTCTGTCAAGACCCTTTTTCGCAGGAACACGTGGACGTATCAAGCTGAAATTTATATCAAATACTCAGGTCTACTGTCCCTTGGAGCTGTGAAAAACTCAAACTTCTAAGCCAACGCAATCAAAAGATAAAGCCGTTTATGCCGCAAAATTCCGCAAATTTTCGACACTTGCAAGGGAATCAAAACCTACACGGTACTTCCCGTGAACTCAGAATCTTGAAATTTGGTACAAAGCTACTTCTTATAGCACAGATAAAGGAAATATTGCGAAAACCGTAAATTTTTAGTTACAACATATAATAAAAATATTTTACGGAACCCTCGGTGCGCGAGTCCGACTCGCACTTGGCCGGTTTTTTATAAACAGGAACTTGTTTTTAGATAATAGCAAAGCCCATTCTTAACATTACAGAAATAAACTAAAGTGTTTAACATTACAAAAAAAAGAATGATAAATGTATTTTTTGAAAACGAATCGCATACATATACCTAATTCTTTGTCCTGACTGACAGACAATACACAGCCTAAACCACTGCACCAAGAGACTTAATTTTTGGAGAGTGGGTTTTTGTTTACAAAAGGGTAAAAATTAAATAGTGGATATACTGTTGTATGTAAATATGTTTTTTATACATTATTGATATTTGCTTAAACCCATCGTGGTAAGCTAAATACTTGTGTTACAAGTAGATCCACGTCAGTAGTACCTACATTGGCGAGGATCAAACTCGATTCGCTGGAATTAAAGCTAACATCTCAATCGGTGAGCTATAAAGTTATTTTATGATATATATGACATATATAACCTCACGTTATTACCTTATATAATGTATAGTATATATTTAACTCAGGTACAAATATTCGTATTCCTCGCACAAAAGTCTGCCCCTGCCTAACTATTTATCGAATCCCACGCACATTATCGTTATTTTACAGACAAATTATGTATGCACAATGAAGTAGACGCCATTATTGTCACCTGTGACCTTCAATATGTAAATCGGTGCTAGCATATAATAAATGACTAGACAGTTATCATTTTTCAAATGGGAATAAGTTATTTTTGTAAATATAATATTGAACAATGGCGTCATTAAATAGCCTTTTGAATTACCTCACTAAATTACGATTTGTAAAAAGTTAAAATTAGGCAAAGCTAATATCTTTTTTAATATCTTTTTTAGAAGTGCCGAATCTGTGAATCGGAGCCGTTTCTCCCATGCGTAAAATATGTGGGCGAGAGGACGTGACGCCCGTCGTAAAGCTAGCTATGTTTACCTTCTACATTAATAACAAATATATTTACGAAGATACAAACAATCTTGTTTAAATTTTACAATATGGATATATACATAGAGATTACGGCTATTTTAAACACGCCATCATCAAAAATTCAAAGCCTAGTAAATTTCAACGCCTCCAAAACGCAAGCGTGTCTTTTCACGCCAAAAAGGCGCTTCTTCCTCGCCTCACCTCACTCCTACTTGCCGAGGTACATCTGTACCTGTGACCGACAGCCTCGAGCTGCCAACATGTAACTAAACTAACTAACTAGGCTCACACTGTAACTAAAAAGCAGGGCATCCTAAATATGGTCAAGCGATATTTCACGCCGAAACAGCTTTTAACTCTCTATAAATCTCAAGTCCGATATTGCATGGAATATTGCAGCCACCTATGGGACGGCTCAGCATAATACCAACTTGCTGCACTGGACACGATTCAGAGCAGCGGTGAGAGGCTCATTAGTTACAGCAAATTGGTGAAGAGCACGCTTCTCACCTTAGCTCACCGTCGCTAAGTTGCCTGTCTATCGGTCTTCTACAGATTGTATTTTGGACTGTATACTCAAGAGCTACATATGTTCATACCGTTATCACCCTTATTCCATCGGACATCCGGATGCACTGCAGGCTACCACCCTTTCTTGGTTCCTATATCTACCTGTCGCACCAAGCGCTTCTCAACTTCTTTTATAATGCGCACAGCAAAGTGGTGGAACTCCCTCCCTGCGTCTGTATTTTCGAGTACTTATAACCCGTCCATTTTCAAAGCCAGGGTGAATAAATACCTTCTGGGTTAACTCGTTCCATCGTGGATCCTGTATTGGCCCCCGGGCTTGATTGGGAATGATGATGTTTATAGATAGTTGAGACCTGCAGAATGCTAAGCGACTCGATATCGGGTAATTCACGCATTTAATGGAGACAGCTAACGCAAGCAGATAAAGTTGAGATTTTATAAATTTCAAAGCCAGCCATATAACAGATTTAAAGTTTAAGAATTGATATCAGTACTGTCAGCGATCGTCTCTATGGTGGGTTAGTGGCAATGAGCGACAAAAACTTAAATATTATCGAACTGGCTAAATAATTAGGATCAGATAATGTTTTATAACTCAAACATTTTCACGTACAATGTTTTTATCGATTGAAACACGAAAGTGGAACAGCTAATTTTCATCAGTCATCTCGACCGTCACCTTATATAAGCTGAAGTACGTACTGGAATAAACTCTTATCATAGACAACTATCTTCATCCAAATTGATTTTCAGTATCTGTAAAACGAACAGACGAGCTACGTAATTTAATCTCGCTTGTCCAAAAATCCCAAATGCACATACCAATTTGGTACGTATTTCAAATTCTGTGTATACGGCTGCCAATGAGTTTTAACAGTGAAAAATTATACAGTAGATCACAAAATGAAAAAAATATATTATAGAGCCCTAATAACCAACTTTTTAATTTTAACAATTGCTACCTAGTTATGTAACAACACCCCTTCACTCTATAATCTAAGAACACAAATTTGTTGTTTGTGTGTTTGTCTGTCCGCTCTTTTTCCATTGTATACGCGTTACCATAGCAACGCGTTACCGGATCAGCTAGTCTATAATCTAAGATCACAAATTTGTTGTTTGTCTGTCCGCTCTTCTTCCCGCTCTTTTTCTCGCTCTTTTTCCCGCTCTTTTTCCCGCTCCTTTTCCCGCTCTTTTTCCATTGTATATGCGTTACCATAGCAACGCGTTAACCGCAAGTAGTTCGTGTATCGGACGCTAGATGACGCTAACGGAAAAATATTTAATAATATTTTTATTTATTTATTTATTTATTTAAACTTTGTTGCACACAAAATATGTACAAATGGCGGACTTAATGCCATTAGGCATTCTCTACCAGTCAACCGGAGAGTTAGAAACTGATAGCGTATTGGAGGTGCATTGAAAAGGTTAATAGAAAATGCTATAGACTACATAAACATACATACTGACATCATGTATAATAAAATAATAAACATATATAAACTAATAAACATATATAAAATAATAAATATATATAAAATAATAAACTACTTAAATATCGATACACTAAACCAATATTAGTATTACTAGACATAAAAGTGAGATTAAGTGGAAAGGTTCGGAGTATTTAAAAGGAGATCGCGAACCAGTCGTTTGAAATTAAATTTATTGGGAGCTTTTTGAATATGGGGTGGTAATGCATTCCAGAGTCGTATAGCCTGAAGTGAAAAAGAGTTTGAAACAAAACCAGTACGGTGAGAAGGAATGGCAAGAGTTTCTTTGCTGTCTGAACGGAGATTACGGTTATGAGAGTCTCTCAGATATTGAAAATTACATTTCCAGTACTGCGGAGTGAATGGATCTTTAAGTATAGAATAAAGAGTGGTGAGAATTCGCAGGTCTCGAAGCTGCCGAATAGGAAGCTATTTTAATTTCTGCCGATATGAAGAGACATGATCATATTTCCGGAGACAGAAGATGAAACGTATACAATTATTGAGAAGTCGATCCAATTTATTAAGAAGTTCCTGAGAAATGTCAGCATAACACGCGTCAGCATAATCACGGATAGGAAATATGGTTGATTGGACCAGAAGGATTTTACTAGAAATGGGAAGGAAGTTCTTCAGCTGGTAAAATGCTCTTAGTGTGCCGATAATTTTGCGACTTAAAGAGTCCACCTGAACCCTCCAGCTCAACGCCCCATCTAAATTCAAACCCAAATTCACCACATGAGGTACATATTCGATTAAGGTGTTGTCGTATAAGAGAGGGTGGAACAGAGCGTAAGTCAAGACCAGACAACGTGCGTGAGCTACCCACAATAATACCCTGGCACTTACCCGGGTTGACCTTTATACCAAACATTTGCGACCATTTATCTATTTTCTGCAAATCCTCATTTAAGGATTGAATAATATCGTTCAGTTGGTTCACCCCAGCTTGTGCGTAAATTTGCAGATCGTCTGCATACAGATGATGAGAGTTCTGAATAATGGAAGAAATCAAATTGATAAAAATGGAAAAGAGTAAGGGAGAGAGAATGCCGCCTTGAGGTACACCCGATTCCAAATCACACCAGTCCGACATTGAACTTTTAATACGAACGGCCTGTTGACGCCCCCGAAGGTAAGAAGAGAACCAGTTCAATTCGAAAGTTGAGACTCGCAGATGTGATAAAATAGCTAGAAGTAGATCGTGATCAACGGCATTAAAAGCGTTGGAGAAGTTAATGAGAACTAATACCGTCAACCGTGAGCACTCCATACCATCGCGTATGTCCTCAGTGACCTTCAACAAAGCCGTGGTGGTACTATGACCTATCCGGAAACCAGACTGATATTGGCTAAGGATATCATGTGTAGCAACGAAGGCTGAAAATTGGCGATGAACAATCGCTTCTAAAATCTTAGAAAGGTAAGGCAGTATGGAAATGGGTCTCAGATGGTTAACAGATGATGGATTGTTTATTTTGGGGAGTGGCAGGACCTGCGCCTTAAGCCAGCGAATTGGAAAAGTTCTGGTAACAAGTGAATCATTTATGATGTGGGTGATAACTGGAAGGGTGCTGTCCAAGATTAACATTATCATCTGTCTGCTAATATCATCACACCCAACCGCTGCAGACTTCACAGCCATAATGGTTTTGCGGACTTTCATCGGTGTGACTGGAGAAAAAGTGAAATCAACAGGGGGTTGTTTGCAGAGGGAAGAGATGACTTGGACTGCAGGGGTCTTGTTAGGTAGATGGGAGCAAGAAGTGGCTGCGAAATATTGATTTATATCATTAGGAGTAAGAGAGTGTGGTAATTAAATGCTTTTAGATTTTAACATACCAAGGGACCTTAGGAATTTCCAGGTATCAGCTGGAGAGGATTGACGAATGGTTTCATGAAAGTAGCGGCGTTTATAGGCTCTCACCATCTGATTGCAGCGGTTACGGCAAGATTTATAAAAAGTCCAGTTTTCCCTGGTTTTACAGCGCCTAAATGTGAGGAAAGCCCTGTCCCGTCTCTTCATAGCTGCACGTACCAGTGGAGTAATCCAGGGAGCCGGCGGTCTCCTAAGCCTAACCATACGCAATGGAGCATGCTTATTGAATAAATTTAATATTTTATTATTAAATAGTTTGACCTTCTCATTCGTATTTGAAGCGATCAGTATTTCAGACCAATCAATGGCTGAAACATCACGCAATAGATCACCGGGATCAATCCTAGCAAAGTTCCGCAAATTCACAAGTTCAGGTTTGCGTTTCGGAGGGTATAACTCGTAAGCAAGATAGATAAGATCGTGACGGGAAAAACCAGGAGCAGGGAATTGACCGTGAAAATGAACAAGGTCAGGGGAGGAGGTGACAACGTGATCAATCCACGAGTCACTGGTGTCCAAATTGTGGTGAGTAGCATTAAGGTTTAATAAGAATAAAGAATGTGACTCAATGGTTGATCGTAACGAACGTGAGAAAGGGAAGTCCTTAAGGAGGTCGGTGTTAAAATCTCCCATGATTATGTGATGCGTATAGTTGGCCGCTACTGAATCCAAAACGTCGATAAGAGAAGATTTATAATCGACAGCAGGTGGGCAATATACGACACCCAGAACGGATTTCACCCCAGAAATAGATATTTCAAGAAACAAATGTTCCATGCCATTACCATGTTGGTCAGAAGAAGAGAGGATTGCGAAAGGAATATCGCAGCGCAGGTAGATGGCGACACCACCACCTCCTTTAACTAACCGGTCATTTCGTATCAGAGTGTGTCCAGGTAAGGCATAACTATTTGAATTATGACATGGCTTCAACTTGCTTTCAGACACTAGCACTGCATGAATGGAATCTGCCGTAAAAGTATCAAGTAAATCTGTATAATGCCTCGGTATGCTCTGAGCGTTAATTTGACAAACGTTAAAGCTTTTGGTCGCGGAAACAAATAAATTAGCAAGTTTGGCACCTAAAGTTCCTTGAGATTCGCTTTCGGATTCACCCAACGAGTGAAAAGATGAGTCAAAACTATTGCAAGACTGAAAATCAACGATATCCTCCGAATCTGACATTATAAACTACATAAATATATAAGATAATGTTATAGATATAAATAAAGGCTTTAAGCAGAAGTAGCTTAAAAACACTATTAAATTCAACCCGCCAGTTAACCGAAAAGAAATCAGTAAAGAAATAAATTTACACTATATAAAATTGACAAAAATGAGTAATAAAATTAGGTAACATGACAAAATAAAAGAATTTACTGGAGGGAGACTCTGTACCAGGGTCGTCTGCTTAGGTACCTCCGTCTTACCTATTTCTGCCGCAAAGCAGCAGTGCTTGCATTGCTGTGTTCCGGTTTGAAGGGTAAGATATGGCAGTGAAATTACTGGGTACAGTGACTTTACATCTTGTGTCACAAGTTGGCAACGTACACTGTGGTTCTTGTGGGGTTGCAGTTTTGCTGCGAATCTCACAAGAACCACATGTATTATAGGTGACTGTTACCACTTACCATCAGGTGGGCAGTTTGCTTGATTGCCAACTTTTGCAATAAAAAAAAAAAAAAAAAAAAAAAAAAGAATATAAGAGAGAGCAAGACAAGATAAAATAAAAAACATCACATATTAAGTCACTTGCCAGTGGAGCCCGCCAGAACACAAAACAATAATCCAAAGACAAGGCTGTATAGGGATAGTACCCTTTGCCTTCTCTTACACGAAACTTAACTAGTAAAAACAAAAAAAAATCTGAAATGTCTGGTCTGAAGGTAAGTCAAAATAAAATAAAATGAAATAAAAAAATTCCGTTAGCGCCAGACGTGCCGTTAGAATCCGGGACGGGCCGCTAGTTATCAACAAATAAAATTTCAATTTTTCATTTTACATGTTTTAGAGAACTTACAGCTACATACATAGAATACATGCAGTTAACAACATAAATTATATATTTGTCGGTCTGAGGGCCAATCATAAGTTTTCATAGATAAATTGCTCAAATTTCATCGCTGGTAATATTAAAATACGAAAACAAACAAGGTTTGGTACTCTTATGAAGCGACATAAATGTCGTTACAACAAAGATATTTGGATACTGTATATTTATTTTCCATAAGGTGACCATAATTGGAATTTACATATATTATTATGTTAAAGTGTTGATTCAAAATTACTAAAATCCATACATTGGACAACAATAATTTTATCACTTTATACACCAAGTAGTAGATTTTGGCAGTCGACGCGCGTCTCCTTATGGGGCATCATAAAACCTTGCCCGAATCGATATACGACTTGCGTAGGATGATAAACGTTTGATACATTCTTTTCCTTTCAGATCATTGATCAACCTGGAAATTTAATAAAATGTGTAACATATTGACATAGAAAATAAAATTCAAACACAAAATTATTGCTTAGACTGATTTCGAACAATTATAAAGGTCAAGAAGCTAAGCTATCGTTCTAAATCTTCGGCAGATCTTGTACTGAGATGAATCACCTAAGCACTCAACAAGGGCATTTTTTTTTCTTATAGTTTAATTTTATTTTTCACAGAGTCGTCCATTGAAAAGAGACCTTATGCATATACGCTGTAAGATCAAATTCTATACTACATATAACAAAAATGTCTCCAAATTGGTATAATGTGTGGTAAATGTCAGCAAATAAAATAGGTAAAAGAATTTTTAATAAACAGATATAAGTTGTCGCGACGAGATAAAGTAAATAACATTAGTAGTTAAGTGTAGACTTTTTTACGTAAGCAGCAAAGTCATAATTTAAATGAAACCACCAAATCAATTATGTAACTTCTCTCTCTTTGTACTAGTTGCGTTAATGCATATGAATTCGAAACTACTGTTAATATTAAAATAAATGAAACTAGTGGAGAAACTTCGCGTTCATTTTTGTTTATCAAAAAGCTTAAAAATTCATCCAACCACGATTTTTAAGTCTCGAATACTAGAAGATCGAAAACAAGTTTTATTACATAAAAGATGACTTATTAATTATGTTATTGAGTGAGGATACGAACATTATATCGGAGTTTAGGTATATATATTGCTATGAATATTACCTATTTAGGTATCATATATGTATTTCTATCCATTATCCTAGTATACTTTGGTATAGAATTATTGGTGTAAATTTAAGAAATATTCTTTTAATATTCACAATTATATACTAGGCAATTAAAAAATCTTGTAAGATTCTTAAAATATTTGTTTGCCATGTTAAAAAAATTGCTCATAAGTACTTTTCCAATTGAGCTAGCGAAGAAGAATTAATTAAAGAAGATATAAAAATATAGTAAATAATTGCTAAAATAATAAAAAAATATATATACTATAGTATATAATAAATAAAACAAATTGAAATGGATTCCTAAATGCGTCATTTTTTTTTACTCTATTAGACGTTTTCATTTTTTTGTCATTTATTTATTTATATACTTATAATGGAAGAAGTTAGGTGTGTGTGTAATAAGTAGTATATTAAACACCTCATTTCCCAAATGAGTCAGAGTAGTGCGGTCACCCATGACTTTTGAGCAGATATTCAATTGCAAAATTGACCACAACTTAAATAAAGCGACACAATTTCGCTGTCCAAACGAAATTTGCGGCTATTTGTAGACAGGAACTCCACACTTTTGTAATTACTTAATGACGTTAGACTCAATTCTATATACTTTAATTTTAAATAGAAAAAAAATCAAAGTAGGGTTACAATTGTAGAAGTTTTATTTGTCGTTGTCGTTGCTGTTGCCGTTATCGTTATCACTGTAGTTGTCAGTATCGATAGTTATCGGAATTATAACCTACTAGCTTTTAACCGCGGCTTCGCCCGCATTTAAGCCATAATTTTTTTTTTCAATAAAAAGTATCCTATGTTATTTCTAATACCTCCAAGAATATATGTACGAAGTTTCATGATTATTGGTTTAGTAGTTTTTGCGTGAAAGCATAACAAACAAACTTACATTAACATTTATAATATTAGTAGGGATTGCCAAATGAACGCAGTTGTGAGCAAGCACCAGTAAGTTATAAGACCAATTTTGTGAAAATCAGCATTTAGACGCAGCATGCGTAGATACATTTTTTGAAGTTGTATTAAAACCCCACAGGTTGAAACGTCGGCTTTGACCGACGATGTTGATAGTACATTTAATTATATACTCTAAAAATATAATTACCGTGGCTTCTAATTAAAATTGATAATAAGATAGCTTAAGATCAACTTAAGCTATTATAATTGCGTTGGCTCTCCAAACATCAAAGTGTATATCTTGATGTTCTGTCGGCTGTACTACTTACTTGGATCTACGCATAACAAGGTTATGCATAATATTCTTAAAAAATATGAAACTCAAAAGTATAAAAGTGTATGCAACTTTTTTGTCCTCAAATAAACATCATTCGATACCATGATAAAATGATAAAAGATATACAGGAGCGAAGATTGTATCTATTTGTGTCATCACATCAATCTTTAGTTTATTTGTAAAAATCAATTTAAGTAATTTGCTCGCAATAAAAACTTAGGTAGGATAATTCAAACAATAAAATAATAGTTAATGCATAGAGGACATGTCACCTTCGATCAGAATGGTTCGATGAACGATTCATTTGGTAGTGCTACAACCATTTGCTAGTATTTACAAGACCAAGTAAGGTATCAAGATAATAACAATAATGTATGACGACCATTACCATAGTCATATACTGTAATCGTGGCTCCTGTGAAAGAGCCGAAACGTCAGAATTAAATGTAAAAAATACTTTATAAAAAAAAACTTTAAAAAAACCACGTTTTACTACGGGTTATAGATGTACTAAAAAGGAGGAAATAAATTTTTACAAATGGACTAAAAAGATAAAAATAAATTTTTGGTAATAATGAAAATTTACGATACAAATATTCTAAAATTTATTGAATATTATATATTGTTCTGAACATTCATACGCAGAATTTGAAAAATTTCCAAAAAATTAAAAGGTGGTGCGTAATTTAGATCAACAGCGTTATTGATATTATATTAATATTTTCATTATCTTTCCTAAATCCCTTCCTAACTAAACCAATGCAATAGTATTGCTGTGGATGGCATTGAATAGTTTTTCAAGTATAATGCGCACCACGTTTTAATTTTTTGGAAATTTTTCAAATTCTGCGTATGAATGTTCAGAACAATACATAATATTCAATAAATTTTAGAATATTTGTATCGTAAATTTTCATTATTACCAAAAATTTATTTTTATCTTTTTAGTCCATTTGTAAAAATTTATTTTCTCCTTTTAAGTACATCTATAACCCGTAGTAAAACGTGTTTTTTTAAAAGTTTTTTTTTTATAAAGTATTTATTTAACTCTTTTTAGTTTTAAATTATCTGAATTGTGCCTACTTAGTTCTTCAATATATACATGTAATATATATCAAATATCCAGACACACCACGTGGAGGTTAAGCCTAATTTAGTGGTTTTAGGATGTAAAACTGTACAAGCCTGTATACAAAATTTCAGCCAAATCGGATAAGAGGAAGAGGTCGAAATAAGGATCTCAAATTTTGACGACAAACCAACAGACAGACAAGTGAAGTTAAGTAAAACGTGGTAAAAATGTCGTTATTATTCGATAATCTATAATCTAAGATCACAAATTTGTTGTTTGTCTGTCCGCTCTTTTTCCCGCTCTTTTTCCCGCTCTTTTTCCATTGTATACGCGTTACCATAGCAACGCGTTAACAGCAAGTAGTTTGTCTACCGGACGCTAGATAGCGCTAACGGAAAAATATTTAATAATAGAAAAAAAATAAAGAATTATATCCACCCGTGCGAAGCCGGGACGGGCCGCTAGTTTACTTAAACTATTTTGTTTTTATTCTGATCGAAATAGGCAATACAAAAAGAATTGATGGGGAACCATTTTGCATTACTATATTGAGTTGAATAACAGTATTACGTACGACACGCAATATAACGCAAGTAGCTTCTGTGTGAAGCATGGAATATTCATATATGTTTATGAATTGGAATATACAAGTAGTACAACTTGATATCATGAAAAAAGTGATGAAACGCAGTTGATTTGTTAATCGATAAACTTACAACCATAACATTCGCTGATGTAATCTAATACTAACATATTAGTAATAATGAAAAGATCAAATCAACTAAAATACGTAGCAACTGGACGGATGTCTTCCTTACAAATGGGCGAGTTCTCCCGTATTCTACAAAGCTTTATAGGTTGGTTGAAGATCGCAGGAGAGATCGCAAGACCATAATTCTAAAATAACTGCTGCCCATATTGTGGTCTGTATGATAATTACCATTAGTCGCCTTTCAAGATACAAGCTTGAACGATCAGTTATATGCTACTCTGGCGGCGACCATAAGGCAGTTACTCATGGAAGGAATAAGTGTCTTTAATAATCCTTGAGGTTAGAACACTACAGGTCACACATTATAAAATATATATTGAAACAGTCATTGGTCATACATATATTGCGAAAACTTTGTGAATTCTGAAAAAGAAAAATATATGTCGTTCAAAGTGTTAGCCACTCCTACCAAATTAGAAAAGTTAAAGTCGTTGAAAAATTCGAACCATAAAGGAGAAAATTGCTGAAACTTCGAAAATTCCAAATTAAACTTACATAACTTTGTCTTGAAATCGTTTAAAAGCTTTAGAAATTGCAGCGTTATTTCCAATAACCATTATTTTTTGCTAAAAAGCTTTCTTTTTTCTTACTTTAAAGGCTTTTGAGACAGTAAAGGCTCCCTATGCATTTCATAAATAACGTAACTTACTTTAGAAAATGTTCGTAGAAAAGCTAGTAAACCAATAGGATTAACACAGTGGTTTTATATCATAAATAATTAATGAGTTAATAAAATTCAAAAATTAAGTTATCATGAATTAAATTTTGTAAAAAAATCTATATTAACGTAGTTTGTAGAAAACAGACTCTTAAAGATTTGAATTCCTTTCTTTCTTTAAGAAAATATAATTAATTTAGATTTATTGATTCAAAAACAGACAGGCAGAAGTTTATCCAGCAATATTTTTTTATTTTTCTTTCTATAGTAAAAAGGCAGGCGCTTATCCACTATCTCGCCTGATAGTAAGCAACGACGTGATCTAGGATGTGACGCTCTTGCCTAGAAGATACCTATTCACTCGTGCCTTGAAGACCCCTAAATTGCCTTTGTCGGAAAATAGACTCAGGCAAAGAGTCCCACTCCTTAGCGGTACGTATTACAAAATTGATTTTTTACAATACAACAAGACGATTGTGTCATATCAACTAATGAAGAACATAATGATATAGAATAGGTCAATATATACGGACAATAAGTATATATTAGTAAAATGGGCGCAGGTGAATAATAATGGGTTTTTGCATGCGTTATTGATGACGAAAGCGTTTATTTCATAGGGGAAACATCGACTTCATGAATGAACCGCGAGAGAAATCAAGGTTTACCAAAAAAGGTAAATAAGCCAATCCTTATCAAAATACCAAGGTGTTAGCGGCATAGTTTGATCACAGCACCCCCAATATATTGACTCATTTTTCAAATTGTCGCCTCATGATTTAACTAATCTGCAGAGAGTAACGCGTCATTAAGTTTGCCTTATCGTATTAACCCTGTACAGAAATCTAAGGATTTAGGACCGAATTGCGACCTGTAATGGAAAGTAGATTTTTTTGTCACAACAATTCCCTTAAGCGTTACTCGTTTTTAAGGTGATAGTAATGATTTTGGTGGTCACATCATATTGTAATTCACTACACCTTTTCAGATCCGGTCAAACAATAACAGCAGATGTCTAATGCGCAGAACGCCGAGCAATGATGGTGAAACTCGCAGCAAAACAGATCCGACTCATCAATCGGTCTTTACTGTTATTGCTCCATAAAAACGCAAGACGTCACTGCACATAAAACGGTTTTAACAAGACCTACACTTAAAAACTATTCATGTAATCCTCCACATTCGTCGGACCTTGCTCCAACTGACTAGCATTTTTTCTATGCTGTCACAATGCAATGTTAGATTGGAAAAAATATATCTTCTTAGCACACTTTACACAGTTTATGGAGTCTAGGTCCACAGAATCCTATTGGAAAAGTTTAAATGAACTTACGTTAAATTGAAGAAATATATAGTCAACGAGGGTAAATCTTTGATAAATAAATATATTATATCCTATAAAAAACTATAGGTATATTTTTTTGTACGAAAAGGTAATTTCATATTTTAATTTTTAGTGATTTGACGGTGTGACAGTGACTTTCCGTAATTATGAACCATAAACAGCATCATATCTTGATCTTAAATGCCATTATTGTCATCCAATTATGTTTAATTAACAAATACATTGTAGAATCTTCTCCACAGATTTACTTTACCCCACTCTATAATTTCTTTCTGCTCTGTTTGCCACAGATATTACGAGTTTTCTTTACTACAAACGATGACAGATGACCCACTTTTAGACTGCCTCAAAAAACCATTTAAAATTTTCTTAAAGATTATATTTACACGCTTTATGTATTTCTTGATTTAATAATTTAAAATACTTGCTTTTATATATCTTCAGTTATTCAAAGACAATTTACAATATGATTTCATTTTTAAACACCAAAATTTTAAAAATAGTTTTTTAAGTTATTCCTGCAAAATCTTATTTAAGTAGTAAGATTATTTACTTTTTATTGTTTACGAATATCTTTGCTGGTATTAATTTTGCAGATATTTCTGATATATAAATCTAAGTAATCTTAAGGTATGAAGGAATGCTTTCCCTGTATTTCTTAAGTTAATATTAATACTTGATGTAATTACTTAAGTGAAACAGATGATACATTAGAATCGACGAAATTTCGTTTCAATCAATAAAAGCAAAAATATAGACATACATTTAATAAATAATGTAGAATGTCAATTATTTTACTTTTTTTAAACGAAATAATAATTACCGAGCTTTATTGTTACCGGTATATTATTATCAAAAAGTCAGACAATAGAAACATGACCCGGAAGTTACGAATTCCATATTTAATTCAAATCTTTTCAATAGCTATTTTTAGATCATTCAGAATGTATTTTCATTCAAACCTCTTCTGAGAGTAAAGCGAAAATAAAAATCAGAGCAAGTTTTCATGTTATCTACTCAGACAGAAAGCTTTTCGAGCACGGAACGGGACGTTCCTTTTCATTCGTTTTCAGATTTTTCGGTAGGAATAGTTTTCTCTTGAGATTTTTGATAGTTACGATTGTACGGCTACTTATTTATGCACCTTTATTTTACAAATCGCACAATATCATTATTTGGAATTATTTTACACTCGTCCTTTTGTTAAAATCTATCCGAAGACTAGTTTTACTGCACATTTTAAAATTTTATTGAAGTTTTAAAACTTGTAGCACTTTAAGTTCGTAATGTTTAAAATTAATTTACTAAAAATACTGACCTTTTCATTTCTATCTCTCAATGTTCAGTTACCATATTTGATTTGGCTAGTTCTTGTCAATATTACATTAATTAGTTTTCGGTCATAATCACAAATAGGACCTGTAAGTACCGACAGTCAGCTTCGGAATCATTCCTTCCAAAAACTGTATAGATGGTATATTCAAATCCGATTTTTAGTAAAGCGGAGCTGGTCCGGCTCAAAATGTTCCCATTATTAACGCAATTTGTAAAGTCCAAGCTCTTTCATTTATGTATGAAAAAAAATTTTTCGTCTTACTTATTCTTTTACCCGTCCTAGCAAATGATGTCACAGGCATCTGCGTACAAAGACAGACAACAATAAGAATTAATCTTTAAAAATCTAAACTGACATCTTCCACCTCCAGATTAGCTATGTTTATATTCATATACGTTTAAAGTCTAGCAAATAAACAAAATGAAAATGAAAATAACTTTATTCAAATGCACTTAAAAATAAGTAGTTTTGAATCGTCCAACATTTTTACCTACCACCCATTCAGGACGTCTTTTAACTGACAAAAAGAATGGGCGCAAGAAACTCGTCAGCTTTAACAGAAGTAACGACATTTACAATATAATACGTCGTCACCATACACAATCCACACAAAAAAAAACAAAATTATTTTGTTATGACAATACTAATAGTGTTATGATATCATTATTTCGTTGATTACAACAAAGTCAACAAGTATCATTATCATCATCAACATTAAATGCTTGTCATAATTTGTACATCTCTTGAACCATTTTTTTATTTAACATCCCAAATAAGATTTATAGTGCCATCCGGTAGTTAGTTAGTTAGTTTGACGTAGCTGTATCCGCACTTAGCCTCGTGATTGGACCATTGTGCGTGTGTTCAGTACTCCAGCCAACCCAGAATTCATTCCAGAATGCTAGCAGCCTTTTCAGGCTACTGCAAGCTTCAAAGAGCGATGCCGGAGACTGGAGTAGTTATGCCCATTGCTCTGCCACACTTGTACATTCCATGAGAACATGCTGTGGAATTTTCTCTGCCTCCTTGCATCCTCTACATAGAAGGCTGTCGGTCACACCTATGACTAGTGATGTGCCGTTCCCAGGAATTTTGGAAACTTTGGGAATATTCCCGTAAACATGCCCGGCAATATTCCCAAAACTGGAAATTTAGGGGAATATTGCTGATAATGTACATAAGTGTTTTTGTATTATATGCTAGCCAATTAATTAGGTAAATTTGCGTACTATCGTGGTTACGCCGATAGTTGATAATATGTATGAGTTAAAAATTTCCAAAGTTGCCAATATTTACGGGAATATTCCCTGTAAATTTACAATCTTTCCGTAAATATGCCCATAGTAAAAAAAAAAGCATCAGAAATTATGTTTTATTAAAACATTTTTAATCACAGTGGTTCCTTAACATTATGTGTAATGTGCGCGGAAGTGTAAGAACTAAAAAAAAGATTCTGAAAGTTATAAACTTTTTCATAAAATTAACAATTTTAATGAACTACGGAATCAACACACTTTCATATTCGCTTAAAATTAACAACATCTTTAAAGCCTAAATATAATGTTGCACGTGTGTAGTTATGCAGTATATAGGAAAAAATGTATTAAATACATATTTGGAAACTTTGGGAATACTTACGGGAATATTGGGTATATTCCTGTAAATTTACAATAGGAAAGTTCCCGTAAAATTTCAATATTTCCAGTGGCACGTCACTACCTATGACAGATAGGTGCTTGTTTAGTGAACAATGACCATTTATTGTACCAATAACTTTGCCGATCTTGTCCTTGTTTAATCTGATAAGGTTGCGGGCAAGCTTTTTAGATGCCTCCGGAACTGCATTCTTTTTTTCCCTGCTGCCTTCGCTGTTCTTCCATTATTTATCTAACTTTGCCCGTGAACTGTTGTATTTGAGCCCCTCTTGACTAGTTCATGTGCTGCATTGTTTCCAAGCGTATCACTGTGTCCCTTTATCCATTGCAAGGTTACTCTATTAGTGGTTACAATGGATTGGAGTGTGTAGTAACTCTCCATTATAAGGGCGGAGGTTATGGTATTCCTTTACAGGGGTTAAAGTACGGATGCACTGTCTGAGAGTATTGTGATGTCGTAGCCCCTGACATCTCTGGGTGCAATCGCCTGCACCGCTTTGGTGATACGGTACATTCTGCTTGAAAGATGGTATTTAATTTACTAAAGGTAGAAGTTATCTTGATGTCCAGGTCATTCGAGAAGACTCCGGCTCCGATACCCTTTTCGGTTTTCGGGCCCTCTGTATATATCTTGACTTTATTGATGCCAGAGCTATCTGCTGGTTCTGCAGTAAGTCGGATATGATACCACCCCAGCGTTACCTAGAAAGGCTACCGTTTTGTTTGAACTCTAAACCGAAGCGGGCGTGTTGTGTTACGGAGGTACTACCGTTGACCCCGCTTCACTCCAGGACTCCTTCATCATCTCTTACGGCCTTTGTGCAGAAGGTACTGATACTCCATCAGGTAGTACCTCCCCATACTGATGGAGACGATGGGATAGGGATAAGGATGAGAGGAAAGAATTATGATGATGATGAGGGAAAGAGGAAAGAATGATGAAGAAAAGAATGATGGAGAATGGGAAATGGGGTACATGGGATTGCGTCCGACTGGTTCAGTTATGTCTGTTTTATATGGAACCAGACCAATAACAGGCGGCAGACACGTTAAGGAGAACAGTTGGGCTTGCCTTATGGATCTACATGACCTGCGCTCTCCCTTAACACTATTTGCCACTTTACCAGTTGAGACAGATGGTATAATAGGTGAGGGCTTAAGTAGAGCGTTTCATCGCAAATTTAATTTAACTTCAAATCCCCCCGCCCGCTCCCCGCCGTCCGGTAGCTAAAACGTCGCTAAGACACAAAATTCATTTTTTGAGGTATGAGCGCAAAACGTAGAAAATATTTAAAATTGATGTTTTTCCTAGAACTATTTCATAAACTTCAAGTAATAGAAATATGATCCATAGCAGATCAAAATGTATTATTTTTTTCACATTTTGACATTTTTAACTCATGGGGCTTAGCGAACTTATGGCTTACGAAATTATAGCGAATGAATTTTTTTACAAGTTAATGTCTTAGGAAACAACGTCTTTGAAGCCAGCTTGCATTAGTATCAACTAGTTTTCCTTAACATTACACAAAAATCTTTTCATTTCGTTTAAACCGACTTGCAAAGTATCAAACAAAAAGTCTATTTTCACAGAAAATCGAAGTCCTACCTACTTTGAAATTAGGTCATCGCTCCCAAGTCTACCGAATAGATAAATGGTGTATACATATACTGCCACATTTTCTACCTTTAAGATAAGTACGTAATATAATATTTAATAATAATTCCTCAGTTATCATCAGACAATTGCATAACTAATGAAGTCGGGTGTTTCATAATTAAGCGTTTTACCTTCTCTAGTTTAGTATTGTTCTGGTTATGTTTAGGGAGGAACAAATATGTGGTAATGGAGAATCAGCATTGAGAAAAAGAAAAGTTATTGTCAAAAACCCTACAAAAAACATTCCACAAAGCTAATAAGCGTAATGGCATTTTGTCAAATTTTTAAGCAGAAATATCTACAAGTGAAAAATTGGTAACCATTGCGAGAACTCTCCATAAAAAGTTTTCTTTACAATTTTCTTGATCCCTTCTTCCTTTTTAGTGTGCGGCGTCAGAAAATAGCTACCTTATAAGATTTTTTAATTTTGAATCCACGTACCTAGATATACATATCTTACTATAATAACAAAATTTCAATCTTGCATAATAAAAATGACAATTTATGTTCCATAAAACGATAATACTTAACTCAATAGAGTATAAGCGAATTGATGTAAGCTTAACATTCAACATTTTAAAACTAATTTAGCTCACACATTGATCCAGCTATATATATATATATATATATATATATATATATATATATATATATATATATATATATATATATTGCAGCTAAAAAGCTGGCCGTCCTAAATCGTCGCCGCAAAGTTGCCTGTCTGTCGGTCTTCTACAGACTGTAGTTTGCAGAGTGTGCTCAAGAGCTGTATTTGCTCATACCGCCATCTCTTTTTTTCCATCGGACATCCAAACGCACTGCATGCTATCACCCTTTCTTGCCTGCTATTCCTTCCTGTCGCACCAAGCGCTTTTCAACATCCTTCATAATGCCCACAGAAAAGGAGTGGAACTCTCTCCCTGCGTCTGTATTTCCGAGAACTTATAACCCGTCCATTTTCAAAGCCACGGTGAATATGCACTTTCTGGGTTAGCTCGTTCCATCGTGGAATCTGTCTTGGCCCCCGGGCTTGATTGGGATCAAGAGCTAACCCATCCTTAATTTAAAAAAAATATGATTATTATAGGAAATCATTTTAAAATAAAAAAAATCATGTTCAAACACGTGATTGAAAATGTACGGAATTGGTTGAATCTGTAGTGACGTCAGTTGCTTGTTTACAGTAAATGTCAGTCTTAGTTTTTGTACAGTGTATCGTATTACGAACTGACAGCTGTTTACAGGCAGATGAAGTCATGACATAAGGTAAGCTGCATAAAGGTGTCTTGAACGTTTTGATGGGTTTTTTATTCATTTAAAATTATATAGTAATTTTTAAACAAAAGATAGAAATTAACAAAGGATTAATCAAATGACAAATTTTTTATGCTACAACAAACAATGTGAGGTGTTTTCGTAATTGGAGTTTTTTTTTAACACTACAATATCATCGCAAAAGATTTTTTTTTAATTGTAAATAGGTAAGCGCTTGTCCGCTATCTCGCCTGATGGAAAGCGATGATGCTATCCTATCCACTCGCGACTTGAAGACCCCTAAATTGTATTTATCAGGAAACACAGACTCCGGCCACTCTTTAGCGGCGCGGATTACAAAATTGGAACCAAAACGCTTAGTGCGACTCTTTGATATATAAACCATATAACGGTGGCGCCTATTTGTAAGTCTGGTTGTCCGATGAAAAATGGGAACGTCGGAACAAGGCTGTTCAATTCTGCTGCACACTTTCCGAAAACCGTCCCAAAGATGAGAACAGTACTCCATACACGATCGAACTTGCGCTTGGTAAAGATTGAGCAGCTGTTCCGGCGTGAAGTACCTTATCACCTTCACAAGAATGCCTAGTTTTTTTAAGTAGATACTTAAAAAATATTATAGAAAAGCATGAAAAAAATTCATTATATTTACAAATGAAAATTTTCCATGACGAACGTACGTCCTATTAAGATATTTAATTATAAATACGTGGTAATTATTTCTGCCGTCGCTCACCTTCAGACACGCAAAATGACAAACCACTGCATGTTAGTTACAATCTTTAATAATGTACGGGAAATATGCAATTTCATAAGCTAGTAAACCATAAAAGCCATGTAGTATGTACCTATCTTCGAAATATTATAAATCAGAGACAGGCAATGAATGAACGTAATATTAAATTAAAGATTT
The DNA here is from genome assembly GCA_927399485.1 of Calamotropha paludella. Taxonomy (NCBI): domain Eukaryota; kingdom Metazoa; phylum Arthropoda; class Insecta; order Lepidoptera; family Crambidae; genus Calamotropha; species Calamotropha paludella. Next base: position 6,362,757 of record OV656814.1, on the reverse strand, counting down.
TTTTTAAATTTCTCCGACGGACAGTCCTATGGTAAATGTCTACATTTACCATAGGACCGAGATCCTACTTAAAAAGTAGGCGAAACAGATTTTTTATTGAATATCATGTGTTAAAATTAAGGTCTTCCTTATATTTTGGTTACAAACACAAAAGCCCTGTAAGAAACATTAAAATGAACTTAAAAATTAATAAAAAAATAAGACTAAATTTACTCAAATACTCCATTATTATCCAAATAATCCATTATTTAAATGTATTGTTACATATCAAATACCACAATTATATTTATATAGCTCATGTCTGTAACATTATGCAAAATTTCATAAAATTTATTTAAGTTTTCTTTCTTAAGCTTATATATTAATTTACGTCTTATATCCATTATTTAATAATTGGTGCAGCGATAAGCATGTTCGCCCTTTGATTACGGATGACGAGCAACTGTTACAAGGTCCATTAAGCGAGTCACTATTAACTATGTACCTGTTATCTTGGACTCCTTCGAGCTTCTCTAGTAGTACCGGTTATATTTGCAATCGGTAACAACGGTATTCGCGTGGTTATATACCATTCTCCTTGTTTTTATTCAGAGGAAAGACACTCAGATAAATTATACTATTAATTTGACAAATCAAACGGAAATACAATATGATACTGTTTGTTATGTAAGCTTTTACGTTCTAGATTTTTATTTCTAACTAGTGGCCCGTCCCGGCTTCGCACGGGTGGAAAAAATTCTTTAAATTTTTTCTAGCATTAAATATAGCCTATGTTACTCAGCGTGAATTTTGTTTTTGAGTTTACTCATTGCAAACATACAAAAATACAAATCTTTTCTCTTTATAATATTAATGTAGAAGACAAGTTGATTTATTTCGAGTAAACATTTCTTTTGAAAAGCAAAATGTTCTACAACACAAAAAATTACGAATGCCAATACATTTTAATTTGGATATTAAACGTACAGACTCTTAGTGTAAAATTGTATTTTATCGACGGAGACGAAGCGACTTCTTCTTCCTGCCTGACATTTTCCTATTAAAAAGTGAAGGCAACTTTTCTATCATTCACATGAACTACCATCAATATCTCTAGTCCGTTCAATCTTGTCGAAGTAGTTTGCTTGACCTAAATTGTCACATAGGCGACCTATATTGTCACTTATGTATCCACTTACCTGAGCAACAACAAGAAAACACTATGAACTATAAACCTCTTTTCTTGTTGTTACTCTAAGCCACGGCTCCGATTTTTAAGTCAAAAAGGGAAGATGATCTACAGATGTCTGTGTGAACAATACGATTATTTGTCCCTGAGGCACGAGTGTTTATATCATATAATATGTATGTCTATGCGTTTGTACTGTTTGAGCTATTTTTTCTGTTCTTTTGTCTTTGCTTCTTTTGATTTAGTTTTTAACAAACTTCCCCCTAAAACCGACCACAAAGGACAGAATATAGTTATTTGAGGTAACTGTACCGGAACAGGAAATTTTAGCGTCATTATATGGTAAAATATCTAAGGATATCTAAGTAAAATATAGTTTATAGTACGTTAACCAAATGAATATATTCATAAACAAGATATTCAGAATTTTCAGTTTAATCAAAAGCATTATTAAACCAAACAACATAATAAATAAAAGAACTAAACCTGGAATTGTTATTTTAAAAACAAAAACAAATTTCGTAGATTAACAAAATTTCCATAGATATAGAATAAGCGACATGTCCCATTAAGAGCGATAAATATGCAAGTCTTGTGGATACGTTGGCAACTCATTAAAACAGTTTGAAATTTTTAATTAATATGTAAATTTATACTTAGCAGCACTATGTTTCATACTATTATGAATACGAAATATTTCTTTGGATATAGTAGGTAGATACCAAATGCAATGTGGCTTGGTAATGTCATTTTTCTCCTTGTCACTTTGACAAGACAAAAAAGCAGATATACTTTGTCCAATGTAGAGTGATACTAATGACCTATGTAGTTTGTATATGGGTATAAAGTTGCTATTGCAATGTCAAGCCAAACATAAGGAAACAAACGCAACCTTAGTACGTAGCAATAAAGAAGTGACACCTGTCAAAAGTTTCATCCTACATTGGACAAAGTATAGTGAAAGTAGATAGATTTATTTAAACAGAAAACGCTATGGTTCAAATCATGCCAAAATTGAATTTATATGACACATTTGTTCCAATATTTATTAAATTTATTATTTAATGCTTAAGACACAAAATAGTAGGAATTTTTTCCGTCTAACATTTGATATAACCTTGTTTCGTATATAAATATTCATTTAGTCTCTTTCAATTTATCCGTTGTTAGGAAGATTTCCGATTGGAACAAATCACATTGGGCTTCTGTTTTATTTGATGGAGGATGGTGGGTAACTAACTAACTTTTATATTATTAGCCTTTTGTCTATCCGTTTATTTTTGATATTTTCTTTTAAATTCAGCTTTTTTATTTTTGTAATGGCTTTGACGTAAAGGGTTTTAAAGAAGGAAAGAAAGAAAGAAAAGCATTTATTTGGAACTTAAACACACAACAACAAAAGATGTATATAATTAAAAAGAGTAACAACTTAAAAAAAGGAAAGATACATATAAATTGAAAAAAAATACAAATATGGTGTGTCTGTGGCCAAAAAGGACCGTGTCTCAGTATAAAAGAATAAGAACTTTATTTTTCAATATGATCAAGCCGGAACCACATGACAGTTTTGACATTTAGTATTTGACATATCTGTAGTAGTTCACTCGAAAATCGCATTAAAATAATAAAAATTCACTATGAAAATGGTGGATTTAAAAACGTTACATTTCTTAATTTAGGGATATTTTCAGTCAACATCATCTGCCTTCTGATACCGTTATTAAGAATTTAGTCAATCAATTTGAATCGACAGGTCCGGTACATAATTTACTAACACCAGCGCGTGTTCAACAGTAAAAGCATCGCAGCCGTGAGTCGCACTGTTGAAGAAGATCCGAATTTGTCAATTCCTCGACATTCTCAACAGTTGAGGCCATTCACAACAACCACATGGTGAATCCTGCATAAGGATATAACTTTAAAGTCTTACAAAATGCAACTGTTGCAACAATTATAGCCGGCCGAACATTCACATCGCCGCAAATACGTTCAATTAAAAAAAAACAACAACCCGTGGGGTTTCCGATAACATTTGATCAGATATAGCCCAATATTGCAGCATTTAGGCGTCTATAGTGTAAGAAAAATTGTTGAGAAACCTTTGCATGCTGAACGTGCTGTATGGTTCGAAGGCGTGATTGGCCACTTTTTTATTCAAAATTCGGAAGGAATTTTGAATAAAAAAGTTGACGACCGTTTGGTGCAACGGTAGTGATCCTGCCTTTCGCACCAACGGTCCTGGGTTCAAATCCCGGAAGGGGCAGATGTTTGTATGATGAATACGAACATTTGTACCTGAGTCATGGGTGTTTTTATATATTTCTATGAATATTACTTATCTATGTATTATATATGTATGTCTATCCGTTACCCTAGTATCCATAACACAAGCCTTACTGTGCTTACTTTGGGCTAGGCTAATTGGTGTAAATGTAAGAAATATTTATTTATATTTATTTATTTATTTAAATGCGTTTGGGGTCAATGGATTACGCTCTTGAGTGATGTTAATAACTAAATGTTGGGATTATTTATTGATGATATGGATATAACTAACATGTAGTTTCAAGAAAACTGTGCCACAAGTCACACAGCCACCGAAACAATGACTTTATTGGAAACCAATTTCACAAAATTCAACTGTTGGGTAGCCGACTCGATCATGTGATTTAACAACGCTGGTTTATTGTTAGTTGGGTTATTTAACAGACAGTGTATATGAAGCCATTCTAATTAATCGCAGCCTTAAAACTAACAATTCGTAACAAGATTAACGAAATAGACCCACCATTTTGCCAAAAGTCACTAAAATTTTTGATTATAATGGAATTATTCATTAATTCTTACTAAATATTGCTCTAACTTTAAAATATCATTTTTTAAAAAACTGTCGTTCCTAATTAACAACTGTATATTTACTATAAATAGATATCGAATAAATTAATTACATTAAGCTCATTAAAAATACATAATTATTAATTGGCTGTTCCCCAACTTTATTGAGCGTATTCAATGATTCGTACAAAAATAGTAATCTTCAATTAAAAAGAAAGTGTCTCCGGCAACTATAGACATATTTGTTTCAAAGAACAATTATTGTGACAATATCAATGACAGTGAATAACGATCCTGTCTTCAAATTGATCAATACATTAACGTAACACTAAATAATTTCCAAACACTAATCCCTCAAGGCCACGGTCGGACCGTATCGATCTTAATGTAATCAATATTTAACATGTCACTAAAATAGAAACCTTTAACAAGAGAGTTGGTAATTTTTTACTCCAATGATAAAAGAATCTTGTATAAATGAGAACTGTATGAAAATACGAAAATTCATAACTCAGATGGAAACGTATGTGTCATATGGATAATACATATATAATTAAACACGAACAGTCGCTTCACCAATTTACTTTTGTTGAAGAAAAATTTAGTTTTAAAATCACACTTTCTTTTTAGGATTTTGGTAGTAGCTACGATAATTACTACGATGATCTCATAGTTACGATAATGTCAAATTGCTTTGCGGAGTTTCAAAATTGGCACTGAGAGGGGGTGGGGGTGTTGATTACCCATATATTTACTATTGACTATAAATATAAGTTAGAGTCACGCTTTTTTTTTATTGGCCCCATTCGTTCAAAAGCTGGGTACGAAATTTAAGTTGCCTATTACAAATAATTTTTTGTAAGCCAATTATTTTTAGCGTTTATAATTAACTAAAATATACTAAAGAACTAATAAAAAAAAAATATTTTTTACCTACCTCCCAATCGAATGATATTGTGACACATGGTTCACAAAAAACAATATTATGCTATTATCACAATAATAATAGTGTTATGGTTCCATTACATCGTTAATTCCGAGAACAACAGTCAAATATCATAAGAATACTCAAACATTGCTATAAAATGAAACAAATAAAAGAGAAAAGCTTGAAAGGCAATTGAAATCTTTAGTAAAAGTAATTGTTGATTACACTAGTAGTTAACAGACCCATCTTCAAGGCAGCACCCGTTCACTAACATAACGCATTAACCAGTAAAATGTCTTCGCTTAACTAATAGATAGGTACACAACATTTATAAATATATTAACAGTCAATCTCAAAATTCCAATGTCAATCTATTGGGATTAATTTCAAGATCAAGACTCAACAATCATAGTGTTAAGTAGACCTAAGGCTTAGACCATAGGCAATTTATTTTATATTATTTATTTAATCATTTATTATCAGTGAATTTATTTAATACGCTATTGATCACGATTTTTTTGCTAACTGTCTTACTTAAATCAAAAAGAAAAGCTCAATAATTTCTGCCCAATCTTTTCCAATAAAAAACATTCCTAAAGATAATCAGAAAAAATATTTATCACATTTTCATGAAGAAAATTCCAGATTTAAGGCATTGAAATGGACGAATTTATGCCTTTCCATTTCATTCCATAGAGATTACTCTAATCCCAAAATAAGTAGTATTGGAGGTTGACAGCCGATACTGGCTGATAATGACATGTTAGTCTAGAACTAACTAATCTGTCATTCAAAGTACTGTCGACTAATACCATATTGATAAGACATCTTAAGGTATGCAAATTGGTTAAAACCAGTTTGCATTGGCAAGTTAAAGCCATTGACAATTAGTTATTTCCCTAATGACCATATTGCAATTATCTCTTATCCTCTTTGATAATTTAAATAAAATAACTTTTTCACAATTTTTACGCATAATTTATATTCAGTCCTGACGTTTCGGCTCCTGTAAAGAATCAGAGGATGACTAAGGAAATGGTCGTCGTACATATTTTACTACCTTCACAATATTTTAATCGGGCACATTACTAATTTTAAAAAGTTTACATAAATAAAAAAGTTTACATAAATAAAAAAAAATATTTTTTTTATTTTAGTAAGACATATTATCTAAATTTAATTCTAACAATGTACAAACAATGTTCCATAAAGTACTCTTAATGAGGAAATCACATACAACCAGTGATGCTAGTAGCCGATAGTCAAATGTAAAATGAACAAAAGCTCAAAGCTCAAAAGAACATTTTCACTAGAAAAGTAATATCATTATATATAGAAAAAAACTTGAAAACTTCTACTGCTGTACTGGCCGGTACATAACATAGATTTTATAAATTAATTTTGTCATAAGTTTATGTAATTTGTTTTTTCTTTTTATTGATAATTCTTACTTGTTATGTAAAAGTAACATTTAGTGAAGTGTAACATCGAGGGAAAGTGAAAAGGTCAAAAGTAACGTAAGATGTTACGAAAGTAACATTCTGGCAGCGCTGCAAACAACAGCTATTACTTCCAGAATCAAACAGGACTATTATAGGAGGGCCTATAGGAATGCTAAAGTAATGGTCGTCACAAAAGTGCTACTACCAACATTTGATCGGTCATCATCTTAACTAATCTACCTAAAACTAATAACAAATCGCGAGATGAAAAGGTAATGTTTGACAAAATATGCATTTTTTACTATTCAGATAATTTGTAGCGACTCTAGCATCTCACTTAATTCATTTTCTTAAGTGTGTTGCCCGATCGTATTGACATATCAAATTCTAATAAAGTAATATACCAAACATTTGGTACAAACGATTACATCATAATATTAAATTTTATCCACTACTTATATATTACACGAGAGATTAGGCGACTATAACTTACAAATATATTTAAGTCTTATCAATATTTATTATGAGTTTTGGATACAATTTTAAATTTATTGAATTGTCAACAACTTAACATTTTATCGGTTGGTTAAAAAAACTAATGCAAAAATAAAAATTATACTCCAATGACAGACGACCAGCTGGTACAACGGTACTGCACCGGTCCTAGTTGGTGGTTCAAATCCTGTTATTGAATATATATGTGTGTGAGTGATGTATGAGTGATATTCTATCCGTTATTTTGTATTCATAGTATAAGCTCTGCTTAATTTGAGTCAAATAATGGCTGCGACTTCTCGTAAAGTTATTATTATTCATGTCACAAAAAAGATAGTATAGGTGTCAAAATAATCGCACATACGGTGCTATAACGTCACAATGTGATTTTTATCAAAACTGAACTGAGTCTAAGAAAATACGCCTAATCTACCTCTTTACTTTGTTTAATCTATAATCTAAGATCACAGTTGTTTGTGTGTTTGTCTGTCCGCTCTTTTTCCATTGCATCAATAACGTTACCAAAGCAACGCGTTAATCGCAAATAGTTCGTCTACTGGACGCTAGATGGCGCTAACGGAAAATTATTTAATAATAGAAAAAAATTAAAGACTTTTGTCCACCCGTGCGAAGCCGGGACGGGCCGCTAGTATATACTCTAAGAACACAAATTTGTCGTTTGTGTGTTTGTCTGTCCGCTCTTTTTCCCGCTCTTTTCCCATTGTATACGCGTTACCATAGCAACGCGTTACCGGGTCAGCTATGTAGTTTTACTTGAAAATGAAGTTCAAAGTTGTAGTTTAATTATTGTCATATTATTTGTTTAGTCGAGAAGAACTGTACGTTGTAATGGGATGTTGAATTTTGAAATGCCTTCCCTGAAATATTACAACATTAGCATAAGTGACGTTATAGCACCGTATGTGCAATATATAACACTTTGTTTACTCATAATATTCTTCTGTATGTAATTGTATGACGATTAAATAAATGACATTAGAGTTTTTACTACTTACATACTTCTGCAATTAGGAACACTATTCTTTATCGTAACGCCGCAATCGACTCATTGCTTTTTCATCTTCATGATCCTACTGATAGCGAAGTTAAAATTCATCAGGACTTGTGAGTGGAATACCACGGCACTACAATTTTCTAGGCACCCGGCCTGGCTCGGTTTTCCATTAGGTACGGTTAGAAGTGATTGCAACGTCCCGAAGTGAAGGTTTTCAGCAAATCTTTCTGTATTTATTAATATTTTATAATCTGGCTTAAACAGGTTTACAGAGCGGGTGACTGAGCGTAAAATCCACGTGAAACCTCTTATTATCCCAAGAATGACCAATCTACGTATGTCTGAGAATTACCATAAGCACGCTCTAAATGTATTTGCATACATTTGCTACACAAAAAGTGTACGTGACTGCCGAAATGTGACCAACATAACATCATACTGAAGAAAAGCAAACGTTTTAGGATCATAGACCTAAATGCATATATTAATTTACAGTGTTTTACACGCACCAAGCAATATACGCAAAAAGTAGAACTGGTTTCTAGTTACTTCTTTTTATATGCCTACATACAATTTATCTCAGTGTAGGCTTACAAAGTATTAACTTATCAGCAGCGAATTTCGCTTAGCTTCATTGTTTTCTTTAAACTTGTTCTTATCTGATAGCAAAATGCCATATATAAAAAAAAATGATAATGGAATAAAAGAAATAGAAAACTAATGTAACATCGCATGTATGTCAATAATAATATTTCTTTCACTCACACTAATTAACCTAGCCCAAAGTAAGCTATATAAGGCTTGTGTTATGGACATTAGAGTAATGGGTAGAACAAACATAATACATAGATAAGTAATGTAAATACATAGATAACAAATGCTCGTGATCATCACAAAAACATCTGGCCCCTTCCGCAAATATATATTACTTACATCGACTTCAAGCTCAGTTCAACCGAGGCGGTTGTTAATCGAATAACAGCAGTTCAGATTACGCTATTGGCAAGTTGGCTCGTTTAATTTGCTAATCATCAGTCTTTTAAACCACGGTTACCTTTTTGGAGCGGAGCGAGCGAAGCTCCCATGGATCAGCTTCAATGGCGCAATGTCTGTTACGCCATAACTTCAGAAGTTCTTAACCGATTGTAATATTTTTGAGTGAAATCGAATCAACAGGTTTAGGACCAGATGGTGACGGAGCCCGAATTTTGAAATTCGCAAAAATTCCCATCGAAACAAAAAAAAAAATTTTTAGGTATTACGCTCCGCTCCAATATATGGTGTTAGCGTAGCTTTATGCTTAGCGACTGCATCGCCTAGTATATTACTGTTGTATTGCCCCTATTCTGCCACTATTCAATTTAGTGATCTACAAGCTGTATAATTTGTGTCCATATAAGAAGTATAAGAGCGGTATATCATGTTATACTGCTCTTGTACTGCATTCTTGTACAACTTAAAGTACCAAAGTAACCTAGAAGGCCACTATCATACAAATACTGCCTATGTTACTTGAAGAGCTGTTAGCCACCACTTTAGGCGTAAAATCGATGATTGGTTACTAACAACGCACCCCAGACTTATGGGTTAACGTGACTTTGAAAGGAGCTAGAATTATTTAATAAGTTTTTTGGTCACCCATCCTGTAACAAGAGACAGCGCAAAAAAATATATTTTCATGGGAAAAGTAACATTATCTTATTTTATATAGAAAACGACTCTTATACTGGAAAACTCGCTAAATTGAACTTGTAGCAAAGAGAACGCAAAACAAAACCAAATTCTACTGCTGATGGCTGGTAGCCGGGCTTCGAGTTTCTTATTGAATTTTTGTTTTCCTTAATTCCTTAAAATACCCTAAATAATTTGTATAACAAAACCTGTTTTTATCGTCATTATAATCAGCCTCTTAATATCCTCACAGCTGGGGCACAAACCATCCCTCCCCCCGTGATAACCTCCGTGGGCGAGTGGCGAGTATGTAATTTTGCTAATATAAATTTATTTATTTTTTATTAAGGTTAAATTCTCTTCGCACTACCTATAGCTTTATTTAAGTGAAACTTTATTAAAGTTGTCCAAATTAAAAAGCAAGACCAAATAAATAAAATGAAAGTAACTGTCATTCAAATGCACTTAAAATAAGTTGTTTTGAATCGCTCAAAATTTTTTACCTGACATCAATTTAGGACGTATTTTAACTGACAATAAGAACGGGCGCAAGAAACTCGTCAGGTTTAATAGAAGTAACTATATCTATAATCTACATTATTATACAATCGTCACCATACATAATTCACAAAATACAATATTATTCTATTGTCACAATAATATTAGTGTTATGGTTTCATTACATCCTTGATTACAACAAAATCAACAAATATCCGTTTAAAACATTAAACATTGCTATGACATACAGTGTATAAAAGACAAATTAAAAGAAAAAGTGATGGATCGCCCTGATATATTGAATCTTTTTATGGATCTGTTGATGGATTAATAAACAATCTCTAGCAAAACGCTGATATATGTACCTATTTATCAGTGTTTATCAATTGGTACTATAAAAATATTGTTACGAACTACGTCGATTAAAAAATATTTTATTACCGAAGCGCGTCTGTATTCGTTTGGTTGCAATGTAATTTAAAGAACATAGATAAAATCTTTATTTGTTATATAGGTATATATGGAAATAATACTTATTCAAGGTTCGATTTTTTACATTAATAATTAGCCTTTTAATATTAATCCATTTAAAATAGATAGTTATCACACAGTTCTGCTTATAAATACTGTATAGATATAAATTCTCTTTGATGAAGTAATTGTCTATGTTATCGAGGCAGTTCATATCAGAAACACCGTAAGAATCATTATGCAATAAAGTAAGCTCAGATGTTACAATTAATAATATTGACAATACTTACATTGACACCGATAAGCCCAAACCAAAGTAAGCACTGTAAGTCTTATAAAACTATCAACGTATAGAGCAAAAACAAAGTGTTGATTATCGAGTAAAAATGCGTATATATAACTACATTGCGACAATGAGCTTCGCGCAACTGCTGAACGGAAGTTTTCCCCAAAAATGGGAGGGTATATAGGCGCATATAGGCACTCGCCGAGCGGCCTCTCTATCCATGTTAAACGTCAGATTTTACCGTTACACGAGAGCGTCAGATAGGATATTTATTGGAGCCAGCTGCCTCCCCACCTCAGGCTTTCACTCATGTCACTTTTTATCTCTTTTTTCTATTGTTATCTCTGCGCTTGGCAAGCGGGTTGTAGATCGAAGTAAAAGGCCATAATAGAACGGTCTGCTGGCTATGAAAGATGTACAGTGATAATCCGTATACCACCAGAATCATTAGTCATCCTTTCCGCCACCGGACATCTCTGCCGGACACCACACGGGAACGGTTTATATAACTTATTACAAATTCTAAAAGATGTCCTTTAGATGATTAAGCAGATACATTCTTTGCAGTTTTATCAAGGTTAATTCTTCATTAATATATTGTCAAGCCATATTTTAAAAGGTTTATTTAAAAAAGGTTATTGATTGATTTTCTACATTGACCCGTCCTTGAAACAAATCCGGTAACCCAAAGATGGCGACACTACACGATTGCGAAGGTCGCCAAACTAAACAACCTGTAGACTCGAAAACGCCAATTTATATCAAAATAAACATGACGCCCCACAAATCAGTTACTAGGCCGCACATTAAATATCACGTTGTAACAAATCGCTCGAAAATCATCGATGGAGTGCGAAATATTGAAATAATGTCAGTCAGTATAAATGGACAGTTGATCACATGAATAATTCACACAATTTTTGATGCCGTTTCGCGTTGAAGGCTTTTATTCGTGTAAATTTCAATCATGTCATTCTCTCGTAAAAAGTTACAGACGAAGTTACTGAATTATTAGTAATCAACAACTTTTCCCAAGACTTTTGTTCAAACTGGGCTATCAATCTATATAATTATTCGCCTCCGTGAAACGGGGAACCGAAGGCCTATTTTGACATTCAAATTATTACATTCCATTTTAAATTAAAATCTTCGTATTGAAGGTACTCTTGACTTGTACTTGAATTAAGGCCAGATAATTTTCATTGAAAAGAACAGATGCTTTTACAAGGAATAAATTATTGAATTTTAATATTTTTTTATACAAGCATGCCTACAGTAAACGAATATAATTCTCATTTTTATTGTTTGATGATGATTGACGTTTATTGTTTGAAATTTGTAAAAGTATAATATTCGATTTTGTAGGTAGTTAACTAGAGCATATAGATGGCGCTGTTACTCATCATAAGAAACGCTTGAATTCAAAAGGTCTGTAAAAATCTCGGTAGTTCAATTAGCGACGAGTAATCGTCCAGAAAGGTTTTCAGTCAAGGACCTTCTAACGTCTGTGACAAGTTGAGGATTTTCTGATTAATAAATTGCTCTAGGTAGAGAAATATAAATTATTATAAAAACTTGACGTAAGTGTTATGAGGAACCAATTGCGAATCGGCTAAGAAACAATATAAATGTTAAAAATCACAATATTAAAGTTAAAAATCAGCTAACATATAGTCGAATAGTTTGCGCATAGAGCACCTTATACCTCTCATACATAATTATGACACGAAGAGGACCAGTCAGCCTTTGCACAATGTCTAACGTAACGAGTGCTGGGTTTAGTTTGAGACTGGTCTCGCTTGCAATATTCATTTGACTTGCATGCCTTTGAAATGAAAGCATAATGAAGATTAAATATGTACTTGTAGAGTTTTAGAAGTTTACAATTCAATTAAATTAGGATAATCACGAAGAATTACGAATTAGCAAAATCCATAATTCTTATTATATTATGGATTTTGCTAATTATTAAGTGTTAGCTACACTTAGACAGCTAACAGCACGTCAAGCTATACGCTTTAATGTTTAGACCTACCTTATGCAAAAGTAATAAGGAACATTTTATTTTTAGAGTGAATAGCTTGGTGTCGGCCGTTCGCCTGATAAGACTGTCATTTGCTTCTCTTTGAGTTTTAACCGCGTTGATGATAAAATTTAGAAAGATTTTTTTTACCAAACTTTGTGATGATCCTGTTCACTTTAACTCCAATACTATTTATTAAAAAAGATCCACATATAAAATACAATTTTTGACAATATTTTGTATTAAAGATATTTCTTTAAACACCATATCGTTTTATGTTTTAATTTTATTCGTGATTTAACTCCTTTATTATTGTCTTAGCCGAAAAAGGTCCACTGCCGGAGGAAAGCATCTCCCTAGGAAACAGGGTTTTCTCATAGTTATTGCCAGACCATAATTCGTAAAAGGCTGCATTCCATTTTGTGGTCACAGGTGGTATATGGTGTTTATCTCAAGTACAGTCGCTTTTACGACACTATAAGTGTGAAGTGTTTTTGCTATTCTGCTCTGCGGGGCACTACAAGCTTAATTTAATTTATTGACATTTCATAATGCAAATCGTGATTAATAAATGAAGTGTTTCCGCATGTCTTCGTCTGCATTAAATCAGAATGTAATCCAGAATTTAGCTTAATTAGTTTAAAAAACTTGGTGTTCTGGCAAAGGTGAGAAGGTACTTCACGCCGGAGTTGCTCAACCTAAACCAAGCGCAAGTTCGATCATATATGGAGTATTGGTCTCATCTTTAGGATGGTTCCACCCAATACCAGCTCCAGACATTTGAGTCCATTTCTTATAAAAAGCTCAAAAGCCTTTAGCATAAACGAAACGTAGTTAGCCTATCCGATCTTTATATGATACATTTCTGAAAGTGTGCAGCAGATTTGCACACCCTTGTTTCGCCGTCTCTATTTTTTCATCGGCCAACCAGACTTATAAATAGGCGCCACCATTATATGGTTGATATATCAAAGAATCGCACTCAGTATTTTGGTTCCGTGATTGATATATACCGCTAAGGAGTGGAACACTTTGCCTGAGTCTAAGATTCCTGACAATTAAAATTTAGGGATCTTCAAGTCACGAGTGAATAAGTATCTTCTAAGCAGACGCGTCGCATCCTAGATCGCATCGTCGCTTACCATCAGGCGAGATAGTGGTCAAGCGCCTGCCTATTTACTACAAAAAAAAGATTGTATGTGTTTAATAAAAAAAACGATAAAAGCAACTTTCGTGATATTTTTCAATAATTATTATATTCTTTTTTAAGAATTCTCACCAAAATGGGTACGAATTAATATTTGTACGAATTGTTAAAAAAATGATTTCCTTATAAAACGTACGTATTTGTATTCGCGATATTTGTCGTTTCGGTCTATTAATAAGAGTACCAGACATTAAACCGTTTTTAGTGGCCAACTAACGTCAATCAGACTTATTGTCCCAACAGTTTATTGATCTTTAAACGCAACACGATCGATCAACGTCAAACAAATTATTTTGTAAATTGCAACTGTAAACAGTCGCGTACTCTTTTAACAGCGATTCCGACTATGAATAAAACCAAAACTTTTACTATAACAACAATGTTTATCAACAATAAATCTTTGCCAAAAAACCACAATAAAAAAAACATTGCCGTAATTAATATTTATATATTAACGTAGATGACGGTGTATTTTTGTTATATCGACAGTGACAAATATTCATACTGTTATTTGATTTCTGTAGCTCAATAATTTAGTCGGTCGGGGAATCCCCGGAATGTTATTGTTGTTGTTAATTTCGTATTTGGCTGTAACTTATGTTGTCACCCAAGGTCTTTTTTTCTCTATCTAACTGTCACTATCATATATCTATACAAACGTATCATGTGTAAATTAAGAATGTATGAATAAAAACTACTCTTATTTAAATAATATAGGTACTCCTTTGTATTTTAACTGAATGAAATCGTACTTTATTTAATACTGCACTTTTATTAATTTTTAAGAGTTAGGCGCTGGAGGCCATTCATTTTGACTGCGCTTCATTCTAGGTAGCAATTTCATTAGTAACATATAAGGTACCGACAACAGCATATGAATCTAAAACAAACTGTCTTTATTTAATTTAATTTAAAATTAAACTTTTGAACTTAAAGCGGAAAATCGATTGTTCTTATTTAGTTGGTGTGCTGTTTGTTGACGTTCTAAGAACATGCCATCCAATTTTCAATTAATCAAAGTTTATTTGTTTTTATAAAGTTTTAGTTTAGTAGTATCATGTCATTGGGTGATGTTTTGACAACCTTGGCTATCTATTTCGGTATGAAACCCTTCAGATGTGATTTGCGGGAACAGCGCTAAATGAACCGTCTGTTTTATTGGCTTCGATTAAATTCACCTGGAAAATAGAATAATAGTATAAACAGTATTAGATAAAAAAATACGATTGCCATTAAGACAGTAGTACCAGTTCGGGTATAAATAACTTATATATATTTACGGTAACGTTTATTTGTAAATAATATATCTTAACTGCTTCTCTACATAGTCACCTCCAAAATTTTAACATTTATTGTAACGTGTAACGACGTGTTACACGTGTTACACGTGTAACGTGTGTCCCAGCTTCACTTTCATGCGCAGTCAGTGTAATGAGATACGTAGTTCACATCTTTCAATTTCTTATCAGTTTCAAATTTCTTTCTTATTAATAATTACTTTAGTTTTCGGAATCGGAGCCGAGTCTGGGTTGCACCAAGGATGAACGGTTTAAAGTTCGGTTGGAATAGTTGAAATTTAATCACAACTCTAATTTCACTACTGGCGGTGTTCTCTGTTCTCTTAATTATTATTAACTCGCACAAAAACAGCACAGCCAATACCGGCGAGACGCAACTTTGCACACAGCCAGCTAATATACAAAACATGTTAGAACTTTTCCGACGGCTACTCTATTCGCCAGCGCTCCGCACTTGTGTAACGGAAATTAGAAATAACGAGGGTACCAACCACCACACACATATCAGAAGTAATATAGAAAAAAATATTTTGTACATTGATCCGGATGGGGACCAAACCCCAAACCTTTACAATCGGTTTTCATAGTGGCGTCACGTCACTGTGAAAATTGATATGCAAGCCACTCGATCAAGAAGGTCGTCAAAAATGTAGATGGCCATTCTACACCGATTTATATTTTACAAGCTTATACCTGCGCTTTTTTTTTCAATAAAAAGTATCCTATGTTACTTCTAATACCTCTAAGAATATATGTACGAAGTTTCATGATGATCGGTTTAGTAGATTTTGCGTGAAAGCATAACAAAAAAAACTTACATTCACATTTTTTTTTTTTCTATTGCTGAAAGTTGGCAAACAAGCAAACTGCCCACCTGATGGTAAGTGTAAACAGTCACCTATAATACATGTGGCTCTTGTTAGATTCGCAGCAAAACTGCAACCCCCACAAGAACCACAGTGTACGTTGCCAACTTGTGACACAAGATGTAAAGTCACTGTACCCAGTAATTTCACTGCCATATCTTACCCTTCAAACCGGAACACAGCAATGCAAGCACTGCTGCTTTGTGGCAGAAATAGGTAAGACGGAGGTACCTAAGCAGACGACCCTGGTACAGAGTCTTCCTCCAGTTATAATATAATATTTATAATATTAGTAGGGATTTGCGCACCTATAGTTAGATCAGGGGAACACTCCCATAGAAATTTCTTTTTGTGTATAACCTAAAATGTATTTATATTCCAGGCACATAGATAAGCAGCTCTAGATTTGACAGCAATATTTGAAATGAATAAATGATTATTTATTATTTACGTATCAGCGGTCTTAAAAACGATCTGTTTGACATTAAAACGGATAGTAAAAGCATTACGCTAGGCGGGAGTCAAATTACAGCTTGAGGCTTGCAAGGGTTTTAATCCATTACCACTGTATCTACTAAAGTATGTAATCAAACAAATGTAAGTAAAATTACAGATAAAATATATATTTGTATGTATATAATACTACAATAATATTTGTATTTTCTGATAGATGGCTCTACTTTTATCCCTATTTCATTGAAATACAATACAATCCAAACACACTTTATTGATTACACCACAAAAACAGAAGGATACACAAACACAGATAATTGCTTAAATTTAACGTGTAACAATCGGCGACCTTATCACTAAAAGCGATCTCTTCCAGACAACCTTAGGACGGAGAGGATAATAAGGAAGCTAGAGCTATGGCGGTGTAACTTACAGAGGAAATAATTAAGGTGAAATACTAATAATGAAAACAATAACGAACGAACAAAACTTTAATTAAATATAAATAAACGTGCATAATAATATACAATCTTATAAGGTTATAACTGTTCCTACCAGATTCATTATATCCAATGGAATATGGGAGTCCCACAAATCTCTATCTCAGGACGAGTTTCTTTTTGTCTACACTACAGACATACGATTATGGTCACTTTTATATAGGTAACTTAATTAAAAACCATGTGCGCTATTCACACGTGATAGAAGTAAAACCTTCAAAAATAATACCTACATGTATACAAAATACCACGGTTGTTATGATGCCTTCTCTCAAGCTTTGTACTACACATGCGCACACATACACGTATTAACACACGCGCATAATGCTTCCTATCTCATTTTCTCCTACGTTAAATCTTATGAATTTATGTGTCTGCCTCTTTTTACTGTCGCTTTTTCGTTTCAAATCATAACGATGCTAAAGAAGTTTTCACTTCTATAAAGCAGGTGAGATGTAATGAAAACGTCAGTATAAAGAAAAGGGAAAAATAAATACTTTATCATCTTTTTTGTGCGTATTAAGTATGATAATGCCATCCTGAATAATTCAACTGTTAAAGAAACAAATGCTTACTTTTCACGGGCCGGATAAACCCCAGGAGTTTAATCGGGTTAGGGACCAGGAATTCTTCCGTTCATTAGTACCAGTTGGCTTTCACTACTTCATTTATGAATAATAAATCAAATCAGCTCGTGAATGCATAATTCATTCAACGATATAATGTCACCTTCTACACTAAACTAACTGATAGTTCTCCAACGATTTCGAAGAATTCGAAAGAAATTACAAAAGTCTGTTCATGCTGATATAAGTAAAATTTAATTAAATTATGAACAATTTGTAGTAAACAATATATACTTTAGAAATTCCAATACACGTAAGTTTTTTTAATAAACTTGTGGAAGTCGCTTTACTTTACCCTAAGTTTAAGGATAATTTATCTTAACAATGTATTTGGCGTAGCGTGATCTATGTATTCACGTGAACTGAAACATTAAAGTGAATTAGGAGAACATTATTATTTGTTATAAAATGAGAAAGTAATTACTATTTCACTATAACCGTGTATCACTACAAATTAGATCGAGTTGGTATAATCATTTAGGGACGCAAACTCGCTTATAAAACTAGAATTTCGCTCTGTTAATAGATAGTGACGAATATATTTTCTTCCTAAAGTTCTGAAGTTAGTGATGAGAAATTAAAACGCCATTTACTTCACAAAGTGGATAGGCCCAACCTCGATGTTGGTGTTTTTCTCTGTAACTATAAAAATCATGAGTCTTTTTTCTATATAGCTACTTTCTCTGTAACATATGGTGTAAAAGTTTTCTCTGTATCGTTCTCTTTCCCTCTCTCTTTCTCTCTGTCCCTCTTATACATCATTGTTAAAGTTATATTATGGGGCCGCCCCAACTTCGCGCTCGTTAATATAATGTATGTTGGTTTAATTACTTTAAATGAAGTTTTAGAATGGTGAAAGAGTTTCTCAAATAATTTAATCAGTAGCGGTGATTACCCTTATTATATGACATAAATAACAATCTAATTTATCATATAGACAAACTTTATGTAGCTGCTCTCTCCTTTATATAATTTTTATCTTACCTATAAAATTCCGAATTTTACCCACACATTAATTTGTGCATAACCCCTGTAAAGCAATACTAATTTCAGGTTTAATAATTAAATCAAAATTCATATCACATCATTAAGATATTTGTGAAAACCAAATGAATATGCAAAATTGATTGATATTGAAAATACATTTATGTAGCTATTATTGACTTATTTAATTACGTATATTCATCCAAAACGTATTATGGGATATATATCAACCTTTTGATCCATTGTATTATTATGCTGAACTAACTAAGACATATTAAAACACTGAAAAATACATTTCATTAACTTTGCAATCAACAGAATTTCAATTCATTTTCCTTCATATCTAAGAAATGACATTTATTCTAAGAGTGGGATATATTAGACGCTAAACTCTCAAAAATTAATACGTAGAATCTGAAAATGTTGAAATAACTTCAATCATATTAAGGCTGGCCAAGATCAAGTCGTCTCGCCATATCTGTCTTAAGGAAGACAGGGTCACCGACCGATATTCGTCTATGTGTCTGATTTTCTAAGCCAACTAGTTATTTTCTCGATTCTTTCCTTATACGAGTATCAATCAAATAATGAGATGTGATGAAATAATAATACCAATTTACTATTGCAGCAATTTAGCTAAGTTATACATAACTTGGATATAAATAAAGCTTTTTTTCGTTAAAATATTGAGGCTAGGATCCAGGTGCAGACATTTAACGAATTTTAACCATTAACTTCAGTCGGAATGAAACTCATGCTTTTCACTATTCAGTTCGATTACGAACCTGGGACAAGTTAGGACTAGCTTGTGTCACTATATTTTTGACTCAGAGAACAATATAAGTAGGCACAACCTTTCACATAACTTTTTTGTGTCAAGTTATCAATTTTATTTTCTGTGGAAAAATTACCATTAGAGTCATTTACCGTCAGGTGTCCTATTTTGAATCGTTCGTGTCTAGCTCGCGTGCGAAATTCGCGTGTCTTCTTTTTTATTCACTGTATCAGGAGAAAGAGATGGCATGCGTTCCTCACATGCAAACTAGGCTCGAGTGATTTAGAATAGGGACCCCTGATCTATTAAGAAGAATTAAAGACGTAACAATTAAACAATAAAGATAATCTATTACTTTTCGGAAGCTAAATTCATAGCAACACCATACACGTTTTTATCAATGCCGAAAAGTAATATCGGTGTAGTCGCTAAATTATTCGATTTAATTTCGATAATCGTAGATGCTTATGTTAGCAGCAGTATTCTTGTAGGTGGAAGTGCGGCCTCAATAACAAGTTGCGTGTCAGACTTATTAATCTAATCGACTCGCAGTACCGAAGGTTAGTAACTAATTATTACCAAGAAATACGTCTTAAGAGAATTATCGCGTACGACATTTTTCAAGTCCAAATACTTTAAAATAAGGTATTTGGTTCTTATAAAATTTTAAAACTTAAGTAAGATACTTTTGGGTTATAAGTTTAATATGTTAACAGACAACATTTCCTAAATAATAAAATAAGTAATGATCACTTTCATTTCTTCTTCTGATTATATTAAAATAATATTAAATAATAAAATAAAATTGTTCGTTTCTAAAGTATAATAAACAGATTTCTTAGTTTAATGTTGACTAAAATTGGACTTGAAAGTTGGATGCGGCGTTAACTCTTACGCAATAAATATTAGTCTCAAATAGTTTAAAATTGATAGGAATGTAACTGATGTAAATTGAGATCATTATCAAGTCTATTATTTGTCCCACTGGGACACGGTCCTACCCTATGCATGAAGAAAGGAGCAGAAGAATGGGCTATGGTGCTTATTGGTGGGTATTAACGACTGCAGACCCAGTAATCTAATGACTGAACATAGATAAAAAATTAAGTAAAGACTTTAAATTCAGGCCTTTCCTCCTTAGAATTAAGGGCTATAATACAAATATTGTTTAAATACGATAGTAAACACATATTTACACTTAAGCCACTGATGTCCGACCGTTGTGAAAGTTGGCTTACCTCTGCAATCCTATGCCAAACAACCTTTTAAAGACACTTAAGGCTAGTTTATATCCACATTTGTATCTTTTTTTTATATTTTAAAAATTCAGGGTCTGTTCAGACGATGACAAATGATGATAATTAATCATTTTTTGTTTTGCATTTTGTTTGCTCACTTATATGATAAATATTAATGAAAATAAATACAATAAACAATCGAGACGGCTCACATATTCGTTCTCAGATTGTTTTAATGTTAGAAAAAAAAAATTTGTAGAAGTGTTTTTATAAAAAAAATATATCATTTTAAATAGAGATCACTTATCCGATGACTACATTTTTAAAAAAGTTGCCTGACATGTACTATTGTCGAGCTTCTGAAGGTTCTGGAATGCAGACCACGAATTGGAAGAGTCAATGAGGGCAGGACTCCCACCATTTCGACGACGAACACCTATATTAAGGGCACTTTACTTACGGCTAATCGCATGCCCCGTCTTCAAAGACAGAAGGGACACTAAAGCCCTCTACAGCTCCCAATACAAAATTTTAGCTATTTATTTATAAGCTTAACAAAAGCAACTTCGACAAATTTTCGCTCTTAAATCAAATTCCCTGTTTTGAAAACTGCATAAGTAAAAAATCTCATTTAGATATCTTTCATTATAAAATTTCTAAAATTAAAACCGAACTGGTAAAAAGATTAGTCACTAAGTATTGTTCAGTACCTCTATATGTACTTGTATTATATATATGTAAAGTAGAGTTTTAAGATTCTAGCAGACTGTATTTTACTTTTGCATGTCATGGCAACCTATACTATACCTAGCTAAAAATGTATTTTATTCATGTAAGGTGATTGCCTTGCTGGTTGTCCTTAAATAAATGAACAAAAAATCTTCTATCTTTCGATGCGTTCTGACTTCATGCGACACAATGGCTACCCGAGTATGCATTTCTATTATGTGCGTAAAAACGCATTCGATCTGATTTGATCACATACCATTGGCGATTTATATCTTAAGGCATAAATTGCGTGTACGGCGCAAATCGGCGGTACGTAGCGACTCTTTTAAAATACGATGAACATCGAAGATTAGATCTTTGCAGATCCAGTGATCCCTTCTGAAGAAGCTTTCTAAGGGCCTTGGATACTATAACGGCAACGGTTTCTTCAGCAAACACGTTCTCAACCTCTGGAAACAGATAATCAACAGAGAACTTAGTACGAAATACGAATTCACGCAGTTAATGCTCGATTTCAAGAGAGTTACAGATTTTTATGATAATTCGTAGTTCCTGATCGTTACCGCTAGGGGCGCTAATACAAACTCCATCGCAATACAGACGATATCAAATACCAACGCTTAAAGTAGCACTATCGCCTCTGGTCAGCGCGTGCGAATACTAGCTCGTGCGTTCTATCTAACACAAGCAGTGAGAATTAATACACGTGACTAAGATATCGTTTTATTAGGTGGGCTTAATTAAGCTTAGGACAAATTAGTCCCAAGAAATTTACTTTATACTGAAGTTATGGTCGTTTAATCTACTTTAATAGCGGTTATTACTATCTTAAGCAAATATTATTGGAAAAAAACATCTTGTCTTACACTTTAGGTGGGACTTGAACTCACAACCATTCGCAAAACGGACGCTTGTTATTCTAATTAAGCTACCCGGCAGACTTGTTGAATTGTTCCAAGTGTAAAACTGAATGTAAGCGCCCACTCATCATGTTTTACTGTTTTGTTAACTACCTACAACATCGAATACAATATGTACTTTTACAAGAATATTACATTCGATAATGAAACTATCGATAAAAAGAGACCTTTGTAATATTTATTTATTTATTGTTACTTAAATATTTAACTGCTCAGTTTAATACCATGTGGTGTCGAGCAGAGTAAAAAAACACAAATCACACTTATATATTATCAAAAAATTTAATTATAGATAAAATTGGGAGCCTTGTGTTGTCTTAAACAATAGCGATTCTCCGTAATCTGTGTATGGTTGTATTGAGAATTACTACTGTTGCTGCAAGATCGTATTTCAAAAGACTGCGTAGAGTTCGCTGAACTGATATGCCTCACGCTTATAGTGTTCGTTGTATCAAAACAAACGAGGAAAGTTACAAAATAATCTTGTGTTGTTGAGGTGAATTGATTACTTTGTACAACTTTTCTTAAGTATAACTTCTTCTTCTTCATCCAATACGGGCGGTATCCGCAACTCGACGACTTTGAGCGCCTATTTTGCGTCTGGAGGATGTTTGTTTGTTTATTCCAGCCATCCCAGCTCCGCTAGGAAAGCTCCAAGTCCTTCACCTTGGTGAGAACTTCCCGTAGACTGCCCAGCGAGCCGAGATGTTTTGCCCGGTACTGTGCCACTCCTTCACATTCCATTATGACATGGGTGGCTGTTTCTTCCACTTACATGCATCCTCTGCATAGAGGGCTGTCGATGATACCTAAATGAAAAAGGTGCCTGTTAAAGTTGCCATGACTAGTAATGGCGCCTGTTACTAGGCGCAGTTTAGTATAACTTAAATGTGAATACGCAATAGTGTGAACCCAAAAAAAAGTTTCAGCTTTTTATAGTAAAAAAAAAACTCGTTCTTTAAAAACCACTTTTAATAAATGTAATATGACTCTTATCTCAAAGTGACTATTCCATATTTGTATTCACTAGTAAACTAATACGAATGTTTTCGAAGATATAAATTTCTCATATCGAGTTTTCTGATAGAATAAAGATATTACTTTTGTGTGATATTTCAATAACCTTCAAACATAAAGACATTGGAAGACTCCCCGTTGAGATTTTATCACTAGTAGCCAGGGGCGCTGATCTGATCCCTTTCAAAATATGAGCTTAATTGTAAACCAAGAATCATAAAGATTGGTTTGTTTAAGTGTTTGAATTAATTCGTTAAGTTAAACATTAAGATTAGAGCTGCTTAGGGCAACCCGTATCACAATATTATTACTATTTTGTATCAACTCCGTCGAAAATACGTCTGGACGCAAACTTTTCCCGAAAATAGGGGAATTTGGTTATGATCGCTACGCTTGGCAGGAGTATTGGAGATCGTAGTAAAAAACCATAACTCGGAAAACGCTGGTGCCCACTTTGTACCCAACGGGAGGAGTATGGTAGTTACTTCCAGTATTATTAGTTGCCTTTTGTGATAACCTTGTCAGTGAAGTTTTGGTGCTATTCTACTCTGCCAGACGCCAAGCAAAAAAGACCACGGCTTTTTTTTAATTACTCATTAAATATATTGTGCAAACTCTAAGCTTGATTAAAAACTTTTTGGGTTAGGAAACTGAAAAAAGAAACTGCCAAATAGTTCGAAAATGGAATCAGTTTTTTTCGTTTAAATCTTTTTTTCTACCATAAAACATGTTTGGTTTTACATTTACAAAATACATTTTTGGCCACCGCGATTAAGCGAAGTACGGCGCCATCTCTTATTACAATTTGGTACTAATAATTATAAATATTTTCAATACAAGTTTTTAGTAACTTTTATAATATTTATTATTGATATTATATAGTATGGCTTGTAGATATATTATCCATAATTAAATTCAACTAGTTAAATACGAAAATAATGGTAGATGTCCCTTTTTAAGAATATAATAAACACATCAATTTACGTTAATGCTGTAATTTTATTGTGTAAAATTAATAAAGAAGATTGTGTTTTTAAAAATCGCAGATGTGGGTTTAGAACCTCAATAGCCTAGCGGATACGGAATATAGACTTGGATTCGAATCCCACTTGGGAGAAATAATATCAATTCATTTTTTTCCATATATCTATTTGGATTTCGGATACCGCTCTTTGAAAAATATATGTTTAAGATTCTGGTTTTAAATGTCTTTATCGTGATTACCACATCCGCCTGTGTGGTATCTGATGTAACATGACACCGTCTCAACTACATTTTGTTTACGGCAATCAACCTTATTTCTTATAAAAGGTTTAATATACAATACAGTAATCGGATGGCCATTGTTCCCTATGATATTAATTGTTTACAACCGATTTTCCACCTTATTTCTTTTGTATACGTATCTCAATCGAAATAAAATTACACTATGTTATAAGATGATGATAAACTATTCATTAAACGAAGATGACTGGCATTGATATGCTAAGCGAAATACTTCTATAGCTTCTATAGCGAAATATATCAATTAAAAAAAAATTTTTTTTCAACCTATTCAGCCACCAATTATAAATGCAGTATAAAAATAAATTATCCATATTTTTTGGTTATATTGATGTGCTGATTTCATATCATTAATTTACTTTTTTAATTTACAGATCCTTGGCTGAATTGGAAACTTTAGATTCTCGCGGGTAAAGTAGACTTCGTTCTTCCTCCTTCCTAAGGGTTCATACCTACTTTATTTTCATCAAAATCAGTTCTGAAATCCAAATAGAGACAGTTTCTTTAACATTTAAAATATTAGTAATGATAAACGTTATATACTTATCCTCATTTTCCTAATATGAAGAATATAATATCTGCCCGATTTGTGTAATAGGAAACGATCTATCTATTTTTTTTATTTCCGAATATTTATAAATTAATACCAACTGCAGACGTCATCAAACAACGTCACCGGCGGCCGAGCACTGACTGACTTTGTTTACTAAATTCTGCAAAACATAAAATCCACTGGCGTCATCGTAGCCCTGATAAAATTATTAAGTACGTAGTTATAAAAGATAACTTTAACTTTACTCCAACTAGTAGCAGTTTGGTTAGTTTTTACATTTGGTGTTTTATAAAATTAGAGCTGATATATAATTCTTTTGTAGCTACTAAAAATATTGCAAGATCTAATTTTAAACTTAATTAATTAATCATACCAATATTCATATTTTTCTAGAATTCAAATTTAACTACATACTTATTTATATGGTAGAGACACGGTATAACATAACAAAAACTCGCTGTAAAGTCCTATAATCATTTCATTGCAAGGGGTATGTTAAATATTAAGGAACTAGGAGAACTAAATTAATAAATAAAAAATCAATTATTTCGATTAATTCTAAAATGGATATTTTAGTATTTCAAAATGAATTTTAATGCAACCCAATTATCAATATTCTCCGCATGATGTCAGCCAATTTCACTAATTAGCCGATCATTAAACATCGTTATCTCACCTGGTTATCTACCAAGTTAAAATCGTACAAACTCAATGTTAATAAAGTAAAGAACCATTGCTGCAACGTCCGGCCAACACACAGAGGAATTCATGATAATAAATTGTTGGCCATTTACTTAATCTGCAATCGTATACCAGTCAAGGTAACTGCCATTAATTTTGCTAACCCTTATCATTAAAGAGGGGTAAGCCACAGAAGATTTACACAAACACACATTTAGAGCGTTAACAAGTAACCACGGTTTTCAGTGAAAGTGTACGGTGTCTAAAATTGAAGTATATACTCTTAGTATTTGTCGATTTGCGTAGTGGTAGATCGGAATAGGCAAGGCAAGGAGGTTATCAGGTCTAGACCTGATAACCTCCTCGTGTACCTACCTCAAACGTATGATGGGACGATGACGAACTTGGGGCGGTGCACCCTGGGCGCCTGTGTGTGAAAATTTTTCGGAGATTTTATATAGAGGAGGCTGATAATCCGACGCAAGGGCCAAAGGAAAATTCCAATATCGGAACCACTTTAGAGCGGTTGGGGAGGGGATAGTTTTTAAAAATGTTTGCAAAATAGTGCTTGCAGCCGTGGGTAGCAGATACCTCCTTGGACCTCATTTGAAGCAAAGACAAGATAAGCAATAGTCAATCTTATAATATTAAAAGAGCGGAAATCTTTCGGACAGTACGAATGCTCAATGGGGCTCTAATTTTAAGGCGGTAATCCCTGCTCTGAGGTTTATGGGCCTTATTGCTAGCTTGGTGCTTTTTAAATGGATGTTGAAAAAAATCCCTTGGGATGGCAGAAATAGTTTCTGCAGACCATGGGAAGCTTGACTTAGCTCACTTACTTAGCTTCAGTAAATGCCGTTACCGCAATCGCGATACCGGCATATATCGGCACAAAGCATATCGAAGGCCGGAATAGCTAGCGGGAGAGGGCCACGTTATATTTTTATTTTCCAGTGCAAAAATACGCGCAATACTTTTTCCACTAGTAAAAAAGGGCGCGATAGGCAATATGTATTTCATTACACATATAAGAAAAGTACATTAATACAATTACTGCAATATAATCAGAGTTAAAAGCATTTGCTCTGTCAAAATGATATTGACTTCTAAATTAATGTTTGAATGAAGAACTAAACCAACAAACACACTAACATATATACCTAAAAAATTTTTTTGGCATGGATGGTATATATATACATATATATACATAGACCACTTATCAGCGACATGCTTTTTATTTACAAATGAAATATTATATAACAAAAACACCAAATGAGTTTAAATTTAACACATAAAGAAAATTCCACTTTGATAGATATTTCTGTGAGATAAAAGGAATCCTGTTGGATCAACATGTTACGTAAAAAAGATACGTGTTGATTATGATAATGATAACAAGTCTTACCGAAGACTGCTCCATACGTTACGACAGGTAGACGTCCAATCTTTATATCCAAATATAGGCGAAATACCAACAGAAAGAAAAATACATTTTGTAGATGAAATACACAACTTCATTAAATATAATTGATATGATAGGTTGTAAAAAAAGTGATATCGCTGGCACAAAAGGTATTTCAAATAATTGGCTCTCTCGAAAACAATTTAGATATTATCTCATAGAGAGATATTAATTATTTTCCATGTCGTATCCGGCAAAGAAAAGGTTTTTTATTCCCCTATATTTAAAATTTTGCTACAGAATTGTCCAAAAGTGATATATAACAATCTCGCGAGATTTCTTTCTTTTGTTTTCACCCTTCGTTGATGGTGCTTCAGACTGAAATTTCAAGAACCCACTTTCACTAACTCAAACTTGAAATGAGAAGCAGTGATTTCATTATCTTTATTATTTTGTTTTTCTCTATGGTACGGTACATCAAAAACTTTTAACGATACTTTTTGGCCATTACGTAGATACGTGCTGTCATTATGTACGTCCATGACAGATAACGTTACCCACCTTGGCGTGATATCGGAAATCCTTGGGATCGCTATCATATAGCAAACATATGTTATTGTCTAGTGAAATTCAAATAACGTGATAAAATATCCAAATGAGTATCTTGAACCACCGAAAATATTTTCAGCTATTTCACTCACATTGGATCCTACAGTATTTGACAATATGTAATAGCCAAGCTTACCATTTGAGTGGCATTCAATTTGCCTAAAATATAATATAAATTGCAGGTCAGGTTAGATATTTTTAAGCATTACCAGATAGAAAGCTCTATAAAGTTATGCCAAAAGTTTAGGTGCCAAATTACAAATAGGGCTAAAAATAATTCAACGATCCAATATATACCTTAACTATACCATTCGTAGATCGCTTTTTCACTGTAACTGCTTCATTAGCACGTCTTTTAATTTAATTAATAAAAGCTACTATGGTAAGTATGGTAGGTAAGTGCTACGGGTAGATGGCGAAATGAAAATTATGAGCATGTTTTAAAATTTTCTTAAAACTTTTTGTTAAAAAATAGACGCATAAGATAAAAAACAAAAAAAAACTATTTTAAGAAAAGTAAAACCCTACAAAAGTACAAAATAAGTTACAAAGATTCGAAAAAGCCTTGAAAACGATGTTTTAAACGCAATGAAGATGTTTATTCTTCTACATTATAGATACAAGATGTGACCTTTTACAAAGCACACAGTCAATGGGTCAGGGAAATGACGGTCTAAAGTCAGAGGTGAATGACCAGCGTTCAGTAACTGCGAACATAAAGGAAATATAAATCATTGATAAAAAGTAGGAAACAAATCCACTATTAAATGCTAAAGTAAACTTGAAAAGTTCATGGAGTAAGTTATTTAGTAGGTAGGTAGTATCGTATTCATTCACTTACCACTAATAGGGGCGTACCTACTTCAAAATTTATTTTACATTTTGTTTCATTTAATTTTGTACCTAAATTATAAAAAAAACATTCATTCACATGATAAAACTTTATACAGTCGTCTTCACCGTTCGTTCTGTCCTTTGGACAAATACAATTAGGAATTAATGTCATCTTGTCACTATGTGCACAATACACCCCGCAAAGTGCCCATCTATGCTTCATTTACAATGCATTCTTGTTTCTTGCACCGTATTCAACTTTCACTCTCGCATGACAGCAGTTAAGAAATACGTCTTCACACCAGCCTCTACTCTTTCAGGCGCTTGACGCACGACCTAGACATCACTTTGCTTTATTTATTTTTTTATTATTTATATATTCCTGTATGTTATAAGGTAACGACCCAATATTATCAGCTCAGAGATTTTTCAACGTCGATTGACATGGACTATTACAGTTCGGACGAGAACTGTAATTTCGAAAGGAGACGTAAAAAACAAATGCAAGTAAACAGAACATAATAGAATGAAAAAAATATTATTTCTTTAAAACACGTTATAAAGAAATAATCATTATATATAATATATAGCTTTAACTATGTCTAAAGTCTGACAATATTTGTAACATGCAAATAATTTCTACACAAATCTTAATGTAGGAATCAATAGATTTTAACATAATTTTCTAATATTCATTATAAATATCACATTATATTTAAAAAGGAAGAAGTTATGAATGTTTACTAACAAGTTTAAAAATATATGACGAAGCACATTTTGTATAGTATTAATCAACATTTTCTTTCAATATTTTCATATCATAGATGATATATATATGTCGGGGTGAACGTCAGGATTTTGGTCCGAACCTTCCGATATCATATGGGCAGAGTAGAAATGGTGCACTGAGAAGATGTTGTAATTTTTGGACACAGTATTAAGAACTACGTAGCACGTAACAAACTTGTTATTATGAGGTACTTAGCGAAACGTAGGACAGTTCCGTGATATAGATATTTATATATTATGAAATATCTATTTTTATGATATTTCATATTATAGAATACTAGAGTATTCTGTCATAAGCACGGGCGTAGCCAGGGGGAGGGTTTTGGGGGTTCAAACCCCCCCCGAAATGTTTAGATATCAACATCAATAATATCAAAAGCCAGCGGCATAACTTATTTTATTACTAATTATTACACTAATAATGTAGATTTATAATTTTTATATTTTTATGCATTTTCAATGCGATCTTATAAGATAAATTATTATAATAGAAAAATACTAGAAAAATCGACTCGGGTCACAAGTGAATCTCAGGCGGGAATTCACTCCCGCCTGAGATTCACTTGTGACCCGAGTCGATTTTTCTAGTATTTTTCTATTATAATAATTTACTAATAATGTATTTTGGATTCGCCCTCTACCACCCGCCGCCGCCCGTCGTCATTCAGTCCGTACGCTAAACCTTGCGCGGGCACACGCCGCAGGCGTCTGGGACATTATCTGGTGTGTTACCTGTAAATTTTGCGGTCAGTTCTGAAATTGAAGACGCAATCTTTATGTATTCGGCAGGGCTACCCGAAAGAAGTTCATTCAGTCAAAATAGTATCGGGAATGAATGATTTGGTGATGATTTATTTATGGTCCAAATTTAAATTTTTGTTTTTTTTTGTTGTTGTTAGATTGGCACAACTGTTTTCCATTTTGGCGCGGAGTTAGAGTTGCATCTGTTATTAATATAAAATACAGTGCTGTTTTTAGTTATATCACATCTAGTGTGTATTGCGAATTTCATAATGGACAAAAATATCGAACAAAGTGTTTGTCTTAAATTTTGCATCGCCATGGAATTTCGTGTTGGAATCACTGAAAATGTTACAGAAGGCTTACGGTCAATCGACTTTGTCAAAACCACGTGCTTATGAGTAGTACAAACCGTTCAAAAGCGATCGAGATGTGATGAAAGATTTGCCTCGCTCTGGTAGGCCATCATAGTCTGCAACTGAAGTTAACATCGCAAAAGTGAAGGAAATAGTGACTGAAAATCCTCATTTAACTATAAGAGAAATAGCCGCCGAACTTTTTGTATCTCACGAGTCGATCCGTACCATTTTAACTAATCATTTGGGTATGAAACATGTTACCGCTCGGCTAGCCCCAAAGACCTGAATTTTCTCCAAAAACTCAATCGCATGAGAGACGCTGAGGACATCCTAGAACGAGTCAATTCCAACCCAACATTCATGAAACGCCTTGTTACTGGGGTGACGAGACGTGGGTTTACGAGTTTGACATGCAAACTAGTCAACAAACTTCGGAATGGCGCCTTCCAACTGAACCGAATCCGAAAGAACCACGCCAAAGTCGAACAAAAGTCAAAGACATGGTGATTGTTTTCTTTGACTATCGCGATGTTGTGCACTCGGAATTCTTGCCGGGAGGTCAAACGGTAAATAAAGAATATAATTTGCGCGTTATGCAGCAAATTCGACGAAAAAGGCCAGATTTGTGAAAAGAAAATTCTTGGATTTTGCACCACGATGATGCGCCTTCGCACAAGGCAATGTGAACGAATTTCCACATCGAACGAACGAACGAACCATCAAGCAACCACCATATTCACCAGATATGGCTCCAGCCGACTTCTTTCTTTTTTCTAAACTCAAATTAAGTACCACTTCGTGGCACCCGTTTTCAATCGGTAGAAGATATTAAGGAGAATTCGCAGCGAGAACTGAACTCAATTCCGGACACAGCGTTTAAAAAATGTTTTAATGATTGGATTATTCGTTGGCGTAAGTGTATGGTTACTGAAGGAGCATGATAAAATAAATTTGGATGAATAAAAAACATTTTGTATATTATTGATCTTTTCCCGGTACTTTCTTGACCATCTGTCGATAAAGCAGAACTTGAAGTGTGGAAAGCAGCTATGACTATCACCTCCCCTACTCCAAAGTCTGCTTTGGAATGCTTAGATAAGTAAGTCAAAAATTATATCCAAATATTAACACGTTGTTACAAATATTGGCTACCATACCTGTTTCCACTGCTACACCCGAAAGGACTTTTTCAAGCCTACGGAGACATAAAAACTACTTGCGGAACACAACGAATGAAAACAGACTGAACGGCTTGGCTCTCATGAATATTCACTATGGGATAGAAATTGATGCGAATGAAGTAGAGGATATATTTAAAGAGAAAAACAGAAGATTAATTCTGTAGTACATATGTAATCAAATCTGTTTCTTTTTTTACATATTTTATATTTTTCATATAATATAAAGGCATGCACTTTCAGTAGTTTTATTTTTTTGAACCCCTCCCCGAAACTAAAACCTGGCTACGCCCGTGGTCATAAGTACACATACTTGATATTATAGTGAGGTCTCGGTAGCTCGATTGGAAGAGTATTTGCCCGGATATCCCTATCCAGGGACATGAGTTCGAGTACCAAGAGATAAGTTGAATTTTTCTTTTAATATTTTTTTAAATATAAAAATCTACCACTTAAATGATATAGTAACAACAAATAAAATAATTAACATTATAGTTAATAGTACAAGTAAAAATGAGACTAAATATAAATTATTTCAATGAGTTATTTTAAGTATAAAAACCGAAATAGTATCTGAGTGTTTTTTTAGAAAATGCGTTGCTTACCAACAAGATTCGTAGAATATGCAGGTACAATTCCGTAAAATAGAGTCAAGGCGAACCGACGGAAGACAAGTGTGCAGTAAACGTGAATTTCATTAAACTCAAATATTACTCAATAAAAGCCGCTTGAATTTTGTTGTATTTCTTGTAAACAAGACAAATCTTTACATTAAAATTTATAATGTAATTTAATAATAATTTAAACACAAAAAACACATTAATGTAATTGATTGTTATAATTGATACACAAATTTCTAAACATGTATTAAGAAAGCCTAATAATGTTAATAATTGGTACCTTATTGGTTTATCTAAAGAATATTAAAGTTGCCAATATATAGTTATTGCCAGTTGCAGAAAAATAAATAAATTCA
This sequence comes from Calamotropha paludella, assembly GCA_927399485.1. NCBI lineage: Eukaryota > Metazoa > Arthropoda > Insecta > Lepidoptera > Crambidae > Calamotropha > Calamotropha paludella. The sequence goes on along the minus strand of OV656814.1, from coordinate 6,329,906 downwards.
GTATGCATTGGTCAGTGCATAGTACTTACCACAAGATATTGTATAGGTACAGTCAAAGACAAACTTCAACTTGCTTAAACATATAAAAAAAAGTTTAATTTCTTGACTTGATTTGGACGGTATATCTTAGGATTTCATACGAGTTGCCATCGAACCACCTGAAAGTGGAATTTTATGAATTGGTGAATGACAATTTCTTATTAGAAAAGAATATAGATGATAATAATTTCTTTACATACATATCTAACATATAAATTTTAAAAAAATTTTATAAGCCAAGCATGATTTTTCAGAAAACATTACTTTTACTATCAAATAATATTAAGCAATTTTTGTTTCATCAATAATAATAGAAAAAGGAGTAAAGTATGCCCTCAAAACTTCTCTAGACGTTTTATTCACGTTTCCATGCACGACCTTTTTTGATAGCTTTTTCGACTGATTCAATGCACTTGTCCGATTCTTTGAGCTTTTGAGGGAAGAATCCTTTGTCAAAAGGATGGTCGTATCCAGGAGCGAAACGTCTAAGTGTTATTAATTAGTTTTTATGTTCTCATATAGCGACCATTCGTTATTCGTTAACTATTGGTAGAAACATTGGCTTTTTTTTTACTGCATGAAAATGAAAATAACTTTATTCAAATAAAAAAGGTTGTTTTAAAACGTCCAATATTTTTACCTACCACCCATTCAGGACGTCTTTTAACTAACAAGAAGAATAAGCGCAAGAAACTCGTAAGCTCTAACAGAAGTAACGACATTTACAAGATATAATTAAAAAAACAAATTTCGAGTATAAAAGCCAGTATCACTACACTTCATATTATGATTATCATAACCAAAATACTTAAAAAAAATCCATAATTATTATATCTATAAAATAGTTATAATAAATAAATCTTCATCTCAGTCTAAAAATGTCCACTGCTGGCCGGAAGCCTCCCACAAAATGACAGGTAGGAGATCACTGTAATAGACCATAATTCGGAAATAATTCGGAAAACATTGCAGCCCATTTCATGGTCAAAAGACCCACATTTCATGGTCAAAGGATCCACATTTCATGGTCAAAGGTGCACATCATTTACATTATGTATGGTGTGTGTGAAGGGTTGGTGCTGTGTACTGATAGTGATCCCTACTTATTCAACCTTGTGAGACCCTAATATGGAAGACAAAGAAAGACTATATTATCAACTTAACCTATCTTACAACTAGCTATGAGTTATCTTTTATCTGTTTGGACAATTACTTACTACTTATTTAAGTAGCGAAGAATTATTTGATTAATTAGTCCTAAGTTAGTGTAACAATTACTTTCATCGTTGTATTTGCGGTCCCGTATACCATATATTTGACTTTGAAGTGGCTGTATGAGGGAAGTTGACTTCGTAGAATGGAAAAGTACTCCTGCGCTTTAGGTTTGCTGGTCACCATTAATACCATTGTTGCAGCAGTCGAAATTTTGACAATATTTTTGTTAGCGATATCATTGTAATTGTATAACATCCCAATATATTTAGATACACGATAGACGAGTTAACCCAGTGCCTATTCACCCTGACTTTATAAACGGATAGGTAATAAGTACTCGGAAATACAAACGTTATAATTTCTATACATCCCTACTATTCCTACTAATATTATAAATGTGAATGTAAGTTCGTTTGTTATGCTTTCACGCAAAAACTACTAAACCGATCATCATGAAACTTCATACATATATTCTTGGAGGTATTAGAAGTAACTTAGGTAATATAACTTAACTTTTTAACATAACTTTTTAATTAAAACAAATTTTCGGGCGAAGCTCCGGGTACAAGCTAGTTTATAATAAAACTACTGATGTTAGAAGTTACTTTAATAACAGACATGTTGACATAAATATTCACATGATAAACGTGAGAAATGCCAATATAATAAAGTAAGACTGTTGTAAGTAAAAGTTCTTGGTTTTAGTCTCACAAGTGAAAAAAAGTTCTTATTCAATTGCTTTTTCCCAACAAACGGGTGTGTCGACCTCAGCGTCCTCTCTATCACCCCCATGAGTTATGGGTGCTATAAACAAGAGCCACACCTCGATGGTTAGTAGATATATATTTTTTCTGTGTTAAGACTGCAATACTATGCATACAAGAGCCAAAAGGCACACTATTTCTCAGATACATAACTTATGAATTAAATAAGTTATGTGAGAGGACTGTTCTAATATGTCTCATTTTACACGACACAAGTATTATATAGATAGATGAAAAGTAAATTTGGATGTATAATTTGACTAATCCAACAAACTACTTTCTAAAATTCTATGAATAATATTAAGTAAAATAGAACTTTATGATAACATTCAAATAATATGTTCAAAGAGTTTATTTCCCATAAAAACACTCGGTTTACACAAAATAAGAAAAACATTTTTTAATCATACGAATATTGGCTTATGGCTACATCGAAAGCAACGGATTCTTAAAAACAAAAACTGACCAGAAACGTATACACAAAGAAATTCAAATTTTCCTTATGTCACATTTAACGATTAAAATTCTTGTTGTCACAACCCAGCTGCTAAATCACCAAAAATCCACTCGAAAAAAATGTGTGGTATCAATTCCGAGCCGATATGTTTACTGATTACATAATCAGACAACATAAATAAATATTCAAATTAAGTATAGCTTGTAATATGAATATTAGGTTGAGGGTAAATAGTAAAGGGCTAGAGCACTTGTCTCAGTGAGAGGGTACGTACGAATTCAGAAGCTGTTCTAATAATTATTTAATCAAGCTTTTTTGTTTTATGTCAGCATTAGTGCAGTTTATTTGTTGACATATCACACTTTCAGAATCACATTACGTATTTCCCCTAAACTATTTCCCCTAAATAGTAATAAAAATATTTAGTAAATAACAAGCACACCAACCTTTTATAATTTAACATTACATTAGTCACAAAATTAACTATATTCGACTGGATATAAACGATCTAACCTAACCTAACCTAACCTAACCTAACCTAACTGCTATCTATTGATAACACAATCGGATCTAAGCACGCATTTTATATACATTTTGACACAAACAAGTTACAACATCTTCGATGTTAGTTTATCAAATTATTATCTATACTTATATTATAGAGAGCTGATTTTGTAAGTCTGTGTATTATATGTGCATAGGGTTGCCGATTTCTTTTTCTACGAAAAATCAGTGGTGTTTTGGTCGGAGGCAGAATATGAACAGTATTTTGGTAAAATAAGCAGTTAGTATTTTATCTTTTATATGTTTTAAATACAACTTTTTGAACTACTTGCGCAATCATCAACCTACTGTTATTTGCAAAAAGGTTCATCAATCTCAGAACAGTTTTAACTGCTTGTCTGCATTCAGCGAAACATTTAAATCGTTTTCTACTCCGGGTAACAAGCTAAAAACAACTTATTCTTAATCGACAGCAAAAAGTATAACGGAGTGAAGATGATACTGTTTATAACCGTATAGATGTAACCCTATATGTGGAGGGAAATCACCGAAACCCGTGAATCTATTTCAAAAATTATTTAAGTTTTCAAATAAAAAGTGCATTGTATCCAGACGAAGGTATCGACAAATATAATTATGGCATTATACTTGATGGGGTCTATTGTTTTCAACTTAATTGTCAGTTCTTTACTTAACGAGCTAACGCGAGAAGTTTCATTGTAGTCGGTATAAGATAATAATCAGTATTACTTATCTTTTAAGTATAAAAATAAATATAATCATAAGATTCGCCTCGATATTAGTATTCACTATAATGTGTCAAGTCAAAAGAACCAGTATTTTTTTCATTTTTTTAACTTATTCTAAATATTTCTACCACAGTGTATTATTAGGTAGAAGAAAGACCGTTGAACTCAACAGATCGTGATTCGTATCGGCTATTCGTGATACTACGATCCTCTTTTCAAGCTTGAGGACAAATCTGACCCCAATTATCTCAGACCAATTTCTATATTGACACCTTTTAGCTGTAAGCTCATTTCTGTGTAAACAAACTATTACCATAATAATCAATTTGGCTTCATAAGGGGTAGATGCATAACAAATGCTGGAATTGTACTTTTGAAACACATTGGTGTCTGGGAGGGTATGCAATCTGTGTTTTTTCTAACCTCGGAGAGAGTTCAAAAACGTAGATGAATAATGGGTCAAATTCTCTTTCTTATATACATAATTAATTTAACAAAGAACTTATTGGGACAGTATTGTAGCATTACATTGACATTAACATCTCTTAAGTAACATCTCTTTAGTTTTTAAGACTGATATAGGCAATATGTTGTCTCACGATGCAGACGATGCTCGTTACAAGGTCGTTTACTAGTGATAAAATGTTCTATTTCACCAAAGTGAGTGAATACACCAATAAATGTAAATGGCGAAGCAGTAAATTAATAGATTCCACAAAATTTTTGGATGTCATGTCAAGTAGACCTAATTAAGGATAATATTAGGTTCCTTGAAATAGCAAGAATGGTTAACTTGTCCTTGTTTCACATTGTATTGTGTGTGCTGTAGATTCCCACAGCAATAGACCATCACATAGCATAGTAGCGGCTATGTCTAAGAATCTTTTTGAGAATTAGTTAATAATTATATTATTAGAGAAATTTAAGAAAGTTCTTAATGAAAAGAACTTATGAACAAAGGCTGTTACAATATTTTACTTTAACAACTTCTAATTAAAAATTTGTAATATTTCTGGTGCATTTTTAGTAGCGCTGATAGTTTCCTTAATTTAAAAAAACTCTTTAACACATATTTAGAAGGGGGAAGAGATCGCCCTTGTCGAGTTTCCTGAGGCTTCTCTTCGGTATAAGTTCGCCTGTTTGAAAGCTTACGAAGCCAACGCACAGTTATTGAGTCTCAATTAATGCATTGAAAGTGGTCATATTGAATAAAAAAAAATATCTCTTATCTTAGCAGGAAGATTGGAGATACCAGACCATAATTTGGAACATGCCGCTACGCATTTTATGGTCAACGGGAGATGAATGGTGGTTATCTCCAGTAGGTATCATTAATCACCTATCACGACACTTTTAAGTGTAAAGGGTTTGTGCTATTCTACTCCAATACATGAAACTATAAAGCAGAAATGACGAAGCCGGATCATAGTGTAGGTGAAACTTAGTAAAAATAATAATTATTAATCGATAGGAGTTAAATTTTATCAAGGCAGGCCAGTAAAATTTATATAGGTACAGGAAGAATGTATATACATATGTATAAATGTAATATAGTCGTTTCTTCGCGGCAAAAAAGTGGGTTTCGAAGAATTATTTCCTCACACCAAGACATTACAATCGCTGTCTATAATTTATAGATATTAATATTCAAAGTCTTTTAATATACCGGTTTTGGAGGTCAAGACGACTGCTTACAGTATTAATAACTTGTGTTTTGCAGAGTTCCCGCCACCGACGTCCACAAAAACTAGCCATATTTCTGTGACCTACAATAATAATTTGATATCATTAAGAATTTGACATTTCGTTTGAAATTACCACAAATATTGCATCAATTTGAGTCAGAGTTAATAAAATCAGTCAGATTATAATAATATATTCGTTTTATTCGTATAGATTATCCGTATTTTTCATAAAAAAGTATTTTGTCAATTATGCCTGAAAGAAGATTATTTTTTATTATTGACCTAAACCACACACACTGCCTCAGTGTTGGTTGAAAAATTATCATATTAAAAATGCGTAAAACATTCAATTAACTGGGCCATTTTCTAAACATAGACATTTGACAAAATTGCAAATGTTCTTAGTCTACAATGAGCACTATTATTCCGTTAAAATCAATTATTTATTAGTTCATAAACATACGTATTGTAAGATTTTAAGGAATGAACAGTCATGATTCACCTTACAGGTGTATGAACATGCATAATCTTATCTTGCTAAATTTATAACAGGTTATTTAGATTTTATAATTATTACATTGTCATTATGAAATAACAACTTAAATGAGTGAATTTGCATTTTTACATATATTGATGTGGTGTTGACTGTACAATATTGTTGTTATAAAAAACATGAAGTTAGCTGCAGTTCGAAATGACACTTGTTTACTAATTTACAACTACCAATTAAACGTATATATTTGCTAGAACAATTAACCTAAAACTAAAAACCTTAAAAAATATAGAATTACTAGCTAACCCGGCCACGGGTTGCGGTGTTATAAATTAAAATGATATCTATCCTATCTCCCAAGTTGGATCAAACTGCACACGGTGTACAAATTTGATCGGTTAAGTAGTCTAGGACTCCATCGCGGACAAACAACGTGACACGTAATTTATATATATTAAGATAACAAAAATATATAAATAAAAGGAGTCCCTTTAGGAAAGGTTCCGAAGATAATAGCAGTGTTGTTGTTGTTATTAGAAACTTTATGCTTAAGAATTTTCCATTTGAAATGAAACCATTTTATCGGATGCCAAAACTCGTTTATTTTTATATGAAAAAATCCTAATATTTCGACTTCTTTTCAGAAGCCGTGTACACAAGGTGACCAACACAGAACTTCTGAATATACATACCTACATAATATTTACATCTGGAATAATGTACTTTTTGTATGGTTAAATATGTTTTAAGTAAATTCAGTGGTTCTGGAGATAGACATTTAAAAATCCGCTCGCGCGCGATTCTCTTTTTTTCTCACTTTCTCTTTCTCTCACGAAAGCAGTGTTGCCAGATACCTTGATGTCTTTTATCCTTATTGCGAAGTACTTAAATTAAATCTGTATAAAGTCTACATCTTCAATATAAAAAATATATTATTTAAATAGTTCTTTGCAGCCAGTTATAAGGAAAAAACAAGTGAATTGTTATGATTGTGTTGTTTAAAAAATACTAACGGATTATTTAATTATCATCAATATATTTAATCAATTCAATCTGTATTAAAAAAGAATAACTGATATATGTAATATTTTTAATAAATTTCACTATTAATATATATATATATAAATATAAAAGTATATTTAATATATTTGCCATATAGGGCAAGACGCATATCTTAAGGGGAGCGTAAATAAAGCATTACCTGATAATAAATAAAACTCTTTGCACTTTTGATTTGTGCTTTAGATAACTATCTGTGTGACATAATAATCCAAAATAAAACAGAAATCTGTTTAGTCCCATTTGATTTTTTATAGCATTTTTAACGACGAGGCGTAGCCCGATGCCTGCGGCCAAAAGAAGCGTCTCCAGGGCAAAACTGATATACTAATTTAGTTGAAATAATTATTTGTATTCATCGCAAAAGTAACTGTTCTAAATAAGACGTGCAGTCCTCAAGAGTCCAACTTTTATACTGATAAACGCACACTAAACAGTAGTAATCAAGTTTGGGGCTTTAATTTGGTGGTTCTTCAAGGCGTCGCTTCTTCTTTTTTTTGCTGGGGCCCGCTAACTCTGCAATTTTTGTCTTTTTATCATTCCTCTTTTTAAAATTTATAGCTACAGCTTTGACACTGTTGATGTAAACACATTTGGTGTTTACCTCTCGTATTTGCGACCTATTTTGGGAAGCATCCTATGTGATTTGCAATGGTATTAGATTCACTGCAGACTTTGGTTAATGAACCCTCTGAACTAGCTGATTGTTCTCCCATTATATTATAGGACATGGTGGAAGTAAGCAAAGATATTGTAGAGATTTCAGTTTCCGTGATTAGTTGTGCTGAAAATTCAGATATTGCCTCTATAATAATTCTTTTCATTATTGTCACATTAAAATGTTAACATAAAAGAGATGAAGTGCCTGACCTATTGAAAGTTTATCACCTATGTGACGAAGGTCTAAAGAGGTCAAGCGGTCGAGGCATGATGAGCTGACGCAATTTCAAGTAAAAGCGGCTCAGTCATCGGTATAACTACCGAAGAATCATTTAAAGGGCAGCAAGTCATAGTAAGCGATGCACCATGGTATGAACTGTCGACTATTGACGGCGGAGTAACGTTAAAAGGACGTTTAGTCGAAGCAAACAATAAGTCATAAAAAGGACGGTTTGTCATAGTCGAAGGAACAAAAACGTGTTCCTCGAACACAATTAGGCACAGGGCCATATTATCTGTTTTTAAAGCCGTTACTTTCATTCGGAATTGCATGAATTTGTTTCACGCAAAAGATAGAATTTGTTGCGGTACTCTAAATTAAACTCTTTTTAACCCTTCAACAAAATTACCATCAAAATCAGATTAACCAGAATAGAAGCAGCCTAGTACTTGTAATTTTATTGACATTTATAATGCTACGTTCTGTTATAAGAAAATAATAAATTCAACAATATGTGTAATATCTTTTAAATTGGTATTCAGCGCAATTCTGTTACGCACATTAAAGAATCTAGAATGTTCCATTTATCTGAATAGGTACTTGTACTCCAAGGTCACGGGTTTGATTCAAATCCAAGAATTCTTAGAAACCTAGATATCTAAACAATAATCAGACGAATTTAACAGTTTGTTCATAATGAAGATTCAGTTCCTAGAATAGTTTTTAACCTGAGCGCTTTACTTGTTTATGTCGACTTCAGTGAACCTATGTCATCTTCATCGACAGCTTTTTAACATCCATACTGATGGAAGCCTACTTTATAGATAAAAACCACCAATCCGTGTTGGGCCCACGAAGTTGATAATAGTCAATCTTTCTTCAATGTTTATCAACCTCATCATCATCTCAGACGGAAGAAAGTTTCCACCTTGTCTATCGGGTCCCAGTGAACGATCATAATTCGAAAACGAAGCTGTTCATTTTCCGGTCTATGAGAGGTAGTATAGCGATTATTACCTCCAGTATCATGAGTCGCTCTTAGGATAACCTGAAGTGCAAAAAGATTGGTGCTTTTCTACCCTGCCAGACACCACACGGTAGTACCTTAGTATGTACCTACGAAAAATGAAAATGAAAATAAGTTTATTCAAATGCACTTAAAATAAATTATTTTGAATCGTCCAACATTTTTACCTACCACCCATTAGGAACGTCATTTAACTGACAAGAAGAATGGGCGCAAGAAACTCGTCAGCTTTAACAGAAGTAACGTCATTTACAATATAAAACGTCGTCACCATGCATAATCCACAAACACAAAAAAAATATTTTGTTATCACAATAATAGTTGTGTTATGATATCAGTATTTCGTTTATTACAACAAAGTCAACAAGTATGTGTTTTAAGTATCCCTGAACATTGCAATAACATACAGGGAATAAACGACAAATTTAAGAAAGCAACAAGATGTATGTTTACCTTACCTTTTTTCAACCCAGTGAAAAATCCTTTATGGATTCGACACGTCGCGTGTTGACGGCAGGTATATATTTGTATACTAGCTGACCCGGCCACGCACGCGGTGCTGTGTTATTTATCTTGTAATATTATTTTATTATAAATTAAAATAAAACCTATCCTATGCTCCTAAGTTGGAATAAATACGGCAGAATAAAAAAACCACTGAAATCAGTTGAGTAGTTGCGGAATTCATTGCGGTCAAACACTGTGACACGAATTTTATATATATACTAGCTGAACCGGCCACGCGTTGCTGTGCCGACTGCAGCGTCATCTGCCGGACTGATTTGTGAATCTAAACCATTCTCAGATCCCCTTGAACACACACAAAAAAATTCATTCAAATCGGTCCAGCCGTTTAGGAGGAGTTCAGTGACATACACACTCACAGAAGAATTATATATATAAAGATATATATATATATATACATGACTCTCCCAAAACTTAGCGCATGGATCGTAGGCAGAGCATATCCAAGAACTGAAAAACACTGGGACGTACCTCCTGTCTGGCGAAGTTCAGTGGGTTCGTTCGCAGCAATCGCCACTACAAAACACTACGGCAGAAGTTATATAATACCTTATATGACTGTTTTACCAAAAAAGTATGGTGACTTAAATCATTATTTACACTTAATCCCAATTAAAAGTCTATAATATATTGCAAAAAAAATAAACCATCATGACATGATTAATATACGAAATGAATAATTCATTTTATAAGAATGAATGGGAAATGGCCTTAAAAATGTGTATTTGGTTCACACTTCTTTACACACACTTAATTAGTTCACACTTAATTAACATAAGTTATTATTATGCCAACTGTCAATAACTACATTACAAATTAAACCTGTTATGCCATGGAATGTATATCATCAAATATAAGGTATATTTGACTATTGTTATATGAATTTGAAAACCAAAAAACAAATGCACATGCAAGGAAGAAAACAGTATTTTGTCTTGAAATGTATAATTATAATAAGTTAGAAACATTCTGAGGCCTGAACTTAAGTTCTTAAATGTGCAAACGTTTGCTACGTTACGACCACGTTTCAGTCGGTTACGTATCAAAGCCCTTAACACTTAATAAATAAGGTCTGAATCAAAATACAAACTAGTAACATATGTACATTTGTCAGTTACACTGATAGGTCCGACATGCTGGTTATCCTTACTATTATGTGGTGGTTTATGGTTTATGTTTATGGAGGTGGTTTATCATATAATAGAACTGTTTATCTCTCTTTCTCTCCCTCTGTCTGAATGTATCTCTCTCTTCCTCTCTCTCTATATATTAGGTCGGGGAAAAAGTCTTTTTGCATATGGTATGTACAAACTTGTAAAAAAATTTCTTTGGCTGTACTGTTTATATTTGGCTGGTTTTAGGTAGGTAGGTTGTGGTCATAGGTCGGTCAGGCTTCACAGACTGTGGAAAAACTGGCTTAACTCGCAATAAGGAGATGCTGTGTCTATGGTGGGATTAGAAGAGCATTGTTCATTATGACCTGTTATCGACGGACAACCATCGATTTGGATCTCTACTGCCAACAACTGATGAGATTAAAGCAAGAAGTTGAGAGAAAGCGGCCGAAATTAATTAAAAAAAAGGGTGTGGTCTTTCATCACGATAACGCTAGACCACATACATCTTTAGCCACTCAGCAAAAATTAAGAGAGTTTGGCTGGGAGGTGTTAATGCATCCGCCATATAGCCCTGACCTTGCATCTTCAGATTTCCACCTGTTTCGGTCTCTTCAGAATTCTTTAGGTAGTGACAGGTTAACATCAGAAAAGAACTGCCAAAACTACTTGTTGCATCTTTTTGATCAGTAGTCCCAAAATTTCTGGAGCAACGCGATCATGTCTCTACCTACAAAATGGCAGAAAGTCTACGAACAACATGGCACATATATACTGTAATTAATGTAAATTAACTTTGAAAAAAAACTCTTGAATTTTCATTTAAAATGCGGAAAGACTTTTTCCCCAATCTATTATATAGATATATATATATGTATATATATATTCCTTTTCTCATATTTATACAATAAAGCAAAGTAAATATTTTACAGAATTAATCGTCTTTGTATTTTTTTATTTGAGTTTGGTTAATCCTACCTGAGAGCTCGGAGATGTGGTTGATTTTGCAGGCGTATTTTAAATCTTACAGAAATATGGCATTTCGAATTCAAAATATTAAATAAAAATACATTTAGACATTATTTCTTATAAACATTAAAATTATACTTGATTATCAATCGATGCGTACACTACAGTTCGCAGTGTTATACCTATTGATACTTACGTATATAAAATCTAGCGGCCCGTCCCGGCTTCGCACGGGTCGATAATTTTTTTTATATTTTTTCTAGCATTAAAATATAGCCTGTGTTACTCAGCATGAATTTAGCTTTCCAATGGTGAAAGAATTTTTAAAATCGGCTTAGTAGTTTTTGAGTTTATTCATTGCAAACATACAAAAATACAAATCTTTCCTCTTTATAATATTAGTGTAGATTATACTGTGTAAGTCCCAAAACAATCATAATATCTGACGCGAAAATAAATTACGTTTTTTGTTTGTGAATAAATGTATTTAAGCACGGAACTACGTCAAACATACAAATATAACAATAGTGACATACCATACGTATCACGATAATGGATGATGCAAATTGTGTCTGAGTGTGGCTCCAAGCCAAAATAAAAGTCTAGACGTCGATTTATGAAAGTAAATTTATGTATTATCAAATATTATATCTGTAGAGCTGGCTATGTTGTCTTACTTAATAAAAAATAATTTCACTAGCGGCCCGCCCCGGCTTGGCACGGGTGGACAAAATTCTTTAATTTTTTTAGCATATTAGGCTATATTTAGTAGCCTATGTTACTCAGCGTGAATGTAGCTTTCCAATGGTGAAAGAATTTTTGAAATCAGCTTAGTAGTTTTTGAGTTTATTCATTGCAAACATACAAAAATACAAATCTTTCCTCTTTATAATATTAGTGTAGATAAAAAACCATATAACAAAAAAGTATGTACATAAAAGGTCTTGTGCATGATAGAGTATGTATTTATCTTACACTCTTCTTATACCCTACAATATCATGGACTTAAGTCTCTTAAAATGGCTTAAATCATTAGTTTATTCTGAGACAACATTTTTCAAATTGATACCTTTGTGCATTCAGTTACTGATGTTTTTGTTGTCAATTAATGGAACAATAGGTCTATTTGTATGTTTTATTCATAATCATTTGTGTTATCATGACTGTTTGTTTCATAAACTTATATATACAATTCTCGTGTCACAGCTTTCGTTCCCATACTCCTCCGAAACGGCTTGACCGATTCTCATGAAATTTTGTGAGCGTATTGAGTAGGTCTGAGAATCGGCCAACATCTATTTTTCATCCCCCTAAATGTTAGGGGTAGTCCACCCCTAAATTATTTTTATTTTTTAGACAAAATTTTTAGTTTCTATTTTTTTATGATACAACATACAAAAATACATACAACCCTAAATTTTCACCCCTCTACCATCAACCCCTATTTTTTATTAATTAATTAAAAACTTTTCCTAGAAATAATATACATGGCAAAGCAACGTTTGCCGAGTTAGCTAGTAAATAAATAAAAATAAACAATACAGAGCATGATAATAATATAATTTACGACTAGAAATTATCGAAACTATGAGTTTTATGTATTATAACTACTATAACATCGTGTGTTTTGTCAAATGCAACTGTTAAAATCGGCCATTCTATTCCTGAGTACTCTATACTAATACATATTTTAAATATGTTATAACTCATTATTCATCCTGTTGGTTTGTTTATATTATTTGTTCTTAGAACGCGCTTGGTAAGCTAGAGTACAATAAAATTGAACAAGGGCTGTTTGTTTAATTGAATAGTTTATGTTATTATTTCTCGGAGTTATGCTGATAAAATTTAATTTCTGGCACAAGGCTATTGTTTAGTTCAGTTAGTCTTCCGCTTACCTCCGTGGTGTTAAGAAATTACTCACGTACAATTCGTTCCTTGTGGAATTTAATGTAAATATACGGGTAAAATTATTTAAAGTCAAATGGTGACGTTTCATTTTAACCCCATAATCTAACACAACCAAGTATAGGAATAGTAGTTTATGATACTGTTGCATAATAAGGGTTCTTATAACATGAGTGTGTTTTAAAAAAACGAGCCGTAGGCGAGTTTTTTTATAGCATCACACGAGTGTTATAAGACCAAGTTATGTACAGTGTCATACACTACTTTATCTACTCTCATACTATAATATGTAAAACAATATTGCAAATAAAACGCTGAATATAACAACAAATTTATTTAAATGTCAAATGTTGGCGCCAAGGTGCAAACATCAATTGCGCATGCGTGTTGCGTCGGTCGTCGAGGACTCGTTCATTGAAACCTTTTTAAAGTAGAAGTTCAACCTCCTTGGTCCAGCTGGAGGTTGTATAGGTGTATCGTTATGATAAAAAAGTTATATTATGTTACAAGTGTCCATACAAGACCTGTATCGTAATGAAACTTTTTTTTTATTATTTTTGGCCTGTACGTAATGTTTGTCATAAGCATTTTGTTTTCAGTTTTAGAATCTTTGTATTATAGTATTAGAGTAGATAAATATATATAGGTAATCTTGGAAATTAATTTACCAAAATCAAAAATTCTATAAACAAAATTTGGATGTTCAGGCTATATGAGCTATATATTATCCCATTAAGATACAAGAGCTTTTGGTGGAGACAACTAAAGCATATATTACAACTAAAGTCGCCGAAAAAATAATAAAAGTCCGTGATGACATATTTCAGAGTAAACACACGAATTGATAACAATTTTAAATCATGCTTAATCACGTGGAATTTAAATAGGTATACTAAATTTCTTATCAATATTAATTTGCTGCATCATTTATCTCAGCTGCTATACGGAAGCCATCTCTAAATATGGGGGAAATAATTTTACCATTAAAAGTAAAGTATTTGATCTACATAAAATTTCCTTGATGATAAGCAAATTTATAAGTGGTGCCCGGTGCATTAGAATAACACCAACCTCAGAACACAAGAAGCCTCGTTCTTTTGTTCTGTGGCACTAATCCCTCTCACTTAAGGGTGATTAGGGATACTGGAGATAGTCACACTTTTCCGAATTATGGTCTTCTTCTGTGATTTCTAATCCGGTAACCACGGATAAAGATTATTGCAAAATAATTCCCATTTCGGGAAAGCTTTCTATCCAGTAGAAGACAGGTTCCATCTGAAATGATCATTATTTGATCGAAAACGTCATTATCCATATCAGTTTATATACGTATAGATTAAGGCTGGCTATATACGAATAGATTATAGGATAATGGCTGTTTTTTCACAAAATAAATAAATAATTATCTAAGCTTTGTCAATCTCCCATATATCGCCTTCGACACAAGAGATAAGTGACACGAGTTTAATTTCTACTGCAAGTAAGCTACTCATTAAACAAACACAATAGCGATTTTAGTTCCAAATGTATCATGCTGCGTACGATCACAATACATACATACACATTTTTTTTTTATTTTATTAAATTGATATTGAACCCTATATTGTGGAGTTTAATTTAAAAATCGAATAGGGACATTAATAATTTCATATATGTTGATCTATTAACTGACTTTACTTGAATTTATTAATGTATCATGTTTTTTCAATTAAATGTAATGCGGTGTGTTTCTGAATGTAATGTTTGTTTATTGTATTTTTATTATATGAGTATTTAACTCTGGTGTCTAAGTATCTGGTTTCAAACTGGATTCGAATATGGAATCTTTCGCTATCCGGGTGATTACAAAAATTTGGTTACTTTACTTTCTATGGTGATAATGCGCTATTTAAACTGTAAGTTCAAAACACACGTTAGTAAATATATTCGACTTGTTTCAGGTGTGAAACGTTACTTGAAGTCTGGAAACCGCAACCTTTCGCTATCCAGGCAATTGCCGGAGGTTTGTGTAGTTTAATTACTCCCTGGGGTTATAGTTTGGAATAGTTAGTTCAAGAAGCCATTTTCACAAATTTCAACTTCAAAACTTACGATTTATGTAATTCAAACTCGAACTGTTTATTGAATGTCACATTAGGTTTAAAAAGGTGTACACAAAAACGAGTGTGTATGTAACACCCTGCAAGGACATGGCAACATAAAAATAAATTAAAAAAGTTAAAATAAAGAGGGCTGAAGTTACTATTCAGAGAAAAACAATAATTAAATATAAAATAAAATTTAAAGTTAATATGTTTAATATTAGTAGTAATTTATTTACTAAATGTCTAACTTGAAACTTTCACATTAACCATTTATATGAATATTTAATATTTGTTTTATATATGTGTATGTCTATAAAATACCCTAGTAACCATAACACAAGTCGTACAGGGCTTACTTTGGGCTAGGCTAATTGGTGTAAATGTAACAGATAATATAATTATTAGATGAGTGGCCTAAAAATGTATTGTAAAAGAATAAAGTTATTTTTATTTAATACAAGATGTCGCTGCACCGAAATGAATCGCGCCAACGTTTCGGTTCTACGACTACACATATAGCTAACCGTTCTCAGCCGTCTTGAATGCTATTCTTAGGCTTTCACTAATGATATGGTAACACACACACAAAGTATTGTCATAATATTAGGGTGAGCATTTTAAATGCGTTGTATTGAATGATATAGCTACGTCAAGGCTTCGTGAATGCTACGTCGGAAGACCTTGTGCAGAGAAGAAGAAGATTGGTGTGGGTTGTTTTTTTCTCCGTTTTATTATGTTTTACGTTATATACTTATAAAACATTTAAGAAAGTAGTCTTCAAACCCTAATGCTCATAAAGGAATGTTATATCGTTGTTCCGGCTGCATTTTCAGTCATAAGCAACGGTGGAGGATTATATCCCAATCTGACGCATGCACAGGGAAGACCAGTTTCCCAAGGCAGTGGGGTCATTAATAGGATATTTTTTTGGAGTTTAAATCTTACGACTTGATTTTCATATAAGGCGCCAGGTATGAAAAAAAATATGAAGAGTAACATTTAGTGATTGAATGACAGTATTTCGTCTTTGTGCGCAACCTATCGTACTCGGCTTTCACTTTAATTTGAGGTTTTGGTTATTCTGCGCCCGTTCAAAGATCGAATCGTTCTTTGGAGTAAACTCCAGTACGGTTGCAAAGGATAAGCACAGAGCTACATCAGATAGAACGTTAATCTATTGATTATATTTCTTAAATTCATTCCAATTACCCTAGCCACCGTAAGCAAGCACCGAAAGGCCAACCCAGAACCGTCGGTCGTGCGTCGGAGCTGACAGACGGCCTTTTTTATTTATTATTCTATACGTTGATTATATTACAATTATTTTATTACAAAAAAGCAAAAACCTCAATGGTTTATATGCTAAGGAGAGTTCGCAAAAGTATATAAAAAAAAATCAAAAGCAGTCATATAACATAGTTAATGTATTTGCTATATGCTCAATGATGAGCTTCCTAACATAATATAACATTAATAATTTGTGACCAGCGATGTTGGATTTGCAATAGACAATGAATGTATGTTACAACTTATTTAGATCATATATTCTTAACTTGTTTGTGGTCCATATTAATAAATAAAAAATAAAAAAGTAAACAAAAAAAATACGCAATTAATGAAAGTAAAACCAATATTTGCACTAACATCTGTTGCGGTTTATGTTAGTTATATATAATTTTAAGATTTTAATTGTCAATATGATCGTTAGTTACTAATTTAAGAACGAGTACCCTACATTTTTGTTACATTTGACATTAAAATACCTAACTTTTCCATTTTTGTTTATATAATACTTATTGCAAGTGTTTATAAAGTATTTTAGTAAATATTGAGTATATCGCTGGTTATCGCATTTGCTTTCCACTTCATATTTTTCATGATAGAGTAGTACAGTAGATCCAGTAGACATAAGTAACCAGGTCCAATAGCCATCGTCCCAGGTGTAAAACTTTTGTGAATTTTATAATCCAGATCGGAAATGTCACTACTATTACTTAGAAAGGAAACAAAAGACATTGGCAGCCCACTCGTAATAACAAACCCTTAAGTATTGTGTCACCACAAAAACATTTACGTTACCACATTGATGACCACATAGCTGTCAGCAACAAACCTAACATAGGCCAAGTTCATTAACTTTGACCTTGAGCGATGGACGGCTAGTACAATAGTCCTTGAACTAAATTGGACGCGATGCTCATCTCTTTATTCCGACTATCGTTAATGGCGTTTATAAATAGAGAGATGTGAGTAAAGACTACTCCACATGACGTATTTCTTTGCAGGTTAAACATCGTTTAACATAAAACTAATTACATATTATGTATATGAATAAAGGTTTACCTACTATTTACTCGAAGTACTCTTATTCTTCAATGGCAAATTAACACGTTGACTGCCACGGCAATTTTCAGAATTCCGGTCTAAAAAGCCAATGTCGTTGTCATATTATTAAAAACTCTCATTATGGTACATAGTTATTAAGCCAGCGTTGAATTTTTGTTCTCTTCCCAGAAGCCATTATTCATAATAGCACTGATATACTGTGTTTGATTGTAGCTGCACGAATATGACAAGTAAACACACTACGAGATAGTTATACTCGTAGATTGCGTCCTAGCAAAGAACGCAATCTACGAGTTATCTCGTAGATGGCAGTCAACGTGTTAAAGGGATACACCAGACTTCTTAGTACGAGTTTGCGCGTCGATACAGTCTGCGTAAAATATTACTATGGAATTTTGTATGTAGCGGTAAGCATCATAAACTACAAATCTTCATAGAAATCTGTAACGCGCTCGATAACGAGTATCAAAGGCGCGAATTCGTACTAAAGTCTCAAGGGTAGATCGGTAATCATAACAACTGACTGGTGTCATATAATTTTTTCATAATCTAATGATCTTTTTAAAATTCAAGGAGAGCATATAAATACAATAAAAGGCGAATTTTCTGTGATTAAATAGGGGACGTCCTGAAAAAAGGCTACGTCAAAAGCACCCTTAACCAACAAGCTTGTATGAGAAGTCTGATGAGAAAAGAGGCGATAGATGTATGTCAGGCTCTTAGAAAGAGGAAATTTGTGATCTCTGCCTACCCCTACGTTTGTGTGTTTGTCTGTCCGCTAAAATTGCAAGCGCTGGTGTTTGCCGACTCATATCGAAAGCGTTGCATTTTGATAAGGTCTATTAAATATGCCTTTAATTATACGAAATATTAACATTTTAGTAACCACATCACTTTCTTTTTTGCTATTTACGCACCACGACATATGTTTAATAATAATAATATTTCTCACATTTACACCAATTAGCCCAGCCCAAAGTAAGCAATGCAAGGCTTGCGTTATGGATACTAGGGTAACGAATAAATATACATATACGATACCTAATAACCACTTGCCAGTCCACGGTAGCAATTGCTACCATTTATTTATTTATTTATTTATTTATTTATTTATTTATTTATTTATTTATTTATTTATTTATTTATTTATTTATTTATTTATTTATTTATAAGGACCACCAACAAAACATACATAACATTTAAAAAAAATATACAATTTTATCATAGAGCTAAGTGCTGTCTTAATTGAAAGCAGTCACGACATGCACCAACGAAAATACACAAAGAAATAGTTGTAATCATTTACCTAAGTTACACAAGACGAGTAAGAGAGATTTATTTTAAACTCAAATAATTAATTTATATAAACATATACCTCTACAATATGGACAAAACCAGACCACATGTTTTGTTACCTATATAATATAAACAAAAACGAACAAGAGTCAAAATCAAAGAAATGTAGAATTATAGATCCTTAATTATATTAGAAACATGCCGTTTAAACTCTTGCTTTTTGTTTGCAAAATATCAATGTCTTGTTTTTTTGCTTATACATTAAAACCATATTCAAATATTCGCGGGACCTGCTGTTTAGTTTTAAATTACGATTAATTTTGAGTTAAAAAGATCCAAATATTCTGTGATAGATTCTTTATCTAATCAGCTTTACGGTAGTATTTTTGTTTGGTCCTAGCTTCATTATTTAGCGAGAAAATGGCATTTTTATCTAAGAGTCCGACATTTTTTTTCACAATTCGCGCAGCATTGGGACTGTTGAGAGGGGCGGGGTGCGCGGTAGTAGACTGGCAAGTGGTTAAATATTTATAGGTATACATATAAACCTATTAATCAGGTACAACTGCTCGTAATCATCACTCAAACATCTGCCTGTTCCGGTCACGAACACAGGACCTTCGGTGCAAAAGCAAGATCGCTACCGTTACACCAAATGTCACTGTAACATACAAGGTAATAAAATATCACTTTCACCCTTTTTAAATTCAATAATTATGTCTGTATTGGTTTTACTGTGTCTTTTGGGGTACTTTTTTATGACAATACATTGAATCATTGAAGCCAAGGGGATACAGAGAACACACAGGTATATAAGAAACTAATGGACCCGGCCACACATTGCTATAAATAAATTAAAATAAAACCTATCGCATGTGCTAAGTCGAAAAAAATCAAAATGAAAAAGAAAATCATCAAAATCAGCTGATTAGTTTAAGAGTTCATGGCGTTCAAACACTGTGACAGGGAATTTTTATATGTATAGTTAGATAGTTATGTTTCGGATTAGTGATAACAACAGCCAAGCTACGACCACTGTAAATTTTAATCTACACTTATGTTATAAAGAGGCTAGATTTGTATTTTTGTATGTTTGCAATGAATAAACTCAAAAACTTCTAAGCCGATTTCAAAAATTCTTTCACCATTGGAAAGCTACATTCACGCTGAGTAACATAGGCTATATTTAATGCAAAAAAAATTAAGGAATTTTGTCGACCCGAGCGAACACATTGTTCTGAACCCAAATTAAGTAGCTAAAGCATTTGTGTTATGGTAATAAGAGACAACGACGGTACCACAACACCCAAACCCGAGTCAATACGGAAAAGTTCGTTTTCTGCATTGACTCGTCCGGGAATCGAACCTGGGAGTGGCGTTACCACGAAAACCGATATACGAGCCACTCAACTACTATGGTTTTGTTTTTATTTAGGATGGGTTTAGTCTTGATCTCAATCAAGCCCGGGGGCCAAGACAGAATCCACGATGGAACAAGCTAACCCAGAAGGGGCCTATTCACCCTGGCTTTGAAAATGGACGGGTTATAAGTTCTCGGAAATACAGACGCAGGGAGGCAGTTCCACTCCTCTGCTGTGCGCATTATGAAGGATGTTGAGAAGCGCTTGGTGCGACAGGTAGGAATAGTAACCAAGAAAGGGTGGCAGCCCACAGTGCGTCTGGATGTCCGATGGAAAAAGGAGATGGCGGTATGAGCAAATGTAGCTCTTGAGTACACTCTCCAAAGTACAGTCTGTAGAAGACCGACAAACAGGCAACTTTGCGGCGATGAGCAAGGTGTGAAGTTTGCTTTTCACCAATTTGCTGTCACCGCTTCTTTAAATAACTGTTCTACCGGGTAATTCCAATGTTTCTATCTAACTTATAGAATCAATTGCAAACATTTATTTGAGGCAATGAAAACCTTCTTGTGATCATTGAAAGGCTACGTTTTACTAGTTGGGTATCTACTATTCTATATGACAAACTCAAGAAATGCGGAAAACTTTTCAATACAGATAGCTTATGCTGAAAATGTTCTCCTCAGGTGGGATTCGAATCTACGCCAGTCGGACTTACCGGGCTGGACGTCTGAACCACTATCGTCTCGGTTTTATTTACAGTGCCTTACACTGCTAATGACCGACATCAACGTAATTTTGACCTTTATTAAAAAATAATATGTATATATTGTAATTCTTCTCTACTACTGTTTGATTTTTAACTAATCTTGTAGGGTCTTGGTAACTCATTTGCCCGAACAGTGAAAGGTTTTAGTTTTTATAAAATTAATTTAGATATAAAAACTAAAGAAATCATTGCTTTTGTACGCCCATTGGTTAATTCACGCGACTTGGATAATTAAAGTCTAGCGAATACCATTGTCGGTCTATTTTCCCGCGCAGACATTAATCAATAAGCAGAGTTTTCTACATAGAAGTTCTACTATAGGAATGATATATCAAACCTACATAATTCATGTCGGTTTAGTTTTTAAAAACTACTAGGTGCCTTTTTTAGAAACGCTCGAACACGAATCGCATTCGGAAAATCGCGTATCGTTTTTTATACAAATACTATATTTGCTATTAAATAGGGTAAGTACACATGAATGTTGGTGTTATGTTTAGAAATAAATTGAAGCTTTGGACCTATTTAGCCATATAGAACAGCATGCAAAAGAACCATAATAGGTATTATCATAGAGCTAATAGTAATTATAAGCCAAAGAAAATGTACTATAAATATCAATTTTAATTACGATTAAATTATGATTATTACAATGTTATTATTGTAATAATAATTCGCTACATGACATAAGAATATCGTAATATAATGTATTCGTCTCTCTCTGATATACGACAATATCGTATACTAGAGAGAGACGAACTTCCTTACATTCCATGGATTCAACGTGCAGGTGCCAGGTCCATCGTGTGGCTGAAAGAGAAACTGCGATCTACTCGCAGTTTCCCGTGATTTGTGACACGGGTCTAAGTGTTAGAATAGCGATTGAAGCACGAATGTTTCACCAAATTATCAAAACATCCCGTTAACTTACTAACTTATGTTTAATGAATTATCTAACTATGTAATCTTTATTGAACTGCGTCTAGTACATACCAAAAACTGCAATTGGCATTGGGTGAATAAGCCGTTTACTTTTCTATATAAGTTAAAATAAGAATACGGATAATATTTAATTGCAAGCTTTGCATATGTATAATGTATTAAATTACATCAGAACTAGAATGAATAGTAAAACAAGACTATGTAACCAAATTACCGTAACAGTAACGTATTTTTATAAGCACATATTATTGTTGTGCTGGAAATAAGAATGCTGCTGATTTTCCTAAATCTACATATATAAATATTCACTGTCACAGTGTTTGACCGCAATGAACTCCGAAACTTATCAACGAATTTTGATGATTTTTTAGCATTTTCCTGGATTTGCTCTGACTTAGGGCATAAAATAGGTTTGATTTTAATTTATAACACAGGAACGCGTGGCAGGGTCAGCTAGTAAATATACAGAAAAGATACAGTGCTCGACCCCCGATTGAGAACCAGGCTTCAGACGTTTTAGGTCCTATGATAACCTTTAGACCTTGCAGTAAGATATTGACCGGCGACGCCGCTTTATCGTGACCGAGATCTGTGATAGACGCACTCATAAACACACACGTTATACAGTGACGTCTTTCCGCGTCTCACGATTTATTGCATGGAACATATCCAAGAATAATCTAGTATTTATAACGTATCTGTAAAAATATCTTTCCAACAAATACCAGTAGTAGTACAGTCAACAATACATCGTTCTACATAAAATTGACAATTCTCCTTTCGATTTGCAGCTTAAAGCTTAATATATAGAGTTTTAAAATCGGTCCACGTGCTGTTATCCGGACAAACATACTACATAATAATCTAGTTCCACATGATAGATATTAACACGTTCAATGCCACCGACTCGCCCGGAGAGTTCACGTAAATCTTATTCTAGTGCCGACGACTCGCCTGGCGAGTTCAGTGTTTTTAGCTAATATTTCCAAAATAGATCCATATTTTCTACTTAAAATAATAGAGTACACTAAATATACGCTAAACTAAAGATTTACGTGGTGGGCCAGGTGTGGAGACCCTGTAGTGCCGGCGACTCGCCCGGCGAGTCCGCCGTATAATGTAGGCGGCACCCGAGAAAAATCATGAAATTCATAGTGGTAATGAACGTGTTAATAATAAGATTTCTTACATCCACTACAACTAGCCTAGCCCAAAGTAAGCACAGTAAGGCTTGTGCTAACCTCCGTGATCGAGTGACTAGCATAATGATTTTCATAGTAACGCTATTCTGAGGTCCCCCAGGGTTCGATCCCCAACCGGGCCCATGCAGAAAACAAACTTTTTAATTTGTCCCAGGGCTGGGTGTTGTAGTACCGTCGTTGATTCTTAATTCCATAACACATGTGTTTTAGCTACTTAGGTTCAGAAAATGTAAGTATGTGATGTTAACTAATATTATTATAAACTAGGTCGAAGCAGTCGCTTAGCATAAAGCTTCGCTAGCACCATATATTGGATTCAATAATGTTTAGTAAATTTTAAAAATGAAAACTTTCAAAAAGCGCTCATATTTTGTTTTGATGGGAAATCCCATATGGCCAATGTTTTTGGTCATAACTTTTTTGATTTGCGAATGCGCAACAGCAAAGTAGTAGAATTCCCTCCTTGCGTCTTTCTGAGAACTTATAACCCGTCCATTTTCAAAGCCAGGGTGAATAAGCACCTTCTGGATTAGCTCGTTCTTGGATTCTGTCTTGGCCCCCGGGCTTCATTGGCTTAAGAGTGAACCCATCCTAAATAAAAAAAAACCGTTCTTCAGATTCCACACAAAAAATATTTAAATCTGTTAAGAACTCGGGAAGTTATGGCGAAACAGATATTGCGTCATCGAAGCTGATCCATGGGAACTCCGCTTCAATAAACTAGGCGATGCAGTCGCTAAGCATAAAGCTACGCTAGTACCATGTATTGGAGCGGAGCGTAATACCTAAAAGAAGAAAAAAAAATATTTTGTTTCGATGGGAATTTTTGCGAATTTCAAAATTCGGACTCAGTCACAATCTGGTCCTAAACCTGTTGATTCGATTCTACATAAAAAATATTAAAACCGGTTAAGAACTCGGGAAGTTATGGCGTAATAGACCGCTCCAATAATATTCCTAGAAATATATACTATAAATAGCCATTGACTGAGGCACAAATGCTTGTCTCAAACAAACATCTACCCCTTCTGGGATTCGAACCCAGGACCGTAGTAAGTAAATTTTATATAGTTTCTTCATACGCTATAATGTTTTGTTATGCTTTTGCAACCGCGAATTGTAATAAATAAGTTTTTTTAACATGTGCTCATGTAAGTGACTATATAGTATCTTATTTGAGAATAAAAATGTCTTTAAATCCAATCATAAGGAACTCGATATAATAAATGTTCTGTCACCCATCCGATGTTTGACCCATGCAACAGTTTCTATACCTCCTAAAGCGTAGATCGAACTCGCTAAACATTGCTCCATAATCGTAATCGTAATCGTCGAGCAGCTGCTCGATACTTGCATTTCCATGAATAGAAATAAAAGTCCAATTACCCAACCAATTAACAGACCTTTGTAGTTAAAATGGGTCGAGGGAAATTTACTGTTTCAGGTCTGCTTTACCTACCGCTATGATATATAAAAATCTTGTTATTTTTTGACACAAATCTTTTGAATAGAGATCGTTTTGTCACTCCAACTCTTGTAATTTTAAATTATTTTAAACAATCATGGTCACTTACATCTACTGACTATGAAAAGGTGAACCTTCAATAAACTTCATTTCTTCCGTGACGATGGCGCTGCCGAAATATAAAAGACGAGATAATAATTCCCTTTTAATTAATGTTTTCATTTTATATCTTGAATTAAAACTTAGTGCTCGATATTGCACGAGCTAACAGCTAACTAACAGCTCCTGATGATGCTCCGTGTGGAGGCGAAACACGTGAAGAGTAGTTGGTGAAGGTGCCGGTGTCTGCGCTTTCTGCATTTATTTGCGGGCGGGCGGGCTGTGCGCACTGCTTGAGTTTTGCGGAAGTAAGCTACAAATTTTCGTTTTACTAATGGACTTCCGCCAAGTAACGCCTAATTCTATCAAATACTCAAAAATGTATATCCCATAAGTTTGTGTTAGTAAAAGAGATGTAACGGAGTTCCGGCATATTAACTCGCATCTCTAAAACCAACAAGACAAGTAATATGCTATACTTGGCACAGAGTAAGATTTGATAAATTGATAAATTAATTTAACACTACTTGGCGAGTGGTTGTGAATTTAATCGAGGAATATAATACCAACATGGGTGGAATTGTCTTGGCAGATAAGCTGGTTGCTCTCTATTGTTCGCCGTTCTGAGATCATCGCTGGTATGTACCGATTTTTTCACAAATGTTAGACTTTTGGCAAACAATCCTCTACCGCTGTGAAAGAAAATCCAGAAAACCAGTCAGTAAATCTTTTCTAAATAGAATTTTTGAAAAAGCTGAAATTTCAAAAAGGACTAGTAGCAGAAAATAGAGTGCTCTGTTAAAACCCCATTTACTTCAAACTGATTGTCTAGTTATTTAGTTAAATACTTGTATTTTTCTATATTGTACTTTCTTATTTCGCGTTATTATTTCATAATTTAACGATCAGTCAATATTTGGAGCCCGCGAAAAGCGAAATTACTCCCGCTTCGGACTTGCTACAAGATCAAGGATTTGGTTAGTTTTAGTATATTTAATATGTTGGTCATGTGCCGGATTCTGAACCAAATACACAGTGAATTTCGCTTCCTAACCTACATAAGCTCGACCAAAATAATAAAGAAACAGGTAGCGGAATGACTTCTTGAAGAATTTCCATTGATCCATAAAAGAGAGGTGCATTGTTTGTTCAAAAAGGGAAGTCCCATGTTTCTTACCAGAAATGCAAAATTATGGTTTGCCAATTGCTAAAGCGTAATAATCTCTGAATCAGACACATGAAATAAAAAAGATTATATCAGTAAAAATCTATCAATATGAAATTGATATACTAATACAATATTATAATTGCGAAAGTACTTTGTCTGTTTGTTACTTATCACACCTAAATCACCAAGCTGATTTGAATAAAATTAAATATGGAGATGAATTACATCTTGAGGAAGGACAAAGGCTGCCTTTTGGCCCATTAACCGAAACCCACGCGAGTGAAGTCGCTAGTATCGTAAGTAATCACATTTGAGTGGTAGTCTTAGTTGTAATCTTTGATTATTAGTGTGGAGAATTATTTAAAATCCTGGCAGTGTCGCTAATGTAATACATACATATACGGAATATATATTGGCAACTCATTGATGTAACGGTAGCGATCCTGCCTGCGCCTATCATCTTTGGTTCAAATTGGGCCAAACTTCATGTGGCGATTTTAGCTAGGTAGATTTTAGTTTCATTTTTAATTTTCTTATTTAATTTCTTTATTTATTCAAAAAATGTTTAGCATTTGTTCCTGAGTCATGGTTGTACAACTAAACCTTCTCCTTATAGCGTTCTTTAGAAGATGGTTATCTAGCAATAGACTCCTATATGCTGATGAGCAAGTCACGTTGCTTGCAAAGCAATTTACGAATTGGTTGGCTCACCATAGAAAGGTCTTACTTGAAGCGGACCATTACCTGGAGAATCTTACGGTAAGTCGATCGTTTCAAACAATCCAGTCGTATGACCATCAATAGACTCCTTGTAAGAGAGGGGGGTCCATATGAAAAAAGTATGTAGCGAGAAATTTGGAAAATTCGTCCGTCCATGTGCGTTATTCACTGGACTTTCTTCGTCCAATCTTTTCGGGGATTTCTTATCGACGCGAGACGCGACGAAGGAGAGAGACAGTCGACTGCCAAAGGCTTGGCTGTTTCTATTCATGCGACGGCGGCAGTAACGCGACTGTTTAATTATGCTGTACGTATTTAGAATTCTCGGACGCACTTCCTGTTTAATAATAAAAGGTAAGATAACAATATTGCTTCTCTTACACAGATAAGAGTTAAAAAGCACAATCATGCATACTATCAATAAGTCACTTATAACAGCGTTATATGCTAGGTACAATCAAAACGAACGGTGCATCATCGCCAACACTCATACGCTGAGTGTTGGCGACTGTTCTAATTTTTACTAGTCATATGTGCAAAAGATACCTGCTCTCAAATTCTTTTAAAAATAAATGAATAAAATAAATGACAACGAAAAAAGACGGTAGCGGTATTAAAAATTAAAGCATACAGGGGGTTCGGTAACACCTGCATAATCCCGAATATGGAGACAACGAACCGTGAATACAATTCTGAAAAAAATTGTAGAACTTAAAACACATTTTTTAATTTATATGGAAAACGATAAAGTGAGAGCCCTAGACGTAAATGGACAATTTTTTTATTGATTATCTATTCCATTAATGGTTAACCACAACACATCATCTCGACCTAGAGTTGCCGTTTTGCAGTTTTTCCTGTAAAAAAAAAAAACCTGTCTACTTACAGGCTTTATAATATTTTGTACCATATTCGGGACTATACAGGTATTACCAAACACCCTGTATATATCTTATAGCTAGTTGCACCTAACCTCAGTAAGTTTTTTGTTCTCTCTATTGCCGATGTAACAAAATATCCTAGGCATTATTTTAAACAAGGAAAACTCAGTGTTATCGTTTAAAAATATTCAGAGTGCGTCATCACATAGAAGCAGGTAAATAAACATAAAAATATCTTTCATCCACGTGCTTACACCCCCCCACTAACACATAACCAATTTGTTTCAGTCAGCAAATAATATTTATAAGTGAAATTATCGAATCTACTAATTAACTATGACAGTGAAAAGTTATTTCTGCGACGATCGTTATTATGGTTGTACATAATAATGTAGATAAATGTACATATCTATATATCGCTCATTTGGTGCAACATTGACGTAATTGTAAATTGTGGTTTTGAAGAAGAGGGAAACAAATATGAAATACATTTTATTTTTAAAATAGCATTACCTTAAAATATAACTACAAACATATACTTTTCTTAGGTTCATATAGCTTCTAGCGAAAACTATAAAAATTGTATTTCTTTTTTTTACTGTCGATGTTTTTCAGAAATGTAATTTTGAACGGTATATAGAAATTCCCTGTCAGTGTTTGACCGCAACTCCGATATTACTCAACCGATTTTGTTGTTTTTTTTTCAATTTGCTGGATTTATTCCGACTTAGGACGGACATATGATAGGTTTCATTTTAATTTGTAATTATAAAAAAATATTGCAAATTATAACAACTAAACCACAACAACGTGTGGCCGGGTAATCTAGAATATATATATATATATATATATATATATATATAAATTCACTGACAGTGTCTGACCGCAATGAACTCCGAAACTACTCAACCTATTTTGACATAATTTTTTTCTGGATTTGTTCCGACTTAGGACGTAGGATAGGTTTCATTTATAACACAGCAACGCTTAGCTGGGGCAACTAGTAATAGGACCGTCTTGAACCTTGGAGGCCCTGGGCATATAAGAAAAACGGGGCCCCTATGATTTGACAGAACACTTTTTTATTACCAGAATAGAGAAAGTAGATAAACAAGGTTTCAGATATTTTTATTGACAATCAATAGGTGAATATGTAATCTTTGAGTTAAATAAGGCGATTCTCACATATTTCAAATTATCTAAGCATGCTGAAATTCGATAGCCTTATTTTGGGCGAGAGTAGAATAGCTTCGCGCATGCAAAAGCTAATAAGCAATTCGATGATATAGTCCCTTATTGAGGTTAGATTAACTCTAATTTAAAGAGTTTTTCAGTAATAAATGTTGGTATTGGTTTAGTGATCTGGCCCTGGGCATTTGCCCAGAGTGCCCAGTAGCAAAGAAGGGTCTGGCTAGTAATAATATAAATATTACACATCACAATTAGGATTCTGAAGCCGAATTAAATAGCTAACCATTTGTGTTATGTTATTCAGAAACAACGTTACAACAAAACCCAAGCCAATATAGAAAAATTCGTTTTCTACCCGGGATTCCGGAATGGTGTTACCGTGAAACCCGGTATGCAAGTCACTTGACCGCAGTGATCAAGGGACGAGTCGAGTGGTTATGGAAATAATTTGTAATATGCTTTACAATCACCTCTATATGTAGCCTCGGCATTGTTCCAGAACCCAGGAATTATATTTATGATTGGCCAGCTGTCAGATTAAACGTAAACACGAGATTCGAGGGCGAAATGTCGACGCGGCTGTTTTTACACATTGCTTGGTGTTCTCATTTTGATATCTTGCTAAAATTATTTGATTACTTAACACCCGTTTATTTATTTTATTAACTTGTTTATTTGTCTTATTTAATAAACTAATCTTTTATATAAAATTATCTTAACCTCTTTAAAAAACAAAAATAGAAATAATATTAATATTATATAATCAGAAGCATAGAAGAGTTATAAATAGAAGGCTTACACTGAAAATTATTAAGACGCATAACTGTTTAATAATGTAAACAGTACTAACTTTATTAATACATTTTAAATACTTGTTTTGTTCGCAGAAATTCACTAACCTTCGCAATATTTGGTAGATAGGAATAATTTAGCTTACATTCAATAAGGGTACAGACAATCTTAACTAATATGAATACGAAAGTGAGTTTGTTTGTTACACTGTCACGCCTTAACTTCTCAGCTGATCATCATAAAATTTTGTAAAAATTTTACCAAGGGTACTTTATGTTACAGAAAGACATAGAGTACTTTTCATTAAGAAAAAAGGTACTGTTCCCGAGGGTAAGAAATATAACTTTTAAATTTTGTTTGTTTGTACGTCGCAATTTATGACACTAACATAATTTGAAAACTGGTATTTGAAAAATAAGTTAACATTTTATAGGCGGATTTTTGAGGAAAGTTATATACTACTCAACACCTCGCTACGACCTTACTAATGCTATAGACACATACATATATAATGCGAAATATATAAAAAATCAGGTATTTGTGTTAACCTTACTCTCACTACCTTTTAAAAATTAAACTATATCATACAAAACAAACAATAAATGTAACGTAACACAGGCGCTGCAAAGTTTTAAACTGGTTTCGATTACGATAGTAATGTTTTTTTTTACAATAGAATTGTTTTTTGTTTTTTTTTTATGTTCATTTGATATCTTGAGCTTGTAGAAAAATCAAACAATGGTGTCGACCTACATAATTTTATATTAGTTTGTAGCACAGTAAAGACGAATTATCCCAATCTTATATTGATAATCGTAACCTTCGCTACCTTCCTTGACTGTTATTATTATCTATCAAAGCCGATTACGTGAACTCGAAACTGTCCTTGTGATGCGCAAGAGCAATGCCATCCAGGAATAGACGGATCGTCCACAAAAACTGTTTGAATATCTGCCAAATTTCGGACGGTGTCAGACGAACAAAAATACACTTCACAATGCCACTAATGTCATATAATAAAAGAAGAATGCTAATGAACTTATGTAAAATTCATAAAGTTAGTGTTGTCGTGTTCGTCATTTACTCATGTGACGATGTTTTTGTTTTCGGTTTTTTCTTTTGACTTGACCAACACTTGGTCTGCCTTTAAACCGCATAGGCTAAATGTTTAGCCATCAGCCTTATAATTGTACAAGAATTTCTCGCCTCAATAGTGTTCACCCATTACACCTTTGTATAATTTAAAAATAGAAACGAAGAAAATTCTTATGTTAAAGGTTACTAGATCTGAGATTTATAGAAATACTAAAAAACCTCTAACCGCTTTTAACAAAGTTAAACGGGAGTAGAGTGAAGTGGTGATAAATTATTCCATAACCCAACAGCATTTCTTATTCTGCTATAAGATATGCTAATGAATCCAAAAAACAGACAATTGCTAACGTCATTACTACATGATTAACGAGTTTCGAAGTAACGTTTCTTAGAATTGGCATGTTTTCCATCAGCCTCCTACCCAATCAATAATATCCTTCTTTAGTTAGCGAAGTTTCCATTAAATTGAGGGCAAATAAAAATGTAAAACTTAGCCAACTTTTTAATGTAAAATCTAGTTAGGTACTTAGGTACGTATATGGATTTTTATACCTTCCGTTTGCGGCCCTTCTTAACAAATTGGTTTAAAATATCAATCTTGATTTGTATCGACTTTCATAGCAATAATAGCTAAACTCATCACTGACTGAAGTGCGAAAGAATTAGCTTCGTAAATGTAGTACCCACATTATGGTCACCTCATAAGCAGAAAATAGGAATTTGTCGCATAAGGTATAATAAATAAACTAAAATTTAATCCATAAAATCACTCTAAAAATTCGAAACATAATAGATATTCGGAAATTTGGTATACACTACAATACAATACAAAACACTTTATTGATAACACCACATTGAAATAATAAGATAACAAGAGAAAACTTAAAATAGTGTTACAATGGGCGGTCTTATCGCTCAGAGCGATCTCTTCCAGACAACCTTTATATATATATGTATGTATGTATATCATAATCTTTCTCACACCACCAACACCTTCTGGATTAACTCGTTCCATCGTGGATTCTGTCAGGGCGGGCTTGATTGGGATCAAGAGCTAAACCATCCTAAATTTAAAAAAGAAATCTTCGTCCTTATTTAATCATTGATCAAGGTGCTTTACAAAATCAGAGATCTCCCAACCCCATTCCCACCCCACCTCACATATTAGTTACGGTGATTTCAAAAAGCACCGAGCAAGTATTATCTTTACGCAAGCAACTTTTTTTATTTGTAATTTCGTGTACTTATAAAATAACATATAGTATAGGAAAATATTACTCCAAAATACCGAACAGTGCTAATATTTTAATCCTCTCCTTTTAAAATTGACGATACGACTGAACTTGTTTTGTTACTTTATCAACAGCATTATATTAAGATTCCTTATCGGTTACAAAAAAAATTATTACGTTTCACTGCTGTTGATATAATTTTGTCGACCGATAATAGTAAATCATACCTAAATTACCTATCGAAATGTAAAAACTTATTTAAAGAAATTTCAGTCGAATTCGAATATATTCGATTTCCAGTTTATTGGCCTCAATACCAATTAGGAAAATGTGACAGTTATGGCAGCTGTTTTCGTTCCATTATTCAGAGCGCTTTCAGCCATACGCTTTGATTGCGATCCTTTGGTGGCAGTCGTAAAACCAATCATTTTATTATTTACCTACAAAAGAACTAAATTGGCTAACGCAACGTAGGTTACGTTAGCCAAGTTGACTTACCTGTCACGAATCTCAATATGAAATTAGCCTCCGTTCCCTAAATAAAAACTCTTCGATCTTTACGCGACGGTGTTAGAGGTTATTTCCATTTCTCCAATCCTTAATGACTGTATTTTATCTTTATTTCTCTTTTATTTAATTTATTTATTTCCACCTTTAGCTATCCTTTCAACCTTTTTTATTCTTTTCTCCCAAGGTTGCCTGGAAAATGTTTGCTGTTAAGTAATACCGCATGTTATTCTCTTTTTGTAGCCTATCTGTATGTGCAATAAAGCGTAATTTATTTTAGAATTTTATGGGGATTTTTTCACTCAGCTTTTTATGCTGGTATTAATAGTCATACGGCTCCAAACCACGTTATGAACATGTGTCAATTTTGGTTTTATACTGTATCTTTCCTTTGTTATGTCAACGGTATGGTACTGTTGGTTGTTATTATTATTATTATTATTATTATAAAAGAAGGTAAGCAAGAAATGCCTAATGAAAGTAACTTCCTTTTAAAAAATACCAACAGGGCTTTGTCTCTTAAATTTTACAAATGTCGACGACAGTTCGACATTTGCCCTGTTCATAAAACTTTTGGTACGCTGTAATTTAAATGGGAAAATTTTACAACTTTGTCCAAATGTCGCAACAATTTTCCTCCTTTCTTGAAAATTTATAGATGACACGTGCAGATTTACAATTGGTCAACGATATTTGACATTTGTCTTAAATAAATAGAAACTGCCAATTGTGAAATTTTATAAACCAAAGTCTAACTCCATGACATTCTGCTTGCTGAACTGTGCTCGACTTTTGATTTGAAAATCCAAAAGCATTTTTCCAAAAGAAAAACTGATCTCTCTTTGCAACAATAAGCATTACTTAAAGATGACAGAGTGATTAGGTCTTTAACCTCTAAATCTGCAGATTAGACAACATTTCCAAGGGCAAAAGGAATTGTATGGATGATAAAGAATATTTTGTTTTAAGCTTCTTCATTAATCTGTTGATCTTTTTTGCATTAGTAGAAACAATTCTGCTCCTAACCAGACGACCCTATGGTGTTTCCATCTGCAAGGAAGTTTGACATTAAGAGTGATTATTTTAATTAACAATTCTTTTAATTTTATCACAAGACTTTATAATTATTATTCCTTATCACCTATTTTACATCTGAGTATTTGTATTACCTAAAGATAATATGTTTGTTAATTTAAGGCGATCTAATTATGCTTGCTACCGTAAGACATGAAGTGTGAAAAAACGGTGACCTCGTCTTGTACCTTTAACCTGTTGAGTCCCAGATACATCAAACGATGTCGCGAAAAAAGTTGTCCTTACGGCCCAGATACATCAAACGATGTCGTGCGATGTCGGGGCATTTCTACCTTATTTTAAGTGCGTTAAACTCTTTTTTACCTTAGCAAACTTAGTGTTTATGGATTCGTAATGACATTTGCTACAAAACAAAGAAGAAATCAGAGCAGCCATAATGAAAAATAAATTTTTACATCATTCTGAAGTTGGTACTGTGCCGTGACGTTGTCACAGAGTTGTTTACTTGGAGACAGTGACTTATTTTTAAAGTATTTTTATAACTGGTACATATGTATTTTATAGTATTATCTTGTAGTAAATATATTTCAGATACTAGGAAATTAAAAATAAAACAATAATATAGTTTAATTTATGGCTCAGGCAGCATTTATTGAAAAAGTATAGTCTCTTTTCGTCCTCGTTTGTTTCTGTCCTTACAAATATTATTACAGCTTATGATTTATACACCATTGTAAAGCTTGTTTCACTAGCTTCTCAAAAATATATACTTTGATTGTTCTAAGTGTAAGAATTTCTTGACAAGGCTATAAAAACACTTAAGTGGGCGGGGCGTCTCAAGTGAGTACTTCCAGCTGGGCCGAGGTACATAAAAAATTTGGAAGTACTTGGGGTTCGACAGGTTAAACATTCGCTCCTTTATCATCCAAGATAAGATATCATCACAGTCGACAACCGCTTGATAATATTCAGTTTTATGTCTGTTAAATGTTATCTCACAAATTCCTTCAGGCTTAAATAAACCGTAACTAACACCTTGTATACCCAAAACTCTATGGAGTACATGTAGAAAATCATATATGTACAGCCACCGTCAGATAACAGCCAACATATCAAATAATTAGGTACCATCACAGTTTCCATAATTATCGGGACCGTTTATTTTTTACATCGATGACAATTACAACATTCAGAATTCCAAACATTTTAACATACTTAACAATGTTTTCACGATTACTTTGGCAGTTTAAATATGATCACTTCAGATATTCCATGCTATATAAAGGTATTAGATGCTATATATTTGATGCTGACTTAGCGCAAACGGGAGGATCTGGTGTAGTACGAGTGCCTATGCGCCGTTCTCCATCAAAACCTTTTAAGATTTGCTACTCATAAACACTCTTAGTAATAAACTGTTTAATTAACCAAATTGAAGATATAATTTTTATTACCAGCCCATTATTTATAATAATAATATTTCTTACATTCACACCAATTACCCTAGCCGAAAGAAAGCAAAGGCTTGTATTATGAATATTGGGGTAACGGATAGATATACATATATTAAACATAGATATGTAATCATTATAGAAATATATATAAATATTCATGACTGAGGTACAAATGCTCGTAATCATCACACAAACATCTGCCCCTTCCGGGACTCGAGCCCAGGACCATCGGTGCGAAAGGCTATCGTTGCACCAAACTGTCGTCATTATTTGTCCCGACGTTGTTAAATAAGATGTTATTTTTTTATTTTTTTTTATCTATTTGCTGGTGCGTTGGATGTTCTAGTCTACAGACTAGAACTAGGATTACAAGCCTGCATGTGTTTTCTTTAAATAAATTAAAAGTTTAGGGTGTTTACATAATGGAAATCATAAAACAAATAAACATAAGGATTATCAGAAATATTCTTTATCTTGATACTTATACTATGATAATTTCACGTTATCGCCAAAACGTATTTTATTTTAATATTTATAATAAAAATTATCGAGCGTAGAGCGTAGATCAAGACTTACTAATTATATAAACATATCTACGTCCTAACAAGCTAAGACATCATCAAGCTAAGAAATCAAATCTTAATTTTTAGGTCCAGAATTGCGTTTTATGTGTAAGTAGTTATAATAATACTTGCTTAATTTTTTTATCTCTATTGAAGTTTACAATAATAATTCGTTTATAATTCGAAGATAATAAGTACGCCTTATCTTTCTAGAAACCCGGATGTAATAATAATATATTTATTTCTTCTAATTCTTAAGCTAGATTAAATATGTATTTTTAATTCTATACAGAATATTTGTGTAATGTTTCTTTGTATTATTTGTGTGTTCTTTTTTTGAGTTCGTAATTAGATACGTTTGTAAGCAGTATCGCATTTTTCACATATTTGTTACGTTTTCAAAAATGAAACTACCACGACTTTTTTTTTTGTTATTTTCCAAGCCAAAACTTAATTAAGGTTGGCTTTCTTAGTAGTTAAAGATAAAGGAACAAATACAAGGAATTATTTGTTAAGGGATATAAACTTAGCCTCCAATACTTAGGAACGATCAAAACTTCAAGATATAATTACATACATAGTGATAAATGGTAGCATCTAGCACATTTTCAGTGTTTAGTAAACTTCATTAGACTTTTTTATCGTTGACCTTCTTTAGATGAACTTGCATATCCATATTTACTCTATGGTAATACATAGATTAAATAGGAAAAGAAAGTACCTATGTGTCAGCTTCGACGCACGACTAGAGTTTACTCCTTAAGAACGATTGTCTTTAAACAAGCATAGAAACTAATAAAACAAAACTTTAATATTAAAGTGAAAAGTGCGCGCAAAAAATTCGATCACTAAATTTTATTCTTCATTTTTTTTTTCATACCGGGTGCCTCATCTCAATTCTTAAGTAAAATCCACGAAAAAAACCACTTCAATTCATCATGCCAACATAAAAACGAAAAACACAACTTATCTCAAATATCAGACAAAGCTGGTATACTTTAAC
This sequence comes from Calamotropha paludella, assembly GCA_927399485.1. Lineage (NCBI taxonomy): Eukaryota > Metazoa > Arthropoda > Insecta > Lepidoptera > Crambidae > Calamotropha > Calamotropha paludella. The sequence continues at coordinate 6,293,312 of OV656814.1, read as the reverse complement.
ACCAACCATATTTGCATATCTTTTTAATCTTTAGCTAGATTACAACACATCTATCATGTAACAAGTATTTCAGTTACGTCTTAAGCCACTTTTCATGATTACTGTCACCGATGAAAGACTATTTAGGTATCGTGTCATTTTTAATCAAACTTTTTTTGGTATTTGTTACCTTCCGATTAAGAATAATAATGGTTATGCTAGATTTAAATGGTGATACAATTGTCAGGGCTAAATATATAAAAAAAGAAAAATCTAATATTATGGAAATGTTTTTCTTTGTCACACAATCACGTCAAAACTAATGAACCTATCGGTATGGGACCAATCGACACGGAAAAATCTGTAAATAATTTTAGGCTAGGACCTTTGCCTTTTTTTAGATTTACTTTTAAAACTTTTTCCCGAATTTATTGTGGTCGGTGGGTTGCTATGGGTTACCATAGCCATTATTTTTCTGTATTTAATCTAAGTAACTAATTCTTCGACGTCATAATAAAAACGTAAAAATTAGATAAGAAAACTGAAGATGACAGACCAACAGTTAAGTGTAGAAACATGTTTATATGCTGACTAGCCGTCATCCGCAACCTGCAATTTTATGCAAAAAAATCTGCAATGGGTTGATTAATGACAATTGAATCAATTATTTAACAAAACATATACCAATGATAAGAAATGATTATGTAGTGATCCCATCAAAACTGTTTCATTTCATTGAATGTATAACGCAAAAGTGTAAAAAACTAAATAAGCCATATAGAATCTCATTTGTATGTACAATCGCCGCCAGATATATTGAAGGTGACCAAATAATTCTGATCAGCTTAAAATGACTAAGTTTCACACACCATATGCTTCTATGATTATCTGAACGTTCATTACTTTATTGATATCTTAGCAGATGCTTGTCAATAATTTCTATAGACACAACTGACCAAAAACATCTGAACACTTATAATATCAAGTGTATTGACGCAAACACTTTCCAATTCGTTACTAAGAGATATAAAACACTAACCAAATCTGTGGTCGTATCGTATTTATGATGAGAAGGGTATAAAAATTGTATAGAATTACATTTGAAGAGGTACAACTGAGATGTTAATGTCAAACTATTATCAGGTCCGTCTTTAACCTATTGGAGGCCCTGGGCATATAAAAATAATGGGGCCCCTATGACTTTGACAGAACACTTTTATTACTAGAATAGACAATGACAGTGTATAAACAAGATTTCAGATTTTTTTTTATATAATCTTTAATTTAAATGGGGCGATTCTCACATATTTAAAATTATCTAAGCATGCTGAAATTCGATAGCCTTATTTAGGGCGAGAGTAGAGTAGCTTCGCGCATGTAAAAGCTAATAAGCAAGTCGATAATATAGTCCCTATTAGTGGTTCGATTTACTCTAATTAAATAAGTTACTCATTTATTAATGTCGGTATTCGTTTAGTTATCTGGCAGGAACCAGGGGGCCCCTATTGATCGCGGGGCCCGGGTCTGACTATTATAGGAGGCTTAATTGGAAGAGTTCCCATTAAAATTTTATGTAATGTCGGAAGCACTTCCTACTTCATTTTTGACCACCGTTTGGTGCTACGGTAGCGATCCTGCATTTAGCACTGACAGTCATAACATCGAGTCACTTAATTCATGGGTATTTATGTATATATGGATGATGATGAATCTATGAATATCACTTATTTATGTATACTATATGTATGGATATCCTCTACCCTAGTATCCATAACACAAGCCTTACAGTGCCTACTAAGACCTAAGGTAATTGGTGTGGATGTAAGAAATAATATCATTATATTTTTCCTCAATTGCTTAGATATTTAAGGCCACCCCATCTACATAGATACACTTGACGTTATAAGTATTCAGATATTGTTGGTATGTTGAATTTAGAAATTATTGACAAGCATCTGCTCATAATGAATGTTCAAATATTAAAAGTAACTTGTATGTGGTACCTACTGACATTTTACATTTTAAACTATTTGGTCACCTTGTCTACTACAATATATCTGACGGCGATTATATATCAATATACAAAAATATTCCATAAACTTACCAGACTGTAATAAGCATTATTTAAAGAAAAACATTACATTTATGAAAGGCAACTGCACACACCGTTTCATATAGACCTTGAACGAGTCTGCCGACCTTACAATCGTAAAACCATCTTTGTGAGCTGCTCCGTTTTACGGGCAGGAATATTGTGAAGGAATATTATGTACAAAAAACATGTAACATCATAAACTCCGACTTCAATTAGGTCTTATATTAACATAAGCAAAATAACAGTTCGTGACAACGTAATTTTAAAACGTTGAACCTCCGACCTTGGCTGACTTTAATACTAGCGAGGTATAGAATTTCTTTTAGTAGCCATTTCTAATGAGGCTCCAAGTTGACATTATTCTAAAAAATGTAATCAATAGTTGGTGTCTTTGATGTAAATACTGTTATTGTGCCTTCCACTTGAACAATAACTAGATGAAACTAGCTAGTCTTTGGACCTTGTAGCTTATTACCACATTCAATATGGAAATTAGCATATGAGTACTATGAATGACGTCGCAAAACGTAATAGAGTGAGAATCGTACATCTGGTATGCCTAGCAGCTACGGAATTGTTAGCAACACGAAATCACTCCACCACAAACTGAAATCAATTTAGGACAATGTTCTCAATAACAGGCAGATCACCGGCAAAATGCGTGAAATAGCACAGTGCGCAATTATTGACGATATTGAGGCCAAGACCCGTTTTGGAAATCAGGTACATAAACAACTAGGCCTACTTAGTTTCCATATTACTACTACATACACTACAATCCTAGATCTGTCTACTTACAATTTTCCCGAGCCTTTTATAAAATCCAAATTAACAATTAAATATACGGACCTTTAGCCTTGGTTAATACAAATGTTAAGATCACTACGGAGCACACATGCGCAAATATAACATACTGATACTACGTAACGAGCGCTTTCTCAGAAATACAAGGTTACGACAGTCAGTTGCGAGATCGTACATACCATTATTGGTAACACACCCACTGGCGATAAACTATGTAATAATTCGGCCAAAATGAAACCCTCCGAATAAGTACACAGTAAACAGAAAACATTCGTACATACCAATGACTACAAACAGAATATGAACATTCATTACCTTAATTGGAACAGAGTAGAAACAGATAATAACACATTAAGCCAAAGAAGCAGATGTTTGCGAATGGAAAATAAATCGTTTCTGATGAAACTGGAAGGTCTGGATAGCACGTGTTGTTCAGTGTTACGAACTAAGTATCCATTGTGTGTATGGATAATGAACTGCGGTCCCACACCAGAGGTTGCGTGTCAGATTCGTTTATGTGTGTTGCAATAAGAAATTGTGAGACTATCCAATCTCTCAGATCACTTTTACGACAACAATGCGTCGTTCCTCAGCAAAAAGATCACTATGCAATATTTTCTGAACCGTCTGCAAATATCCAATAGTAAAGATACTGACGAATACTGAACACTTACATCGCCTTGAACGGAGTTCCAGTGATAATAAAAATTTCCATAAACTGTTTACAACACCTGTTTCTAACAAAATACTCGCTGTTAATAAAGAGGTCAGACTCAACTCAACTTCTAAGGTTTAGTTGAATCAGACATCGCCTATTATAATAGACTATACCTGATTTAAGTACAGTACAGTATACCTATGGGTTGCACAACGACGTGGAATGTAATAAAAGAGTAATAAAATGAATGGGAATCAACAGAGAAACAAGTGAGCGCACAATATTAATCTTATTCCGTTCGTATATTGCAATTCACCGGATACAAACAATCATAAAACACCGGAGATTTAAAACATTTTGTTTTAGACTACACTAACATTAATTTGGCACGAGAAACAATGCGGGCGATTGCTAATTTAAAAATCGTGTATGTTTATAATAGCGACAGAACGAAACCTATCAATACCAGATTTTCTGGTTTCTCTTATTGTCCCCGGCAAATAAGTTGAACATGATTTTGAAATCACGTGACATGCGCAGTAGTGAATAATTGTACCTAAACTTGCCACTGAGCATGTCACGTGATTTCAAAATCATGTTCAACTTATTTTCCGGAGACTATACCACTTTTGTACTTTGCTACACGCCTCATCTCAAAGTTTGTTAAGAGCCACAATTGACTATTTACAATTTGACTCCAATAACAACAGGATTGTCCACTGTGTTACAACCAAAATTAATGTTACTTCGGGGGCATCGAACAGCGAATCAGCATACTATTGTTTATTCAGTGGAATTAGATCGGAGACACTTGGAGCAAATCATTTTTATCTGCGTGAGTTGGCAGGGGCGAACTGGCGGACGGTCGGTGTTTCTCTTTATTAGGAAGCCACGTATTAACCCACGATCAGCGTCCACGTGTGTCTGCCGTGCTCCGCCAAACGTGCCACAGAGTATACGGTTGCTTTATCTAAAGTAAAAGGCTACTGAGCCAATTTTTGAACAGTTTGCATCACGAAAAAGCAACGTGCAATCGAGAATGCAAGTGAACAAATTCATTATCACTAATTTCATTAGGAAACATACTATGCAAATCTTGATAGCCAAAACTAATAGGCTTATCACTGGAAATGAGATATAATTATCGAAAGTAGATGCGTTAAATACAGTTAAAGTGCATTTTTTGCGATGAGCAACTGTCCCGATTCTGGATACGATTTTGTAAATTCGATATCCATGTCTTATGTATAAAAAAGGTTTTACATAGATTTTTAAACAGTTTCTGAAAAATGGAAATCGGAAACTCTGTCTGTTCGTAAAAAAATAAGATTACATCAACAGCAAATAGAAATATAGCTTTTTACAGCCATTTATTTGTATGACAGATATGAACCAAGACGTATGAATCTTTACTATACGATCTCTACATATCACTTAGCTCTAAAAATTAAAACAAAATTTTACTGTTACATCGATATTTTTAATTTCATCGTAATTTTATGGAAGATCAATACATGGTGACAAATAATTACTGAAATTAACTGACTTTTTACACTTGAACTTTCAATGCTATAGGCACTCGATATAATAGATCTAGACGTGAACATTTTAATATTAATACGCACAGATACAAAAAGACATCTTCGTTCGCAAATACACATACGGTCACACTAATGTTTATAATATCCTTAATGGTTTTAAAATGTTCACATTAGAACGTCCATATTGTGTTGATGAGCAAGTTGAAAAGCTACTGGAATGAAGATCTGCAGATATTAAGCAGATATCAAATTTCCTAATTACCGGGACACATTCACTCTAGATATATACAGTAATAATAGTAACGAAGGGTACACATCAGAAAATCCTTATTACTCTTATAATTTAAAAATAACCATTATAAATTGAGACGACTAAATCCTCCGCGTCGACAGCAGTTAAACGCGATGTTAAAATGCTTTTCCAGTTGACTTCTTAGTATATGAAACAATGTCTAATTGGCAAACGTCATTTTTACTTTTAAAATAATCAATAATTAAAATGTATCAAATCTACTTTAGAACATGTTCATACGTCTACCCGCCTTTCATTGTATTATCGAACAATGTATATCTTTAACAGATAACAACACTTAATAATAATACTAAGTAAACATTGTACACATTAGTAAGAAAAGTTTTAGAACTTAAATTTATGAATTATTTCACTATAACTAAACTTAAAAACCAAGCAAACAACAAATGTCGCATTTATAAAAATAATAACATTACGAGTGACTAGTTACTTGCAAGGATTAATAGATTTGATACTTCGAGTCCTTAGTCTCACTAAAATTGGTGCAAATAATTAATACTGAAAATGCGATGACATCAGTGAAGGTAAACAATAGATACTGAACTAACCACAGTAAGATTCCCAGACATATCTTAGATACAAACTAAATATATTTACAAAAAAGGTCCATTCCCAAAATAATATTTATGGCACCAAAAACTAATTACAGAGCCTAAACAATAACAATGTATTATGATTTCTTAAATAAATTGAAATATACACCCGATGATTTAATGAAATTTCACCAGTTAGACATTGTTTTGAATCAACAATATAGTGCTTGAATGGGGAAAATTATTTAGAAACAAACATTTGTTAATTTTAAATATTTATCATTTTACATGCAGTTCTAGAACCAGGATGATTAAATTACTATACAACCAGTGTGAATCACTAGTTTATTAATACCTACATAAATCATAAAAACATGCATTCAAAATGTCAATAATTGTTAAGCCAATATACATATATACTATAGTATATATATAATAAAATGAAAAGAATGATACAATAATATTTTTAAAAACCCATTTAAGTAATAATTGATATGGCATTCAATTTATATTTCTGTAACACTGACAAAAGTCAATGCGAATATGTAATTATAAATACTACAATATTTTCAAAGTCACATGTTTATTAGAAAATGTTGGTGTGCTGCGTTAAGTAACTTTCCCAGGGTATACCAACCTAATTAAAGACTATTACCACAGACGCGCATGATGTTTTCCACAATGTAAAATGCACTACAAATAACTAGATATTTATTTGTACAGCCTGGATTCAAAATCCTACATCTAATAGCTAACAAACTTTATAGTAAACATTGCCAGTTACCATTGCAGTACCGCACTCTCTTCTGGTGGGGCTGAATATTTTGCAAAACGCCATTCACTCATCACTTATTGGTACCATCAGTCTCAGACAAGATATCGCCACATTGGCATTTACAGAGCTTTACTACTACAAGTTTTTACATATTTCTACCATAGCTGAAAACATACTGTCGATATAAAAATTCTCTCATGGTTTATTTTGTGCTGAATTTTATTATTGAATTTTAAGTAACTTTATACATGTGAAACAGTTATATTGCTTCAGTTATGGTCAGGATATGTTTAAAAAACTTGTTAAGAATTTATTGCTTTTGAAAAACTGATGCTAACAATAAGTTCAGTATCAGCATTATGATTTATGTGAGAGACTGGCTGCAGGCTTATAGATCCAAATAGATAATATTCAGATTTCACAATAAAAAGTTCATTTAAACCTACAAATTAAGGAACTAATACAATACACTTTAATACAAATGAAACCTCACATCAGATCACAAATACCATAAGTCAAATTGCACAAATGAACATCTACATTATACAATAAATTAATCTCTTTAATCCGATGTAAATATTGTTTCTTATATAAAATATCAACTGATGCAACAATATGATTATAAATAAATCCAATAACAAAATGTCAATTAATAAAAGCTACAAATAACAATCCATCGAGAAAAATTCTAGGAAATTCATTTGATTAAACTAATATTTAATGATCAAAATAGCTCAAAATTGATGGTTTAGTGATGTAAAGATAAGCCATAATTGAAATTGTAGTGAAGTCATTAAAAGCAATGTAAGATTTTAATATTACAAAAAGATGCAACTTGATAATTGATGCAATAATATAAAACATTTGAAGAATCTAAGCTCACGCATTTTAATATAGAAAAATAATAAAATGAGAACCCCTTGTGAGTGCTGCTTTATTTGGATATTTAGATGTCAGTAACACACATAAGGAAATATCACCAGGACAAGGATCACTCCAACTTCCTCTGTCTGCTCTATGTTACTTGATAGGGCATGAAGCAAATTAACGCCACCAAAACATTGGAAACCAGTTCAACTACCATCCTGCTTACACTTTGAACTTATTTCGTCTGCTATACCTGCCAGGGTGCGCTTCAGCGTCTATCATCACCCAATCAGAAAGCAGACGCACATGTCACCGTTCCACAACCAGTGTCATGGAAGATTCACTAATACAAAACACCTACTCACGGTAGTGTCCGCTTGCAGGCACCAGCTATGCGCTCAGAACTCGGCAAACTCCTTCGCACACTTCTCAGTCGATGAGATACGCAATGCCTCCTCCTCATAATCATCAAAGTTGCTAGTATCACCTGGACCTTTGCAGCGGGGGATAAATGGTGCTTCAATCTTCTTTTGGAAGACAGCAATCCAATCAGTACTAGCAAACCATTTATGACCTTTTATATCATTGACACCAGCTTTCAAATTGCCATAACGCTTAGTTAAATCAACCTGCAATAAATTACGGAGGAGGTCCTTCAGATCTGAACCAAAGTGTGAAGGAAAGCGGACCTTTCCGGATACAATCTTTTCATATATTTGGATTGGTTGGTCTGCAAAGAAAGGAGGATATCCAGCTGCCATTTCATATACAAGTACACCAAGCGCCCACCAATCCACTGCTTTATTGTAACCTTTGGAAAGGATAATTTCAGGGGCTAGGTACTCAGGCGTGCCACATAACGTCCACGTACGTCCTTTAACTCGCTTGGCGAAGCCAAAATCAGTGACTTTAAGATAGCCTTGCGAATCGATAAGCAGGTTCTCAGGTTTGAGATCTCGATAGATGAGATCAAGGTAGTGTAGGTATTCAAAGGCGAGAACAATCTGCGCCGCATAAAAACGCGAATGGGGCTCTGAGAATCGACCCACTTTACGTAAATGTGAAAACATCTCGCCACCAGGAACATACTCCAGAACCATGTACAGGTTTGAGTTGTCTTTGAAATGGAACTTGAGACTCACCAAGAAGGGGAAGTTGATAGCTTGTAAAATACGTTTCTCATTCAAAGTATGTTCGACTTGCTTTAGTTTTACGACTTTTTGCTTATCTAATATTTTCATAGCATAATATTCTTTAGTGGGCTTGTGTTGGACTATCATAACTCGGCCGAATGATCCCGTACCGAGCGTTTTTATTCGTTCGAAGTCGTTCAGTCCGGCGGTGTTGGTAGGATTCTTCTTCCATTTCTCCTCGAAATCTTCCTTGGCCTGATCCAGGAACTCTTTGACGCTTTCGGCGGCGTCCACCTTCTTGTTAGCGGTGGCAGCATTATTGCCCATGGCTCACACCACAAATTTGTTCCGAGACTTGATTTGCCGTTCTTAGAGGCCGCCTTGTTGCACTAATCGATGCCTGCCTGGTGCGACCGCGTAAGAAACGGGGCAGGTCAACACATACCGATTTTAAACACGCACATTCTCAATTTTTCAAGCACTTACACTTGTCACAATTGCTTTTCGTTACAGGCACACATTGACACAGTACGTAAAAGAAAAAGACTCAAAAAATACTTTGTCACATTCACGAGAATAAAATGGCTTCCACAACCGGACTCGATCGACACCGAGAGAGCGAGATCGAGCGAACAATTTGCTCACGGGTGGCGGTCAATTGTGACAATGTTGCTAGGAAAATTTCAAAAACTACTACCGTTTAAAAATCTACTAATATTTTATTCTTGTTAGTTTTTGTTTTTTACACATTTGTTAATTTTCTGATCACGAGCTTATTTTATTTAACGCCTTTAATGCGTCATCCAAATTTTCATAATATGGCACGTCTTGTTTAATGCCTACCTAGTTTCATAACTACAAGCGATAAGCGATAAGCTGAAAAACACAAACAGTATCTTTTTTTACATTGTTTCAAATTTCGACAAGATTGTTAAGGTGATCAATGATCAATACTATATTAATGGTTAGTAATAATTAATTTATCCTTTCATTCATTACGCTATTCACTATGTCTTTAATTATAATGTGTTCCTTGAGTATATGATATATGCGTTATTAAATATGAGAAAAAAGGTCACTAAATTCCTTATACCTATGTAAAGTAAAAAGAACATCAACCTAAACAAAAATGAAAAATTTCTGTATTCGTTTGTCAGTTTAAAGTCAACCACATAGAGTTTAATAAAAATTGAAAAAAATACCGACTAGTAGGTTGATGGGCTGTTAACCGTTCATACAAAACGGTAATAACAGTTAGCTAATATTGAAAAGTGAAAATAATTTGAGAAGCTAAAACAATAAACAGTTGTTATAAAATATGTCGTAGTTGTTGAGTTTGCTGTACTACAGGATACTTAATCTGTTATAAAAACAAAACCCCACTACTCAGGTATAAAAAAAGTAATCAATCTTATAAAAGGAAACCAATTCAAAAGTTCATATTTGATCGTAAGGCATGAAGTTGTATATGTGGCAAACAATGTATGGGGGATGTTTTCAGTCACCATACATTATTTGATTGATTGAAGATTTCTCCATCCTCAAAGTGTAACACATAGAGTTTAATATAAATTTAGAACATTTGATAGTTTCTGATGGGTTGACGTGTACCTAGAATAATTAAAAATAGATAATTGGAACATGAAAAATTCCATTAAAAAAAAAAGCAGCAAGGATTGCGAGCATATTCTCCGCAACAAACGTGATGATGTCGTTTAATTTCATTAAGGATTTGAGTTCAAAACTTCTCAATAAACTTCTTAGATTGTTTTTGTATAAAAGCATTATAAATATTTCCACATTTTTTTCTGATAAAAGCAGGACCGCATTTGGGGGAGGGCAGGCGGGGCTCCTGCCCTGGGGCCTCCACAATAGAGATATAAAAGGTAGGGTCAACAGCAAACACGTTTTTTTTCCAAAAAGATTTAAAAAAAATATTAGATGAAAGAATATACAAGAGCTTTTAACATTATCATAACAACCCATATTGGCAGTTAATTATTTTGATTTTTAATTATTGCGCCTATTGCTTATAAATAAATAGGTGCCTCCGTTGCCCCAGGACCTTCATACCTTCAAATCCGGCCCTGGATAAAAGACTATGTGAACTCTTTTCAAAGCTACTTTTAAAGTCAGTTTGAGTGGATATTATCATATGTTTAAGTATGTCTTTCATACATTTTAAACATCTAATAACAAACGTTATTCCGCTACGTATGTTTAATTTAAGTCTTTATTAGGTCTCTCGCTTTGGAGGATTAAGTATTTTAATATATAAAGAATTGCCAAATGTCTATACCGCAAAAAAATATCGTTTTTTTGAGGTAATTCTTCTATTTTAATAACCTTAATTTTTAACTTTCCTTTGTTTGTATGTAACACATAATTCTATATCTATTTACATTATGTGATTCAAAAGTAACTAGAGTAGTGCTAATAAAGCTTGTCGCTAAAAATTCATTATACTGTGATTTATTAAGCGTAGCAAAAGATTTTGATAGGACACAAATACAAAAAGTGAAAAAAGTTACAATTTATTTTATAATAGTATAATTTCTACACTATTCCTCTTGGAAGTGATATGTGCACTTTCTCTATTTACTTTCTTATTAATAAACGAAATGAAACCGTGATTCATGCATAATAGATGTCAACATTAGAAGATTTAGTGCTGGTGGCCTTGGAAGCAGTGTTTATAAGAAATTTCCTACAAAATATTATTTGGTCTTTTGCGAGTATATTATACATTTAAAAACAAATGCTGTAAATATCTATGCAGACGGTGACCACAGCCGCAAAACGCAATATAAAGTACGTATTCTTCTCTCTTGTATAAACTACACGCACCTGACAGCCGGGCATTATATCGAGACTCTTTAAATGGTGGTGAACTGGATGCACAGTAGTGCGTTCGTAGTAACGGACGCATCAACGTTACTTTTGACGAGTTCCCATGGTGATTCCCATTTAGATCGTCTATAGTGCAGCGTCTGCAAAAAGTAGAGAACCAGCGCAAGACAACATCGCATCCCACTACCCACGTATTAATATAAATGTTATATATCCATATTTGATAAATGTGTCATCACGGCATGTAGGAATTTAAAAAACTTCTATCTCCTTTTTTATTTCATACCTGACAACACTGTCAGAAAACATCCGACTATAGCGTGTTCTTACTTTATTAGACATATCATAGATGGCAGCACAAGTAAAATGTGTTGCAAAATAGATTACAACATGAATTTTAATTATACTTTTTACTGTTGGTTATATTTAACATTGTGATGAAAAAGTAGAGAAGAATAACTGAAATATCCCCATGTTTGTGATCAACGTTCTTTATTGATTAATTAAAAATATATACTTAATATTAACCATCTATTTAGCATTTCGTTTGTCTATAATTATTTAAAATCTATATTTACATTATTCTAATCTAAGTAATGTTTGTTTGGATCTCAGATGCTCATCTAATTTTCTCATCTAATTTTTAAAATTCTTTCATCAATATTCAGAATAGGTTTTCAAGGTGGATATAGTATACTATATAATATTCCGTTTAAATAAAAGGAGATTTCAGTTTGATGATCGATTTTGTGTTTTGATGAGTTTTTTTAAAGAATAATCATAATAATTCTAACATTTACATCAACTAGCCTATCCCAAAGTAAGCACTATAAGTCTTTTTTTGTTATGGATACTAGGGTAACAGATAGGACATACATTATTTATTTAGTACATTTACAGGCAACAGATAAAATACATACAATAATATAAATACAAATTACCAAATTTCACATAACTCACTAAAGTTTTACATTAGGTATAATAAACATAAACTAAATTATAAACGCTGGAATTACTGATGATAATGATGGCTTGTACTAAAATAGAAACAAATAAGCTTATAGTTTAAGCATAACATTTTTTTTAATTCAGGGACACTAAGGTTAAAGAGGTCAATCAAAGGTTATACGGTTAATAGATATCTAATATTTTATAGAAATATGTATATAAATACACATTATTCAGGTACAAAATATGCTCGTATTCATCACAGAATCATCTGCCCCATCCGGGATACAAACCAAGGACCGTCCGTCGTCGGTGCGTATGCCAGGATTATTACCGTTGCACCAAATGGACGTCGTAGTCGTGGTTTAATTAATTTATACTTTATATAAGCTGTGTATACCATTAATAACTAGTGCGCAAAAGTACTACTCTTTGCTAGTGCGGCTGAGGTGCTCTGTGAATTCTGTGATAGTCTGTGAATTCTGTGATAGTCTGTGAATTCTGTGATAGTCTGTGAATTCTGTGATAGTCTGTGAACCGACAATGTCAGTGTCGAGTCAAACAACGTAGGGAAAATCATTTTTTTCACTTAATTCTTTTTAAATTCTCCTAAGATATTAGCTAACTGATAACCTATTAACAGGTATGGAATTTAAAATTTATCTACATCTCTTTATTGGTAACCTGTTTTTACTGAAGTGATAGGTTGACGTGCTGTTGTCCGTGCTATCAGAAACATGTCAACAGATGGCACTGTTAGGTAAATAGTGATTACAAGCACGCGCAAACAAGATTTTTGGATTTTTTATATAAGCTGTAGCGACCTTGCCCATTTATCGTCTTCAACATATGAGTCAAAAGTTAAAACCAGGATACACGAGAAAAATCTACGTGTTCTAAGCTAGTAAGTAAAAATAAAATTATGATATGAGTAAGAAACGTAAATAAAACGTTTTTACAAATAAACTCAACAGCATAAAAAACTTATTAAGCAATATTCTTTACAGGATTCTGAAAGGTCTTTTATTTCATAATTTGTAATTAATTCTGGCGTTTTAATACCTTTTCAGCGGTCTTCTTTCATCACGTTATTACATTAAGGCGGAAACATATTATTAAAACGCGACGCGACGCAACGTGTCGACACCCGATATGCACCGTGCACATTACCAACACGCGACGCCACGACATACTAGCAATTTTTGAATACAGTTTGCTTACAGCAGCGGAAGTGTATGGTAATATACAATGGATTTAATAAATAACGAGCGTCAGATGAAGATTTTGAAGAAGATTTGATGCAAATTTTGTGTACATATGATATGATACTTAAATGACTTAATAAAAAGAGAATAACTAGGTAGGCGTTACTGGGTACATGAAATAAATCAAAAGAGAAGTATTATACTTCAAGATAATGAAAGATTTCATAAGATTTCAGTATCGGGTTATTCAATTTCTTGAATTGGCAATTTCTTCCCATGCATATAGCGAAATTCATGTCATATAGAACAGAATATTGTTTTACCATCTTAATTAATTTTTCGTCGGTCATTTCGCTAAATAAATGCAAGAATTTATATTAATATGGCATAAATTCCGTTCCACAGTTTAAAGAATAGGGATCGGGTCAAAGAATTCGTATATGCTCCGTGACAGTTCTCGAACGACTGACGCGTGGCGTCGGGTGTTGTCTAGAAACATACCGCGCGCGCCGCGTCGGATGGCGTGTTTACCCCCACCATGGACAACACACCGACCTGGCCCGTCTGGATCGGGTGGCGTGTGAACGCATGGCGTCGCGTCGGATGTTGAAAGTATGATTCTGGTCCATAGAAAACAATACATTTGATTCGACTCAACACGCATCGCGTTTCATCGGGTCGCGTCGCGTGTTAATAATGTGTTTCCGCCTTTACTTTCGCTCAGGCAAAGAAACATCACTTTGACATGACAATGACAATTTTGTCTGAATCTGATTCATACTGATAGACCTAAATTTGACGGAACGAAATTCCGAGAAAAGGACATAAACAATTGTACCTAATGCTCCTTTTTTATATAGTTATTATCCCAACTAACTTGATTTCAAACTACTAGTTCGCGATCTCCTTTTGAATACTCCGACCCTATCCACTTTATTCTGGCGTTTTAATACCTTTTCAGCGGTCTTCTTTCATCACGTTATTACATTAAGGCGGAAACATATTATTAAAACGCGACGCGACGCAACGTGTCGACACCCGATATGCACCGTGCACATTACCAACACGCGACGCCACGACATACTAGCAATTTTTGAATACAGTTTGCTTACAGCAGCGGAAGTGTATGGTAATATACAATGGATTTAATAAATAACGAGCGTCAGATGAAGATTTTGAAGAAGATTTGATGCAAATTTTGTGTACATATGATATGATACTTAAATGACTTAATAAAAAGAGAATAACTAGGTAGGCGTTACTGGGTACATGAAATAAATCAAAAGAGAAGTATTATACTTCAAGATAATGAAAGATTTCATAAGATTTCAGTATCGGGTTATTCAATTTCTTGAATTGGCAATTTCTTCCCATGCATATAGCGAAATTCATGTCATATAGAACAGAATATTGTTTTACCATCTTAATTAATTTTTCGTCGGTCATTTCGCTAAATAAATGCAAGAATTTATATTAATATGGCATAAATTCCGTTCCACAGTTTAAAGAATAGGGATCGGGTCAAAGAATTCGTATATGCTCCGTGACAGTTCTCGAACGACTGACGCGTGGCGTCGGGTGTTGTCTAGAAACATACCGCGCGCGCCGCGTCGGATGGCGTGTTTACCCCCACCATGGACAACACACCGACCTGGCCCGTCTGGATCGGGTGGCGTGTGAACGCATGGCGTCGCGTCGGATGTTGAAAGTATGATTCTGGTCCATAGAAAACAATACATTTGATTCGACTCAACACGCATCGCGTTTCATCGGGTCGCGTCGCGTGTTAATAATGTGTTTCCGCCTTTACTTTCGCTCAGGCAAAGAAACATCACTTTGACATGACAATGACAATTTTGTCTGAATCTGATTCATACTGATAGACCTAAATTTGACGGAACGAAATTCCGAGAAAAGGACATAAACAATTGTACCTAATGCTCCTTTTTTATATAGTTATTATCCCAACTAACTTGATTTCAAACTACTAGTTCGCGATCTCCTTTTGAATACTCCGACCCTATCCACTTTATCTCGCTTTTATATGTCTAGTTAAGTGTATTAATATTGGTTTAGTATATCGATATGTAAGTAGTGTAGTATTTTTTATATGACATTATTCGTACTTATGTAAATGTATGTTTATGTAGTCTATAGCTCTCATTTTCTATTTACACTTTCAATACACCACCAATACGCTATCAGTTTTTAACTCTCCGGTAGACTGGTAGAGACTGTCTAATGGCATTAAGTCCGCCATTTGTACATATTTTTTTGTGTGTCACAAAGTTTTAATACATAAAATAAAATTAATATAATTATAAACATAAAGTAAAAATAGGAAAAAAGAATTATTGGTCACTTTATTGCTACTATATTTTCATATTATTCAGTAAAACAGGGGTTACCAATAAAGAGATGTAGGTAAATTTCAAATTCCATTCCTGTTAATAGGTTATCACTTATCAGTTAGCCTCAGAGTAAACAGGACTGGAGTAGCCTTTGCCTAACATTACCCCTCTGCCAAATGCACAAGCGTCGGAATCCTGTGCGTTATATAAAACTAGTTGAGCCGCCATTTTAAAACCACAATAATCAGAACGTCTCACCGTGCAGAGCTCCCACGAAAATGCCTGCCTGTGCTGTTTTCTACTGTAAAAAAAATTCGAAAATATCTAGTATGCAAAAAGATGGCGTCACCTTTCATTTGTAAGTATAATTTTTAGGATTTGATTATTATTTAATTCATAATTTCATGTTTTAGCAGACTACAATTTCAAATTTCGCGCCCAAAGTTCGTTTGATGACGTCACGGCCGCACTCCCCACGAGACTACCTAGGGTTGACCATTATCGCATTTCAATTAATTAAGACAAAAATTAGAAAAAGTTTGTTGGTAATAAATAACTGTAATTTTGTATTAATTAATTACTAATTATAATTTCGATTTAACAATGTACGTTGCGTGTTTATTTTTAGTTTAGTATTAAGTTCATACCTACACTTTTGCGGCTGCTTGCCTATTCTATTCTTTACCACACAACATGGAAATATAAAATAATAAATAAAATAATAAATTAAAATAATAATCAAACTATTTGCCCTTTTATTCATGCTGGGCGGCGCTCATAAACATTAAGAGTACTAATGCTGTATATACCTACAGTGTCCCTGACTTCATAAAAAAGCACGGTTAAAAGGGTACCATCGCCTAACCAGCACACCCGATCATTTCCGAGAAACCAAAATTTTTTTTCGAGCCACAGGACAAATTGTTTTTATTTTGTAATCAGCAACCCTTATTAATTTGTACAATATTTATTTTGCACAAAAGTGGTGTCAACTTAATCGATATTGTGATTTTACGAGTGAGTAATGAATGAGTGAATGAATGCTTTTTCTTAACGATAATAAAAAACAGCTTAGATAAATTACAGTTTGTTTCAGTAATTATTACCAGGTATTAATGATGATTTCAAATAAGAATAAGATACGTGATTTTGAACTGATGACGCCGTATGTAAAGTGCGGAATTATACTATTTACCTGCGATATTATACATACGAGAATAAAACTGTAAAGATATAGAATAAAACAGGTCAAGTCCACCTTAAACCAAATGGCTAGTAATGAGAGTAGAGGAAGCGAAATCACTAATTTTTGAACATTTTGCCTGTCTGTATGTATGTTTGAGCACGCATCACGCAAAAACTACTCGACGGATTTTGATGACATTTTAGTATGGTAATAGCTAAATGTCATCGTCAACATTTAAGTTAAGTTTTTTTATTAATATTGTGGCATTTATAGCTCCTTTTAAAAACCGGCTTGTCCAACTGCAATACTTCAAGATACTAGGAGTAAGGTATGTGGTGCCAAAAGTCATTTGTACATAAATGAAAGCTATTGGAAGATAGTATTGCCGTATTAAAATTAGAAATGATCGGTATGTGTAGTTCAGGCAAATATACTCTGCCCCTAGGCGGTATACTAATTGTTGGTATTTATACTTTAAGCTTTGACATGCCCGGAAACATCTAATTTTTCATATCCAGTTTTCCTAAAGAATACAGCATACGAAAAAAATGGATTCATGCTTGTAATAGGTAATAGGGCATCTTGGGCATCTTCAAGAACAAGTACTATATGTTCCATACATTTTGAGCCGTCTCAGATTCAATAGAAGAAGATTAGTTGCCCATGCTGTGCCAACGTTATTCTTGAATGATCCTCTTAGTTTATTATATAACTAGTTATGTTTCAAATAGATATTAACATGTTATATTATATCAGTTTTAGTTTATTACATTTAAATGTATTAATTTTAGGTTAAAGAATAAGTTGAAAAGGAAATACCTGCAAAAGGTGATGTAGCAAATCGCAAAAAAATACAAATAATCAATCGGTCAAAGTAAAAATCTGAGAAAACTAACTGTATTGACTATCGCTTTGTTAAAAATAATGTTTCAGTGTTCCTCCTTTCCATTATGGTTATACGCGAAAGGGTCCACAGTGAATTCTATATATATAATAACACCTATTGTAAATATCTTTTAAATGCAATAAACTATTAAGTTTCAATTTGTATTTTATGGATATAGCCTTCGAAATTGACTGTTGTAGCGTGTAATATCATCATTAATTTAATTTAATTTTTAATACATAATGTAGGAATACTAACGCAAAGTTAATACATTCATTCATTGAACGAAACTGATTTATCGATATCGATATTCTCGTGCTATGTCATGTCACTTCTCACACAATGACATTCGTGTGTTTGAATAGAACGTTAACACACTATTTTAAGCACGTGTGCGTGTATTTTAAATATGTTTGTCGTATTATGCATGTGTGCGTTTGTAAACACGCAAAGAGTTTTTGTTCCTGTGTGCTGGCATTGAATGTAGTAGTAACCTCACCCCCCGCAAAAAATGGCAGAAAAATATGTACGAGAAATTGACTAATGGCTACTCCAGTCCTGTTTACTCTGAGCAGTTAGCTAATATCTTAGGAGAATTTAAAAAGATTTTCCTTTCGTTGACTTGACATTGTCAATTCACAGACTAAAACAGAATTCACAGACTATCACAGAATTTACAGACTATCACAGAATTCCCAGAGCACCGCATCCGCACTAACAAGGAGCATTACTTTTGCGCACTATTTATTAATGGTATTCGGAATGTGCATGACAGTAGCGCCATCTGCAAACGCAACTTTAAGGGGCGTATGTCAAAAAATAAATAACAATAGCTTGTTTATTTTTATAGATTAGAGTGAATAAAATATACTTTAAAAGAAAATAAATGGTATGTTGAAAGAAATTTGAAAAAAATACTGTTTGTGGAGAAATGGACGTTATTATAAAAACTGGTTTTGCAAGTGTAAAACACACAATAACTTTCCAGCCCCAAACTATGCTAAAAGGAAATAAATTGGTGTTAGCAGAACATGTGAGGAATGTAAAAGAACTAAGAACTAATGGCAAAGTTATTTAATAAGAGCTATCATCATTCGTCTAACATCGGTGACCTCAACACCCTATAAAACAAGTTTAAACGTTTAGCGGAGTCACTAATATTATTTGAGTCGAAATGAAAACCAACTGCAAAGTTAAATTATATTTTATTAGGAAGACGCGTGTATAATACAGTACGCTTTACAAGTGACTTACTGAACGACTGAGAGGGCTTTCTCACGGTCTTGAGGGTCGTATAGATATATAATATATCCTATGTACTTATGTAGTTACAAACGTAAGTACTCTCCTAATCTAAAAACATGACTAAATATTTAGATAAAACAAAAGCACTGACTATTTCTGCTGTTATTTTTGCAGTCTACGATGCAACAACAATAATAACCCATTTTCAAAAATTTCAAAACAACATTTACAAGTTTGTCTGTTTCCCTTGCCCTATTTGTTGCACATTTGTGCCGTGACAAGCGCAGCGATCGTTTTCTTTACCCCTTCCACCCACTTCGCACAGATTCATTGAAACACACTTTCAATAAGCTAACTAATAATGTTCGTCACCCAAGTTATAGATTTATTACTAATTTACAAATTACCAAACAATTTCAAACCGTATAGTCGAACATTAATGAAAAACTTACTGAGAAATTATACATATAGATCTCAGAGTAAACAGGACTGGAGTAGCCATTAGTCAATTTCTCGTACATATTTTTCTGCCATTTTTTGCGGGGGGTGAGGTTACTACTACATTCAATGCCAGCACACAGGAACAAAAACTCTTTGCGTGTTTACAAACGCACACATGCATAATACGACAAACATGTTTAAAATACACGCACACGTGCTTAAAATAGTGTGTTAACGTTCTATTCAAACACACGAATGTCACTGTGTGAGAAGTGACATGACATAGCACGAGAATATCGATATCGATAAATCAGTTTGTGTGTCAGTGAATTTATTAACTTTGCGTTAGTATTCCTACATTATGTATTAAAAATTAAATTAAATTAATGATGATATTACACGCTACAACAGTCAGTTTCGAAGGCTACATCCATAAAATACAAATTGAAACTTAATAGTTTATTGCATTTAAGAGATATTTACAATAGGTGTTATTATATATATAGAATTTACTGTGGACCCTTTCGCGTATAACCATAATGGAAAAGAGGAACTCTGAAACATTATTTTTAACAAAGCGATAGTGAATATAGTTATAATTCTCAGATTTTTACTTTGACCGATTGATTATTTGTATTTTTTTGCGATTTGCTTACATCACTTTTTGCAGGTATTTCCTTTTCAACTTATTCTTTAACCTAAAATTAATACATTTAAATGTAATAAACTAAAACTGTTAATATCTATTTGAAACATAACTAGTTATATAATAAACTAAGAGGATCATTGGCGCCATTCATTTATTACGTAAGACCATTTTCGCTAATTTTTGACCCCCTCCCCCCCTATTGTAAGAAAAAATAAGAATAGGCCGACCCCCTCCCCCCTATTTAATATTTATCACGTAAGAATCTTAAGGCAAAAATGAATACACTTTTGGTTTATTTAAAGTTTATTTTTCAAAGAAAAAGTAGTTTTTTGTGGACAGATGCCTTTTTCGACGCAAAATATTTAGAGCATACCTACAAAATAAATTCTTTCTATGAGCGCATCTTGTATTGATGGACAGTAAAAATGGTAAGGACCGAAGAAGTGACGACTAGTCTACAAGCGGGGAGTTCCCGGGAGGCGTAGTGCGGGTGACGCAGGTCCGTTGCCATGGAAATGGTACTCGAGCGGTTGCCCGTGCCTTTTCAAAGTATAATTTTAACTTTGCGCATTTTTGTGATCTTACGTAAGAACTATCGAGACTCCCTCCCACCCCCTTGTAAGAAAAAATAAGACATAGTTGACCCCCCACCCTCCCTAAATCGTCTTACGTAATAAATGAATGGCCCCATTCAAGAATAACGTTGGCACAGCATGGGCAACTAATCTTCTTCTATTGTTAGATAATTTTTGAAACTGAGACGGCTCAAAATGTATGGAAAATATAGTACTTGTTCTTGAAGATGCCCAAGATGCCCTATTACCTATTACAAGCATGAATCCATTTTTTTCGTATGCTGTATTCTTTAGGAAAACTGGATATGAAAAATTAGATGTTTCCGGGCATGTCAAAGCTTAAAGTATAAATACCAACAATTAGTATACCGCCTAGGGGCAGAGTATATTTGCCTGAACTACACATACCGATCATTTCTAATTTTAATACTGCAATACTATCTTCCAATAGTTTAATGTACAAATGACTTTTGGCACCACATACCTTACTCCTAGTATCTTGAAGTATTGCAGTTGGACAAGCCGGTTTTTAAAAAGAGCTATAAATGCTACAATATTAATAAAAAAACTTAACTTAAATGTTGACGATGACATTTAGCTATTACCATACTAAAATGTCATCAAAATCCGTCGAGTAGTTTTTGCGTGATGCGTGCTCAAACATACATACAGACAGACAAAATGTTCAAAAATTAGTGATTTCGCTTCCTCTACTCTCATTACTAGCCATTTGGTTTAAGGTGGACTCGTATGTATAATATCGCAGGTAAATAGTATAATTCCGCACTTTACATACGGCGTCATCAGTTCAAAATCACATATCTTATTCTTATTTGAAATCATCATTAATACCTGGTAATAATTACTGAAACAAACTGTAATTTATCTAAGCTGTTTTTTATTATCGTTATGAAAAAGCATTCATTCACTCATTCATTACTCACTCGTAAAATCACAATATCGATGAAGTTGACATCACTATTGTGCAAATTAATATTGTACAAATTAATAAGGGTTGCTGCTTACAAAATAAAAACAATTTGTCCTGTGGCTCGAAAAAAAATTTTGGTTTCTCGGAAATGATCGGGTGTGCTGGTTAGGCGATGGTACCCTTTTAACCGTGCTTTTTTATGAAGTCAGGGACACTGTAGGTATATACAGCATTAGTACTCTTAATGTTTATGAGCGCCGCCCAGCATGAATAAAAGGGCAAATAGTTTGATTATTATTTTAATTAATTATTTTATTTATTATTTTATATTTCCATGTTGTGTAGCAAAGAATGGGCTTCAAGCAGCCGCAAAATTGTAGGTATGTACTTAATACTGAACTAAAAATAAACACGCAACGTAATGTACGTTGTGTGTGTATTTAGTTAAAACGAAATTATAATTGGTAATTAATTAATACAAAATTACAGTTATTTATTACCAACAAACTATTTCTAATTTTTGTCTTAATTAATTGAAATGCGATAATGGTCAACCCTAGGTAGTCTCGTGGGGAGTGCAGCCATGACGTCATCAAACGAACTTTGAGCGCGAAATTTGAAATTGTAGTCTGCTAAAACATGAAATTATGAATTAAATAATAATCAAAACCTAAAAATTATGCTTACAAATGAAAGGTGACGCCATCTTTTTGCATACCAGATATTTTCGAATTTTTTTTACAGTAGAAAACAGCACAGGCAGGCATTTTCGTGGGAGCTCTGCACGGTAAGACGTTCTGATTATTGTGGTTTTAAAATGGCGGCTCAACTAGTTTTATATAACGCACAGGATTCCGAATCTTGTGCATTTGGCAGAGGGGTAATGTTAGGCAAAGGCTACTCCAGTCCTGTTTACTCTGAGATATAGATAGATATTGTCATATACCTACTAGGTTGTGAGGTTTGGTAATTAGATTCTGGTGATAGATCTATTATCTATCACCAAACATTTTTATGCAATTTGATGGGTTTATTTTTATATATTTAAACTTTGATGGTAATTTTTATATAAAGTAGAGAAATTAACAAAGAATTAATGAAATGGCAAACTTATCATGCTAAAATGGATAATTTAAAATACCTATTTATATAAATCTATCAAATACTGTTTTGACGGAACTATTATTTCAGATATAAATTAACATTAAACTAATGATACTTTTGTGACCTTTTTAATAATGTGATAAGGAAAATATTATGTTGTTATATTTATGCAATTTTAGTGCTTTATTGTGTAATAAATTTTGATAGCACAATACAAAAAAACCTTGTCTATTAAAATTTATCATAAAATTTATCAATGCTCTCCATTGAAAGTACAAAAATGTAAAAATCATAAATAAATGGCTGTTTCGTCTTAATCGATTATGAAACATTTGTAAAAATATTTATTTATAATGCGAGGTTATTCCTCTCATTGACGAAGCAATGGCCTACAGCGTAAAAAAAACTCGCTAGCTTAATTTTGAGACCAGCGGTCCGGACATCTAAAGGTTCCGGGTCCCGCTTGACACGAATTTGTGAACCGAGTCTACTATTTCTAGTATTTTTCAAGTAATATTATGAATATCTATTGGAAATAGATATTTTAAATAAGGTAAGAAATATATTTTGGTGACTAATATAAACTTCGCTTACAAAAAATGTTGTACTCCTATATTAATGGTTATTGTTAACCTATTTTCTTCTTCATTTTCTATGTCTTACTCTGCAATATTTGAGAACATAAATTTAAATAATACAGATGTATTGCGTACATTTTTTTAAAAGATTATGCATTTACTATTGCTTTATTGACTATTGATTTTATTGCCTTTAGAAAATAAGGCTGTGTCTGATATTATTTTATTTTGGCAGAAAAATGAAAAATAAATCATAATAATGATTGTTTACCTTTTAATTAAACAATGTTGTATACATATATTTTGGAAATTTGTTTCATTACTTGTATAGTGTGAAACATTTACACTTATAAGTGTAAATGTCTCACACTGGTCTCACAAATATCTCATTACTTGTCTGAGGACAACAATCTGTATAATTATGATGCCATCGGGAAATGTCATAATTCTTATGGTCGTCCTAAGCTCTGGTTGTACTTACCGCTTCTTTAGTGCGTCTGATATGTTCACTGAAGCTGGTGTTGATTGCTTCTACGCAACTATGGGGGCATCCATTAATTACGTGAGCTATTTTTCGATCAGTTTAGACTCCTCCCCCCCTTAGGTGAGATTTAGTGAGATTTGCCTGGACCCCCCCTCCCCTTACCTGAGATTGAAGCTAAAAATATTTTTAACCTAATTTAGGCAAAATGAACACTTAAAATATATTTTTAAAATATCTGTAGTATTTTATATTTTTTTAAGTTGACGTGTGATTTTCGATTATCGGCCTCCGGTTTAAATGAGATTTGGTAAGATTTTACAGGACCCCCCCCATCCTAAGCTCACGTAATTAATGGATGTCCCCTATGCGTTTTTTTTTTTTTTTTTTTTTTTTTTTTATGCAAAATGCACCCTCCGGACACGGGGGAGGGAGGTGGTGAATCCTCTATGGATACTTCGGGCCGGCCCGATAGTTATGTCAGACTTGTACTGACTAAACACCACCTGGGATTGGCTTGCACCCGGAGAAGGTCATAAGCCGTCATCTGAGGCGACCACCCCTCTAGAGAGGGGTGGCGCAAGCGCTACTCACCTAGGTGAGAGAGCGCATAGAAAAAACGATTGACTCCCAGAAGGGGGGTCAGTCGTGAATGAAGTTAAGTCGGCTGGCTCCCAGAAGGGGGGCCAGTCGGCATCTGAGAGGAGAACCCTATGCGTAAAAATGTGCTTTCTTTGTGAGCAAGGTGCGGGGCAGCCCTAACAACATTCTGGACCTAGTTGCTGAGCTATGTGTGTTTGTTACCATATATAGTTACCATTAGCCTAAGAATAACAGTTTTTATAATCAGTTAACGTTACCATAGCAACGCGTAGCCGGGTCAGCTAGTATAAATAATAATAAACACGGGTACTTACATAGTTTTAAGCAATATTGTTAGTAACAAAATCAGTGAATGTAATTACTTGATCGAATAAAGATTTATTATTATTTCTTATGCAAATTTTGTATACTTCTTCCAGAAATATATTTATAGTGAAACTGATAACGATTAAGAAAGTTTGTCAACGTATAAATTTCATTGGTCGTGGCTGTACATGCTATTACCATGAAGGTCGTCGTTGAGATATTTTAGGAGATAATGTTGTTGATTTACTTTATAATCACAGCAATCCTTTCCTCTACCGAAATGCTTCTTCGCATTACTATGTATTTGCTGAACGCTAAACTTTTTAAAATACAATTCATGAAATGTTGAATTGACATTCTGGAGTATTATAAAAAAATAATCTTCATTCGTAAAAGCAGATAAAGTATAACATGTTGACGATGTTCTTCTCTGTAGGACTATATGATTTGCATCAACCCTGAGCGATTTTCAAGAGATAAAGCATAATTCTTCTTCAAACTAATAGAAATACTCCGAAAGTATAAAACTATAATAGCAAAATACGTATGCTCGCTTGGATTATTTGCCAGTCATTGGCGCGGACGACGTCGTAGACCTCTGTCGACCAAGTGGTCTTTCCCCAGCCTCAGATAACTCACTATCGATATTACCGTGAGAATGTCAATACTATCGACAGCACTATCTATAGCATGGAGGTTAGAGAGGAGAAATATGGATGGACAAAATAATAAGTGAGGCGCTGCGATCGCTAAGTTGTCTCAATAAAAGCGGGCTGTTGTGCGTTAATTTGAAATGATCTATCAACGTTTAATATAAGTGGATATAATATTGTCCAAAGAAAGAAAAAAGAAGATCATGAAATTATTATTATTTGTTATTATTATTATTTATTAATAAATATTTTTTATGTTTCTTTTTGTCACAAAAAGTTACGGGGCAAGATTATTTTCTCACCAATGTCGCTAAGAAAATTTGTACATTATTCAACTAACTTCATCTACTTGTACTCATAAACAACTAACTTCACAGATACTACTTACCGACGGCAGCGCGGCTGGTGGCTGAACAATGAACTATTAATACTACAAATTTTCAGGGACAGGAGGGCTAATGCTTTAGCACGTAGTGATCGTCCTCCTTCTCTCTAACCTCCATGATCTATAGTATGAGTGATTTGGGGCGCTGCGATAACCTGTCGGCTCTAACGATAGACAATCGATTTTCATGCAACACTAATTCGGGTAAAAACAGCATTGAGTGCCGGTCGGGCGGGACGTCGTCGGCGCGTAAACATTAAAAAATCTCTTGACTATGACAATATTAAAATTGGTATATTTGAAAGATAGAATATTGATTAGTCGATTCTTGTGATAGGTACGTTAATTTCCATGATCGAAGAGATCAGGCAACATGCATTTCTTATACCACATGGATGATAGATTAAGGCACAGATAATTTAATAGATTCTACAGTTAAGCATGAGCAGCATTACCTTATTAGATATTTTTTAATTTAATTTTATTGTCCCTCCTTTTTCACCAGTTTAGTTATTTTAAGCCCACAATGGTACCTATTTATTTTCGAGGTGCTTTGCTCTTTAATTTTGATATTAAAAGTGTTTGATGACTGCCATATTTATCAGTTGCGGCACGTGTTGCAATACAGCCAGATTTTATTTCTTGTAAAACTATTTGCAATTTTTATACTTTCATCCTGCATCTAATACTCTTTTTATAATCCTGCGATTTTATTTTTTGTTAAGCATTTACCTGTTGGACTTTTATATCTAAATAAATTATAGACAAAAATGCGGGGTCAGGCTAGACTCGAATACACACGTCCTCTGGCTACCCGGGCAAGAATAGTCATCCAATCAAGCTACCGACACCGAGACCTTGACAGTTTCGTTGAATTTTTCCATTAGTTCCTTTAGGCGACGCCAGTGCCATCTCTTCGTGTTCTAGATACTACTACGTGCCGCCATTACTTCACTGACTCTACCTCTTTTCATGGATTATGTATTTAAGATACATAATATGCTTTTTTTACCAACATCCCCTAAACGAAAACTTTTACTAAAAATAAATGTAATAAACCTCTAAATGGTACGTCGTTATTAAATAAAAAAGAAAATTAACAAGGATTTCAATGTTAAAATATTATTACCTCAGATCTGAAGTGTCTATAGGTACCATGAAGAGTATATGTATAAGAGATACAATTTTGGTGCCTATTATTACTTTTATTATTATGCTTACCTGGCATAATAAAAGTGGCATGATCTTTGATATTTGTGGGTAAAAAACCAAGTAAAAGCAAAGTTAGCAAGATATCAGTTAATTAACATCTCTCCTAAAGCAGAATTATTTATATTTTTTAATAACATTTTTTTTATTATTATGACGAATCTTTATATATTTTACATAAATTTAGGTATTGTAAAAATGATACAGGGTCCTTCATCTGTTTAGTTTTCGAGGTCAAACAGAATTTTAATATTATTTTATTATTAATAATATTAATTCTTACATACCACACCTATTAGCTTAACCCAAAGTAAGCACTGTAAGGAAACTAATAGAAATACATAATAACTGTGTCTTATGTACAAATGCTCGTACTCATAACACAAACATTTGCTCCTTCGGGGAATTGAACCCAAGACTTTTGGCGTGAAAGGCAGAATCGCCACCATCGCACCAAACGGCCGTCGTAATACATTCAGTCTTTTTATAACATGCCTTAAGGTCGTATATTCGTAGGTCGTAAACCTATGGTCGACTCATTAGTTTCCCAACCAATTTTAAATCTGAATATTGACTCACTTACGGAAAATTTTGGCATTATGTCTTTTATTCAGTCATGATGATCATCAAGGATGATGTATATGTATAAAAGTACCTGCTTTGTGATATAAATAGCAGACGTAAAGCTATAAATATACGTAACTAACTACGGTAGGTTTCTGTAGAACTTGGCGCATAACTTTTTTCAACTGGTTATTTACCATGTCTTCTAATTCATATTGTATTGTTAGTAAAAAATGCTAACATGTATATTAACATGTCTGAAGTTGAAATAAAGCATTTTAGTGCCGCGCATTATATGCGGTTCACTGTAGTTTATTCAAGACGCACCGCACTGCACGGAGCATGGACCGTTCTGGTTGACGAATTCATATTATTCTGACGAAATCATCGGCTAGTGCCAAGATTTCTTTCAAAAGCCAACGACCGGCCAAGCCAATTTACAATTTTCACGTTGATAAACTTTAACCGAATTCTTATTGCCAGTGATTAAGGACCATTTTCGCATAGCAGTTCGATAACTTGTTCAATACATTACTAAGTGATAAGACGAGATTGACTCAAACTAATGGTTTTCTATTGCTAAAGAGGTAAGATTATTTTGAAAAAGCTTTATTTCCAGAATTAATATTGCGATTTATAATAATAATTTAACATCAAAAATACACATCCACACCAGAGATTACGTAATTTACTTAAGTACAAGCTAGGTATTAAAGCATATTGTAATATATCGCTGGTTTGCGAGAATAGCGACGGAACTAAAAACTTTTGATTTCATAGAATAAGGTTTTTTTATTTCTTATTAAATCTTTGATCGCATACCAAAAATTGTAATTGTATCTTTTTCGAGCGAACGGTGGCGCGATATCTGCGTTTCGTCTCTGTTCACGATAAAATATAAAATCTTTAAAATCGTTTGGCATATTTAGTTCAATTTGACAGATTTTTGAGTTGCGTCGATATTCTCGCGAACCAGCGATATGCTTTAACTGGTTTTCATCGAATCTTACTTTAAGGGAGATAAATATGTACAACCATTACACCGATATTTGATATGTCATACATTTTTGTAATAATATTGTAGGAAATAGTGAAATAATAAGTCTATTTAAAATGAAATCGGAAGCATACTAGGTCCTATCATAGGTTCCTAATGTATGTAGATAACTAACTAGATGCTTAGTGCTGAAAAAACTTTGTCTATATACATGAACAAAGGAAGTATTTACTCAATACAATAATTGCTGTCGTCATAATTAGTTGATGTTTGGTGTAAAAATATTATTTTCCAGAATTCCAATTTCCTCTCGCGGTGTTAACTAACGATTGTATTTTTTTAAACGGGACGGACAGAGCAAGGTAGAATTGCCTATTGCCCGCCCGCCCGCCTTTTTCAAGGTTATCGGCGGAAAAGTGTGGAAACTATAGTCATCTTTGTTACACTTACAGGATATCGCTAAGGTCTTTTCACCGCTATGAAGTTAGCGCACGAAGCTCAAATTAAATGCGCGACCCCGCGCGACGCATCGCGCATGATATTTTTTCCTTCTTCCTCCTTCATTTTGTGTTCGGTGTTTGTGCGGTGAACATTGCTGTCCGTTGTGCGCAGCACGTGCTATTAAATTAATTACAAGTTTTTCGAATTTAAACTAAACAGTAATAATGGCAGACGCAGCCGTCGATAAAAAGTAAGTTTTATTGTGTAGTTCTGTCATAATTTATAAGTTTAGCAATATTTTAATTTTGGCGGCTTCCAAAACGTGATCAAAATGGCTTCCTATTTGTGTGTATTGCGTGTTTTACCTTTATATTATAAAGGTAAGTTCCATTACAGAATTAAACAGACTTGTACAGAATAGGTAACTTTATAGAATAGTGTTTTTATTTTTCTATGATAGTTTTTCGATTGTTATTACTTTGGACGCCGACCGGGACAAGCACGCGGGAAAAAGTTCTAACATTGTTGAGATAGTTTTTTGGATGTTAATATCAAATGTTGTGTATTTATCAAGTGTATGAAGCATAGGTATTGATTTTGTTCAGATTTTTTTCACGTTCTATCGCATGTTTAAATAATGGAAGGACGAAACCGTAAGCACGCCGGCGAACGCTTGGTTCAATCCAAGATGGCGCTGTATGCGCGGCGTGCCGGCGCGGCGCGTCATCGGCGCGCGCTCGTTTCAAATCGCCAAGAACCGAGTTTTGCAACTCCTTGGTGGCAAAGTCGGTTACATTATCGCGAGGCGAGGGCAGCGTGTTGTCATTACTTTATTTTTAACGCTTATGGCATGCTACTTGAAGTATAGCGGATCTACTGGAGCGCGTAACGTATTCGTCCCTATAAAAGTAATGCTTACGTATAGTTTCCTCTGTTGCAACTTTCCCACATGCAGCCTTGCGCAACAACCACTTGTTTTTGTTCCGGTAGACTTTTCCTTTTATATCGGCCCACTTAGCAAGTGAGCATTCACATCGTAAAGTCGTAATGTATTGTTATGAGCCGTTACTAACCGGCTCCGAATGTTACGCTGATGCTCACTTTTTAACTTTTGTTGTCAGCATTGAAACAGTTATAGCATAATGTTTATGTTCGTAGAATATTAAATTAAAATGTTAACATTATTTTTACAGTGAAGTCGCACCCGAAGAGGTTACATCCACCGAAGCGGCGAAGGAATCTCCAGTAAAGAAATCACCTGCAAAGAAGGTGACTGAAGCACCCGAAAGCAACGGCAAGGAAGAGAATGGAAGTGGAGACGCTCCAGAAGACACTCCAGCTGAGAATGGTGATGGTGATGAAAGCAATGATGCTACTGAAAATGGAGATGCAACAGGTACAATAAACTTTAACTGAATTTCTGTTGGTGTTACCGTTTATCAATATAAATGATATTGTTCAAAGTATTTAACAATTTTAATGTTACTTATTCACTTAGTTTATTACTAATATTTATATTTATTAGT